>OY751316.1:26936528-27536528 GCA_963564615.1 Rhorus exstirpatorius | reverse complement strand
GCAGTATCGAGTCAACGAATTATGACTATACGTGACCCTTGAAATATTTTCAAACTGCGCACAGAGCTCGTTTTTAGTAGAAAAAGTTATTTAGAAATCCAGTTTCATTTTTTTATTTCTTTTTTTTTTTTAATTTACACGCGACATTTTGAGGGAGAAAAAATGTTTCACGACAACGATACCAACAAATGGTAGCTCTCAAGTTATGATTTTTTTGAAATGCAATTTATGTTTTCCCACGATTAAAATAACGGATGCTATAGGTCAATTGAAAAAAAAAAAAATTTAACTTTTATAGCAAAAATACTGCAGTTAAAAAAAATAACGATATGCTTGTAAAGACAATCTATTTGTAAATTTTGTTTTAAATCTTTTCCGTCTTTGTAATCGAAACTAATAAGCATTCATGAGTAGGAAATGAGGCACCGATTAAAACAAAAATTATCCACTAAAAGGCTGGTCGGTGGGTGGGTGCGATGGGAAGGGTAATTCCACTCATTTAAGTGGAGAGATTCAGACAATTCCCTATTGAATTACCGACTCCCTTTCGTAGACAGGAAACACGATTCTCGTTACGAAGATTATACCGTGGACACTTTCTCGTTGCACAACAATGGTAGAGGGAGAGAGAGAAAGAGAGAGAAAGAGAGAGAGAGAGAGAGAGAGACAGAGGAAGATGAAACTCGTATAATTTGTCGTCTCTAATCAGGAAAGAAAAACAACAAAATGTGCGAGAGGATAGCTGGTACAATTTACAATAGAAACTAATTTGCAAGGTCAAAAAAAATTTTAACAACTGCGATAACTGAAATATTTTGTCGACGTAGATTAGCAAAACGAATAAAATAAAAATTGTATTCTGATCGATTGGGTCATCAGAACAAAACGAATTTTGTACGAATAAAACATGTTATTTCGATAAAAACGGCCCTCTGTTTTCCGTCTAGAATTTCATGCGATGCAGAGAGAGAGAGAGAGAGAGAGAGAGAGAGAGAGAGAGAGAAAGAGAGAGAGAGAGGGAGAGAGAATCACTCGGTGCCCAATAGCAATGTCCAAGTGCCTTTAGGTTTGTTGAATCAGAAAAGGAGAAAGTAAGACAGAAATATATAAAAGAGTAGCACGTTTGAAAAGATAAAAAAAAAAGTAAGGGCATATGGAGAAAAACAGGGAGAACGAAAAGGACAACGGAGCCCCGAGAGGCCAGCAAGAACTATACCGGAAATACGAGTTCGAGGATATACCACCGGGTCGCGCTTCCGCATTGGAGTAGGTTTATTTCCGTAGTCGATACAATTTATATACATGTATTATACCTGTAGATAAATACATACATATGGGACGATCTGGACCAATATGACTCTCTTACTCGATTCTATCTGTCTCCAATTTTTTTTTTTTTTTTTTTTGCAAGACAATACAAAAGAAAATGATGCAACAATTCTTTAGATTTTTTTCTAAAATTTGTGTTCGTCAGTTATGAACAAAAGTAATTTCCTTTATGAATAAATATTTTGATTTACTGATTGCAGGCATACTCAGTTCTGAGCATGCCTGCTAGCCTACGAAATTCGTTTGAAATTTGAAACGATGGCTCCATGAATAAATAATATCGATCTTTCTCAATGTTTCATATCTTGTCAAAAATTATAACCCTGAAACGTGTTTAAAGAATCTAGAAAAAAATTCAAGCTCACGCTCTTGACAAATGGTTGAAAAGTCTCAAAATTTGTTGGTCGAATGAAAATTGATGATGGCAGAATGGGGCTAATCGATTTTGGGTGAAATTCTCGATACATTGATGTATCAAAACGTACACCACGACTCGATCCAGAATATACGTTGCACTCTAGAGAGCTTATTCGATGAATCAATTTTGCCCTGACGTATCCGGGGGGATATCGGAAAAGGCGGGGGAAGAAAAAAAAAGGACAGAAGTTGCAGGGATCAAAACCAATGAGCGCGAGAGAGAATGTTCGAGGGTGAGAGGATGAAATTTTGAAACGAGCGAAACCGAGTCAGTTCCGACTTCGCGTCGTGTCAAACGACGTTACAGATCGACCTAGCGCGGTTCACGAAGCTCAATATTAAAAAAAAAAAAAAAAATAAACCAAAAACCAATTCTCAATCGCTGCCGAGTGTCAATCCTCGAAAGAACAAAATAATATACGCGAAAAATTGTGAATTATCGAAGATTTGGTCGTAAAAACATACTGCTTTGACGATAAGTCATCAAAATAATGTTTGAATAAACTATTATTCTGAGCAAATGTGAAATATTTGTATAAATTAAGAACGTATAAATTTTTTCGGCACCATTTATATTTATGTGATAAAGTGAGAAAATGGTTTTTCACAGGGGAAAAAAAAATTGACAGAGCGTGGGGAAGCGAGAAAATGCTTTTTTAAAATTTCCATCGCTGAATAAAATAACGTCGCGTTGAATGAATAATTATCCTTGTCAACGAGAGGATAGAGACGTTTTCTGCTTAAGGGGGAGAGGAGTTTTTTTCGCGATTATCGAACGGTGTCCGAAGAACCGCCCCGTCGACATCACCGCAGGAGAGAAACCCTTGTTTTTTTCAGACATGAGAACCATATCGCGAAAACTTTCGTAGGGATGTGCGTGTGTGTGTGCTGTATATACAAAGACAAAGTCACGTGATAGCCGCGAGAAGGGAAGTGCTCAACGAGGCCTTTGATTAATTAAGGTTCCCGTCATGTGGGATAAACCGAGTCGGAGGTAGAGAGAGCGACCGTCGAGTTCGGCCATCTCCTTATCGCAGCGTGTATTATATTGTTATGTCAAGACCAAAATTAACTTATCTTGAGATTCTGCTAACCTCGTAACACGCAAAACTTCTGGCCATGGTCCTCTGTCTCGTTTTTTTTACCCTTCACTTTTTAACTTCCGCTTTACTTCACTTCGCAACCTCTCATACAGACAATATTTGCGAATACATCTATGCGTATACCTCGAGAAATTGGTGCAAATTTGGACCGACTCTTTTACAGAGATGTATATACAGCTAAAGGCATAAAAAAAACAACGCTCTGCGATTGCATGGGTATGAGCAGACTGTGGAATTACTATTGGTGTGTTCTTTTTGGGGAAGGGCTCGGCGTTTTCGAGTTCTCTGAAACGTTGCCAACTCGACCGGCAATTCGTCATTTTCGATTCTCTCACCGTTCTGTCTTTTCCTTTCCCTTTCTTTTTCATCGTCATTTTATTTTCCTACACTCCTTCGGGCACGATATTATTCACTCGGATCGAGAGGCCAGCAGAGCAACTTCTGCGTCACTTGTTGATCTTGCATGCTACGCGGAGTGTCCAACGACGTTTATTATCGACAAGAATCAATTGAAATTGTCCCCCTCTCGCGTGTTCGTGAAGCGAATTAATCTTTTCACCATTGCCAAACGTGTGTAACCCCCCCGCGGTTTAATATTCTTTTTCTCCGGATTTTTCGTTCAAATTTTCCACCATAAATGACGAAAAAGTCCCGAGTCTCGAATAAGTCTTATCGTTGGAACAACTGTTCGTTGCAATATTTGTTTCTTTTTTTTTTCACGCGTATAATTGAAACTGGAAGAACACGATAAGGGCAAGATAAATTGCGTAAGTGATAGCAGGGCAAAGTAGACGAGGGAGTGTAACGCGTTATAAATTATCGTCAGTGCGGCGGAGTGTGCGTTAACGCTGTACTTTGTTCACTCGATATATATAACTTCGCGGTGAAATCGTCGGTCACGATCATCGTCGCAAAGTCGTTCTCTCGCGGAGAGTTGATTTTTCGACCCTCCGAAGCACCGAAGCACCGGAGTTGACTGCAGTTTTGCGAACTATAGTTCGTTGTGATTTCTCGCGTGAGATTCGACTCAACGGCAAATTCACCGAGATCTTATACGATCGTTCGAAACTCTCGACACGATCGTTCTCTCTCTCTCTCTCTCTCTTTTTTGCATAAATGCATGTGCATAGAAGTAACTTCACGACTATACCAGCAACGTAAAGTTCGCACCTTTTATCAAATAGTTCGCGAAAATCGTATCCTTTTTTTCTTTAATTCTCCAATTCGTTGAATAAAGAAAATTGTAAATTGTTCTTCGAGAGAATAAATTATAATTCAATGATACGAGATAATGTATTTTCAGCTTTAATAGTCATAATCTTTCGTACCGATTGCTCGCCGAGTAGAAACATAAATTTTTTTAACAATCGAAATTGATAAAATAATTCTAAAAACAAAATGAAACAACGAATGATTTAGCTTAATAAAGGCTGAAAAATCTTGAAAATCTGAAATTCTCAACATTTTTTCCTCGTAATTGATTTCTTTGCTCTTTTCAATTCGCAAACACACGCTTTCCTCATCGATGAAGCTTTATGTCAACAGAAGCAAAATTATAAGTAAGCAACGAGAGCAAATTTTGATTATTACCTACACATTTATTCCGTATACACACACGCTCCATCTATCCATTATCGACAAACATCATTTTTCGCTATTTTCCACTCATCGATACTCCAATACTCCTTGCTTCGAGCTAACATAGGGAGCGTCGATCCAATTTATCGAACGGACAAAAAATGGAAAAGCAAAGTACGAAGGGTAAAGAAAAAGGGTGTTGGATGAAAATTTGTAACGGGTGTGTGTTGGTAATCACGTTAAATGGTAAGGACGAGATTGAAAGTGCGAGAAGCGGTGAGAGGACACAAATGCCCTCTCTATCTCTCTCTCTCTCTCTCTCTATCTCTCTCTCTCTCTCTTTCTCTCTCACGCACAGAAGGGTTGAAAAGAAGTGAAAGTGAAACGTCGACGGATACGGACAAGGGTTCGTTGCTGCCGGTGGTGCTCGAAAGTCCTCGTGATTTTCACCCACATAGAGCGGTAGGGTTCTCCTTTTTTTTTTGTATCGGTCAACTCGCGTGATTAATCACGGATTAATTAATGCTTTTCTGTCAAAAGGGGTTACTTCAGAATCCTGAGGATAATCTCGAGCTAGCTTTTTCACGTTGGTCCATGTTTAGCACGTTAGCACGTTTATGTGTGAGTGCAGATTTGAAGGGAAAAAAAATATCACAATGACCAAAGTTTTGTGCAAAGACTGTCTTTTTTTTTTTCAAATCTTTGCATAGGAGAGAGGACGATTGAATGAACTTTTGAATAAATCCGAACAAGCGGAAAAAATAAAATCAATGCTTAAAGTAAAATTGGTGGTGAAAAAATATCGGAAGATCGATTAGCAAAAGGAACACGAAAGGGAAGATAAACTATTTAGGATGAGAGAGCTCGAGTTGTCAGTAGCTCGGGAAAAATTTGAAAAAAAAAAAAAAAAACAATTGGAGCAATTGGAACTTGATGCCGTAAACGGTAGTTGAGTGAGGCGATAATATAATAGTATATAGGTATATATAGGAAATACTAGGAAGGTGAATAATTTTGAGCACTCAAGAAAATTTCATCAGGCTCAACATGATCCTGCGTCAAATATTCCGGAGTTGAAATTTGAGGAATACGTGAAATTCTATCTTGAAATTATCCTGTGCAGACACACACGAAGCTCTACTCGAAGGATGCATTAACGTGGCTTTTCATACGTTACTTTTTCATTCCCAACAGCGTACAATACAGAAAGAGACTGCAGAGAGAACGCGACAAGAGGGTCGAAAAGGTGAGGAGAACATTGAAGAGCAAAAGCGCCGCGAGGACGACGGATTACAAAAGATGGTGAACGGTTTCAAAACGACTAAAACAGCGTTCTCGCCATTAAGGAAAAGCAGCTTACTCGCAAAAGTCAAGATCCCGCAAAGTGTACCGCTAAAAGATGTACAAAAAAATGTTGAGAGAGAGAGAGAGAGAGAGAGAAAATGCGAAAAAGCAAGGTAACGAAAAGGCAACTTGTCAGAAGATTTATTTATTTTTCTCTTAGCCCCTACTTTTTATCATGTACGACCTGTATAGCTCCCGAAAGCTCACTCGACGGAAATAAATATGCACGAAAAGTGCATGCAAAGTGTAATATTACGTAGGAAACGTAAAAACCAGTCAAAAGTCGTGTATCTCGAATGCCACTTTGCATTCAAACGCGTCAGTCATATAAATTTTGCGAAATTAAAATTGATATTCATTTATTTATTTTTTTTTCGTCTTCTTTTGGATTCAGAGTTGCTTGTTGTTAGTCTTTGAAACAATAACGTTTTTTTTTTTTTTTTTTTTATAATACCGCGATGAGATAGAACGAAATAAATAACAAAAAGGCCCATGACGATCTCATAATATAGTCGATCAACTTTTCTTCCAACATTGGTTTTTGCTCATCCACAGTGCGCTTCGTATCGTTCTCGATGTAAACTTTTACAAATTCCACAAAAGTCAATGAAACGAAACATTGACACTACAATTCGCACAATTTTGAAATAAAATACGACATATGCGAGTCGTGCAATGTTACCGAGTCCATCGAATTTCACTAAATTTCTGGGGAGAAAAACGAAAAAGTATGCCTGCGATAAAACGTGCGTGAGGGAAAAATCCGCAGCATCCATAACGGAGAAAAAATTTCCTCGTGAAAAAAAAAAAATCCGCCGAGTCGTTTCATCGAGGCGGGGGGGATCTTGCTCAAGAAACTCATCGAAGTGCGAAACTAACTCTCGCGTATAAAGTAATCAATGTTCTCGGAGATACTGAGATTCGTATATATAGACGCGTGATCATCGTGCGAATTCTCAACAAGGCCGAAAAAATAAAACAATCCTGTATCGCTCGTGGCAAAAGAAAAAAAAAAAAGCGCGAAGAAAAATAGGAGAAAAAAAATAAGAAAAATCATTCCTCTCTGTCTCGGGGTTTCAGTCACTGACGTATACGATGGATGTAAGCGCGACAACGCTCTGTCACTCGCGGCTTTTTGCCCCTCTCTCTCTCTCTCTCTCTCTCTTTCGGGGGTGATTTAACAGCGACGTTATCCGACCATAAGGCCTCGAGGCACTGATAAGAAGTTCGAGAATCATCGGTAGAGGTCCCCCGCCCTCCTGCCGACCCCTTTAGATATTTCAACTGCGTGTACATATAGGATGTATGCCATCTTCGAGAGCTTCTCCTTCGTATTACAAAAGGATGAGAACGGAGGAAGCTGGTTACGGAAAAATCCGGAAGGTACGGAATTCGAGTGCGTGTCGAGGATAAAAAAAAAAAAATTCACACGCGTTCTCGAGGGCAGAGGAATAACATATAGCGGCGGTGGAGCATAAACCGCTGGGCTCTGGCGGCTGTTTTATGCATTGTGCGTAGCGTTAAATATATATACGCATGATATATATATACAACAAATACATATATTTATGTAGATCGTATGCACGAAGAACGTGGCCAAAGAATATTTATGCGTGCGCAATGCAAATGTATAATGCATTTGCTCGGCAGTTCGATGCTCAGGCTCGCGTTTGTGTTCTGCACCACGAGAATTCGCGAGAGGAATTGAAGTCGCGATGCTCGAAGATGCTGTGAAGAGAAGGGAGAAGGGCGAGACCCCGCAAGACGATAACTTTTGGGTCGATCTCATTTTAACGCCAAACCATGAACCCGATTTAATATATGAGTTATAGGGTGACTGAACCAGTGAATGAACGCATAAGCCTTTTTTCTATTTCGATAAAGCCGTATAATTTAACTTATTACGAATTTCTTTATGAGCTAATTAGATCTTATAGAACAATGTTCACAGAATATAAAAAAAAATATTCGAAGTGCCCTGTTCGCAAGGATTTTGTAAAAAAAAATTATAATGAACGAAATTACCAATTTCCCAGTGAATGAACAAAAATTCCAATGAATGAACTCTTATCTTTCCAGTGAATGAACGTACAATGGAACCAGAGATGCGTACGCATACTCGTGCGTTTTGAGGTTATGAAAAGCCTTTTCAACGCTCGTTCAATCACTGGAAATAGGTTAAAAAGCTGGACCAGTGAATAAACGGCCATATTTATATCGCAAACAATATTGGGTTTTTGACCAAAAATTCATTAATATAATTGAAGCTTAGCAATGTATAACGTTGAAAAAATTATTGCATATCATTTAAAAAGATTTATCGAGGTGATATGGAATATTCTGGTATTCGATGCACAGTCAGATGGTTATAACAACATGGCTGTCTCTTATGAATATGCGCCCCAAGTACGAAAAAAAATCCATAGCATCGCAAATCTTTCACAGCGTCAAATAATATCACTGCTAGATGTTTTCTCAGAATTTTCACTTCATTATGAATACAAAATTCTTCATAATAATAGAATCATATCTCTGCCGTTTAATTAAAATACTAAGCCTGTTCATTCACTGGTAGGTGTTCATTCACTGGTTCAGTCACCCTACCTACGTTGTAGAAATTTGCTTTCTCATGGGAAAGCTTTGTGACGGTGAAAAATGAATTTTGAGATTATCATACCTATATATATATGCATGCAAAATTTTCCAAAAAAACGTCGAGAAATCATATTTGGAAAAAATATTCCGGCATATTTGTGCGTGTGATACAAACTCTGTCAAATTTACGCCACAATCTATGACGGATGTTCCATTTTACATGATTTTGAATTTTTTCGAAAATATCCGTGTTCGCTTTAAATTTCGTAATTTTTTATTCATCGGTTCGAAATTTTTTAGACAAATAGGTTAAAGGATAAGAATTTTCGGTACTGAATTTGGCAATAATCGCTTGAGGGATATTTGGATTTGAAAATTTTTTAAATTTTCCAAAAAAAAAATCCTAATAGTTCACGCAAATATTTGGCTATCGGGCCAAAAGCTTGTACATTGACAGGATACAGGACAATAGAGCATATGGTATTGCATTTGAGAAGAATCGCTCGAGGGGTTCAAATAAAAAAAAAAAAACGTTGAATAAAAAAAAAATCTGTAATCGCTGTAACTTATGAAAATTTTAAGATAACGTGCTTAGCTTTCCGACATATAAAGAGAATATTATTGAAAGGCTAATTGGCGATAAATTTTATAAAAATCGGTAAAGAATTTCAGATCGAATTGAACTTTTGAATTTTTCAAATGTCATCGAAAACATTTGTGCTCGTTATGGCATTGCTATTTAAATCAAAGGTAGAAAATAAGAAAGCAGTGTGCAAATTTTTAATTTGCACGCTTTTTTGTATGCCAAGGAATAATGCACAGAGAGAAGAGTGCCAAAAAGAAAAAAAAAAAAAACTCTAGTGACATTATCGAAAATGCAATTTTTCAAAAATTCAATGAACAAAAATTCCCTCTAAAAAATCTCCGATTAATTTAATCAGTGTCGAGAATTCATCCTGGCACACCGCACGCTCTCGATGCAATTGCCAGCAACGTTGCATTATCGCTTCGAAATATACATAATATTTACGAGTATAAGAAACACGTAATGTTTGGGTATTCGCTCGTTTCATTCGAGAGCTTCTCGGCTGCATGTGTTGGTGTGTGCGGTAGTAAAAGAGCCTCGAGGGGTCCAGCAGAGAGCAAGGAAGACTGGTGTATAAAGAATGCAGGGAGCGATGGAGAGGAGGGCTAGTTGATGGTGGAGGTTTGCGCGAAGATGCTGGTGCAGGAGGCAAGAGCAAGTGAAGGAGAATGAGAAGGAGAAGGGGAAGAGGAGAAGGAGAGCGGAGAGAAGAATGCGGGGGTGTGGGAGCAAGCGGAGAGCAGAAGCTGCACGCGAAAGGGAGAAGGGAAGCGAGGGAGGGAAAAGGCAGACGAGGAAGGCGATTTTCTCTCCGTCTCTCTCTCTCTCTCTCTCTCTTTCTCTTTCTCTATCGTGGCGGAGTGGCGCGCGATAACAGTCGCACGGAGGTGCAAACCCGCCGCGAATTCGAAAGGCCGCCAGTCTCTGGCCACGCGTCGTCGTCGACGTACGAGCCACGACGCGTTCACCAAACTATACCGCGATCACGCATAAAACGCGATCTATATATATATATATATATATATATATATATACACACACATACAGACACTCCTCCCGGAGCCAATGGGGAATTAATTTAGATGCAAAAATAAAACGATGAAAAATGACACGAGTATATACGATAAAAAATAATAACGACGGCAATAAAGATTCGCAGGTACTACTCTCAGGACTTTATAATCGGTTTTAAACACACTTGCAAGAGCAAGTGACAAAAATCTTTGTTTCCTCTTTTTATTAAGTTTAATTTTTCTTTATCTTTTTTTGGCTTCTCGTCTGCGAGAGATAAACTTAATCGTGAGACCGCGTGTGATCGTAATACCTTCGCATTGGATTTATAAATTGTTGAACGACGTTTTGATTTTTTTTTTTTGTTAAAAAAAAAAACAATCTAACCAAAGGAAGAATTACGACGCCGGTGGTGCTCGGAGGAGGTGGGAGAAAGTTATTTTATAAATGATGATGACGATGATGATGATGATGATGGTCGAGAGGACGATATAGTTTGTCGAGTTTATGCGGTTAACTGCGCTGACCGAGTACGAACATCTGCCTCTCTCTTTCTCTCTGTTAAGTGATTTAGGGACAAGTATGGAATGTGCTCTCTCAGATCGGTGTATACCGACGCTCGAGAGGCATAAGAAAAAAACGCTCGCGATAATAAACTCGAAAAGACCACCACGGGCACTCTCTGTCCTATGGCCTTGGCCTCGTGCACCGTTATTTCATACTTATGAATTTATCAATTATTCCATACCAACGATTTTCCGGGCAAAAATATCAAAATCCATGTTTTTGTAACGCTGCAGATATTTTAATTTATTTATCGTTCTTCCGGCAGAGATATATTAAAAGAGACGACGAATAAGCTTTGCGAAATGTTTGACAATTTTTACGAAACGAGGAAATTATAGCAATGAAAGATGGAATGTGAAAATCAAGCACGTGCATGGAATGCACGCGGTACTTGGAGTGCATTCCATGCACTCCAAGTGATTTTCGATGCCCATTTTATCATCACTTTATCAATTTTTGGGAAATTGTTGATTCAGTTTCAAATCAAAGGATCGATAAAAATTAAATCGCACGTGGAATTTTTCCGGGATAAAGTCAAACGGATTATTATTACACTCAAGCTTCAAATAAATTGCCAATATCAAATTTAACGCAAAAGCCTTGATATATGAATGAATTTTCATCTTTTTATTTTACGAATCGTTCAAAAATTTATCACACCAACGAAAATCAAATCATGAGCCCGAAATTTCACGTATATAGTTCAATCACACGCTGCACAATACTACTCGATTTCCGACCACAATTCCCAGCATCCATCTTAGCTCGATTTACATTTTCATGGATTGCGAGAAAAAAAAAACTTGTCATATCAATGGAAAATAAAAATAAAACTATACAATCGCGCGGTATGTTCGTTCTGGGATTACGCCGACATCGTTACGGGGATTCTTCGTGACACACGCGGTCTATTTCTCTCTCTCTCTCTCTCTCTCTCTATCTCTATCTCTTTTTCTCGCGACACGATGACTCGGAGTGTCCCACGATATAAAGTCTGCGTTTCAACGTGTGTTATCGTGCGATAGTGGGCGACACACACGAGAGATCCAAAGCTCGAGGATAAAACGTGGAAAAAAAAAAAAAATTCGAACGATACCACACTGTGTTATTTTCGTTATAGCTCTCGTCGAGAGACGCAATCGACGAGAAAGTATATCTTATCGGTTATCGTTTCTCGCGGGTCGTGTACACACACACGCGTATACACACGGAAAATATAAATCACACACATTGAACTGTCAGAAATGTTCGCGATTACCGGCAACATAATCGCCAATGTTTCGAGAAATCAATGATCTTTGTATCGGATTAAAAAAAAAAAACAAACAAAAGAAAAAAGAAAAACAATCCAATAAAAAAGTTTTCACGTCACATCGCGTTCAATTCAACGACTTTCCGCGAATATTCAATTAAACTAATTGACACACATAACTGCGTATTGAGAGAAAGATTTTTATGAAAATTTAATCAGAGCGTGTTTCGCTAATGATCCACCCGTTTTCTCTCTCTCTCTCTCTCTCTCTCTCTCTCTCTCTCTCTCTCTCTCTCTCTCTCTCCGTCCTTTCTGTCTCTGTCCATCTCTCACGGCTTATCCACGAAATGGAAATGCAATAATTCCAACGCTCTCGTAAACCCGAATTCGCTCAAAATCATAAAACATGTCGGGAGCCCGAATAGCCAACGTTCAATGGACATTAAAAATGAGGAAATATCAGGGGAAATGAAATTTTGTGAGCGACAAAAGTAATGGAAATAGGGATATTTAACATGGATGCGGAAAGAGAGACACGCGAAAAAATTATGGCAGCTGTGCAGCGAACCGAAAATTCGTTTTTTTCTTTTGGTATTTTTTTTTTTTTCGCTTATCGATTTCCCCTCTAATGCCAATATCGTTACACGCTCGCGAGTCCACTCTTGCAGCTGGGTGTCGCGTGCTCGAGCTTCATCGTCGTCGATTTTGATCGACGAGACGAAAGAAAAAGAGAGAGAGAGAGAGAGAGAGAGAGAGGGAGAGATTTGCACGTGCAAAAGAGATTGTGCTCCATCCGAGCGAGATCGAACGTTTTTATGAACGAAAAATCCGCGCGATGAATTTATTACACGGTAAGAAGAAGAAGTAAAAAAGAAGGAATCACGAAGTGTAGAAATTTTTATCACATATGTAGGTCAGCTGCGGACTCGAGCTCGATAATTCGCCGGTCGAGCAAAGAAAACAAAAACAAAAAAACAGACCAAGCAAAATAAGAGCGAGGAGAAGAGAAAAAAAAAGACAAAGGAGAGATGCAAAACCCGTGTAGAATTGCGCTTGGGCCAAATAATTATAGTATTTTCTGGGGAAGATGCTTATCGATGTTGAAGGGCGGAGTGAGATCTCGGAGAATACGAAGAGAGCTCAGGACTGAGGAACGATGAAATCGCGTGTGGCTTAGCCTCCCCGACAGTAAGATCGAGGGGCGTAAAAAAAAAAAAAAAAAAAAAAAAAACGAATAAAAGCAAAAAGATCTAGACGGGGGGAGACTGAGATCTCGGATGAAAATCGCGAAAGATTAGCCGGAAATGGTTGGGCAATGGCTGTTGTCTCTTATCGGCTCTTTCGTCGTTTTCATCTCTGCCCCCCCCCCCCCCCCCCAAACTCATCACATTCTTTCCTTTACATTCCTTCGCGCTCTCGACACATACACACGCGAGTTTAGTTCTGTACACGTGAAAAACATGAAATCTCAATTTCAAAATTATCGATCGCAAGTTGAATATTACCGATTGCCTGATAAATTACAATGTGTGGGAACGAAAAGAAAGGACCAGCATGCAATGAATTAATTATAAAAATGAGAAAACAAATTTTTATTCATCAGACAAATCGATTTCCTTCGATCGCGATGATAAAATAAAGTAAAATATAAATCTGTCCTGAGCTCCTCTCGTCTTTTTTTTTTTTTACGACAAATCGACATGAACAGACACAGAAGTTTTGGCTTTGAAAAAAAAATGTTGGTCATGCTGAATCGAAAGGATCTCCAGGATTGCCTTTTATTTTTTTTTTTTACTTAACCACGAACGAAACTTTTATCCACTCGATGGTTGGAAAACTCTTCCACGCGAATAACGACTTTTTCTTCTAGCGGCCATTATAGGCTAAATTCTCAAGGGCCTGTGTTGCCAAATAGGGTGGGAATAGCCAGAGTGATTAAGGGAGAAGGGACGAAGAATATGCACCAGGACTATACATAATATTGTCGTATATATTAGAGTAATTTTCGGATCGTATAAACGAGTGGAATAATGTGATCGGAAACGTTTCAGCTACATCGTTGTTTCCTCATTCCTTCTCTCGATCCTTGCATTATAATATATACGCATTACGGTTTCTGGGATAAGTTTCGGGTATAATTATCGGCGAGGAGTCGAAGCAAAGTTAAAAAAGAAGAGAGAGAGAGAGAGAGAGAGGTAGGAAGGAAGGAGTTTCGTAGACGCCGGTGATTTGAATATATGAATATCTATTAAACCGACGTAAATCAGGTGAAATGTTGAATCACAAACTGTGCGTGCAACCGGAGAATCAACCGTGAGGGCGAACGAGAGCATTCTCGCATACAATTCGATATATAATTCTGCTCCTCCTCCTCCTCCTTATTATTTATTCCTCGCGAATATTCAAGACTCTCCTTCCTCCTCTAATGCGTTTCTCATGCTCCAATCACCTCGTCATCGTCATTATCATTGTGTCATTATTTCCTCGTCTTTTTTTTTATTTATTTAACTTCCTTCTCCCCTTCCCAACTAATCTTAACGAGCTCAAATCGATGGAAGAAAATCCCAAGGGTAATTAGTGCGTGAGCTCGTGATTCTCAGCGTAACAAGAAGAGGGAGCTCGAGAGAGAGAGAGAGAGAGAGAGAGAGAGAGAGAGAGAGAGAGAGAGAGAGAGAGAGAGAGAGAGAGGGAGAGAGAGAGAAAGAGGAGATAATGAAAATGTAACGATAACTAGTTTAACGACGATTAGAGAACCCCAGCGAAGGTTATATTATTGCGTTCTCTCTCTCGGTGTGTTTCGCGAATTTTCATTGCTTCTCCCGCCTCCGGCCCTTCGTACGCTTTACGACTATTTGCGCGAGACGTAAAATCTTCCGGTTAGCGATGATATTGAGGTAGAAAAATGGTGTACAAAGATATAACATTTTTTATCGTTAAATTTTCGTTTCTTTTTTTTTTTTTCATTTAATTCTCCGCGAAATTCTTCATTTTTATTTTTATTTTAAGCAAAAAGAACGATATTTTAGTTGAAAAATAAATTATACGAATCAAATGAATAATTTTTAATCACATGGAAATATAGCTGCAACAATTTTTTTCATTTATCATGAAAAAATTCATTTGAATCATCATTGAGAAAATTCTTTTTTTTTAATGAAATAAAACTGCTCCATGTCAGTATAGGGCAAAGTTTCGATGCAAAAGTTAATCCAAGACTTATCGCAGGGATAACAATTATGATTCTCTCTCTTTCTCTCGCACTCTTTTTTTTTTCTCATTCCCCGAAGATTTGGCTCAAGATTGAGATGAGATTGGAAAATATAAAATTTCGCGATCCGACGAATTACGAAACGAGGACATATATGGGATTGAAATTTCTTATTCTTTTGCTAGCAGGGAACGAGATATATTATATATAAAAAAAAAAGAAGTAATATTTAAGAGAGGGCGATCGTTGGTACATGGGGCGATAAAGCAATTTGGGCGATGAAGCAAAACCAGAATTAATGCTTTCCGCGAGAGTTCTCTCGCTGAGATACGCACACACACGATGCGATACATCGCGTGTCTATGTCTTATCTTTGTCTCGCAATCTCTCGTTTTCACCATCAACTCAACCTGCTCCGCTATACACACGCACTCAAATATATATGAAGCTTTTTTTTAGTCCAATGTATCTCAAAAAAAAAAAAAAAACGTTTCGTGCGGCTGTGCCACTCGTCAATCAAGAAAAACTGCCTTTTCCCTTCGAAGCGTTTTGCTCTTCGTTCCTTACGGATTCAAGAGAGAGCTTTTCAGGAGGGCGGCTTGTGCGAGAGCTACCTACCTCCGCGAAAAAATAAGAAAAGAAACGAAGAACAAAAAATGGCAAAACGCCTCGTGTGCGGCCGCGGTTGGAAAGGAAAATTGTGTTTAGCTCGGTTCGTCGCTGCTCGTTTTTCTCTATCGCGTATAAAATCTGTATTCAGAAAACCTCTTTGAACGTATATATCACGAGCTTTTTTTCTCGCGCACCTTAACCTCACCAGACTCGTAGACGCTTCGCATCGCGAAGATTGCGAATCCTCCTTTGGGCTCACACATATTTTTTTTTTTTTCCCAAATCAAACTTTTTTTTAACTCTATACGAATTATTTTATGACCCTCTGACTTCTGACTCTGACAATTTTTCATTCGATGATCTGCATAAATTTTTTATTTGTGTACATTTTGTACATTTTCTTCTGATACGATGCGGTAAAATAATGAGAGAGGTAAAATTTTCGAATTCAATGGTCGATCAAGAGTTGTGTAGCGTGAGTCTCGTGAAAGCGCGCATGGCCCTTGCCTCATTTCCTACTCAAACTATATACCGGTATACTCAATCATGTCTCCTTCGAGGTCTCAACCGGGCTACGAACAACTTTTAACCATGGCCAACGAAGCGATAAAGACAGAGAAAGGAAATTTCAATAATTACGCCCGCAAGCGCAAACTTCCAAGTTTTGTTCTCGTCGTGAACTTCGACCTTCATTCCTTCACTAGCAAGAGAAAGAGATAGAGAGAGAGAGAGAGAGAGAGAGAGAGAGAAAGTTAGGAAAGGAAAGAAAACCCTTTTCATTGTATCCTCGTCCTCCACGCCCTATATATATATAATACAAACTAACTTAGCGTTTGCTCGCTTCAGCACGAAAATCTCGGCTAAACTCTATCGCGTGAGCGAAATTGTAACTTAAAAAATCTTTGTGTGCGGATAAAATTCACGGCGAAATATAAACTCGATGAAAAATAAATTGAGTGGTTTGTTACGAAAAGTTGAGAGTTTCAAGAGAGAAAGAGAGAGAGAGAGAGAGAGAGAGAGAGATAAATGAGAAAGATGTCTGTGCGGTTCGATGATAGCTAATAATGAAATTAACGCTCGGTAATTTTTTTCGATTGTCGGAAAATTCGTGCCGATTTCACCGGCGCAAGATTCGAGTGAGAAAGAATAAAAAAAAAATATAACGAACTTTTAAATTAAATTTCACGAACTTGGAAATTAAGAACTTGGTTTCGTTGTGAAATTTTTTCTTCAATGAATCGTTCGGGTGTAAAATTATTGCGGACGTTATGAATAATTTTAGGGCTTTTGTTAACGAGAAGGAATTTATATTTCGCATGCCAACGCAACTTGATTTTAGGTCACAGTTGTTTTTTTCATCAAGGACATTGATTTTTTGTTACCAAATTTCCGTCATTTCATCAATTTCGCTGCATCGATTTACGGAGTATACAGAGCCAGACAAAACGTGACAAAGCTAACTCGATCGAAATCCATAAGTTCCGTGCGAGGGCAGCGTGTGTGTGTGTGTGTGTTCCCGGGGCACTTTAGATCGAGTACGAGAGTGCATATAGAGCGAATTTTCCACGAGATTGCGGTCACGAATTGGTTCGCTCGATTGCCTTTTCGACACTCATAAAATTCATGGATACACACACACAGAGCGTTTTTACGTGACGTAGAAATGACCAGACGAACATCAAGCGCGCACACACACACACGAGCGTCTTGAATACGAAATTTTGGCAGAAACTCAATATCCCCATCTCTCCCCAACGCCTCCATAAGATTCATCCATCGATCTGACCGATGTATTTTTCTATTTCAGTGTCCAAGAGGCAAACGCCTCTGCTAACACGGAAACGAGGCAAAAATTTTCAATCATTCGCGATGAACGAGAATCTCGAAGAAGCTTCTCCCGAGAATCGGAGACCGGAAGCCAGGAGATCGATTCTCACGATGAGAAGCTTCGAAAAACGAAATTAAGAGAGCTGATTGATGAAAAAATTAAAAAAAAAAAAGGAATAAACTCCCCCGTAAGATCTTAAGATTCAACGAGTAATTTGTCAGCTGGACTGCCAAAACAAATGAGAAAAAGTTCGATTCGAATTTCAAGAGAAACGCAAAACGAGCGGACAAAAAATATTCGGTGAAAAAAAAAACAAAAAGAAAAGAAAACGACGTCAAATGAGGGGAAATGTCGAGAAGAACTCGACCGCCGAGTATCGAGAATGAGGCGAGGCTCGTTTTATCGTGAAATTGCACACTCGCGGTCACCGTACGGAGAGAGAGGGAGGGAAAAGCGCGAGAGCGTGAGAAACATCGCGGCCCCCGGGGGGGCTGTCGGGTTTGCTGGGAGGCGCGAATGCGGCAACGGTAAACAGAGAGAGAGAGAGAGAGAGAGGTATAGCGCAGAGGGTGCTGAATAAAAGCTCTTTCGGAGGTGGAGGTTCTTCTTTTTTTTTTTTTTTTTAATTATTTTTCTTCGCTAAAGAAAAACAAAACTATAGAAAATGGGAGCAGCGAGGAGGCTCGTGCTTGGTGGCGCGATTCTGGGACTATTCTGGAGCGGACTGCCGAGATACGGCGCTGCGAGAGCCGAGAGCGGCCAATCGTCGAAAGCTTGCAACCCACCGCCGTGTACATGCGACGATTACGGGAGGCTTACCTGCGATTGCAAGGGCCAAGAGGAGGTATGTGATTTTTTTTTTTTCGTTATTCACAAGAATTCAACGAATTTACAAAAGCCAAAGATCGAGGCCCCGAGATATCCAGGGAAGATTTTTGATCAATTTTTCCATCTTACAATTGTCACAGATGCAAAAAAGTGTAATTATACGCACCATCTCGTATAAATCCGGATTTTTTGTTTTTATACCAATTTTATGCTCAACTGAATCCTTGCTAGAAATTGTACCACAGAGAGAAGTCGTTGGGGGGGGGGGGGGGGGGGAGATTCTCTAGCGGAACATTTGCAACGGCAAATATTTCTAAAATAATTCTAAAACGAAAAAAAAAACAGACGTAAAAATGACCAGGTTTCTATAGCACTGATAGAAACGAGAGAGCGCAAACCTCTGACCGCAGGGCAGAGATCGAAACAGTATCAAAATAATAAATAACAATAAGCCAAAAAAAAAAAAGGTTTAAAAACATAAAAAAAAAAATGTCAGGAATATGGCGAATGCGGGAGGGTGAACCATGACGCGCTTGCGAAATTGCCAGAGCATTAACCGACTTTTGTTTGAAAAACCGTACAGCCCCCGGTTGGCCAGAATCATTTTTTCTCATCAACGCGGTGGCATGTATGAAGAGAGAGCTCTCCGGGTGACCGATAGCCCGAGAGTACCGAATTTATACTCTGCACTCGCTGTATCGATATACTTATATATATATATATATATATATATTTATCAACCTTAAAAAATTAAAAGGTCGTGGATCCTACAGTTCAGTATGTTAAATGACGAGGTATCCGCCATTTTGACTTTTAACCGATTTATATAAACATCGACCTATACGTACATACGCATATGAATCCATATATCATGTGGTTCGGCTATATGGAACCACGGTACTCTTTTTCTTTTTGTTTTTTTTTTTTTTTTTTTTTTCATTTCAGTATCGGTTTTATTCATCCCTACCATCAGTCGAGGGTTTCGTGTGCATGTGTGTGTGTGTGTGTGTGTGCCCAAGTTTATTAATTCATCGTTCGGTAACGAGAGGTTATACGCCGTTGCCTAGCCAATGAGTGAGTTTGCAAAAATAAAAGCGGGTCGAGAGGATACCCCGGTGCGTTTAATTAACTATATGGCGAGCTTGCACCGAATTAAAAAAAAAAAATATCTCCACCCCAACTATATACTACCAGAGAGCGAGAGCACTCTGCATATTTCAGAGCCTTTCATCGGTACAAATGCCTGGGTTATAGACGGGATTTATTTGACATACTTTGATTACACATCGCTTCCGCTCGAAATTGGCCTTTTGTCTCGCGGTAATTTGATGAAAAACATTTATTTAATTTTTTTTTTTCTTTTACACGAAACTTTTGAGAACCCACGACCATATCTGTGACTGCGAGTCCTTCGCGAGAAAGAACTCATATACGGGTTTGGGCAGAGTGCGTGGAAGACGAAAAGAGTGGCAAAAACAAAGAAACAAAAATGGGACAAGAGGAGGGAGCAAAAAAAAAAAAGTGTTCCCCGAGGGATACGAAGTAAATAAATAATGTTGTCGCTCGCTGCTGATGCTGCTGCTATACACGGGATAAGAGTAAACTGGTGAGAGTTAAAGTTCCGTAAATCATCCCCTGACGTGACACAGGAGAAAGAGCAGAAAGTAAGTCAAAACGCGTGACGAAGAAAAGAAGGGGGGCAAAAAAAAATGGGATGAGGAGAACGAAAAACATATTTCGTTTAGTAGATTCGCGAAAGAGAGCGACGAGAGAAACTCCGGGAAAATATAAAGAGGGTTTATTTTACCCCGGAAAGTACAGAGGAGAGAAAGCGTTATAAAGTATGTAAAGGGGTGATGTGTGCGAGCGTTTACGCAAATCGTAGAGCCTCTGCTTATATAAGCGAGCTTATACTATATAACGGTCACAGTGAGGCCGGTTAAAATAGAGGGTCGGGCATTGTAGTTACGGGAGGTGACGTGCTTTGGAATTTATCGCGGTTAGTTGAACGACGACGAGGACGAAAAAAAAAAAAAATAATGGCGTGTTCTATTTAAAGGGTGAACGCGAAAAATGGAAAGAGAAAGAGAAAGAGAGAGAAAGAGAGAGAAAGAGAGAGAGAGAAAAAGGATGAAGGGAAAAATAATTGTGAGGGATGGAAAATTGATGTGGTTCGAGTACTGCGAGACTGTATAGTTGGCTGGTAGGATATCTCGAGGATCACGTGACCATGCGACTTCATCCCCATGGCCACTTCCGGTTCTCTCTCGTTCTTTCTCTACTCTAACGTCTATTATTCGGAAAGTAAGTGGCTGTTTCACGAAATTAGTGGACCCGTTGTGCAAGGACTCTCTCTCTCTCTCTCTCTTTTGCACTTCCTTTTTCTTCGCGTACACGAACACAAAAAGTCGCGTGTCTCGAGATCCCACGCGGAAACTTTTATGCCTCAAATAATCCGAAGAATTAACGACAAGTAAAACGTCCGTACCGTTTAAATGTGTACTTAAGAAATTTATTCTTCGCCATAAAAATAGTGAATATTGAATAGAAATTTCGTTCAGCCAGTAATGATCGGTCCAGTTTTTCGTTGAATAGAGCAATATATATATAGCACAGACCACTTTAAAATTGAAATCAAATTATTATCAAGCGAATCAAATCTATGAAACTTCAAATTATTCGTTCAATTAATCATTTTTCTAAAATAATAACTCTGTTTTATTGAACAAGCAAGTTGTCAATTTTTTCGTTGACTTCATTCGAAAATGATAAAAAAATTTTATTCAGAATGCGTGACTTGGATTTTTATCATTTCTTTTTCGGAGAGGCCATCTGATCGCGATATCCGCACGCGGTGCGGATATATATCCAATATATATATATATATATATAAATTCAATGCTATAAACGATTTGGTCCCGTATCTCATGTCGCAGCTAAAGTCAGTGATAAAATATCTCGAATATGGCACAGTACCAACAGCAACTTTTACATCGATGATACATGGGTCATTCTATTCTAAATCGGCGATCATAATTCGCGAGGAATTGAAAATTTCTATGAACAAAAAAAAAAAAATATCACACGACAAATCAACCGCGAGGCTCGGAAAGTTTTTTCTTCGACTAAAAAAACTGGACCGACGACTTTGCGATTTTTTCAAAAAAATAAAAAGCCCATTTTCCATATACACGCCGACGATTTCGCGTGACTCGATGGGGACTTTGAAGTTATAGAAAAGGAGAAAATACAAATATTATTGCGGCGAGAGGCCGTCGTAGTGTTACGACCCGTAAAACGGGGATCGTAAAATTCATGTCCGTGACGAAATAAACCTAATACGAAACTGGCCCTATACCGAACTGCTGATATATCCTCGTGTGTAGCTTTCGGGTATGCCTTGTACTTTGAGCTGGTAATATAGATCATATATACGTAATATATGATGCGTAGGATTGGTGCAAATTTGGACCGGATAAACAATTTGGTTCGCTTGCGTTTCTCAGAATTTCGTAAAACGGGGGGGGAAAAAAAAAAAAAAAAAAGAAATTTTGTGGCATATGGCAGGGGGCTTGGATTTTCTTTTCGTTAAATTCGTGTTTGAAGATTTGCGAAACGAAATTTTTCGAATATACGATCAAATTTGCACCAACACCTCCATATCGGTGGCTCATTGAAAAAAAAAAAAAAAAAGAGAGTTACACTCGTGTATGTATAAGACACGCGTAAATTTATGTAGACTCTTTGCAAGCGAGAGGACACGAACCACGCGGTCTTTACGCGTTAAATCACGAGTTTTATGCCTTTTTGTTACTCAGCGAATGATGTATGTACTACCGGTAGTAAAACATATGTGACATCGTGCGCCCGGTTATACGTCCTGGCAACCAATCGGACGCGAGAGGGCTAAGAGAAGCTGCAGAGAGCTACCGTCCTGGAGAACAAGCTCCCTTTTTCTCTCTCTCTCTCTCTCTCTCACTCTCTCTCTCTCTCTCTCTCTCTCTCTCTCTCTCTCTCTGTCTCTCTCGCTCCATGCCAATTTCGATCTATCCCGCTGTTCTCCACATCTTTTTTTTTTTCCTGTCCGTCTCCCTTTATCTTTATACACTCGTATGTACCTACGTATATCGTAACTTCTCTTTCTCGAGCCACGCCTGTCGAGTTTCGTATCTTACTACCACAGGATATATTGGCTTTAGGGATTTTTTTTTTATTTCTTTCATAACTCGGGGATTTATTTCGCGGGGTATCAGTTTCAATTTTGTCCCGAAGATCGTGGATCGTGGGTATTCAAGGGATCATCGCGATATTCATCGTTCTCGTGGACATTCGCGTTCACGATAATTTACCAAACAATAAGATACTCAAAATCTATTATTAAAGCTCGAAAGAAAATGACTTTCCGTCTCACATCGCAAATGATATTTCGCGACATATTATATATCGTATTATATTTCACCGCGAATATTATTTTCGAAATTTGCCAAAAAAAAAAAAAAAAAAAAAACACTCGTAGCCCTTTAATTATTTTAACCGCGAAAAAAAAGTTCTGCGACGTAAAGAAGAAAAAAATTGATATTTCCCAAGCACTGTCTGTTTTTATTTTTGCTTTCGTGTATGTGTGCGTGTGTGTGTCGTTGAATATATTTCGCGAAAATATCGTTGAGCTTTATCCGTTGCCCGGGCACGATGGCAGAGCTCCGAAATTGCAGAGATTCTTTTGGTCCTGATGCACATATACGTTCGTTTAGATTGCTGCACGAATCGTGTACATTTGTGTTCGTTAAAGAAACAAAACAAACAAAAAAAAAAAACCTCGACGATAAAAAGGCAAAGAAAAAAGCAGCAAAAACGAAACGATCTTGTGCGTTGGAATATTTTTCCCAACGGCGTGTGTGTCGTTTAGCCGCGCAACGGTTAAACAAACACCATCTCCGATTGTAAAAAAAAAACGGCAGCCCGATATGTCATATGAACGGAGAATATTTTACGTGTGCGCGGGTGCATATATTTTACGCTGCAAGCTGCAACTCAATATGTTTACCCCACACGTGTGTATATATATACGTATAATTTCTCTCTCGTATACTGGGGGGGGGGGGGGGGGGAGAGAAAACGAGAGTTGCGTGTTTGCATAACGGAAGTTGCCGATCGTGGGGACTCGATAAAGAAGCCCGTAGGAGAGAATACACCACCAGCTCTTTCTCTCTTTCTCTCTTCTAGAATGTCTCGAGTTTGCTGTATTAACGGGCAAGAATAGAGGGCGAAGAGAGAAAAAAAAAAATGGAAAATTAGTCGCGATATAAAATTAAAGAAAAGTGGCGGAGATTGCTCTCGAAGAAAATTTACGAGACCGCGTCCTATGTAAACCGTGAAAATTAATGAAAATTTAAGTAAAACGCTATATGACAATAAATGAAATAAATCGTTTCGATGTAACTTCCGTACATCGAGTCATATCAACGCGTTCCTTTCTCATTTTCAAGTTAAATTTCCAGAATAAGTCTGATGATCTTGATGAGTAATGGCTGATTAAAAAAAAAAAAAAAAAAAAAACAATATACCGTGTCAATTGACTGCTAAAACATAGCTGCTCGATCGTGAAAATCTAGACGGTCGTTGTATTATTTTTCTACATAATATTATGTCGATTTTCTTCGGTCCAAATCCATTGCAATTGAAGTGGCTTTGGCCTCGAAGTGAACTCGAAAATTTTCCAGATCCAATTATACCAAAAAATTATACCAAAAATGAGTTTCACGTATGTGGGTACGAAAAGATGTAGAAAATTCGTCAAATTAAACGATTTCTTATCCCAGATTAAATTCCTCGAGTTCTCGCGAAATGCGAGCGAGAGGCCATTTTCTTCTCAGCGCGTGTGTGTCGCGATAGGAAAAGAGAGAGAGAGAGAGCGACAAATGCCTGAAGAATTTATATTCTATAGGCGCGAAGCTTTGCGGAAAAATGAAGTCCCGAAGACGCGCTCCCGCGAGAGTCAAAGTCGTCTTTTATCACGACTTTGATCCTCATATCGTCTTCGCCGTCGTTCCCATCGTTATAACGAGAGACGAATAGAGAGAACAAAGGCGAGCAAGATTTTTAACCGCGCCCAGAGGACTCCCACAGGGCCCGTTAATCCTCGGTAGGGGACAAAAACGAAAAAATATATATCCGCGAAATGGGGAAACGCGGAGGGAAAGGAAGAAAATTATTGTATACACCGGTATGGAAAAACGTGAGACACGAGAAAGGGACATTGGAGAAATGAAAAAAAAAAGGACAAAAAATTTTGAACGCGAAAGAGAAAGCTTTTCGCTAACGAGTAATAGGAAAAAAAAAAGCCGAGGCTTGACGATCGGTTCGAGGCGTGTATGCACGTTTTAAAAAATATACATCTATGCACATTCACGACGATTGCGTTTTGGTAAAGAAAAAGTTGGAAATTGGCTCAATCGAAGCGGCAAATTGTCCCATAGTTGGACCGTTTCAGTTTTTTTTTTTTTTCACCCAACAAGTCGATATTCATGCAAAAGACGATTTTTTTTTTGTTCTCTCCCCTCTAATGTATACGGCTCGTAAAGCTCGATCGCGGATTTCGCATATAATGCGGTTCGTGTTACCCTAACACGCACGGCCAATTTGTCGGTAGCGCACAAACTCGTGACTTCGAATATATACATCGTCGTTGTCGTTTTATTCTTTTCTCCCCCCCCCACCCCCCCGCTCTTTTTTTTCTGTTCCTTTTTCTTTAATCCTCCGTACATGCCTCGCTCAAAAACATCTCGGCACACATTTTTCTCCCATTCTCTCGTTTCAGGGCGGCGTTTTCGTTTTCACTTTTTTTCCATGTTTTCTCCCCTCCCGCTCCAGCTCCTTTAACTTTGCCATTTTTTCCTCTCTCTCTCTCTCTCTCTCTCTCTCTTTTATTCGAGCGCGCAACGTATTTTTGACTTGATCGAGTTTTCCCCGTCGTGTGTGTCGTGCGCCTCTCGGCAGGAAAAAAAAAGTCGATAATAGATTCAAATTGAGGCAAAAAAAAACAAAAAAAAAAAAGCGAGAGTGGAACGAGAGCTCAGGTGTGCGATGGAAAAACGAGTCGTTTTTTTTTTTTTTTGTTTTTTTCTTTCTTCACCCTGCTCTTCCTCTGTCATTTCTCACTTTGCGGTAGTTGCGAGAGGGAAAAGAATGGAGAAAATTTTTGGACGAAGAGGAAAAATCTCGAGGCTAATAAATTTAATTATTTTCCTTCCCTTGTGTATTTGCACAGAGTTTTTTTTTTTCCTTTTTTACGAGAGTTTTTCACGGATTTTCTATCTATTCTCGTTCTATGCATAGAGATTCAGGGTTTAAAATTGACAAATGATAAAATCTTGAGAGTTTGAAATCGACGAAAAACATGGCGAATGAATTTTTTTTTTCGTTTCTCTCTCTCTCTCTCTCTCTCTCTCTCTCTCTCTCTCTCTCTTAAAGATGTAAACGCTTTCGTTATACGAGCACACGGAGTAGAATTATTTGTGACAAAGTTCTTGAATAAAGAGTCATAAATAAATGAGCGAGACAAGTGTTGTGCGCTTTTATAGACAGAGAGAACGAGTGAGATCTTCTCCTGACTCTCTCCGAAGACGGAGAAACCTGCTCTCGTGGGAATAAGCTTTATATATCCCCCCCCGTCTCAATGTGGAGAACTCGACGTCGCGGAAAATTGTTTCGCATAAATTCTTTATGGATCGTAAAAGCAGGAAAGTGTAAATGAAGATAGATAGAAATAGGAAGACAGTGGTAACATTGCAATTGGCCAGTTCGTCAGCTTAGGACACGAGTTTTCTACGACAACTAAAAATTTAGTCATATTTCAATGTAATTTAAACATTTTCACTCCAGCTTACCAGTCTGGAGTCTCTGATACCTGACTGAAAAGAAAATTAACAAAAAATAATCAAAATTGATGCTACTTTTAACATTTTTTTTTTTCATTATTTTGGTATTTTTCGAGTAATAATTTTCACCACAGTTCAAAGATTCGTGCATGACAGTTTTATTTTCGTGATTTTTTTCCGTGACACGACCACCGTGAGGTAGCAATTAGGCATTCGATTGACAGTTGCATCACGAAAGTATCGGAATATCGATGCATTTAAATTAAATTTACGAGGTGTATTGATATGATATTGAGAGAGAGAGAGAGAGAGAGAGAGAGAGAGAGAGAGAGAGAGAGAGAGAGAAGAAAAAAACAATAAGACCGAAAGAAAAGCATGACAACTTCAGGGCTATAGTTTAACGATCAATAATTAGTTTGAAAATTACTAATTGTCATTGAAACGAACTTTAGTTTGGGGAAGTTCGAAAGGGAAAGAAAACGACGCGAACGGTATGAAAATTCAGACTTGGAGTTCTGTTCGGTTGCTCGTAACTTTGGCTGCACTTATATACATGGAAAAAATGATTTTTTCTTCTTCTGATTCTTATAACTAGCTAACGATGCCACGTACAGAAAAATCAACATCTATTAAAAGTAGAATTCATGTTTTCCAAAAGAATTCATGTACACCTTTTTGATAAAACTGATAATTTCGCTGGAATATTCAAAAAATAGATCAAACTTAAGCTAAATTTAACTTTGACCTGGAATAACTCTTGAACGAGTGAATTTATCAGACAACAATAAGAGACCTTTTTTGATGAACGTTCAATTTTCTACGAAAATATGTCTGTGAATTTTCTGTACGACGCATTGTAAGCTAGTTATAAAAATCAGAAGGAGCAAAAACCATTTTTCCCATGTTATTCTTATGGAAAATAGAAAAGTGCGATGCGCAACCTCTTAATGTTAATGTTAAGAGCTGAAATTTTAACAGGCATATTTCTATATCTGAATGGAACTTTTGAAACACCCTAATACATATATATATATATATATCTATATATAATGTACGAGTATTTTGAATAACGTAGATCTTTCGGTATACCGCGCTCAAAGTACATACTCTGTACTTTGTGCATATATAATAGGTCTCCCACGATGGGACGGTGAACCCTAATAAAAATGTTAACCACCCGGTCCAACGTTTCTCCCCATCCTTCAATCTCTCTCTCTCTCTCTCTTTCTTGCTATGACGATCTCTTACCGATCTCTCGTCTTCCCTTATCTATCCAAAGTCTCGAAACTTTTTTACTCGACAACTTTTTAATCGACTCGAGCAGAAGCCAAAAGAGAGAGAGAGAGAGAGAGAGAGAGAGAGAGAGAGAGAGAGAGAGAGAGAGAGAGAGGGAATCACCGTGAATGAGACTAGATCCATGTGCCTGCTTCGCGACAAAAATTAATTGGATATTCCTTTAAGCCGGGGCGTTTGAATTAATTTTTCGGATGGAGCAAGAACGTTATACTCGCGATTTCATAGACCCTTGGTAGAAGGCTGCACTTGGTTTGAATTTTTCATCGGCAACTTTTTATTTTCCTTTTTTTTTTTTTTTAAATGAAAATGAAAAAAAAAAAAAATGAAATGAAAAAAACAAAATCCCAATTCGTTGCTTCAACACGAGCGCTACGAGACACGCAGTTCTTATTTTCAATTTTTTTCGACTCTCACTTTGCCAATCGAATGATAAAAAAAAAAAAAAAAAAAACA
The DNA here is from genome assembly GCA_963564615.1 of Rhorus exstirpatorius. Classification (NCBI taxonomy): domain Eukaryota; kingdom Metazoa; phylum Arthropoda; class Insecta; order Hymenoptera; family Ichneumonidae; genus Rhorus; species Rhorus exstirpatorius. Next base: position 27,508,644 of record OY751316.1, on the reverse strand, counting down.
ATTCCTAGAAATTTCAACGAGCTCAATTACGCGCTCACTGCGATATTGTCTCTGTAGATTTGCTCGATTTATCAAAGCATTTAAATGGAGATTACCCATACCGAAAATAAAAACGACAGCATAAAAAGGACAGGGCTGTGAGAGAATTTTTTATTTTTTATTTTTTTCATGTCACACGAAAACAAAAGCTGTCAACCGATTTTTAAATGTTTTTTGTTTCGAAAATACAATGGGTCATCGAGTAATAAAATTAGACGTTTAATTTTTCTTAAATTTTTGCACAGGCACCAGCGCGTTGCTTTATTATGATATAGAAATGACTCGAGGGAAGGAAATCAACGAAAGATGAAAAGAGTATAGACATTGTTCGAGTGAAAAGCATTATTAAAAGAATATGAGGAAGACGAGTAAATTATAAAAGAAAAAGATATTAATAATTTTCATTATCAAAAACGATTTTCAGTATTTTTTTTTTTTTTTTTTTCGTACAATGACCCACAAGTGATGCGTCGTATGTACTTGTAATGTTTTTTATTTGAAACGTTTAACAAGCTCTGAGAAAACGCGTCGACGTCGTCGTCGTCGTCGTCGTTCGGGGCCTCAATATCTTATCGTTCAGATCTGTGTGTACTTCTTATCACGTTGAAACATTGAACGAAAGGGAGGCCTGGGGAGTGGAGCACGTGTGTCTGTGTGCTCGGTGCACAGAGACTCGAGTGCCCGGAAATATATTTAAAAAAAAAAAAAAGCATGACCGATGCCCCATATACCCACGAATTATTCGGCTGCATGTCCCGGGGACATTGGAATTTCTTAGACTACGCGCGTGTAACGAAAAAAAAAAAAAAAAAACAATTCGACAAAGATAATTGTTTAAAGCAAATTATCAAAATAATTATTAAATCATTTTTGAAATTTAACGATCAATCTTTTTTCAATATTTCACGAATTTGGTTTTTTCTTCAAGATTATTGTTATTCTATTTTTTTTTTTTTTTTTCAACTCGCAATTTTTTTGACGATCAATTTATCAATGAAGTTGCAGAATCACATTAAGGCGGCCCATCAGTGACAAAACTAGTCAAAAATCGTGACGTGAAAAAAAAAAAATCATAAAACCTATCATAATATTTTCTAAATACTCTGTGTAAATAAAATTTATGAATTTCGATGACGTTTCCCGTGATATTTTATTCATAATTTATTATAAATAATATTATAAATAAAGTCTCAACTGACAAAAGTATTTAAACGCTGTCAGAGCGATCAAGTTAAAAACGATAGCTGATATTCATATGTTTCCTCGCGTGCAGAATGACAGACATATATTGTATCCGAGATTTGCACACACGATGACTTTCGCGATTAAATTTCTCGGGAAAATCCCTGGCAAGACACAATTTTTTAAATACCCTTGGAAAGTTCACGATTTCATCTTTCAATACTCAAAATTTGATTAAGAACTCTCGTCTTTATCAAAAGGTATCATGTCACTTCCGGTGAAAATAGAATCAACTGCCATAAGACCCATGCTAAAATAGGTAATTTTAAATTACTCGTTCGCAATAATTTGCCTGGCAACATACCCCGAAATTTTGAGAGAGTGTTCATTCTCTCTCCCAAAGTTTCATTCGTATCGCCGGTTTTTTAATTCACTGATGAGCCACCTTAATTACTTTTCGATCTATTCTTTTTCGTAATAATGATAATAATTATTTTTTTTTCAATCATTTTCCGTAATTTCACGATGTCGAAGAATTGGGCAAATAAATATAATTGGTATTTGAATTGGATCGAAATGTGCAATTTTAACGACGCGAAGCGTATATAGTTGGGTCGAGAGGCGAATATTTCGTGAATATATGTGTAGGGCACGAGGTATACGTATATATATATATATATATATATATAGACAGGGTGTATTAGGTGTCCCGCTAATTGCCAAGATCCGGAGCACGCACGAGGCGAACAGTTAGCCTGCTTAGAGATTCAATTATACAGGAGAAACACATATCCGATCCCCTATATTATCGTCTCTCGACTATACGTACTATTGCGCTCTTATGCAAGTCATATATATATATATATATATATATATATACATAGGTAGCGCTATTTCTCTTACTCAATGTTCTCCATACACGACGAGTACTCTTGGCAAATTACATCCAGACACACTACGTGCGAGTAAATATGCACTCCTATACGCTCTCCCCTATAGCAAAGTTTCGAGACCCTCGAAAATTCATCGACGCACGAGAGATTAAAAAATTTTGAGGAAGAAATAAATTTGAAAACAAAAAAAACTTCTTTTTTTTTCCACATGTAAACGAGTCAAGTTTGCAATGAAATATCTACGAGAAAATAATTTAAGTCGGGCCTTGCGACGTCCTCTCTCTTGTTGGGAACTATCGTGTCAAATTTTTTCCAAAAAAAAAAAATCACAATTTAGCCATTCGAATGTATAACTTTTTTTTTTCGAAATATCCGTAATTGCGAACATTTTTATCGTGGTATTTAAAGTTTCAGGAGTATCAGGTTAAATATTCATGAAAAAATATTGAAAATCGATAGAGTTATCGAATTCGAAGTGAAAAAAAAAGGAATTGTTCATACACGGAAAAAAATTTTGCCTCTCGGGAGAAAAACTTTGGAAATTCTTTTGAATTTTGAAGCGGAAATAATTGTTTTTACAGTTTAAACCAGCAAATATGGTTATACAGATAGTACAGAAGTATATATTCTGCACATTACTTTTTCATCAAAACACTGTAAAGAGATCAATTTACTGTGTTAAACTGCATTTTTTCTCTCTTCATTGTTGTATTTTTTTAAATTTCAGTTATTATTTTTATAAATGTCTTTTTTCCGTGTATTAATTTTTTTTTTTTTATTTTTCGATACTCAAAGTCCTTTTTTCACTCGGAAAAAAAAAAAAAAAAAAAAAAAAACGAACAGTAACTGCTGCAATCGAATTGTCCCATAAGCGTGCTCTCAATTTTATGAAATCCAAACCCCTCAAGCGATTCTTGCCAAATCCAAAGTCAAACATCCTCGTCCCTCAGTGTATTTATGAAAAAAAAGTTTTGGTTCGATAACCTTAAATTTACGAAAGTTGGAGCAATTACAGAAATTTTTCGAAAATTTCATAATTTTCATGAAATATGAAACCGTTGAGCGACTCTTGCCAAATTTAATATAAAATATCCTCGTCCCAGGGTGGATTTATGAAAAAAAAAAAGCATTTTGGTTCAATAACCTCAAATTTACGAAAGTTGAAGCAATCATAGACATTTTTCGAAAATTTCATAATTATGAAATCTTAAAGCATTGAGCGATTCTTGCCAAATTTAATATGAAATACTCTCGTCCCATGCCGTATTTATGAAAAAAAAAGCGTTTTGGTTCAATAATCTCAAATTAACGAAAGTTGGAGCGATCAGAAACATTTTTCGAAAATTTCATAATTTTCATAAAATATGAAACCGTTGAGTGACTTTTACCAAATTTAAAATGAAATACCCTCGTCCCATGGCGTATTTATGAAAAAAAGCATTTTGGTTCAATAATCTCAAATTTACGAAAGTTGAAGCAATCACAAAAATTTTTCGAAAATTTCATAATTTCCATGAAATATGAAACCGTTGATTGACTCTTGCCAAATTTAAAATGAAATACCCTCGTCCCATGGCATATTTATGAAAAAAAAGCGTTTTGGTTCAATAACCTCAAATTTACGAAAGTCGGAGCAATCAGACATTTTTCGAAAATTTCATAATTATGAAATCTTAAAGCATTGAGCGATTCTTGCCAAATTTAATATGAAATACTCTCGTCCCATGCCGTATTTATGAAAAAAAAAGCATTTTTGTTCAATAATCTCAAATTTACGAAAGTTGGAGCGATCAGAAACATTTTTCGAAAATTTCATAATTTTCATGAAATATGAAACCGTTGAGCGACTCTTGCCAAATTTAATATAAAATATCCTCGTCCCATGGCGGATTTATAAAAAAAAAAAAAAAAAGCATTTTGGTTCAATAACCTCAAATTTACGAAAGTTGAAGCAATCACAGAAATTTTTCGAAAATTTCATAATTTTCATGAAAATCTTACCCTCTCAAGCGTTTCTCGCCAAATTCAATACCAAAAATCCTTATCCCCTTAGCCCACTCACATAAAAAGTTTCCGGCTAACAATCCTCGAATTTACCAAAGTCAGAGCGATCACAGAAATTTTTGTGAAAAAAAAAACTCAAATACTCATCTTAAATCAGACAGGCTTTGGGATTTTTTTTTTTTTTTTGTTTTTTTAATTTCAGCAAACAAGAGGCGCTTCCCGACTCAGTAGCGCGCAAAGTTACAGCCCGATAGCTCAAGCAGTTCAAGATATAATTTCAACGCGCATAAATGCAGAAATTTTTTTTTTCACACCCTTTGACGTCAGAAAAACGGAATTGTTTGTTTTTTTTTTTTTTTTTTTAAATAATTTTTCCACGAAAAAAAAAGCTCCCTCCGTATGTTCCGGGTGGCAAAAATTAAGCTCTTAATTTCTCTATAATTTCAGGATCTGATCCTCGCGTCGGAGGGTGAAAATTCGCTGTCACCCCATACGACGCGTATAACAGTGACGGATTGCCCGTCGTTGATTATACAAAATTCGAGTCTCGCGACAATGAACGGACTGCGCTCGCTCGAACTGACCAACATTGGAAATTTGTCACTGTCATCGGGAAGTTTTCGTTTGTCTCGGGGTGCATTGCGAGCAAGAATATCGGTGAGAGACGCGACGATCTTTACGATGCCGTCGTTCGCGTTTCACGGCGATGTCGAGTCAATGAGCTTCGAGAACGTGACGATCGAGCGCGTAAGTGCATTCGCATTCGCGAATCTCGCCGATACGGACACGCTTCGTTTCGACAATTGTCATATCGTTACGATGGAGGAACAGTCGTTCAAAAAATTCAACGTTAATTATTTGCGGATTAACGGTGGTTATCTCGGAGCTGAGATAGCGAGCAGAACGATGAACGATATCGAGATAACGACGAGTTTTATTATTGACGGTGTTGTCATGGGTAACGTGAGAAGTTCCGCGTTTGTCATAAAAAAGCCAAAAACAATAGCGATACAAAATTGTATTATCGAGAATATCGAGGCAGGGGCGTTCGATGTAACGGCGCGTGGTTCCGTTATTATAAAAAATAATAATTTCGCGACGCTTGCGACCGGTGCGTTTCTCGGTATAACGGGCGATCGTGATAATCGCGATTACGTTTCAACGGGAACAACGGGACGTCGCACGTTGCCCGATATTAACTTTACGAACAACAGCCTCGTGAATTTCGAGGAGGGCTCGATAATGTTCGATCGTACGAGCTTTCGACCTTTTCTCGAGTATATATACGTTAAGCATAGCTGCGACTGCTCTATGCTCGATTTATGGCGCAACAAAGCACTGAATTATACGAATTTGTATGGGAAATTTTATGAAAACGTGAATGAACGTTTAACGGGCACCCTGGAAAATGTCGAAACAATCGAAATTACGGACAATACATTTTTGTGTTACGACGATACGGCGTACAATGGTACAACGAGATTCGTCGATTATGAGCTAAAAAAATGTGCTATCGCAAATTCAATTATGTTTCTCGCGTTAATGATCGTTTTTATCGTATTTTTCGTTGCTTGCGCGATCATATTGATCTTTTGGTGCTGGAAGAAACGACGCGATAGCGGAGATGAGAAAAGATGGACGAGCGTACCGTCGAGCGCGCCCGATGTAATCGAATCGAAGAACAAAAATGGCGTTATCGGTCGCGAGGGAAGTTGTCGATTGACGTGCAACAATGCGACACCGGTGGACAGTAGAATAACGATGGTCGTGCCGGACGGTAGACTGTATCGGGAAACGGAATTTCACGTTATCGTCGAGAAAGCCGAACCACTGACGACCGAATTGTAACGAGAGCCTGCGCGTGCCTCGTCGTCGTCGAGGGAGCGAAAATATTCGCGTCCTCGCGACGATGAGATTTTCGCGAATTCGGACAACGGGGAGAAGCGCGAATTTCGTGTTTATCGGCTGTGAGGGAAAGCTCCGAAACGAGGAGAAAACGAAGAAATTCGCGGTGTTTTTTGTTTTTGTTTTTGTTTTTTTTTTGAGCGAGAGATGAAGTGAAAAAAATCGCGAAAAGATCGCATACGAAGACACGCGTTGTTTTTTTTTTTTTTTTTTTTTGGGGGCGAAAAAAAAAACTGTCCGCTTCGGAACTGGGAAAATTACCGGAGAGTACTTCAAGCGCAAAGTACAAAGTACAGTAAGTACTTGAAGTACTGTAATAACTCGAAGTACTCGTGTATTTCACAAGTATCAAGTACCGAGTCTCTCTCAATAATCGCGAAAACAAACCAGGGCTGGGCAGTACTTCAAGTACCAGGTACTCCAGGTACTCCAAGTACTCGATACTTCAAGTACTGTACTTCCAATACCCCGCAGGTACGGCAAGTACTTCAAGTACCTCGCAAGTACGCAGAGTACTTCGAGTACTCAGTATTCGAGTACCAGGTACTCGAATACCGAATATTCCAAGTACTAGAATACTTCGAGTACTCGATACACCAAGTACTCGGTACTTTAATTACCCAAAGTGTTCGGTACTTCAATTACTTCAGGTACTCGATACACCAAGTACTCGGTACTTTGATTGCTCAAAGTGCTCGGTACTTCGATTACTTCGAGTACTCTGTACTTCAAGTACTTCGAGTACTCGGTACTTCAAGCAATGTACTTTCAGTACCCTGCAAGTACGACAAGCACTCCAAGTACCTCGCAAGTACGCCAAGTACTTCGAGTATTCGGTATTCGAGTACCCGGTACTCGAATACTGAATATTTCAAGTACTCGAATACTTCGAGTACTCGATACACCAAGTGCTCGGTACTTTAATTACTCAAAGTATTCGGTACTTCAAGTACTCGATACGCCAAGTACTCGGTGCTTTAATTGCTTAATGTGCTCGGTACTTCGATTACTTCGAGTACTCTGTACTTCAAGAACTTCGAGTACTCGGTACTTCAAGCACTGTACTTTCAGTACCCCGCAAGTACGACAAGCACTCCGAGTACCTCGCAAGTACGCCAAGTACTTCGAGTATTCGGTATTCGAGTACCTGGTACTCGAATACCGATCATTTCAAGTACTCGAATACTTCGGGTACTCGATACACCAAGTACTCGGTACTTTAATTACTCAGAGTGTTCGGTACTTCAATTACTTCAAGTACTCGATACGCCAAGTACTCGGTACTTTAATTGCTTAATGTGCTCGGTGCATGCATCGATGTACCGAGCCATGCATTGACAATGACACCGTAACTACCATAGCTTGAGCCCTTGAACGGTCATTCCTTACGATCTTAACCGAAAGATGGCACAGAACGTTTCTTAATTATATATGCGAAGGCGTTATATACGCAAGCAAGACGTATTCAAAAGTGATTCATACTTGGTACTTGAAAATGTACTTGAAGTACAGGAAAGTACTTGAAATTTTAATTTCGAATACTTCAAGTACAGGGCATGTACTTGAAAATTTAAGTACAAATACTTTAAGTAAAGGTCGAGCGCTTGGAAATTCAAGTACAATACTTTAAATACGTTTAAAGTACTTTGTACTTTAAGTACTGTAGTTCCAGTACATCGCAAATACCGGGTACTTAAAATACTGCCCAGCTCTGGTGTTGCTTTCATCATTATTGAGAGCGAGAGAGAGAGAGAGAGAGAGACTCGTGGAGGAAGAAAGTGTGGTCGTATAACGATTATACAATGGTGTGTATAGTGAAAAATCGTTTGGGGGATTAAAAAAACTGTGACAAAATCAGACTTTTTTTCTTGTCATTTTCCTGACGAATGGGAAATTAATGAGAATTTGCATAATCAAATTGTTACAAAGTTTTTTGAACTGAAATATTTCGTAGTGTACGTATGAGAGAAAGAGAGAGAGAGAGAGAGAGAGAGAGAGATTTGTGAATGAAAATTTAATGACTCTCTCACAGGCGATTTTTTTTTTTTAGAAATTAGGTTACAATCGACTGTTTGTCCTATTGTATAAGTTGTACAGCGCTTTAAACTTACGATAGGGGATCGAGAACCGTTCGACTTAAACGCAGAAATAAATGTGTATGTATATATATTTATTTCGTAATTATTGGAATCTTTTATTTTTCTCTTTGTTTTTCCTCCCAATAATTCAGGGATATTTGGAGTAATTGATGTTTCATGAAAATTTGATTTTCATTTTTTGGAGTTTCATTCGAACGACGACGAATCCTCGATTCAAATTTTCGACATATCGATAGAAAAAAAAAAAAAAAACATACACGAGACCTCGATCCACCATTACTTTGAACTTTATGTAAAAAAAAAATGGATCCTACTCTCGTATAATTAGCAAAAATTCGAAAAAAAAAAACGAAACTGTATAGAATTGTGAAAAGTGGAGACGAAAAAAAAAAACTCGACGAATACCTCGAATTACTCTCGTCTTTTCAAATTTTTCCGCGAGACTTGCTCGTTGTCGTAGGGAAAAATGAAAAAAAAAAAGGAAAAAACAAAAAAAAAATATCTGTACATACATCAAGAGATCGTGCGGGGGGGCCAAAACCGTGTTAATCGATTTTTTTCGATTGTCGTAGATTTCACAGAGATGGACAAAATCGACTTTTTTTTTTTCAATGAAAATGAAATTAATGATTTCGTGAAAATAAAGAATTCAAATTTCCGGTCGATAAATCGTCGATTTTATCGAAAATATTGTAAAGTGTAAAAAATTAAAAAAAAATTAAACATGACCGGAAATTGAACGACAAAGAATTTAATTTCAATTTTTCGATTTACTTGAGAAATAAAAAATTTAGTAAAAAAAAAAGAAAATGAGAATTTGTCCATCTGCGAAATTTTATTCCAGGCCGAGAACGAGAGAAAGCCAAAACGAGTATACAAGAAAACGATAAAGAATAAATTCGACGATAAAAATACGATTGCAAAAAAAAAAAACTCGAAGATAAAAAAAAAAGGAAGGAATAATCGACATGTCTATTCCCTAGCGAGTTTAACGTTCCTTTTATTGATAAAGTGCTGTATTTTTTTTTTTTTTTTTTTTTTTTTTTTTTTATAGAATTAATCACGTAATTTTAAAGACAGCGAGAACGAAGAAGAGATGCGAAAAATTGATAGAAAGAAACAGACTTTTTTGGAGTAAGACGCTACAACGAATGGGCAAATTTTTTTGTTTTTTTGTTTTTTTGTTTTTTTGTTTTGTTTTTTTTTTTTTTTTTCCGTACACAAGATTCTGTAATCGATCATCCGTGAAGATATTTCAACGAGGGAATGTACAACGAAACTCGTGCCATTTCCGAAAAAAAAAAATAGTCGTCGTGACGTACGGGAAATTGACAACGAATTATCGAGACCTCGAGCAATGGATTAATCTCGAAATAATGATCAAGATTCAATTTAATTTTCTTCATCGAATATTGTAAGGAATAAAAGGAAATTTTTATCCCTGTTTCCCTCCCAAAACTTGAAAATTCCATAGGATGTACGTCCCAGGCATCGACGAACAAGACATCGATAGAATAACGATTTTTTTTATAAATTGCAAACAATTTTTCCTAATTTCATCGTTTGTCCAAGAATTCAATTATAATAAAAAAAAAAAAACACAACGAGGACTGAGCTAGTCAAACCGAAAAAAAAAACTGCAGAACCAAATTTCGATATTAAATCCAAATATGTCATTAAATATTCGCACGAAGTTGTTTGTTTTTTTTTTTTCTACGTTTCTTTTTTACGTTTCCTACGGATCCGAGACCAGAGAACGAACGAGCAAGGAGGAAGAAAGATGAAAATAGGAATAAAGTATTATTTGCAGAAATTTTACAAAATCATCCTCGATGAAGTGGACTTGAATTCGAGTTTGACGTTACAGGTATGTAGGCACAAAAATCGAAATAAATCCACGTAGGAATTTTCGTATTTATTAATAAAATTGTTTTTTTTTTCTTCAATGCTCTGCCATTCTCAGGCATAAGTTAAGTTGACTCGATAATTGATATGCTCAATTTGAGCATAAAAGTGTGATTAAATTTATGATAAAATTGAGTATAATTTCGTTCATTGTACCAAATACTATCAGGAACTCTCATTTTTTTTTTATTCGACTGACCATAATTTGTCCATTTTTTTTTGAAACCAAAAGAAAAATTCTCCATTTGTATTCAAGTTCGAAAGGAATTTTCATAAATCCGTGATTTGGTATAAAAATTTCCCAGCCATCATCCGGAAGGGGCCAATTTTTTTTGTCACCCGATTTTCGCGATTGTTCGTAATTTTTTTTTTTTTAGAAAAACAAATTCACAAGTCGAGCATATTGGGCTAAGAATTTTTATTTTTTTTAAATCGAGAATTCGTGTTTTTTTTTAGGGTGTTGATATGAGAAAAATCTTCATGAAAAATTCTAAATGATGAATGGCGTATTAATTAAATCGTGTCGAGAGAGACAGAGAGACGGAGTTTCGAGAATTTTTTACTGTTCTCCAAATTTGCATCCCTTGATTATGATTGAACTGAAAGAATGAAGTTATCCGGTCAAATCCAAAGGGCGAAGTTAATCAATCGAGAAGCTCCGAGTCTTGCTCGCAGGCGTTTTCAAAATTTAACGAGAATCAGGGAAACGTTAAAAAATAAATTGTTCAGATTTTTTTTTTTTTTTGGGAAATAGGGTCAAAAAAATCGTTTCATCTTCTGCTACGTTCCGAGATGGTTTTTGATCAGAAACTTCCCACTAATCGCCAGGAACACGGAATTTTCATCGAAAAACTACGAAATTCTATGCGAAGAGGCTACAAACAAAATTTTCGAGAATTTTTTTTTTCGTAGCAATCAAATTTTCATTCATACCCTCGGATTTCGTATCGAATTAATTCGCGAACAAATAAATAGTAATTTATTCTCGAAAATAAAAATAAAATCGATAGAAATTTTGTTTCAGAATAAATTCCTAATAATTCATTCGAGAATATATCGATAATAATTTTTCCTACAAAAAAATCGATAATAAAATGTTCCATGAGACCAAGTACTGATATTAATTTTTCTAAAGTAGTAATTTTTTTTTTTCTGTACGACTGTCACATGTCAGAAAAAAAAAAACTATCGTTCGAACGATTATCTCTACAATCGCGACTAATTACAAAGAAAACAATTCGTTCGAATCGATCGAACGATACGAGCATTCATGAAGAACCATAAAATTCCTGACCCCAGCTGTGAAATAACTCGCTGATGGGACAGTTAATATTTTTTTTTTTACGACAAATTGAGTTTTCTCTCGGGTTTTTACGTATATATGGGCGATAAAGCTGACGAGTAATGTCCGAAATAAACGCGACAAATAACGAGGCCAAAAGACCATTAAATTGAGCTATAAATCTTTTTCAACTTCCTTGGAGAGGAAGGCTTCGTTTTCGTGAAAAAAAAAAAACCTTTTTTCGAAATTTTCATGTCAGAATGCTTAAAATGTTTCAAATAGAAAAAAAAAATCTTTATTTCTAAAAAAATGTTTGAACGTATGATCTTGAAAAATTCAAATAGTTATATCTCGAAAAAGACTTGAGCAATCGTGCCCAAATTTTTCACAAGAGTAGAGCAGTAGATTCCCATAGCTTTTTACAATTTTTGCAAAAATTGCTAAAAAAAAATTTAGATTTTATCGAATTTTTCAAATAATGCCACGCAATCGCTCTAAATTTTATAAATTATCAGCTACAGGGTCAAAATTTTTTACACAAATAGGTCAGGAGTCACGAATGCATAATGAATCAATAATGCACTCGAGATTTTATGAAATTTCGAATATTTTTTTAAATTTCGAATTACAAATTCTCGAAATTTCGTCAATTTACCAATATCGAGAGCCAGTCACTTTCCACATAAATGAGCCAGGGAATAAGAAAGTTCGGCACTGAATTCGTAAAATAACTGGTAAATGGATTTGGACTTTCAAAAACGTTCAATCTAATGAAATTTTAGATTATTATGAGAAATTATATGTTCGCTTTAACTTTCGTGAATTTGCCACTATCGAGTCGGCACTTTACACAAAAATGAGCCAAGGGGTCAACAATTTTTGGGCATTGAGTTTGAAAAGAATCGCTAAAAGATTTTAAGATTTTCTAAAATTTTCAGTTTTATTGTTTTTTCTTCAAATTTTCAAAGCTTATGCTCGCTTCAACTTTCCGTAAATTTGCTAATATCCGAGCCAGCGCTTGCTACAAAAATAATAAGCTATGGGGGACACTGATGTTCGGTAAAATGTGAGTTATAGCATCGTCGTAAGATCAATTGACGATGTGAGCAATGATATAATTTGTTCAACGGCATTGACTCAGCCGAAAACGTAACGGACGAATTTTTCTGTAGTTTCGAAGTTGAAAGCATGAAATTTGAGATAAAATTGAAAATTTTGAATCATTGAAATCGAGTATGGAAAAAAGTTTTCCTCTATGAGGAAGCCAAAATTGAAAACTCGACTTCCTCATATATATACATATAGAGAGAGAGAGAGAGAGAGAGAGAGCGAGCTTTGGGGTCGAGATAAAATGAGGAAGAAATGTGCAATTTTTTTTTTAGTATGCACATTTTTTTTCTTCAATTCAAGTATCGAAGAAAGCGTTTTAAAAAAATATCGCGACGCATTAATTCACATCGACGTATACGTGAGAGCATCCACAGATTCGAATTAGCCTGAAGCTTTTACGTAACGAGGGACGAGCATCTCATCTTTTTACTTTTAAGGGCTAAAAAAACCATTCCCCGTTCATTAATTTTTTATAATTCGTTTCTTCTATTTCATTATTTTACAAAAACTGTCCAAAGGAAGATTTTCAACTGCAAATGCCAATTCTTCACAATGCGACTATATTTCCGGTGCATTGAATGAAAAATAAAATACTAAAAAAAAAAAAAGTTAGTAGCGTACGTCCGTTGTCATTGACTTTTTTTAAGATTTCTTTTTCTTCCCGGAATGCAAAAAACCAAAAAAATAATAATCCAAATCGTATGCAGTAAAGAGTAAACACGCGCAGTTGCAACATACCCAAGGTCAATGAATAAAAACAATCGATCGAGTAAACAAATTAGGAGAAAAATGAAAGATTTTTTTTTCCCCCCCCCCCGAGGCAATACCGGTCATATCTCTCCGCTGGCCGTGAACCGGAAAACAAAAAATAATCGACATACGTTGCTAAAGTTCAGCGACCTCGATCCAATATTAGCGCTTCTCGCGTTTCGTCTCTAAACGATCTAGAAACGTTGCGTCAGACACGCCGTAATACATTTTTTTTTTTTTTTTTATCGCTCGTCACTCCGCGTGCATGGACGAAAAAAAAAATTTGACGACTGTATCGGCGAAAATGCTGATCGAGAAAATGGAAAAATTATCGCCAGAGGATTCCATTCGAATATTTACGAAGCGTGGAAAGTTGGCTTGTGAAAAATTTTTCTCAAAACAAAACAAAAACAAACAAAAAACAGCAACGATAATTCGCTCCGCGCATCGATGAAGATTTTTCATGGTCATTTTTCGAATAAATATGATTTTCGTTCGAGGGAAATTGTTCGACGAAAGTTTTTTTTTGCCATGAAAAATGATTGAGCAATGGGCAGACATTTTCATTGACGTCGTTCGATTTTGTTCGAATGACCGTTCGGTAATTGCGTCGTGTTGGGGGGATAATTTTTTTTTTTTTTTTTTTTCTCGAATAAGCAAAAAAGTACTCACCTGAACGGGAGAATTCCATCGAGAGCCTGGTTGACGGTGGGCGGTGTTGCGAGAGCGAAGCCACGTCCGAGAAGTCCCGAGTGTACGGAAAATATTTTCTTTGCCGTTTCCTGAGCCGCTTCGACGTTTTCCTCGATTTCGTCCACTGGGAAAAAACGAGACAAATTGAGATTACAAACGCGTTTTTTTTTTCTCTCTCTCTCTCTCTCTCTCTCTCTCTCTCTCTCTCTCTCTCTCTCTCTTTTCTTCGATAATGCATGGAGGAAGATTTTCTTTTTTTTCTCGATAAAAAAAAATGGTTTTTCAGCGGTTTTTTTTTTTTCTTCCAACTCACTGGTGACCGTTGGAATTCGTAGATTCTTCTTCATGAGGCTGGCGGCGCATGCGCCACCGAGAAACGATAATTCGGTCTCGAGATTCTTCAAACCGTTGCCCGATGATATCCATTCGTAGCCGATTATGAGACACTTGAAGCCATAAGTGATGGAAAGATCGTCCTTCATGTAATCGGAGGCTGTCTCGAGCGAGAATATTATCTCGTTGCCAGGTAGTACGATCGCGTTTTGCGGCCATTGACCCGGTACGTTGCTCATTTTGTGCAGTACCGGCCAATAAAGCGAATTTTCATCCGCAACGGCAGTTAAATTCGTCCTGCGTAATAATGCAATTCAAAGATATGAAATCAATTTTTTTTTTTCGCCCCGTTCGTGGCAAGATTTTGATTTAAAAAAAAAAAAAAAAAAAAAAACACATACCCGGAATCGTTTGAATTTGCGATTATATTTGGAATGTAAATTTGTAGATAATCCTCGGGCTGGGCGGTTCCGCAATCCGATGTGAATTCGACGGTTAGCCATTTCACGGTATCGGGAAACGTGACACGATAGTGCGAAACCGTGGCCGGCTTGTACGGATGTTCGCTCTCGAGCCACGTGTAATGATGGCTCGTAGTTGCCGGCGATGAAAAATGTGACTGACTCTCGCTTTCCTGCGATACTTGAGAAATTCCCATCGCCGACAATAAATTGAGACCGGCCACGTGAGGCAGCATCTCTTGGATCAACGTGAGAACTTGTACACCGCTCTGTCGAGATGACGAAAAAAGAGAAAACAATTAATAAACAAACGTAAGAAAAATAATGACGCGGTCGATTATGTAAAATCGAGAGTATCGGTTGAATAAAATCGAAAATAAAATGAAATTTTAAAGGTCAGGCCACGGTAGAAATTTCAAAAAATCAATTTTTTTTTGTTTTTGTTTTCATAAAAGATGCCTCAACACCTGAAAAATTATCAAAGGATTGTGATGGAAAAAATAGCTGAGTAATTGAATTTTGAATTTTGGCGCAGCACAGTTCGCTGCGAGGCTACTGAAAATTTTAAACGCGTTTTTCACGAAACTACATTTTTCAAGTCCACCGGACACATAACTCGAACGAATCTTCGCCGATTTGCTTGAAATTTCAACTGTATATTCAAAATTACATTCATTACAGAATTACGTATGATTTTTTCAATTATATTTCATAGTTTTTTTGTTGTAAGAATTTTTCGGCGATTTTTTTTTGAAAATTTTGAACTTTTTTTTTTTTAACGCGCCATTCTTGCAAAAATCGACACATCAAAAATATCCCACGTATACTTCCGTAGCTATTCTTATATACAATCGAAAAAAATTTTGTTTTTCATCGTAATTTAAAAATTTCAGATGCTGCTGGTCGTACACTCTTACAAAAACAAAACGCTTCACCGAAGAAAAGCCGTAAAGCCGTCATTTTGTTTTGCATTACGTTGAAGAAATTAATTTTTACAGTTCATTAGTTGCATAATAAAGGACCTTTCTGGGAATTTTGATTTATTTGATTGCCCTACTGAAAAAAAAAATTCCCAAAATATGCTTATTTTTTCCGCTGCTACTGCGATGGCCTGATCTCTTAATTAATTATTTTTTTTTTTTTTAATTTGATTGTAATTAAACGAATTCGCGATTAAACGACGTAAAAATTATCGTGTCCGCTGCTGCTGTGATGGCCTGATCACTTGATTAATTATTATTTTTTTTTTTTTTAATTTTATTGTAATTAAACAAATTCGCGATTAAACGACGTAAAAATCATCGTGTCAACTTACTCGGGGATCGGAAGTCGCGAGCGGACTGATATGGGCCATCACGAGTGGCAAAAGTGTCGTGACAAAAGCCGCATTTCCCAAAACCTCATTGGCCAATAGATCCTCGGATCTTTCGCGGCCGAGTGACAAAATTTCATTGGAACGCTGAATGATGGTCGTGGTCATCGCGAGCGTGCACTTTCTCGCTTGTAGCTCGGCAACGGCTTTGCTGGTCTGGGGACTCTGGGAGTCTTGAGGATTCGAGTAATAGAGAATATGGGGTATCTGTCCGCGGGTCTGTGTCGTACCGTTGAAGCTCAATGAACAAACGGTGAATGTAAAATTCGTACCGTCCGGGCCACGCACGACATTGAGACCGCCGTCGCCGTTGCTCGTTCTACCACCGTGATTTCTCAATCTTATCGCGTATTTTATATTCTCCTTTATCGCGACGGGCTTGCTGAATTTCAATTCGACAATGTCATTGACGCAATCCTCGGGACCGAAGGAGCCGCGCGTAAAATCGAGACTGCTCCAGCGCTGAGTGTGCGAAGGATCGTTGCCCGTGTTGTTTTGCTAAAGCGGACGAAAGAAAGGAAACCAAAAAATAAATATCATTACGAGTTTCGATGCATTGAGAATAAATTAAAAAAAAAAAAAAAACACACAGTTTATGACATAAAGTAGGCTAGACCGGGGCAAGTTGTCAACGGTAACTCTGTTAACCTTTTCAAGCATGCTGGGATTGTGAAATCCCACCTTTTCCAGAACCATTTTCGGAGAGGTTGGCGTAATTTTCATTTAATTTTCAAATTTTTTTTTTTGCGTTCTGTCATCAGCTATATATTTAAGAATAAAAATCGACGTGAAATAACTCGCCATAATTGGTGATTTTGTTTAAGCAAATGAACGAACGTTGAAAAAAAAGCCATTTTACTGGAAAAAAATCTCCAAAATTTCTTGGAGTTTCCATGCCCAAGTTTGTATTCGGGGATTTTTGGGGGGTCACTGATAACAATCTTCTCTTGAAATTTGGAAATTCAAGATAGCGGATCCAATATGGCGGGCTGAAATTGCGAAAAGTACTTTGACGGAGCGAAAGTTGGTACTCGGGGATTTTCGAGGTCGCTGATAACGAATCTGCGCTCGGAATTTGGAAATTCAAGATGGCGGATCCGATATGACGGAGAAAAAATACAAAAAGTCGTCCAATGTCAGTGAAAGTTGGTACTCGGGGTCTCTTGGGATATCTGATAACGGATCAGTACTCAAAATTTGGAAATTAAAATAGTGGATGCAGAATGCAAAAAGTGGTTCGATAAAAGTAAGTTGGTACTCCAATAATGGTGCGTTATAAGTTGCACGCATCAATAGGTTCCACACAATTGGGAGAAAGTGGACGCTTCGGATTATGAAAAAAATATACAAAGTCAGACCTCTGCTGGATCAGCTCAATGAATAGTCCAAGATTTTCTGGAAGCCAAGTAAAAACCCTCGAGTGCCATCTTTCACTTTCGTCAAACGAATTTTTACATTTTTGGTCCGCCATATTGGATCCACCATCTTCAATTTTAAAATTTTGAGCGCATATTCGTTATCAGCGAACCGAAAATCCCCGGGTACCAACTTTTACTTTCGTCAAACGATTTTTTTTGCATTTTTGCTCCGCCATATTGGATCCGCCATTTTCATTTTTAAAATTTTGAGTGCATATTCGTTATCAGCGACCGCGAAAACCCCCGAGTACCAACTTTCTTTCGTGTTTTTGGACGTTATTCTTTCTTTAAACCCGTATAACTCAGTACTTTTTTGTTCTATCAATTTTTTTTTATCATGAACCTGTTGGTCGATTCTCCATCGATTGAAAAAAAAAGAAAAAAAAAAAAAAAACAACAACAACTTAAATATGTATAAAGGGTGTACTTTTACGAAATACGTGGCCCAGTTGACAATACAAATATCTCGAAACATGGCGGCCGTGAGCCTGTTGGAAGTTAAAAAAAAAAAAAAAAAAAAAAAAAAAAAATGACGCCCGGGCAAGTTGTCGCAGCTCTGGAATTCCAATAATAATGAGTATTTCATCGGTAGTTTGCGATTCGGTTGAAATTTTATTACAAATTCACGAGTGATGAGTAAAAATTATTCCCAATTCCTTAAACTTGACGATGAATACCTACGCAAGAGGTTTAGGCAAGATGATAAAATTTTTTTTTTTTTGAGATATAAGTTTACTTTAGTAATTGAATAAATAAATCCGGATCGAACTAATATTTTTCAAGTTCGGATATCACTTTGATGCAACAACCATAACGCGATTTACGATTGAACTAAAATCCGATAACGTAAAATTTTAGCCGGAGTTTTACTCGAAACTTTGACGTATCGCGTCCCCCCTCCTCGAAATATCAAATTCGAAAAATCCGAAAAAAAAAAAACCTTCAAAGAGGAACAATGCGACAACTGGTACGGGTTCGTTGGCAACGGCAGATGAAAAATTTGCGGACTCACATCGTCGAGAAGCTCGAGCTCGTAATTGTAAAGTCCGAGGCCACCGTAAATCCCAACACCGGCGACGACGATTCCTGGCCTGTCGACCGAGAAGCAAATCGCATCGGGCGATCCGTTGCCCGTGTTCCACGTTCTCGTTTGATTAGTTCTCGTGAATCTCGACGATGTCGTGTACATGAATCTACCGCAGGCAGCCTGTAGCTCGTCCTCGTTGCCGCTCGATTGGGACGCCAGTTCGGCGATCACCCTCGCAAGCAGATGACAGCAGTGAACAATGAGACACGGAAGTGAAAAAATTTTTTCACGACATAGAATCCTCTTGACGGGCACGAGAATAAGATCGAGCAAACGATCGAGTACCTCGCGAAACGACCAATTGAGGGTTTCCCGTCCGGTACTCTCGATCTGCGATTTGTAGCTCATTTGTTCAACGAGAATCGGATAATGATGCGATTCCGTGGAATTCATCATCGGCAAGCCGGAATTATCGGAGGGGCTCAGCTGTCGTTTTATACCGTCACTGCTGTCCATGACGTTCGATAATATTGGAAATGTGCAACGAAGTCGTATCATGGAGTTGCACAACGAGGCAAGGACGGCCGATAGCAAACGATCCTTGCTCGTTATTCCCTGTTCCTTGTCGATCTCCGAGAGTAATTCGCACAGCGAGGTCCACTTTAGATATGCGGTAGGATAAAAAGCGTGATAACAAGCGACGAATGTATTGTGACACTCGTCGAGTATTATGCCGATCATTTTGTTGCCGGTGACGCGTTCCCTCGTCGAATTTCTCGTTTTTCCCTTGCAACGATGACTCGTCGGCACCGAATCCGAGAGTATCTGACGCAAGAGCGCCCGAACATCGCCGACGCACTCGGCCAAACGTACGCTCTCGGCCGGTGTTTTCTTCGACGTCTGATTCGGATAAATCTCGTTCGTGTAAGTGCGCAACAAGCGTAGACTCGCCTCGCTTATATAAACGAGATGCTCCATCTCGTGTACGGAATTAAAGATCGTCGTAGCGGATGATAATCTCGATGAACCGTCCGATAATCCGGCTTTGAGGGTGTTCCAGCTCCATTGTAGCAGCGATATGAGAGATTGAAAGCATTCCTTGGTAACGGCACGACTGAATTCGCGTCTTATAACGTATACGGGCTCGGACTGATCTCTCTGACGATTCGGCGATTGTGTCTCGGGTGTTACGATACGATAGAGCAACTGGGGTATCTGTCCGGCATTAACGTCAGTTCCGTTGTTCGACATTTTCGATGATTTAAAATTAAAGACAACTTGATCCTCGGCGATAACCGTGCCCTGTCCACCGGAGCCACAGTCGCTCGATGGTCCGCTGACGCGTGCCCAAGCGACGTACCAACGATTAGCCTGTAGGGACAGGGGCTCGTCGAAGAGAATCGAATATTTTTGTCGTGGCTCACACTCGTATGGTATATCGTCGGTCTCACCGAGCAATATACCATCGTTCTCGTGATAATCACCGGCAAGCCCGAGATCGAAGAGCTTTATCTTGGCCGTGTATTCGCCACGACCGCCGAACAAGCCATAACCACCGAGCAATATATCCGTATCGGCCGTGAATCTTATTGCCTCGATCGAGTGACCCGAGTAACCCCAGCCACCGCCGTGATTCTCGAATCTGCTTACCGTGGCGTAATCCTCGCGGCTGTAAATCTTTTCGTGCAACGAATTCGTCGTATCGTTTTCCTCGATTATCGTCAATCTTTCGTCCTGCGCCTGGGTAAGCGTATCGAGACAGCCGAGAAGATTCATCGCAGCTTGGGCGCGCGTTACGAAGCAGGCTTGGACGATCGGTAGCGCTAGACCCGGACTCAGTATCGAGGCATCGAGATTCGTTATCGCTCGGGCCTCCGTCGATATTACATTGTGCGGGCTTATCTCGCTCGTGATCGGATCGTAGGTCCATATCACGTTGTAGAGGGAATCTAGACAGGCCGAGGAATGTGAAAAATCTACCTGATCGTTGCCGCTGAAACTGTTGCAGCTACCGTCGCGTTTGTTTATCACGAGACACTTGAAGGAATTCGCGTGCTCGTTCTGATGAGGTATCAGTACTGCGAGAACAAATAATAATAATAATAATAATTTTAAAAAATAATAAATTTCGATTGATATTTGAAAAAAAAAAAAATCATTTCATTATTTGCTGCTCGATGAATTATCGAATTTTTCCATTATTTATACTCGTTATTGGGAGGAATATTTTTAGTAAAAAAAAAAAAAAAAAACCGTTAGCAGAGTCTGTATTGACAATGGAAGTATGAAGCAAATTGGAATATTAGATCTATTTTTTTTTTTTCTGTAGTAATCGCGACGAACGTACTTATGCAATTTTTGTTGGCCATAACTGTGCTCTTGGTCAAGCTAATGGAATTTATCTCGTCGACTTTGACGTAAGTCTGATCGCCGGATGCACCGATCCAGGTCGCGCGTCTGCCCCATTTCGGACCGATATTGGGCACAACGTTCGGAAAACTGTGCCAGGGCTGCGATCTTTCCGAACGTCTGTTTGCCTGTGACGAATTTTTCGATGATTCGTTCTGACCGTTCCACCACTTCATGCCCAGTTGTCCTTTCTGAAAATCATAGATCCGAGGCCCTTCGAGTATTGGAATATTGAGAATTCGGAAATCCGGATGATATAGTCCAAATATAATTATAGTTCCAAATTATAATTAAAAATTATAATTACGATGAGCTAAAAATATTCGAGTTAAAAATATATCTGCCGAATACGAAAACGATCTATGCGATAGTGTTTTTACAAAAATAATTTCTAAAAATAGCTTATCGGCCATTGAGTCGAAAAATTTCCTTAAATTATTCAATATTTTGGTATCTTCCTTTGTCGCACCAAATACTATTTAAAAAATCTAATCTCAAATTTATTTCAATCGTACTCACTTGATAAGCTCCGAATGTATAGACTTCGCTCTTTGCGGTAAGCACGACGGTGTGATTGCTACCGGCGGCGACTTGAGTAGCCGTGCTCGGCAATTTCACTTGTACAGGACCGGCGTGCGCTATCAAATCACCGACACCGAGTTGACCATAGATATTACTACCAAAACTGTACACCTCGCCGTTTTGCAAAAGTATCACTGAAACGAGAATACGTGAAAGATTTGGGGGGGGGGAATAAAAATATAAAAAAAACATTTGAGGCCCGATTCGAACGTCTGCGACACTCACCGGTATGATGCAAACCGCAGGAAACTTGAACGACCGGACTGTCGCTTGGGATTGAAACCTTGGCTGGTGGAATACTGGCAATTCTCGTGGCGTCTCCGCGCTCAGCGTCACTTCCTCCGACAATCTCTTCGGCAAGAATATTATTGCCAAGTCCGAGAGCAACTTTTCCGGAAATTCCTTTCTGCACGACGACGCTAGGACCCACTGATAAAGACGAACATATTGCAAGTTTAGCACGATAAAAAAAAAACCACCTGACATAAAAATGCATTAACAAATAAATATAAACATAAATAATAAGTATAAAGTGGATACTATGAAAGCTAGTAACTATATCATTCCCACAGCTGCCACAACGAAATTCTGACTTCTCGTTGGGACTCTTTTTGAATTATTGAAAATTTTCTGCACGTCCTATCTGAGTGAAATAATGCCTGTGATTTTTTTAATGTCGTAAACATTTTTTTTTTTTTTAAATCCATTTCGGCTACTGACGATTAGCGATTCTACTCGCACTCAAAAAATAATGTTCACTATAAAAAAAAAAGCGTGCAAATTAGAAATTTACACATTGCTGACTCATTATCCCTTAAACCGAAAACATTTTTTTGCTACCCTCATACACAAAAGGAGGGTCCATTTTTTTGTCCGGCTCGTTTTCCACCAACTTAATTTATTATTAAAAAAATCTGTAAAAATTCATATACTATATTCAAACTTTCCACTACAACGCTATGAAAAAGAAAATCTGAAATAATTATTGGGGGTGACTACGAGGTGGTGAATATTTCTCGACCTATTCGAACAATTAAAATCGACTCGGAAAAAAATGGTCCACCTTTTATCTCGCTCACAAAGATCCCTCTATGAGCGAGTGGGTTTTCTTTTCTTCAAATTTGGCTTCCTCATATAGAGAAAGCTTTGTGAGCAAAATAAGATAATGACGAAGCAGCGCGCAATTTTATAATTTGAAATCGCTTTTTTTCTGAATTCGATTTCAACCACGATACAATAACGAACACAAATTTTTCAATGACATTTGAAACTATAACGATAATTTTTTGAAAACTTTCAAAATATTCTTAAAGTCCAGTGTGTGGAAAAAAAAAACTTTTGACTCATTAGCCAAAAATTTGCGGAAATTCGAGCTATCAGAGATTTTTTTAAAATCAAATTTATAAAAAAAATTGAACCTCTTAAGGGATTTTTGTCAATCTCAGTGCCACGCATCTTTATCCCATAAGCTTTTGGCTCGATGGCCAAAAATTTGCGGAAGTCAGAACCGATAGAGATTTTTTTTGAAAAATTCAATATCTTTTGAAATCCAAACGTCTCGGGCGATTGTTGCTAAATTTAATACCAACCATGCTGGTTAACTCATTATATTTGTGTAAAAAAAAAAAAGTAGCTCGATAGCTTCAAAATTACGAAAGTTAGAGCGACCCTAGACGTTTTTTTTTTTTTAAATTCCATAAAATCCGAAATTGTTGAGCAAATTTGACAAAAATTGAATCAAACAATCAGAAATTCGCTGCTGTTTCAATTTTTCGAGTCCAACACACACACACACACCCATGCACGTCCAGACATTTTTTCCAAATGTATTTCCTCGATTTTTTGACACATTCCGATGACACATTGGCATCAAAAACTCGAAATTTCTTTCCCATGAAAACAAAGCTTCCTCTCCGAGGGAGCAAAAAGAACTTCCGTGTTACGTAGATTGTTATTTATAAAAAAAAAGAAACAAAAAAAACGAAAATCTCACCAGGTCGCTGATTGTTGGGCCCTTTAATTTTGATTCCCCATTTAACGGCGCTCGGTCCGGCTTTGCTTCTCTGCTTTTGTTTTCGTTCCTCCAATCGTCGTCTCAGATAATCCCTGAGATTCGAACCGGATCTACCTGCAAATTCAAAAAACGATGCGATTGAAGAAAAAAAAAAAAAAAACTCTGCCAAAGTTTCATAGACACCTATCAGACACCTAGGGCCAAGCTGTTCGTGAGTTCTCGCACGATTCGCAAAAAAAAAAAAATAATAATAATAAAAAGGTCTTCGTTAATTATACAATGTTTTTTTTTTTTTTTTTTTTTTTTTTCTGATAAACGAATATCTTCGAAATTATCGCGAGTGAATTGAATGAAAAGTCAGGGAGAGCACCGAGGCAGCCCGCTCGGGTTGCTGATAGCTGGCTACCTTCAAACATCATCTGCAATCTCATCATGCCTATATCTCCGCCTGCCGATGGTCCGAAACCCGGAATTTCACTGCCGTTGTCGCAATTCTCGCGGGAGCACTCTCTGCAACAACCGCACTCGGCGCATCCACTGTCACCCTCGCCGCAACCGCACTCTCTGTTTAAAACGAATTAACAAACAAACAAACAAAATATGTTTTCATTTAACTTGTAAAGTTTTTCGTTTATTTTATTTTTTATTTTTTTTCTTTACACCCGCCTTCGATGTATAATGCATTGATTGGTTTATTTTCTCGGTACTTACTGGCCAGGACGACGCTTGGAATTTCGATCGGGAAGCGTGCTGTTCAAACAGGCCGAACTGTAACCGGTGCACTCGCGACATATCGTGCAGACCATGCAAACGCGACGTCTCCACTGATGCTGTCCCGGCGAACACATTCCCCTCGCTTCGTCCCATTCTTCGGCGGCATCTCCTTCTATCGAGCAACATAAGTTTTTCGTTTTTTTTTTTTTATCGTTTTCAACCCTTTAACGGCTTGGTGGGACACACATACGTCCCAATTACTTTGAAAAATCGTAACTCCCGGAAAAATAAACATATCGATATCGTTGAGGTCGCATTATGAAGATGAAGGACGCATATAATCATGAAAAATTCGGCGAACGCAAGGTTTGCAACCCTTGAGTTTTACGCCTGTCGAAGTCCGAAAATTGCGAAAAAATGAGAAATGAGGATAACTTTGGGGCAAAATTTTTTTTAGAGTCGCGATCTCAAGTATGTGCTTTGGAAATAACGTCGAAAATTTGTAGCAAAAAGGTCCGGAACAAAAACAACCCCTAACGGTAATAAAATATCGATAACCACCCCTAGCAATGGCGATACGCCCAATAATGTACTTTTATTGATGTTCAGTTCATAAATATTTTTTAAAACATTTGAATGTTTTGCAGCAAGAATATCCGAATGAAAAACTACCCCTAAGAGTAACGGAATCATCGAACGCGACCCCTAGAAATGGCGATGCGCCCAAAAATGCACTTCCATTGATGCTCAGTTTATATGTATTTTCGAAAACTCATGGAAAATGTGTATCAAGAACATCCGAATCGCAAAAACTACCCCTAAGAGTAAAAAAAACATCAAAAACCGCCCCTGGCAGTGGTTATGCGCCTGAAAATGCGCTTTTATTGATGTTCAATTAATATAAATTTTTGAAAACAGATGAAAAATTTGTAGCAAGAAAATATGAATTTTTCCCAACTGAAGGGTTGTTCATAAGGGTTGAAATTATCCGTAAGTCCTTCGGAATACGCTCATGGATTCTGGAACACTCATATTTCGATTCAGATCAAGATAAAATAACAGAAAATGAGATGATAACATTTTATCCATTTGGGGGTGGGGGGGGGTGAATTTCTCTCAATCGAGGGTTCATAAGGGTTGATCGATCGATAAGTTCTTCAGAATCCCACTACGTGTTCTGGAATGACTTTTCCTCAATTTCTGGCAGAACTAAACGAAGCGATTGGGATGATTTTTTCATTTTGAGGGTAGTTTTTGAGGGTAGGAACATTCTCGAATAATTTTTTTTCTCACATCGGGTACTCGTGAATTCAGATTCGCCATGCATCAACTTTGCCAAACGCTCCAAAAAAAAAAAAAAAAAAACTCAGCTGTTAAAGGCTTTCCGGATGTAATCTTGAAAATTGTATTGAAAATTGATTTTGGTTTTTTTTTTTTTTTTCATAGAGAAAAGCTTTGGCGATGGTAGAATTTTCTTCCACGAATTATCAAAAAAGAAAAAAAAAAACGAATTTGTAAATTGAATTCCCCATCCCAATGTTTTCTCATGTTTTCGAAAGTTTGATTTTCGTAATTGATGTTTTTTTATTTTTTATTTTTTAACTTTTAGGATAAAACTAACCATCCTCGGCGACGATCAGTTCGTCCTCACCGGCGCCGGTCTCCATCGCGACAACCGTTACTTCTTTATTTACGGGTCTAACAGCGGTAAAGTCCCTTCCGCACTGTCCCTTGTTGTTGATCCCAAAGGTATAAAGTTGTCCCTTGTTGGTGAGAACCGCCGCGTGAGCTTTTCCAAGCGCTACACGCTGTATCGTAACATCTTTGAGATCGGTGACCAAACCGTTGGTCGGATCGCTGTGCAGGGTGTCCTTGCCGAACATGATGAGAGCGCCGTCCTTCGTGACGAGAGCCGTTGAGCCATTGTTGCATGCCGCTTCGACAACGCAATGACCCTCGGCTTTGAAAATTTTCTTTGGTTTCACCGGTTTTGGCGGTCTTCGTACTTTGCCTGAAACAAAATTTTCAATCGAATCACATGATTTATTCGTACGATAAAAAATTTAATGCAAATAATTTAATTGAATTATACTTTTATTGCGTCGAATATTTAGAAAAAAAACAAAAAAATAAAATATCATCGAGACAAAGGAAAGGTTTATTTTAAGGCTTTCGCTGAATTGAAATTTTTCTTGAAAATTTATAATATTACGGAATTATTGCGAAAATTGATTAAAGGAAATGAGAAAAGTGAAATGCGCTCACTGTTATCGCCGTCCTCGCCTCGTCTCGCTGTACCGGCAAACAGCACCGAGCCGTCATCCATCACGAAGATAACGTGCTGACCGTCGTGTCCCGCCGCGAACTGCGATACCTTCGAGCCTTTGCTCAGCGATAGCTCGAGCCATCTGTTGGGCCTGGTGTTGCTCTTCATTCCCAGGCAATTACCCTTTCCCGTGTACAATATCTTGCCCGACAGGGTTTTCAGCAAACTGAACTCCTTGCCGGCTATAACCGCAGCGACCTCGTCGTCGCAACCGGAGCTCAGAGTGTGAGCCGTTTGTTCCTCGTCGAAGATTGCCCAGCCAAAAACATCGACGCACTTTCTCGCCAATTTCAGGGGCAATTCCGACGTTACGGTCACCGGATTGCTCAGAGTATTTATCGTACGAACGACGAATCCTTCCTGAAATTTATAATCAATTTTTTTTTTTTTTTTTTTTTTTTTGTCATACTTTAACGATTATCAATAACATTATAATTATTACAATTTTGTAAATGAATATAAAGAATAAAGTTGCTTCAAATTGTGGGTGTTTTTTTTTTTCCCCACAAACTCACGTCTTTTCCCGCAGTAATCATTCCCAAGTTATCGCCATCCGAGAACATTACAGACGAGAGCCAGTCGCGTCCCTCGAGAACGGCTATTCCTCGCACGGCCAGAGTCTCGGCGTCGAGCTCCAATAATTCGCACTGTTTTCTCGGTGAACATTTGAAGTACAAGGAATTCTAAAAAAAAAAAAGAAATACATCCGACATATATGCTATCATTATTATTATTTTTCATTTTTTAGGCATTATTTGTGTGATGGAAAATTTAGGATTATTATCTGACTGAAAAATGTGATTTATGTCTCTATTGCTGTGCTCGATAAATCAATAAATTGATAAATAAATTATGAAAATAACGATTATCGCATATCGTATGATAATCATGTATAAATTATTGATATATTTGTTTATTCGATGCAGAGACGATTTTATACATGAAATTTTGCAAATGTAAAAACAAAAACGATAAAACATAAAGCAAGTTCGAATACATGTTGCGATGAAACTTACGTTTGCATAACCGAGCCAGCCAATCTCGTTCGGATAAAAATCTGCTTTGTGAGAATACAACTGACCGCCGATCGTACCACCGTAGCCACTACCGATCTTCAACAAGCCACGATTCGTATGAAGATAAAGATATTTTCCATCACTCACGAAACTACGTCCGTTCATCACCATATTGCTCATCTCGTTCGGCAGATTCAGCGTGAACGTGTAAATCTTGGAACTTTTAGGAACTCCGTATGATATCCAATCGGGTCGAGCGAGCTTGCCGAGCAATATAGCCTCGACGCTTCGCTGCAGCGAGATCAGGACAAATGGCATCTGAAAGGATTGAGAAAAAAAAAAAACAAAACAAAACAAAAAAATTGTAGGACAGATTTAAAAAAAAAAAAAGTATTTCTCTCGATCGCGATGGCAAGGACTTTTCACCTGAATATTTTGAGCCGCTAGAGCTCTGGGGCACATCAATAGCGCGGCTATGGCAGCGAGCAGTCTTCCGGTGTCGCCTCTTACAACGACCAGACTCAGGAGACAGGCGCAAGCGACGGCGGTCAGGTGACTACCGTCGTTCGCGACCGTCGACTCGGGACCGTGCGAGGTCGCAAGATCCAGTAATAAATCGAACAAGGGATCTGACGAATTTAATAATGAGATAATAATGAATCGCATATTTATGGTGGAGAATAAATTGGATGAAATATTTCGAATTTTCGACAACGAGAATAAATTATAAACGAGAACACATTTGTATGAAGTGTTTCATGCAAAGAGAAAAATAATTATTCGAGATGGATTATTATAATAATTGGAACATCGATGAGTTTTCAATGAAAAAAAAAAAATGTAAATAGGAGGCAATCGATGAAGGAATAGAAAAAAAATTACAGAATTTATCGTGCCAAAAAAGACCAATGATGAATTCACAACTCTTTCGCATCAATATCGGCGAGAAGAACTGCATGGCCAAAACACAAAACGTAGGAAAAAGATAATAACAGAGATGATAATGAATATGGTCGTTTTTTCTACAAGGATAGACAAACGATAGCATAATGTACAGGGTCTAGTTGATTTAAGTAAATCATAATTCTAGTTAGTAGTTTCTAATCCTTAAGGAGTCGTTCTGGTTCGAAATTTTCAAAACCTCGTTTTTTTTTTTTTTTGCATTGTCCGATAGTATGGACAGTTATAAACATGCTGTT
Organism: Rhorus exstirpatorius; assembly: GCA_963564615.1. Lineage (NCBI taxonomy): Eukaryota > Metazoa > Arthropoda > Insecta > Hymenoptera > Ichneumonidae > Rhorus > Rhorus exstirpatorius. The sequence continues at coordinate 27,479,911 of OY751316.1, read as the reverse complement.
AAATGTTTAGGGCAATATTCGAATAATTCCGATCGCTACAGCCTTTCTTAGAAAAAGTAATTCGAGCAGCCGCGTGGGACCTAGCTCGGGCGACGCCGCACTCGAAATTTTGAACGCGTTTTTCTCGAAATGTCGTTTTTTCAAAACGATGAGCACTCTCAAAGGAAGAGTTTTGAAGCTATTCCTCTCAAATTTGGACACAAAATTCGTTAGGCCATTCTTTATCTTGCTAAGGAAGCTTTTTTGTTTTTTTTTAGAAATCTTCATTTTTTTTTAACGAAAAACTGTCGGAAAAATAGGCTAAATTCAATACTTTTTTTTCAAACCACCGACATTTTGTCGATTTTAATTAAAAAAAAAAACCTCCATAGCAAGGCTTTCATACTGATTAACGATCTTTTTACACATTTCGTTTCAGATAATATTTACGGCCACAACAGTGCCCACCGTGGAGACTCCTTTTTTTTGGAAGACATTTTCAACAATTTAAAAAAAAATGTAAAAAAAACTAAAACAAACGATTAAAAATTTATTTTCTGTTCTTCACGAGTGCTTTTATTTGGCATAAGAAAAATCCGACTGATTGGCGTATTTTAACTATCGAAAAATAAATTGCGAAAATCAGCTATTTTTCTCAACTCGTCGAACCAGAACGACCCCTTAACATATATGAAAGAAAAAGGGGGAAAATCGTTTTCCTTTCACATCAACTACTAAAAATATTCGCGAAACAGAAATTATTCAAAACCTAGGCGCGAACAAGGGCTCTATGCGCTTATGCAACTATAGCATAGATACTATATTACGAACTATATTGATATAGTGATTCGGGGTAGGGTAAACGTACCGGTTGTGGCCACTTTAAGCAATTTCGAACATTCATTTACGAACAGAGTTCACATTATTGGAAATTCAGGACTGAAAAAGTGATCGATATAATCTATAAGGTACACAGAATCGAATTGTTATCATTTAAAACCTTTTCTGATTATGATGAATAAGAAAATATGAATTTATATCGTAGCAGTCATTTTTACCATTTGTGGCCACATTTGTACTACTTTTGGCCATCCGAAGTAGGCCAAAGCTTTGAATTGGGATTTGGCCAAGCTTTGAATTGGGATACGAATGCGCTACAAACGAAAGGTGAAGTTTTGGACAATCAGTATCGGCAGATTCGAGTTAAAAATAGTTATTTATTTCCGTAATAAACATATTACTGAAATGGTATAAGCGTGCTCTATTTGTGCCATAAGCTGGCCACAAATAGAACAATATCATTTTGAATGTACCACTTTTGGTCACCGCATATTTTTCAGGTATTTTAACTGATATGTCAGTTTTTTTTGTGATTTCAACCCGCAAAATGAGCTTCAACTGATAAAATATAAATTTTTTATGGGGCGAAATGACTTCAGATCCTTAATAATGATAGATAATAATGATAGATAATGAGAAACCGTAGTCTTCTCACTTTGGGATCCCTTAACACTTCTGACAAGAAAAATAACCGACCGCTCAGCGTTGACACATTTTGTCATATTTCGTTGAAATAAATTAACAGATATTCAATCAAGCAAGATAGCGGTGCGCAAACATCTCGAATATCGATATATTACGCTCGATGAAGTGAACACAGCCTTGAAACTTTGAAAAACTCAAGGGACCACAACTGGTACGTCTACCTTACATTACGAATTTTTATTCAATCCAGAGCGACACAAGTAAATTGTATCTCTTGTTTGTAAAATTCCAATGTACTTATGCAATAATAATAATTATAATAATTAATAAACAAAATAAAAATTATTTTTATTAATTTTATTCTTCGTAGAGAGTACGCGACTGTTTTAACGTGATTTTTTAAAATTTATTTATCGAGTTTGTTTATTCATTTATTGCTCACCGATCACGTCATCCGGCTCCGACTTGAGACCTTCGGGAAGCTGTCCTTGAAGTACATCGAGCAATGCGGAAAGGGCTTTTGTGCACAAAACTGGCTCCACAGATCTGCTCTCTCTCATGAGCGTAAAAACACTTCTCAATCCGATGCCCACGATCTTAAAGAATTTCAGCGATTCGATTCAGATTTTTCGTAAAAATGGATTTTTATTCGTCAATTTTGTGTTTCAAGTATCCCGATACGAACCTTCGGTAAGCTCTGCGTCGACGATATCCTGTCCTCGTCCTCGCTGTCCGTATCGATAGTGTCGCTGAGATCGGGCGGCTGTGGCGAGCCGCAGTTGGAGGCTCTGTAAGCCTCGCCGCTGCTCTTCGCATGTTTATCCAAAACTGCGCTTCTGACGCTGGCGAATACCGCGAAAGCGGATGCATTGCTCGATAGCTCTATCTCCGGCGGTCCGGGACAGCTCAATTCGCCGCTAAGATCGAGCTGAGGAAGAAAATTAAGAATCAATATCGAACGATAAATAATTGGCGTAATTGTGAAATTTTCAAAATGGCAAAGAAACAACAAACAAAAAAAACCCCCAAATTACCTTTTTCTTGTCCTTCTTCTTAGCGGCTTTGCTGCGCTTGCACTTTTTCCATTCGTTTTTTGATCTGTAAGAAGCGTCGATCGAGAAATCCGCGAAATTCGAGAATAAGCCATCGCGATACGATAACAATTTACGTGAATCATTAAAATTAAATTATTTCAATTAACCTGAATCAATCGATAGAAAAAATATCCTAAGAACATTCAAAAATCAAAATCGTTAATTCGCACGGACGTGATAACAGAGTCCGAGAAAATCGCTTTCAGAGGTTATGTTTTCCAATGAATTACGAAAAAGTAAACAGCTTCGTGGTAAGTAAAAAAAAATAAAAAAGTCCCTTTCGAGAATAACCGTCAGAGAAAATTCATTTTGAGATTATGATTTTGGGAATTTTGGAAAAAAAAAATTAAGCTATTTGTTTTTCGTGAATAAAAATTATCTATCGCAATGAATGTGGGAAAGAACATGTAGATCGAGTCATATAATCGTCGGACAATTGATAATTGAGGTTTCGATCAGAGGGCCAATCGTTCAATTGCAAACGAGACGCGAATGAACGATTGCCTCGGAAAGGATCGAGACGAGGATCAACGTAAACAAATCTTAGGTAGGAGAGGTTATAGTACGAAAGTTTTGTTTTTACTGTTGGGGGGTTTTTTTTTTTCCTGTTATTGACATACCTCTGGGCCTCGGCAATGCTCTTGAAAAGATCGTAGAAGCATTTGACGTAATTTTCAGGTTCCGGTTGAAGCCTTTCGTGATCGCCGGACACCATGGCCCATTAGCGATAAACTACGATAGATGATTAAAATCCGAGTGAGGTCAAAAATGCACACGCGCTTTCACAAATGCATTTTCGTAATATTATTGATCGTTTTTCCGGGTCCCCCGACCTGTGTCGTTCCCATGTGATCGCAGAGAGCGTTTATATACACGCGCGCACCGTGAGTGTTCCCGTCAAACTTCGATTACTATATTAAACGATCCACGAGCCCAAATGTACTCCCGATTATATGTATGCTTGTATGTAATAATTGAAAATCAAGTGTTTCATCGCGCGATTGTAAATTTCAAAATGATTTTGTTTAATCGTCTCGAATGATCCAACGGATTCTCTCCCGGCGATCTGTGGTGGGTAACCACAACACTATCGTCGCTCAAGCACACACTGCCTTTTCTGCTCTCATCTGGCGCACTGGCGCTCGGGAGATTACAGCGCTAATGCTCGTCTCAAAAGTTACCGGACAATTCGCAAACCAGCTGCCTGCTGTCGCGAGAGATATGTTATTGGCCGGGCGATTTTAACGACTTTTTCACATATTTTTTTGAACGTTTGTTGGTCGTCGATCGATAATTGTTAGGATTTTTAAAACCGTTGGCCAAGCCGTTTTACGGAATAATGAAAAATGAAATTGAGGAGTTACTTGGTGGCAATTTTTTAAAATTTGAATGCAATTATGTTCTCTACACAGAGGTTCAGTCGATAATGCGTAATTGTTTCTTGGTTTTGAATTACCACATTATAGTAGATTTGTTGGATGCGGTCGTTTCTCGAGAGAAAGCCTTGTCTCAATTCAGAATCGAGGGATTTTTTTTTCCAAAATCCTTTTCCCGACCCAAAATTATCAACCCAAAATAATGAATAGAAAATAAATGAAAAATTTTTGAACTAAAATATACGGAAATATACGAATAGACTTGCCTTACAGTTAAAGATGGAACAGATACATTTTGAAAATTAATTTTTTCGTCGCTTTAATTCAACTTTCGTCCAGCCTAAATTTTCCACAACGAATGATGGGTAACGATCCTCGGAGCGAGAAGACGCCGCGAAGTGACGACATCAGTGATTTTTCTAAGAATCCGTGTTTCTTATTGGATAACGCTTCTATAAATCTCGTTGGACGATACTGTTTTTTCGGAAAAATGCCTTTTTGGGTAATAATAATAATAATAATAATAATGTGGAAGTTTTACTTGCATACCCTTTTAGGCTTTTATAAAGGCAATTTCACATTATACTTTCCGTCCTTCTTTCTACTTATACTTTGACAATGCAATTACCACCTTTTTCTGTGTTCCACGGCACCACGGCTACTGTCCCTTCGCAATCTTCGCATTCGCCGTGGACGGAGGGAAACTGCAGAAAACCTCCGTCGATACAGGTCGATACTAGTCCCCCTTGCTGACCGTGCGAGTAAACTCAAGCACGATCTACAGAGACGATTGCTCTTTATCACGTTTTTTAATTTTCTTTCATTTTTCTCGAGAAATTTTTTCTACTGATATCCCAATTTCATCGCTATATTGGTCCATTTTTTCAATATTTTTTCATTCAATAACTCTCCCTTAAATGCATAAAATGTGTCAATAAGCTTTTTTTCGAGGTTTTTGGATAATCTTGATTGCGCGGCGACACAAAAGCAGCTCGTTGCTTGGCATTTTTTTTTAAACAATTTCGAGTCAAAATAATTTAGACGTTGCAAAAATAAGAATTAAATATTTAGCAATAATTATAACGATGATAATTATAATTAAGACTTAATTACAAACAAGAGATAATTATAATTAAGAGTTAATTACAATTTCATGTGAAACAAAAATATAGCGCGCGAGGCAGTAACGGGTGAGCGCGTGAGCGAGCGAGAGAAGTGGGGGGTACGCGTCAACGTGCGCCGGCGAGGTGCGTAGCGGGGAGTGGGGAAAGGATGGAGAGAGAGCGAGCGAAAACCGCCAGTCGCGGATCGCCCGTTGCCGGTGTCGGTTGTCGCTGGTTGTTGCGTCTCGCGCATTGTCGTGTGATGCGAAGCGTTAAAATAAGAAAAAAATAAAAACGTTTAACACGCGATCGCTACATAATTAAACAATCGTAACTAATTGAAAAAAAATTAATAATCAAATAATTAGAAATTAATAATAATTAATATGAATAATAATTAACGTTAATTATTTTAAAGTTCACCAAGCAGTAGTAGGGGCGAGAGAGAGAGAGAGAGAGAGAGAGAGGCGATAGTACGTACCGCCAACGAAGATAGAGTGTTACGGCTCGATAGTCTCAAAATTACGAACGTTAGAGCGCGTACAAACATTTCTACAAAATTTCAAAATTTTATAAAATCTTTACGCCTTCAGGAATTCTTACCAAAATGAATATTAACCATCTTTGTTCCCTGGACTATTTATGTAAAATATTTCGGCACGATAGCTTCAAATTGACGAAAGTTAAAGCGATTACCGCTATCTTTGAAAATTTTCAAAATTTTATAAATCTTAACCTCTCAACCCTTTCAGTCATACATTTTTCTACTCAATATTTTAGCCTGAAATTTTTTACTCGGCGGTTTTTGGGGTCGCTGATCACGAATTTGAAGCCAGAATTTAATAATTCATAAATCCAAGATGTCGGATCCAATATGACGGATGGACAATTGTATGAAACTTTGATAAGCCGGGGCGGAACTTGTTATTTTGGTAAAAGCAGAAAATAAACAAACAAGTATTAAAAAAACAAAAAAATCAAATAAGTATTAAAAAAATAAAGAAAAAAACAAACAAAAAAGCATAAAAAACAAACAAAAACAAATAAAAAAGTATTTAACAAACAAACAAAGCATGCATTGCAATAAGGAAATTTAATCACCGCCTTAAGCCACAATTAAATCACTGCGTTACAAAAACCGCCCAAACCGTTAAAAAACAAAATCGTGCGAAGACCATCAGACACAAAAAAAAAATAACCAGGAAAAGTGTTAAAAATTATATATAAGCACGGAATTGCAAATTATAAAAAAAAAAGATTTCACATGAGTGCGAGAGAGATAAAATGCCGGCCCCAAGTGGTGAGCTGGACTTTCTCCGCGCGATATCGAAATTAAAATTTTTTGTATAAAAAAATGTGATAGTGTACTATGACATAGATGCATAAATGCGTGCTTAAATAATAATTATTAAAAATAAAAAAAAATAAAAAAAAAAGGAATTTGGCCGGACTCGAACATATAATACAGAGCGCGGCAACCCGGTGCCGTACCAATTACACCAAATACTTTATCAGTATACATCGCAGTTTTGTGATACATAAAGTGCGATCACCATGTATTTCAATTGGGTTGGGTTTGCTTGGATTGGTTAAATTTAACTAGCAATTAAAAAAATTTAATTAGCATAGTAATTGCATAGTAATAATAGTAACATAATAATAGTAACAGCATAGTAATAATAGTAACTGGTAGCCTACAACTAAAAGATTGAGAAAAAAAATTGCTCCGCATCGAGCACATGTGACTTTCACTGTAGGCTGTAGGGGTACCAAAGGCGGCGTATAAAGACCCCCACTTCGCGTATGTTTTCGATCTGGCGCGAGAGAGAACGCACCGTTTCCCCAAGTGAGTGTGAGAGAAACAGCACGACATCCCCAACTCAATGAAAGAGAGATAGCATGACATCCCCAACTCGGCAGGCGGAGCAAACACACGGATACAGTCGTGAGCATGTACAGTGCTGTACGTGAGCCGCACACAAGTAAAAGTGACGCTAGCGACATCTTACCGTTGGGGATATAGCTCGTCCGAGTTCCCCAACTTTTTTGCTTCAAGAGGCCCATAAGAACTACACTTCTAGAGGGACTCTATCTTCGTTGGTACCGCGTACCGCGTAGTGCCGCGCAGTGACGCGTGGCGCGTATGCCGTAGTGAGTCGTAGAGCGTCACGTGTTGCTCGAAACTCGAACAATGCGTATTTTTCGCGTTTCCTCGATTTCACCAATTTCACGCAGTTTTTCTTTTACCTCAACATTTCGAGTGATCGCATAAACAAAAGTGCGTTATTCTTCGAGAAAGGTTAATCCGCGAAGGACCGCAGTCTCGTGCTTCGCCCTGACGAAATTTCCTCGTGAATCAACCACACGTCGAACATAACCTGCCAGACGTCTTTACTACTCGTGTCTTTGTTTCTCCCCACGATAAGCCGGATTATCGTTGACAGCTCAGGGTAAGTCACTATCTCGTCTCCAAGACTCTTTTCATTATCCTTATTATTTATTTATTCATTTATTTTAGAAAATATCCTTTTTTATTTTATTTTTTTCTCTTAAATCGTACGAAAGTTTTTGGCTCTTACGCGTCCTCTCGATCCTCTCAATTTACATATCAGATTAAGCTTCTCGAGATCCCCTCGAAATTTTTCATTTGCCTTGTCTCTGCGTCTTTCACGACGCTCTTTCCGCTTGTAGTCCCAGAGACGGAGATCATTCCCGTTACAATTTGGAGCGGGCTCGGTTTTTTATATTCACCTTTGTCGGGAAACTTTTTCGGACATTCCCAAGAATTTACAGGAATGACGGAAGTTCTTTAACCCCGCTTAACGTCTAATCTCCGTCTACTCCATGACTACTTTGTCGAACAAGAGCGATAGAAACTTCCTACGAGGCGAGATCCCAATGGATCGAATATTTTTTATTACGATTATCGAAAACCTGCTCGATGCCATCTACCGGCTTCTTCTGAATTTTTCTCATTTAAAAATTTTTTAATATTTAAGAAAATAAGAGAGCCAAATTTTATAAAAAAATTTCCGAATTTGCGAACACAGATTGGACAAACGGACGCTCATGTTTGATACTGAATTTGATCTGAGATAACAAAAATGTGGTCTAGGTTTTCCAGAATTTATGGATTTATTTTTATCTATTTTTTTTTAACTAAAATTTGTGGATCTCATAAATTTGTAACTAAACGAGAGAGGTGCGGTAATGAGAAGGAAATTTTGAATTTGTACTATTTTAATTTATGATGGAATTATTTTTAATAATAATCATAAAAAATTCATTGATAGCAATAAATTAATTATCATTCATTCGGATAATAATTAATTTAATTGTTCATGATTCTTCATTTTATTATGATCGATGGTTTTTAAAATTTTACAAAGCGGGTTCCAAATCGGCCACCTCCACGCGGTGGAACCTGGGAAATTCGTGCTTTGACAATATTATTTATTGTAAAAGCATGAATTTGCTAACGGCTGAATTTGCGTTTTTTTTTTAATTGTGCCTTAAAATGGCTGGTAATCATACCATTAAATAATTTCAATGTGCGACTCTTGCATGCTTGCTACGGAAAAAACTCGATATTTTATATATATATATATTCCATGTAAATTTCTTGAATCGTTGGGGTGAATTTGCAAATGATTCTATTTTTCAGGTTATGTTTCACGCATTGTAGGTTAATTTTCACTATTACCATGTTGCATCTATTTCCTTAGGTTACAGGTTATTTATGTCATGTTTTCACTATTATACGACGTAGACAACATTTTTTCATCGATCATGTACTTTAGAACAAAACGTTTTAGGTTTTCACGTTTTTTCATTGCTCCAGGGACTCTTCCTTAGATCTAAGTCAGCCCGTTGTGCCTTAATGTTGAAAGTTCGCTATCTAAGTTTGAGCTAACATTAAGATTTCTCGTTGATTGATTAAATATAATATTTCTATCCGGATATAGGCAGGTATATAAGTATAAGGTTGCGACTCTCAATCGGTATAAAATACCAACCCCCTATATCTAAGTTAGTCCATTGCGTATTAAATTTAAGAAATTCTCATCGCAATTTAAGCTAATATTAAGATTTCTAGTGAACTCAATATAATATTTTAACCCAGGTATAGGCAGGTATTGGTATGAGGTTGCGATTATCAATTGGTATAAAATACCAACCCCCTATATCTAAGTTAGTCCATTACGTATTAAATTTAAGAATATCACATCGCAATTTAAGCTAATATTAAGGATTTCTAGTTGACTTAATATAATACTGCTATCCAGATATCGGCAGGTATAGATATAAGGTTAAGATATCTTAATATAAATACGAACCCCCTCCGTCGACAGAGAGGGTTGGTATTCAAACAAAGCGGGAGCTTTTTTTTTTTTTTTGTTAGTTTCTGTAGCACAATGAAGAAGAGATTGTTCTGGACCATTGAAGCTAAGATTGGGTTAGTTCCACCTTCATAACGATTCTCTTTGACATTGCTGGTATTTTCGTATTTTGGCGAAAATAGAAAATGCCTTTGCTACCCTCAATTTCGTAATTATTTCCGCTTTGTTTCTTTTTATCCCGTTTAATTTTAGTTTCAAAAATTAGGCAGATATAGGTAGAGACCGCGTTTCCATTGGTGGAGTTGCTACAATTATATTGCTACAACCCCACTGGTGTAAAGGTAGTCAGAGTGGATTAGGCCTACAGGGGATACCACTTAAAAAAAAACGCGCCCACGTTTGCTCTACCTCCGTGGTGGGTGTGGAAATGAGCAAGTCGGAAAACTTTCATTAGCTCTAGAGGTTTTGCATTTCCATGTATGAGAAATCAACTTATATAATAAGAATGTGAAATTATTAATAATGTAATATGTGTAATAATAAAGAATTTTTAATACAAAATTTTGTTTACATTTTTTTCGATGGATTCGATGGATATATGCATTACTATAGCGATATGCATATTTATTCTAATGCATGGAGATTTCGGTCACAGGATGAATGCTGATCGAACGAGACAGGTTTGATTCAATTAGAACGGCATATCATACATATTTTTTATCTCTTTTTTTTCATAGTGATTGTACTTTGTTCTGATATTAATATATTTTATATTATGTGTAATACGTACTTCGTTACCTCTGTTGATAAAACACCCATAATTTATTGAAGTAAAATAAAATAACAGTTAAAGCTGTCAAATAAATGCAAAAAAAAAAAAAAATTTAATTTATCCCCCCATTCGACGATACTCTTTGGCTTTTACATATCCCCTTAGTCCTCTCAATTCCTATAATTCACTTGACTTCTAAGGATCCTCCATGATCTTTTCATTTGCCTCGTCTCCGTGTGTTCCATGCCGCCCTTCCCGCTCATAGTCTCGGAGACAGGCACCGTCTTACACATTTGAGCACGATCTTTATTTTACCATTTTCTAAAAACTTTTCTCGACAATCCCCCAAGATTAACAGAAACGACAAGGAGTCTTTAGTCATCATAGACGCCTAATCTTGCGGCTAGAGGGTGACGGGTAATTTTTCCCAATGGTATGACTACGCTGTCGAATAAGAATGATAGAAACGTCTTACAGGACAGTGACCCAACGGAGTTGGTTCGTCTCGATTATTGAGATCCTACATGACGTCTCTACAAAGGTGTCCTGAATTTTCATTTATTATCTTAATTATCTTTATTATCGTTGTGTGAAAAAATAAGACAGCCAAATTCTCCAAATTGGCGAAAAAAGATTGTCTATTTTGCGGGCAAGGGGATGATCGTATTTTCAAAAACATCAGATCGGATTTACAAAGAGAATTAATTTTTTTTTTCACAAAAGTTTGTTGACGAGCTTGTACATTTGCAATTATATGTATAAGAGAGATGGGATGGCAATTTTGAATTAGCACGATTTTTTCGTTATGCATTATTGAAAATTAATGAATTAATGGTAACAATTAATTGAATATAATTACTTTCAATGATAATTTAATATGTAATGATTGTTCATTTAATCATGCTCGATGATTTTTTTTAATTTTTCGTAGCGGGTTCCAAGTCAGCCACCTCCACGTGGTGGAACCTGGGGAATTCATGCTTCGACAATACTATTTATTGTAGAAGCATGAATTTGCTAACGGCTGAATTCACATTTTTTTAAATTGTGCCTTAAAGTGCCTGGTATTCATACCATTAAGTAATTTCATTACATGACTCTTGCGTGCTTTTACCACAGAAAAAACTGTTTGCATGCATTTTCTATGTTCCTTTCTAATTATGTGATTCTATGCATTTTCTTTTATTGCGCTTAAGATGTGTGTGTATATATATTTGCTTGATATCGCTTGAATCAATGGAATTAACATGCAAATGTTTTTTTTTTTTTCAGGTTATCGCTCAGGTAATGTAGGTTAAGTTTGACAATTACCATGTCGCGTATATATTTCTCCGGTTACAGGTTTGCTCTAGTAACGCATACATTTTTTTAATCGATCGTGTCCATCATTGGGAAAAAACTTTATGGGCTTTCAGGTTTTCTTATCGCTCTAGGGACTCTTTCTTACATCTAAGTTAGCCTGTTATTAGGCCTTAATGTTAAGAGGTCGCTTTGTAAATTTAAGTTACAATTTAAGATATCTATAGCTTGATTTAATATAACATTTCTATTCATATATAGGCAGATTATACGTATATAAGGTTGCAATTTTCAATCGATATGAAATACAAATATTTTGGCGAAAATAGAAAATGCCTTTGCTACCCTCAATTTCGCAATTACTTGCGCTTTGTTTTTCAATTGGCCTCAGGCTTTTAGGTAAGCAGGGTGGACTTAGGCCAATATGGGATACTTGAAAAAAAAACACACCCGTATTTTTGTAGTTGACGTGGTTTATTATATTTCCATGTCTACATATAAGCAGGTATACGTTATAAGGCTAAGATTTTCAATTGGTATAAAATACCAACCCCCTAGATCTAAGTTAGTCCGCTGCGTATTAATGTTAAGAGATTCTCATCGCAATTTAAGCTAATATTAAGATTTATAGTTGACTTACTATAATATTGCTATCCAGATATAGGCAGGTATAGATATAAGGTTAATATATCTTAATATAAATACGAACCCCCTCCGTCAACAGAGAGGGTTGGTATTCAAACAAAGCGGAAGCTTTTTTTATTTTTGTTAGTTTCTGTAGCACAATGACGAAGAGATTGTTCTGGACCATTGAAGCTAAGATTGGGTTAGTTCCACCTTCATAACGATTCTCTTTAACATTGCTGGTATTTTCGTATTTTGGCGAAAATAGAAAATGCCTTTGCTACCCTCAATTTCGCAATTACTTGCGCTTTGTTTTTTAATTGGCCTCAGGCTTTTAGGTAAGCAGAGTGGACTTAGGCCAATATGGGATACCACTTGAAAAAAAACACGCCCATATTTTGTAGTTAACGTGGTTTATTATATTTCCATGTCTACATATAAGCAGGTATACGTTATAAGGCTAAGATTTTCAATTGGTATAAAATACCAACCCCATAGATCTAAGTTAGTCCGCTGCGTATATTGATGTTAAGAGATTATCATTGCAATTTAAGCTAATATTAAGATTTTTAGTTGACTTACTATAATATTGCTATCCAGATATAGGCAGGTATAGATATAAGGTTAATATATCTTAATATAAATACGAACCCCCTCCGTCAACAGAGAGGGTTGGTATTCAAACAAAGCGGAAGCTTTTTTTATTTTTGTTAGTTTCTGTAGCACAATGACGAAGAGATTGTTCTGGACCATTGAAGCTAAGATTGGGTTAGTTCCACCTTCATAACGATTCTCTTTGACATTGCTGGTATTTTCGTATTTTGGCGAAAATAGAAAATGCCTTTGCTACCCTCAATTTCGCAATTACTTGCGCTTTGTTTTTTAATTGGCCTCAGGCTTTTAGGTAAGCAGAGTGGACTTAGGCCAATATGGGATACCACTTGAAAAAAAACACGCCCGTATTTTGTAGTTGTCGTGGTTTAATATATTATTTCCATGTTTAAATATAAGCAGGTATACGTTATAAGGCTCAGATTTTCAATCGTTATAAAATACCAGCCCCCCAGATCTAAGTTAGTCCGCTGCGTATTAATGTTAAGAGATTCTCATCGCAATTTAAGCTAATATTAAGATTTATAGTTGACTTACTATAATATTGCTATCCAGATATAGGCAGGTATAGATATAAGGTTACGATATCTTAATATATATACGAACCCCTTCTGTCGACAGAGCGGGTCGGTATTCAAACAAAGCGGAAGATTTTTGTTAGTTTCCGTGGCACAATGACGAAGAGATTGTTCTGGACACTTGATCCTCGACTATTTTGTTGGGGCGCAGCTCTATAACGAGACCCTTTGTCGTCGTCGGTATTTTACATTTCTCGAAAATATAAAATGCCTTTGCTACGCTCAATTTCTTAATTACTTTCGCTTTGTTTTTTTTATCCCGTTTAATTTTAGTTTCCAAAATTAGGCAGATATAGGTAGAGACCGCGTTTCCATTGATGGAGTTGGTCTTTAGCATGAATGCGACAGTTCGATGATGGAGGAGTACGTGTTCTGTAGCAATCATGCTAATGCTACAACCCCATCGGTGTAAAGGTAGTCAGAGTGGAGTAGGCCTACAGGGGATACCACTTAAAAAAAAACGCGCCCACGTTTGCTCTACCTCCATGGTGGGTGTGGAAATGAGCGATTCGCAATTTTCATTTTAGCTCTACAGGTGTTTTGCATCACGATGCATGAGATATGACTTTATCTGATAAGAACGTGAAACTACCATTAATGAAATATGTATAACAATATAAAGTTCTTCTACTACAAAATCGTGTGAATTCTTTTTTTTTGTCAATTACATATGGTTACATGTAACTCGCTGCATATTTATTTAAACAAATTTACATTTTTCAGCATTTTATTGTCAAAATTCAAATACTCGATAATAGAGAGCTTGCATGTAAACGATTTTCTCGTTTTTTTTATCATTCTGTCACAGTTAAATGTTTGCTGAAGTTAATAAACATTGCATTAATTTCTTTAAGCAAGTAAATTATTATTTCTTAAGGTGTAAAAATTGTAAGAAATTTACTGGCTCTGTGGGCTGAGTGACGTCGTAACACCCCTCGGTACTAGGGCAAGGTTATATATATGCCCAGATTTTTCACCTATGGTTATCTTCCGGATAGATGGGTTATCACGTTATCAGATAGATAATCCGTGTTAAAATCATACGATATTCATCGGATAACTATCTGTCGGTTAAAAAATTGGCGAAAATAAATCATTGGTGTGCGTTATATAAATTACAGCTTACAGCATATGCTGTAACTTAAAAAAATAATCAAGGATACAATGAAAGCGACATCTGCAAATTTGGCAAAAACAGATGTAGAGATGTTCCTAACGCAAATAAATGCTTTTTCTGGTGTTGTTACAGTCGTGCTTTTGCAACATGGTACAAAACAATATTTGTACACTTTCTTCGATTGTTCAGGTACATTAGTCGTGTTTAAATCTCATTTCAGACTACATATTTTTACGAAGATTCTTTGGGTTAGGAATGATCATCAGCTGCTTGAATTTTTTAATTTTACCGCTAGAGGCGTTGCCGCACTGACGTGTTGTGACGTCACTGTCACGTGATATACGTTTGAGATGCAACTGAATTTTCAAGCTGGTATAATAAATCAAATAATAATAATAATGAATGACCGACAAAACCTATGTGAATCATTTCGATTTTGATCTGATTTATTCATAAAAATTAGAAAACCCTTAATTTCCCATAGTCATTAGAATAGGCTCTTGCTGTGCCCGTGGGTGGTTATAGAAAAAAATGTATGCAGGCTCCTAGCCCCCACAATAAAAAACATATATATATATATATATAGTTTGTTAGAATAAATTTGATTTATAAGCAAAAGAAAAAAATATGTATATATAAATAAATAAATGAAAATGAAGTAAACAAAATAAAATAAAATGTTGAATAATTATCTTTTAAATCAGTTAAAAGTAGAAAATACTGCTAGTTCTCTATTATAATGCAATTCAAAAAATCCCTTATTTACAGCAGCAACGCGCTAGAGGTTACCGATAATGATTTAAAGCTATCTCTCTCGCACTCATCTGTCACGTGTGGTAAATGTGCGCCTCTGCCTCAAAGCGATATAAAAAACATGCGATCAACAAAATTAGCGATAACCCTATAGAACTTTTACTGTCTATCAGATAAACGACGATAAAACGAATAAAAATCTTTATCTATAGTCATCGATGCTTTCTCTCCTTTATTATACCTTTTGATGAGTATATCTCTCTCTACTCCCACATTTTGCGGCTTCTTTACGTGGCACCTCTCTGACCGTTGTTACATAGAGATGTAACATACATATATATATATATATATATATATATATACATACATACATACGTAATATATGTATATCGCTCGATTTGCATGAATCACGATCACGGAAAGAATCTGCACAAGTGCTCTGACGCAGCGCGTAAAACAAAAAATGGGGGTGAGACTCGCGATAATTAAAGAATTAATTCGACGAAATTGAGATTTTTTTCGATCGTTCGTCATGTCATGTAGCATATGAACGATTTACAAATGTACGAAATATAATTATACGGTTTCTTCAAACGTTTCTTGTAAATATATTTTTGTACGGAAATGAAGTACGGTTCGAAATATATCTATATATACGCACAGATATTCGCACCTAGTACGAGATTGAAAGAGAGAGAAAACTCGCGAGAGCATTGCATATTATAACCTCTCTCGCAACTTCAAGATCGGCGAAAAGCGAGATTGTACCGTTTTTCGTGTCACGTATATGATATATTATATACATATATATCCATGTGTATGTGCGTGTGTGTGTGTGTATACATCATGACGTGCAAAAGTTTTGTACACGAAAAATCGTCTGTGACTCAGTGCCCTGTCGTAAGATAGAATATTTCGTGATCTTTGCCCGCGCGACTGAAGCGGTAATTTTTGGCGGATCTTAAAAATTCTAAAAGATCAAAAGAGGATCAATCGTCGCGCGAAGGAAAAAAAAAACATAACCAACCGACAAAAGAACAAGTGGCACACGAGACTTTATTGTTAATTTTTTCTTTGTTTTAATCGACTAAACCGTAGAATTCGCGAATAAATAAAGAAGTATAAAAAAAGTTTTATCCCCCTCTTCTTCGCGATAAACGAGTTTTTGTTTGTTATTCATTTATCGGCTCTGTGTTTATATATATATATATCCCTCGATTCCACATACATCGCGAATAAATGAAATTTCGTGACTCTTACGACGTATGCGGTTAATCCGGTCAAATGCCACGTAAAAAAAAATCGTCTTCAGTTGCAATAACGGGCGGGTGCGCGGGTGAGAAAAAGTGAAATTAAAAAAAAAGCAACAAAGAGGAGAATTTCGTGGGAATGGGCAATTGCTTGTGCAAGGATGGTCCAGACGACGGTCAGACATACTGCGAGCACAATAATGTACAAACGCACAATACGACCGTGCCGGAGCGCAGCGAGGAGATCAACGGAGCTGGAGACGCTTCCAATTCTGGCTTCAAGTTTCCCACATCTTCCAAGATCGATGAACTCGTTCTTCAGACGCTCCAAGTCATCGGACTTCTGGTGGACAAGTAGGAGTTTGCGTATATACTCATTCACATTTTCAAATCTTCCGATATTTTTATTTGTTAAAATAGGAAAAGCATTCCGCTAATGAAAATTGTTATATTCGTTTTGAAACAATTAAAAATAAATGTTAAAAATGTATAATTTATGACAAGCTGATTATTGAAAATTTTCAATCTTGTGGTTTTATGAGAAAAAAAAAAAATTATTACCAGGCAAATGCAATTAATTTGACAAACAAGAAAATTTTTATCATCGAATTTTATTATTTCCATTGCGCAGGCCACTGTTAATTTTTTATTTTTGGTTTTTAAAATTGGAGAAATCCTCGATTGAGTAAATAAATAAATTATTGGGCGCAGCGAGCAAGAACCGCCGCCTGCGATGCTCAAATTGCACACAATAGCGGATAAGGAAGACGGCTGGCTTCAGGTCGTAAGTTCCATGGTAAATGTGATACCGATGCACAGTCCTTTGGGTCCGTCCGTCATAACGCTGTTACTGGACGACTGTCCGTTACCTTCGAAGGTACGAAAAAAAAAATAATAATACGACATTTCGTCACAAAATTTCTGCCGTGAAATGATAAAATTGCACAATTCACAGTTGAAATATATTATCGGCTGATGCGCGCTTGAAACGTTTTTTTTTTTTTTTTTCAGGATTCCGTGCTGAGGCTTTCCCACATGTTTCAATTATCTCAAAAATCTGGCAAGGTACAAACGAGCGTAACGCAGCAGAGAAACATTTGTCTTGTTCTCGGTTGCATAGCCGAGAAATTAGCGGGTCCGAGCAGCATAGCTATACTCTCGGAGGCAACGCTGGATTATCTCGTCTCTAATCTCGTACGATCAATTTCATGACTCCTCGTATAATTGATTTATAAAGCCGAATAAGTCGCATCCAAGATTTTGATCCAAAATAAAAAACCAAAACTATTGAATTTTAAATAATCACCTCGCTATTGTAACGAACGAATGAAATTCGAATAAAAAATCATTTTACGATCATTATTGTTTCAAAAATATACATACTTTGCCACAATTCAATGATAACGCAATAAAAAAAAAAAAGGAAAAATGACTAAATTATTGCAAAAAAAAGTCTTTTATTTTCAGGAAATATTTGATAAACAAATTTTGTATTCACCTTTTGTTAGCAATATCTTTTTTGGCATTATTATCGTTTGAAAAGAAAAAAAATTCCTCGATTCTCAGAGAAAACAAATTTTCGGATGTTATTATAAACTTTATCCATTCAAAAGTTTTATTTCAGTTCAATTTTGTTTTTTTTTTTTTATCCCCCTTTTTTTCGAGTTTCAGAGAGAAGACATTGAACCTTACGTGGTGTTATATTCGCTGATAGCTTTAGAGAAATTCGCTCAGACGAGCGAGAACAAAGTAACGATTAAGAGGCGACTGATGGAGGAGAAGGAAAATCCGTTAATAATGTTGGAAAAATGGTCGAACGAGACGCATTATGTGCGACGACAAGTTGGATTCTCGGCTCAGTGGTGCTTAGATAACTTATGTAAGATTATCGCTAATGATTTTCCATTAAAATTGCATCCACGATCATCGCAATCGAGAGATTATCACGTTTCTTTCACGTTTCTTTCGCAGTTTTGATGGAAGGCAGAAGATATTCCCATGACACAGTTGACTTGACTGGCATTAATGTGATGTTAAATACAAAGGACGTAAGCGAGTACCTGAAAATTTCGCCCAACGGATTGGAGGTGAGAAATTTTTGCGGCATATCATTTTGTTTTTTTTTTTGTAATTAAAAAAAAATATATATATATATATATATTATTTGTACTCGATGATACTCATAGCCTCGGTAATATCGTTGAAAGTTTGTCGCGCGCAATATTATACGCACAGTTTTTTTTTTTTATGCTTTACAGGCACGTTGTGATGCATATTCGTTCGAGAGCGTGAGATGTACGTTTCAAGTCGACAGCGGTGTTTGGTACTACGAGACGTTGATAATGACGACCGGCGTGATGCAAATCGGCTGGGCAACCAAGCAAAGTACATTTCTCAATCACGTGAGTCATCTGTTTGTTAAAATTTATAGTTTATCGATACGATAGAATAATACTATTCGTCGGATAAAATAATAATGAAATAAATTAACCCCTAACAGGCAATAAGTGTAAAATTCCCCCCCCCCCCCAAAATTTATTTTTCTCGGCGCACTCACTCACTCTTTTGAGTTTCAACGTTCATTTTTAACTCTATAGTTCAAATCAATCATTTTTATAATATCGCTATTTTATGCAAAATCGTTTGAACTTTAATTTAAAAAAAAAAAAACTTGCTAGCTTTATTAGGAGCCGAGATATTTGAGATTAATTTCGACTGGGTATTTTTTACACTCATTGCCTGGAGAGGAATACGGTTTGGATGTTTGCCTGTCAGTGGTTAAAATGAAACGAATTGTGGCAAATGAGCTTATGGGCAATGGATTATGGTATCGCGAGATAATATAACACGTCTAAATATGAGGCCATTCCGCATCAACATGACCACTCCGAAACTTTAATATCTTGAATTATTCTGCAATCGACATATATGCTGTAGTACTCTTTGAAACAAAAATATTGATGTGTATTAAATTTATGGTGGCATTGATGAGGGTGAAATTACAGGGAAATGCGATTTTTGCTTGTTTCTTCTCCCTGATTTTATTACATGGAAATAGTGTGTCGGAGCGAAAAATTGCTGAGAATCAATTTTGTTGTGTTCGTTGCAAGAATAACGAAAAAAAAAAATTTTATAAGGCAAGATTTTACATTTTTCATGGAAAAAAAACCTATTTAAAAAATGAAAATCGATTTTTGGACGATTGTGACAGCTTAAAAAAATTTAAAATATATTTTTTTTAATTCCTCGAATTTTTTTCAAAAGGAATACGTCTCTTTCCAGATGGAGAAATTCAATCTAAAGGCTCAGGCAAAAAAAAAAAAGAAAATTGGAAAAAAAAATTTAATGCAAAATTTGAAATAAAAATGTTATATAATGCGAGTATATTTCTCAATATTTATTTACAAAATATTCGCAAATATATTGAGAAATATACTCGCATTATATAACATTTTTATTTCAAATTTTGCATTAAATTTTTTTTTCAATTTTCTTTTTTTTTTTTTTTGCCGAGCCTTTGGATTGAATTTCTCCATCTGAAAAGAGACGTATTCCTTTTGAAAAAAGTTCGAGGAATTAAAAAAAAAAAGTATTTCAAAATTTTTCGAAACTGTCATAATTGTCCAAAAATTGATTTTTATTTTTTAAATAGGTTTTTTTTCCATGAAAGATGTAAAATCTTGCCTTCTAAATTTTTTTTTTTTTCGTCATCCTTGCAACGAACACAACAAAATTGATTCTCAGCAATTTTTCGCTCCGACACACTTATTTCCATGTAATAAAATCAGGGAGAAAAAACAAGCAAAAATCGCATTTTCCTGTAATTTCACTCCTATCAATGCCACCGTAAATTTAATACATATCAATATTTTTGTTTCAAAGAGTGTACTATAGCATATGTCGATTGCAGAAAAATTCAAGCTATGAAGGTTTTGAAGTGATCATGTTGATGTGGAATGCCTCATAATCAAATTAGGCAAAAAAAAAATCTACTTCTCCGTTTAATTTGATAATTTGGCTTTTTTTGTTTTGTTTCATTTACAGGAAGGTTACGGTATAGGCGACGACGAGTACTCGTTGGCCTACGACGGCTGTCGAAAATTGATATGGCACAATGCCAGAAGCGAGAAATACAATGATCAAGATTGCTGGAAAGCCGGTGACGTGCTCGGCTGTCTCCTGGATCTGAAAAAATTCGAAATAATATTTTCCATAAACGGTATTCGCCTGAAGCCCTGCGTTCAGGTTTTCGAGACGGCTAAAACCGGTTTTTTCGCCGCAGCGAGCTTCATGTCGTTTCAGCAATGCCTCTTCAATTTTGGCAATTTACCGTTCAAGTATCCGCCCGCCGATCGTGATTATCAAAAATTCAATGATCACGCGACCCTCAACGACGAGGACAAAGTCGTTTTGCCACGACACATATATCTCGATCAGCTGAGAAAATTGAGCGTACGAGAGGACTCCTGCGCTCTTTGCTTCGATCAGAAAGCCTCGGTCAGGCTTTTACCGTGCGATCATCGGTGAGTTTACTGGGGGTGGGGGGCCTCGTAACAGAGAAATTACAGTTTTTCTTGCTGCACGAAAACAAAAAAAAAACAAAAAAACTTGATGAACTGTCGAAGAAAAAAATGCCGAATTTCTGGCTTTCTCATTGAGAAAGTTTTTTGTTTGTTAAAAAATTATTTCCAAGATATTCATGACGGAAGGCTTAAAATATCCCCAAAATATGAAAAACAAAAGTAACAAATCAAAAGTTTTTGATTCACGTGCCCCACAAGTGGAGCTCTTAGCTTATCTCTCTCTCTCTCTCTCTCTCTCTCTCTCTCTCTCTCTCTCTCTCTCTCTCTCTCTCTCTCTCTCTCGTTTCCTGCAATTTTCGTAAAATTTACTCAACAACTTTCGTTTTAATTAGTTCTCGAATTTTTCGAAATATAAACTTTCGAAAACTTTGAAATATCGGGGATACATTTTTTTTTTACATGATCAGAATATCCTTGAAGAATGATCATCGTTGAATTTTGGCAAAAAATAGATTCAGATTTAATGAAGATATTTGTATTTTTTTTTTTTTTCCGTTTTCTTCAAATATTGCTATTCTATCTTGTCGATCTATATTGTAATTTAATTTTTTTTTTTTTTTTTCCCAGAGGATTCTGTCAAACGTGTTCGATTCAGCTACTCGAGTGTCCCATGTGTCGGGCCACGATCAACGAAGTTGTGACGGACAACGTGTGACCCTAGTCGTGCCGCAGTCGGGGCATTTATTTGGGAAAAAAAAAACAAAAAAAAAAACAAAAACAAAAGAACAATAATAAGAATAATAATAATAATGATAATAATGAGCCATCGCCGGACTCTCCACCCACTTCGACTGTATAGATTTTATTTTTTATTTTTTTCCAACGTTCGATGCAATTTTCGAAAGACAATCGCAGGATAAAGGTGATAAAAACGTAAAGGATAACGGAACAAAACACCGCGGAGCTTTAGCACGAATTTATCATTTTACATTCTCGCGCGCATTCCTCGCATTTTTCTTACTCAACAGTATTCCGATTGGACGAGAGGGGCGGGGGGGGGGGGGGGAGAGAAAACGAAAAGAAGTAGAAACGAAATCCAGGTCAATCACGAGTGTGTCGAAATAGTCCAAATCCTGCCGAAGAAAGGTTGTTTTATCTGAGAAAAATTTTTCAAGATAATGTGTGCATGTGAGAGAGAGAAAGAGAGGATGTTTAGATCCGAAACGTCGGACCGAGCCTTGAAAAAAAAAAAAGAAAAAAAAACGAGTACGTATAATTGAAACATTTTTCGACTGATTATTAGTACCGTTAACGCGAGATTAAACAAAAAACAAAAAACAAAAAACTAAATATTAGTTTGAAGATTAATTGAGGATTGTTCGATCGATCTTTTAGCTAAGACAAAAAAAAAAGAACATTGCACGATTGCCTTCGTCGGTTGAATTATAATATGAAAAAACAAAAGTTTGGCTCACTTTCCCGTCTCCGAAGTTGGTGTATAAATCTTGAAAACAAAAGAAAAATCGGCGAGGGAAGTCTCACGATGACTCAGCGAAAAAATAAAATAAAGACTTTCGCCAATAGAATCATGTAAAAAAAAAAAGGCAGAAGAAAAGAAATAACGATAACGTCGTAGTGTATAAATATTAAGTTTAAAGAGTAACGAAAAAAAAAAAAAATTATTATATTATATTCTTGGGAGGATATAAGAAGAGAGCGTGGGAGAGTGAGAAAGAAAGGAGAAAATCTAATATTTTATCAGCAGTCTGAATTATTACATATAAAAAAAAAGATAAAAAAAAATTTTAATCTTGTTTATTGCTTATTTAAATCTTATTCATTGCTTGCGCACACGCGCGCACCCACATTTTCCCGTCCAATTGGAAGAAACAGAATGAAAGTTTACTTTTTATATTGATAAATGAGCGAAATAATGCTCAATTGGAACATTTTTTTTCATTGAATTTTATTCATGAAAGTGTACTCGAAAGTCAATATTAAAGAATCTTCATTCATTCAATATTCGCGGTCAATTATTTTTAATGTGCAATCGAGTGGAAAAATTGACGCGTTTAATTTGCACTATGTCATCATTGACTAAGTTTGAGTAACGTTAAAGTATATTTTTCGTGCATAATAATTGATAAAAAGATATAAAAAATTTTAATATCCAACCTTCTCTAATTAACTGAATTTTGAAGAAAAAAACAATCGTATTCGTGCGCATTATAAATCTTTCAATCGGTTTCCCCGAAAATTCCTTCAGATTTTTCAAATTTCCCGCCACAATTGCGCGTTGATATGTGAAAGAAATGTGAAGTGGCGCTCTCTGGCGAGATTCGGCGTCATAACCTCGAAACTCGAAAGACAATCGATTTCATATCTCTCTCTCGAGAGAGAGAGAGAGCGTAAAAAATCCTAATGTACAACAAAAACGTAGAGAGGCAATTTTCGTAGTTGCCTCGGTCTCGCCGACAGAGCGCGCCTTAGTTTGTTACAAGATGGCGGGTGAGTGAGTGCCCGTGTACGGGTGAACGAGAGTCTTGGCGAAAAAAAAAAGAGAAAAACACGAGGGATATTTACCTCCTATAACCCGTGGTGCTTGTTGGGTTTCAGATATATCCTTCCTCAGGAATGAAGATATGGAAGACACGGATGAGCGTAAGTTTGACGTTTTATCGCTATTTTCCTTCGTGTTGTACTTTTTTTTTCTTTCTCACCGTCTACAAAGCGGGGCGAGGGGAGGGTGTTTGGCCGATTCGCGGGGTCGGGGGGGGAAGGTCGACTCGAGCAATCGCGAATACGTGAAAGATTATCCAAAGAGTTGACGCCTAGCCTTGTCGCGAAATTTCCCTCAATTTTTCACCAACTGTCCCAGCGTCAAACGTCTCATTTGAAGGTTATGTTCTGTGTTCGCGAATGTTTCCTTCCCGCTTATTCACAATTCTATACGCTGCGTTACCATTATCCTATTTTTTTTTTTCTTAATATTTCAATCTCAATTCATCTTTTTCCCTCTTTTTTTTTTTCGAGTACAATATGAGATAATCGTAAACGTCAGGAGATGCTTCCTCGTGGCATGGAAAACGCGTGTCACGTCGCATTGTGGATAAATCTCTCCCCTCTTTGTGGCGGCGCGCGTGGTCGGTGTGTGAATTTTCGCGAGTTTAAAATTTGCCGAGAGTTGGCGCCACCGCGGCGATGCTCGGTGTGCGCCGCCATACTCTCCGTTGTGTTTACAAGTTTATACGTCGTTCAGAAATTATGAAATAAATATTATAAAGTGCCGAGATATAAATATACTTGTTGTGCGAATTAAAAAGAAAAGGATCATCGAGAGAAAATTTGCACGGGTTTTTTTTTTTTTTTTTCTTCTTTCTCGAAGATATGGGATTTGTTTTGATCGGTGGATTCTTTTGGATCTCATGACTGTCCGCGGTACGACCAAAACCTCGCCCACGCTTCAGGTTTATAACCTCGCTTATTATTTTTATTCGTAAACAAATATTTTTATGTATAATTAAGATTATTCGCGATAATTTGTTACTTGTATGTAGGTGTGTATCATGTATGTATATTTTCACTGACGTACAATATTGCTAATTTTTTTTTTTTTTTTCTTACCAAATGCGACTAATCTCGTTAGTAAAAATTTAACTATCAAGCGACATGGGGTTGAAATGTTTTTTTTTTTTATTTTTTCTGTAAATATACCAAACTGGAGAGAATTAGCATTGACCAGATATTTATGACGTCTTTTTTTTTTTAGTGCATGAGTCGCAAAGTTCTTCCGTTAAATATAAAAGACCGTAAAAACTCCTTCCTCGTGCAGCATCGTTGAATCTTGAGCCGTTTTGTCTTTGCTCTAGCTGCAAAAAATCACTGCGAAGCGTGTCTACGATTGTTAAGTCACGAAATGTGCTTTGAAGATTCGCACTATTTAGATTTTCCGATACGTACAACGAACTCGAATTACATTTACCGCTATGACAACGAGCAAAGCGCGATTATTAAATATTGCGGTCGGATTGAATTATTTCAATCGAATTTAGGGAAGCGACGCTGCATTTTTTTTCTTTTTTCTTGTCTTTCACACCGTTCATCGATCTTCTCTATTATCCATGGCTCTTTGGCTAACAAAATAAGGGCTAGCCTGAAAGATTAACGATGCGGGGAGAAAAGTTGGCCCCGACGGTGGGAAATTCTTGATAAAAAAAAATAATTGCTAGAAAAAACTCCGCCGTGTATACCCTGACTGAGATATAGCATGCGAATAATGAGGATTTCAACGATCGATGATCTCCGCAAGAGTCGAGAAATAAATCCTGAGTGTGCAAAAAAGTTGTCCGATAGTGTGAGGAAAAAAAAAATTATTCCTTTCGCGAAATGAGAAAAAATCCTCAACGATGAAAAAAAAAATCATCAAGGTCAGGACATTGGACTTTTATTTCCGTTTTCCCCGAAATCTCAAGACACATTTGAAACCGAATTAGTCGTTTTTACCGACCATCGATTCACATTACCTTCAAAAAAAAAAAAAAAAAAAAAAAAAAAAAAAAAAAAAAAAAAAAAAAAAAATCCTAAGAATTCTGCTGTACCCCGCGAGGCCACAAATTCTTCAATAACATGGGGAACGAAAGGATACTCCCCGACGCATGTTTTAACCTAAAAACAAAAACAATTACGGAAAAACCTCCGCGAAACAACGTTTTTTTGTCGAAGAATTCTGAATCCGGAAGGAAAAAAAAAAGTTTTCAACAAGAACAGAACGAGGACTTTCCACTGGTTTTTTTGTTTTTTTTTTTCCTCAATAAAGAAAATTCTTTCCAAAGATCGATTCGAGCTCGAACGAAGTTTTATCGCACGATCCAAGGATCAAGATCGAATCCGTTAATGACAATGAATACTTTAAAGTTCAAAAGAGAACGAAAAATTTTATATTGATACGAATTATTGGAAATTGCGAGGCCAAATAATTTGAGCAAATAGTGCAGGCAGAGAAGGAATCGGTTTGTCCCGTGTTAGTCGACGAGTGGCGTCATCTTAAAAACGACAGAGATAACACATTTTCGACGAGGCTGGAAAGGAAAAAAGAATACGTAATACCTAAGCAAGAAGAAAAAGAAAAATATAAAAACAAAAAGAGAGACATCCTCGGAGAAACTGGTGGGTAAAGCGTGTGAGAACGAAACGTTTCAACGGCCAGTCGCCTCTATCGTTCGCAAGAGCCATTGCAACAGAGAGGTCTTTCGCTTATCAGGGTTACTGATCTCAGTGGTCTATCCTCTATTTGCCAGTGCCATCTGTCGGTTAGGGGCGTACCAGACTGCTTTTCTGGTTGCGTTCTCTCTCTCTCTCTCTCTAGCCTCATTTCTTTCTCTTTCTTTCTCTCTTACTCTCGCTGTTGATTCTCGGGGAGAACGAAAATTTTAGGCCAGCAGTCTTAGGGGCCCAATGAGAGTTCTCAGGGTGTTCAAAAAGAAAAAAAACTACATTTGCCCCGAATTCTACAACACGATTCTCGTTCTGTCTCCCCGTCCTGCGTTTCCTGGAAATCTACCCTACGAGACGACGAATTTGTAGGGGTTCGCCCGAGGGTTCCCCCCCCCCCCCCCCTCCCTTTTCCCTACAAGGTTTTCTCGTATCTGAGGCGAGGCTAGCCGAGAGACCGAGAAAAGAGAAAAGTAGCCCGGGCAACACCCGATTCACCGCGTTTCAAGATTATATATATATAAATAAATATATATGTGTATATATATATATATATATATATATATATATATGGGGCATTCCATGCCAATCTGCACAGGCTAAGATCCTTATCCTTTTTGATTTTTTTCAAATTTTTTTCCCTCTTTCAGTAGACTCAAAGAAACAGTTTTGATTTTTTTTTTTTGGGGTTTTAGTCTCAAGCGGTTTTGACTCCGGGAATTTTTGAAAATTCTACATTTGAAGTAACCGGAAAATGTTTACGGCCCTGTATCTTTGCTTCCGCTAAAATTAAAAAAAAAATATTATTTTTTTAATCGTTTAAATCCGATCAGCAGTATAATGATTATGATTTTTAGAAAATTGAGAATTCATTAATCATTATCTCGAGAACCAACAATAGTGGGAGGGGGGGGGGGGGGATTTTGGTGAATATTTAGAATCTCATCAGGGTAAAACGAGAATGTTGTATTATTTTTTAAATAAACTTTTCGTGAATTAATTACGTTTATTATTTTTAATTGATAAATTCACGGTTATAGAAACCCCCTTTACCCTTAAGGGGGTTACCTCAGAAGACCCAAAAAAAAAGCTTATTTTTGAAGATTTTTTTGAAAGGCAACGAAACAACTTAGCCCAGCGAACTTTGGGATATATTTTCTTGTGTATTTGAAGTGTGAAAAGAATTTTTTTCAAGTTAGATACAATAATAAAATGCAGATCAATGAGCCTTTTCCGTGAGCTCCTTGCCACTGTAGTTTCCAATTGGCGGGAAAGATGCAGTTCGTAATTTCTTGTCAGAAACGAAAAAAAAAATTCCAAATATCAATTTTTCTTCCGGGTGAACGGAGAAAAAAGTTGAAAGAATCATGAAATCGTAACTTTTTTTCGGGTTTGAGAAGAAAAAAAATGTGTATTTTCAAAAAAAAAAAAAATCACTTAAACGTCCGCGGTAAAAGTTATTTAAAAATACTTTTTTTTCAACAATTTTGTTAGTTCACCTGGGAAGAGAATTCAATCTAGCGAAGAGAACAAAGTTTGGTTCGAGTCGATGGATCATCGTTCAGTTTTTTTTGCTATCACGCCCGCCAATTCGGAAAAATCGAAAAAAATGAAAACTCGAGAAAACGCGGCTTTTGAAGTATAACGCGCCAACCTGCTCGGAGGTCCCTCTCTGCTCTCGGCTTCGTATCTCCGAAAATACTTTGAACTGGCATCTGTAACTTTGTGAATATATTCTTGGATAGTTTATCCGTCGATTTAGGCAAAAAAAAAAACGAATTTTTGGAGCTTCCAAAGCAGGATTCCCCCTTAATCCATTTTTTTTTTCTTTAATATCGAACGAATTTATCAGAAAACAAGAAAACTCTTAAAAAGCACACACACACACACACACACACACACACACACACGTGCGTCAGTTCTCCACTCAATTAAAACTTTTCGTCATATTTCATTTATTTCCATCCCTCAGTTCGAGCTTACATAACAATTATTTCTTTAACTAATTCATAATTAGTTAACTAGTTCAATTTGGCTAATTATAATTTGGATTTTTAATGCCTCAATTCGCGTCCGCAAAAGAAGCTTTCTTTTTTCTCCTTTATTCATTTTTTAAATCCTGACGAAAACTTTCGGAAATCCAGTAGTCGTTACTTTTCATCGTACGATTAGCTGAGCTTTTTCCTTCCGAATTAAAATTTTACCGAATCGTCCGAGGATGACTTTTTTTTTTTTAATTTGAAGAAAAGTCACGTGAACGATCAGAATTTACGAGGATTCGATGTTTTTTTTTACGTCTTTTTGTTTTTTTTTTTTTTTTTTTTTCTTCTGACCGTAGGATATGACGCTCGGTAGTATCCTAGGTCGAATCGTTCGTTCTGCGATTGACGCAAATCGTTCACGTAGAGCCCCCTGTTATCTGACTGAACTCGTTCTCGACTCTTTTTTTTTTATTTTTATTTATTTCTCTCTGTCTTTTTTTTCTCCTCTTGATCTCTCTTTTCAATGCTCTTCAACTCTCATTCTCTCTCTCTCTCTCTCTCTCTCTCTCTCTCTCTCTCTCTCTCTCTCTCTCTCTCTCTCTCTCTCTCTCTCTCTCTCTCTCTCTCTCTCTCTCTCTTTCTCTTGCTTCCCATTCTCACTCCAGCTGTTGCTGCTTCTGCTTTTGCCGCTGCTCTTTCTCTCTCGTCGTTGTGCGCGATCCTAGCCCGCTTTATCTGACATTCCAGAGGTCGTTTATCAGCTCGACTAACTTATATTCCCAAGCCCCTCTCTCTCGATCTCTTTTTTTTTCTCTCTCTCTCTCTCTCTCTCTCTCTCTCGATCTCTTCTCTCTCTCTCTCTCTCTCTCTCTCTCTCTCTCTCTCTCTCTCTCTCTGTCTCTCTTGACCTCCCCTTTTCTCCTATCGCCACAGCCATGAGGGGATCCAAGCTGTAGAGAATCCTTCCGATCGTTGCTTCTCACTCGGCTCTGTCGTCGTTGTCGTCGGCCAATGACCGTTTTCGGCGGGTAAACGACCCCGAAAAAAAAAAAAAAAAATCCCCCTCGAATCTCCCTTTTCTTTCTTCTGCTTTGCAATGGTGAAAAAAGAAAATTCTAAATTCTGATGACAGTGCGTTCAAAATTTTCGGAAACGTCGAAAAATCATTATTTAAAAAAAAAACAAAAAATGTCCCACGTCAAAGCTTGCAACATTCAAACGTGTCTTTATCTCGAAGATTATACGCAAGGAATCGTGAGCAAAATTTGCACACAGCTTGAGCATGAGACACCCCCCCCCCCTCTCCTTTGTTTATAAAAACTTTCACCACGGTCATCTCATTTTACATGATTTTGAATTTTTTTTTTTTTTTTCAAAAATGTGATTTTCGTATTCCTAGAATAAATTCAGCCAAAGCTGGGAACATTGCCCCGGTGATTTGTAATCAATTTTGGCTCTCCATGAAAGACAAACGTTTATCAATCAAAAAAATTCTCAATTAACAATGATTGCTTGCACATTTAACGGAAAATTTGATTAAAGTGATTGAAAAAATTCTTGGGCAAAGAAAATATATGTCGAGAATTCGAATAACCAAAGCTCATGGAGAAAGTATGAAAAATCATGATGATAAATTTGCTGATATTGAAGGAGAAAAAAAAGATAAAAAACGTTGCAGAAATTTTGAATATGCAAGATTTTTATTTGATTTATTTTCATATATCATTTTCAATGTTCAATTATCGATGTAGAAAGACTTTAATTGAACCAAACGATGCTTACCGAAGTTGAAGAGTTTCAAATACTTTCGTTTTTGTAAGTTTGCATTACCATGGCTGAACATTTTTTTTTTTTTTTTTTTTTTTCTTTTCGTTTATTTCTGCATGAAATTACGATCCAAGACGATTAATTTGAGGTGGCAATTAGCGGTTTGTCATTTTCAAAACTTATTTGCCCCTAAAATTTCGCAAATATTGAATAATTATAACCCAGAGGACAAAACATTTCGGTGGATGAAAATTTAATTATCGAACCTGAAACAAACGGTGAAGTCCAACTTTGATTTCGATGAGTAATCATAACTTTTTTACGGCTTTGCAATTTTGTTTTTAATGCAATAAAGACGATCATACATTTGGCACAAGATTTGGAGTATTTCTCTCGATTCTCATGATTTATCGTTATGAATGGCAAATATCTCGGTGTACTAGCATTTTTTTTTTTCCCATATTCAAGATAAATTTTGCCTTTTACGATATCACACGCACACACACACGCGCGCGGACTCGAGAATTTTTTTTGAACGATATTAATGACGTGGTAGTCGAGTAACACGCACGTGACACATCGCTCTCTGATTCATGCTATATCGTTTTCATGACTCGTGTGCCCCCTTCCTCCAAATTGAGATTCATTTCGCATGAAATCTAGATGCGAAGTCACGGATAGCTATTGGTTTTTTTTTTTTTATGAAAATTTATTGTTATATTTTTACACGGCAATGCGGATCTGCATATGAGAAACTCAGCTCAGATTGCAGCATCATCGATTGCGCCTTTTCGCGGTTTTTTTTTTTTGGATGACATAAAGTATGTGTGATTAGAATAAAATTTGATCGATATGAGAAATATTTATCGTGGATAGTGCCACAGTTACAAGCAAAACTGGGGGAAAAAAAAAAAAAATGGGGAGCTGCAATAAAATGAAAAAATAATCTTGTTACGAAAAGGTGCGCAACATTAAAAATATCATTTTTCGTAGATAAATAAAAGTATAACCTCACAAATAGCATCACGAAAATTTCTAGAAGAATAATTAAATATATTTCTTCTTTTCGATCGTTCTTCTCCGATGACAATTGATAGTTTTCAATGATTGTCGCGACGTCAACGTTTTTCGACTTTTGTAAACGAAAAAATTTTCTCTCCTTTGGATAGCGGAACACAACAATTACGCGTATAATGGGTTAATTAAATTTAATTATCCATCAGTGTTTTAATTTAGGTACGCCTTGCGTTTTAACGCGTTGAGTCCTTTCGTTCAAACCTCACCTAACCTAAAATGTTTTAATGTAATTGTATTTTACCCAATCACATGTGAAATACGCAAATGAATTAAAATATCAAACATGTGTATTATTTCGAATTGCTTTCGTAATATTTTTTTTTTTTTTGTTTGTTGATTAGAGCTTCTTTTTCAATAAAAATGTTTATTTCGATACAAACAATTCGAAAGTTCCGCTAAAAAGTGCAATCTATGATGCTGCCACCGCGCGGCTGACTTTGCCAGTGTGGATTGTCTAGTTTGGGAAGGGGGGGGAGGGGGTCTGTGCGAACATTTTGAAAGCAAAAAATAATTAAACGAAAAAATTCGCAAATGTCACTCTATCGATTAATTTTTTAGCGATAATTCAGGAGCCCTTTAATTTTTTTTTTTAGGCTCCCCTACGCTCCCCTATCTGATTCTCGTTATTCGTGTTGCAATAAAGGCGTTTGTCGAAAACATAAAAAAAAAAAAAATACGAAAATTCGGAAAAGTCCTCGGACTAGACATTTTTAATGTTCATGTGTAACTCGAATTCGAGAACACAGTGAGAGAAAAATTGGAATATATACGTATGCATTCGTTGCACGTACTTGGTTTATAGTACATTACATGGCAACTGCTGCGTAGCAAGTATACTTACTGCCACAGTACGTTACGCGGTAGTCCCGAGAGTCTCGGTCAAGTTAATCGAGTATGAGAGGATACTTCGACCGACGCTTTTATGGACTTTTATTGACTGACTCGACCACTTTTTTTTTTCCATCTCATTTGTCATTTATTTATTTTGCTCTCTCTCTCTCTCTCTCTCTCTTTAAAACGAACGCATTATTGATTCGGCGAGAGTGCAATTCTTCGTAAGCCACAGAAGAAAGTATAGTTGCAAAGAACAAGAAACAAAAAAGAAACTATCACCAATTAAAAGTTTTTCATCTTCTTCTATTTATATGCCTGAATAAAAAGTTGATTCAAACAAGTTTTTTTGTATTGTTTTCTTTTTACATAATGAGTAATATGGATGTTCTTGTTGATAAATATGTTTTGTTCAATCGATAAACGATAGAAATTTCTTTTAATAAAAGAACAGAAATGAAAAAAAAAAAAGATGTTATTAACAAATTGGGTTGTTTTTTTTAAACTTTTATACAAAGTATCGAAAAAAAAGTGTTACACTTCTTTTGAATAATCTTGTCGTATGAAATTTACACTTGCGGTTGAAAAATCTCGCGTTGAAGACGTCTAAAAATATAAAAATTTCAGTCTTTTGTATAAATAATTACAGTTGAATTTTTCGACGAAAAAATGAACGCTTGACAACGGAACAACGATGAAACGATTAACTTCATGATGATAAGTGATATAATGACGTATATATACAGTCGAGTCGAGAGAACGATACCGTCAAAACGTACTACGATCGCGTACGGACATTTCCGTTATGGAGAATTATTATGATTATTTTTCCCATCCCAAATTTCAACCAATAGAATTGCACAATTCGACGTTATTTTGTATAGCCTACACGGTATTTAAATGATAATTTTTAATAATTTCACTGGTAATTTTTCATGTTGCCTCTATACAAAGAACAAAAGATTTTCCAATCCAGTTAACCCTCTATCGAATCTGACAGATTGAATTCCGTGAGTTTTAAATTTTGAATTTTTAACTGTGGATTTTGTCTCACGGTGCAATTCTATTGGCCGAAATTTGAATGGAAAAATAATTCCCCGAATATCACTCGAGCTTCAAAATTAATCGGGTATATTTCCCTCAAGGTTCCCTGCAATCAAACGAAGCCGTCAAGTTTTTCAGAAAAACTTTGACTCCTTCATTTTTTTGCAACGAACCTAACGGGAAATACCCGATAATTTTTGAGCTCTTGTGGTTTTACATGTCTGTGATAATTCATTATAGGATAGACGTATACCAGTTGTGGCCACACTGTACACGTTTGTGGCCATTTCGCATTTCCCTCGAATTTCTTAAAGTTTCAAGACTATGTTCACTTCATCGAGCGTAATATTTCGATATTCAAGATGTTTCCGCACCAATATCGATTGCTTTATTGAATATGGGCTAATTTTTCTCAACGAAATATGACGAATGTGTAAACGCTGAACGGTTTGTGTAGTTTTCTTGTCAGAAGTGTGTTAAGGAATCCCGAGGTGAGAAGACTACGGTTTCTCATTATCCAAAGTCATTCCGTCCCATGAAAAATGTAAATTTGATCAGTTGAAGCTCTTTTTGCGGGTTGGAATCACAAGAAAACTGACACATCAGCCAAAATACCTGAAAAATACGCGGTCGACAAAAGCGGTACATTCAAAATGCGATTTTTCTATATTTGCGGCCAGCTTATGGTCAATCCCAATTCAAAGCTTTTGGTGGCCACAACTGGTACTTCGGATGACCAAAAAGTAGTACAATTGTGGCCACAAATGGTGAAAATTACAGCCACAAGATAATTTCCTATTTCCTCATTTATTATCATCATAAAAGTTGTTAAATGATAACAATTCGATTTTGTGCATCTTTTAGGTCACATCGATCACTTTTTCAATTCTGAATTTGCAATAATGTGAACACTGTTCATAAATGAATGTTCGAAAATGCCTAAAGTGGCCACAACTGCTACGTCTATCCTATTCGTCTCACAAAAAAAAAAAAAATGCGCGTGTCCTTTATTTCGCTCGTTATCTGTAATAATCGGTGTCAGCTGGATTCATCTCGGAAAAATCGTAACATTATGGTGTCACAATAATGAGTAGTGAAGTTATAACGTCCTCTGTTTCAATGTAACGTCATAATTACATAATATATATATATATATATGAAATATATTATGTTATGCGCGCTCGCGAGAGACACGTTGTCGTGGCTAATTAGAGGCAGGTATTTCGAAGGCAGACCCTCGGGGTGTGTTCCGCAATGGTAAGGTCACCCCCGCAGGGTCGTTGTTGCGCGAGTCGATGGAAACAGGACAGAGTGATAGAACGAGCGAGAGGGAGAGATATAGGGAAACGTTCCGGGGTCGTTCACCCCTGTTACAATCTAAACGATAATCGATTTAACCGTCACCGGTCAAGGTTGTTCATGCCGAACGCCCCGAATTATCCGCGGAGTAAACGAGATAGAGAGAGAGAGAGAGAGAGAGAGAGAGAGAGGGTGCGAGTTCAACGAACGAACAGGCTCACCTTCTCATTTTCATTTTCCCATTTTTCTCGTTCCTTCTGTTCTTATTTTGATAGAATTCTACAACGTATGTTCATAAGAACCAACATATATATTGATTACAATATATGTATTAAAAAGAGAATGATGAAGGAAAGAAAAAGAAAACGAAAAGAACGAAAAATCAACGACTGAACCCTCGGAGGCTCGAACGAATTGTTTGTTCAGAGTAACCGACACCTTAATTGAAGCTATTCAAGCGGTATCTTTTTTTTTTTTTTTCGATCTGTATCGATCGAGAACTCTACCACTATACTTATTTCAGTTGTAAAATAATTCTCGCGTTTGTTTATTGGTTTCATCGTGCGATCCTGATCATATTTCCTATTCGAACGAAACTCTTGTTCAACTTTTCGTGCGATCCAATTATGTGGATTTTTCTCCCATTATTATTATTATTTTTTTTTTTTTAATTTATCCTACCGAATTTTTTGGATCATCGAAATTCATTGCGATTTTATAAATTTTTCTCTGTTCAATCCATCAGTCCGGTGTAGTTGATTGAAGCATAATTGAAATGAAATAGACGACAGTGAAATACGTGCATTTATTAATTCAGAAATTAAGAAATACAGTTATTAATGAAATTGAAAAAAAAAAAAAATGGTCTTAATGCTCTTGAGGCACTTTGATTGTCATTGTAATCGATGAATCGAAGATTTGCCCGCAAATGAGCAGAGCAAAATATGACAAACAATTCAGAGATTCGTGACTAAAATCGAAGAAAACTTTTTCATGTGATCCCTCGATTGATTATCGTTATTATCGTGACGAATTGAAGGTTATCCAGCACAGAGCAAGGAAAAACCATCGAAATTCAGAGGAGCAACAGTTCTGAATGATTTAACCTTTTTTTTTGGCCAATTGTGAAAAATTTGATGGTTGAGAAGTATACCGTGGAGTGCCTCGTGCAAACATTTATACTAAAAGCCACGTTTTGTTGCCGAGCACAATTCGTGTATTATCGTATACAGAGAAACATTAATTTCTTGGCATTGTAGAAGCGAGTTCCTTGCCCTTTCAGATCGCCTTTCAGTTCGGTGGTCTGTTTTTGATAGGTGGCTCACATCCGTCTAGACACACCGTGTAGACACACACACACACACACACACACACACACACACACACACACACACACACACACACACACATACATATAAACTCATACAACGCGATTTCTCTCGGTTTTGGCGAGGCAAGGGGACGGGGGAGATTGCCCCGGCTTTTATAATCGCAAAACGTAATGCACCCCTCTGGAGTACGGTGTGCAAAAGTAGTACCGGTTTTTTTTTCCCATTCTTTTTTTTCACAAGCCATCCGCCCGCAGCCCCGCTCAGCCTCCTCATCCCCGGTTCCAGTTTTTGCGTTTCTTTTTTCTTTTCTCTCTCTCTCTCTCTTTTTCTCGCACAACTTTTCAACCCTCTCGCGTCTCTCGATGCACCGCGCGGTGGCTAGAGAAACCAGCGTCTCTTGATGCTCGTCTCGCGAACTATATATATATTTATGAATTGCCGGCGAACAAAAGGGCGCAACTCTCGACAGATTTGCAACACGAAGTTGTGCGGATTACGCCACTTTATTCGCCAGCAGTCTACACAGGGCATTAAAATGATTTATTCTCATTATTAAATTCGCATTCGTGTTTCGTCTGGACGCGATGTCTGGTCTCGTCTGGCGTCGCACAATACCTTTGTGTCACAGTATTTTTTTTTTTTTTTTTATTCTTTATTATCATTCTTATTCCGAAGTGTATCTTCCCAGGCTTTTTACGAGCGGCGTGCAGCCAGATTTCTTCTTTTTTTTTTTTTTTTTATATTTCAACTCTCGCCGAAAGGGCTGAGCTTGATATGGCAGACAAAACATGAAAGACACTTTAAGAACAAACGTATATGATAGAGTCTGATGGAAAGAAAGAAAGAAAGAAAGAAAAAAAAAAACGGAAGTTTGTATTTTGAAACATATCGTATTCAAATCCAGCCTACGGGAATTTACAGCCCTTATTTTTCAGTTGAGCATACTCACAGCAGGCTTTCGAAAATTTTTTCTTTAAATTCTATCGCGATCACGCGTGATATTAACCTTTTTTTTTTTGTGTTCTCTCTGTTTACTTTCGACCAATCGATTATGAAATACGCAAATTCGTTAAAAATAAAACAAATTATCGAACACTCGACGGAATAGAGGGTAGACGTACCAGTTTGTGGCCACTGTACCCGTTTGTGGCCACTCCGCATTTCCCCCGAATTTCTTAAAGTTTCAAGGCTATGTTCACTTCATCGAGCGTAATATTTCGATATTCACGATTTTTTCGCACCAATATCGACTGCTTTATTGAATATCTGCTAATTTATCTCAACGAAACATAACGAAATGTGTGAACGCCGAGCGGTTTGTGTAGTTTTCTTGTCAGAAGGGTTAAGGGATCCCGAGGTGAGAAGACTACGGTTTCTCATTATCCCAAGTCATTCCCGCCCCATAAAAAATGTATATTTTATCAGTTAAAGCTCATTTTGTGGATTGGAATCCCAAAAAACTGACATATCAGCTAAAATACCTAAAAAAATACGCGGTGACCAAAAGTGGTACACTCAAAATGCGATTGTTCCATTTGTGGCCAGCTTATGGCCAATCCCAATTCAAAGCTTTTGGTGGCCTACAACTGGTACTTCGGATGACCAAAAAGTAGTACAACTGTCGCCACAAATGGTGAAAATGACAGCTACAAGATAATTTCCTATTTTCTTATTTATCATGATCAGAAAAGGTTTTAAATGATGACAATTCGATTATGTGTACCTTTTTGATTACATCGATCACTTTTTCCATTCTGAATTTGCAATAATGTGAATACTGTTCGTAAATTAATGTTCGTAAAATGCTTAAAGTGGCCACAACTGGTACGTCTAACCCTATGAGATGATAACGAGGAATTGTATTTCCCAATGCAAAGAAAAGTGCCCATACCTCTGTTTTAAGGCAAATTTAATTTGATGCACGTAAAATCGATTAAAATCCAGCACTCATGTATAGACGGATACTCGAAAAATTGATTGCACACGGGATTGAACCGTTCGAATCGGACGAGGATATGCTCTCAATTTCGCGATCGTGTAATTGTTATGGGGCTATAGCCGATCAGTGGCGCCGCCTCACGTTTCGACTCTCCCTGGCTTTACTCACAGTCCACACATATGGACGCGCGTGCATATACGATGCATATATATATATATATATATATATATATATACTTGGCTGCTCGATTATTACATGGCATTCCTCGAATGCCACCGAGACCCCCCTGCTTTTCCGTTCCTCTCGTGCCCTCTGGATCAACGCGACGCGAACGTCCCACGGCATTTACAATCCACATATGGGCTATTCCACGCGAAACGACTTTTAGCCTGCCGATTGTTTTTGTTTCCCTTTCCAATAGCTCTCGTAGTTACTTTTTTTTTCACATTGACACGACGATAATTCATTTAAAAAAGAAAGAAAAAAAAAAAACGTAATACATTGCCGCTTTCCGAATAAATAAATAAATACTTGCCGCTACTATTATTTTCATAGTTGTGTGCGCGAACTATTAAGATTTCTTTCGGTGTATCAATTTATCATTATATCGCATCAGAGATCGCGATTATGAAGAAAAAATATTATCAGGAAGTGAAGGAATGCGACGATGAAGCGAAGCGTATACGGTAAAATTCGCAATGCTCGCGTGTGGATGTATATAGTATTCTCTGGATTTGCACAGTTTTAACGATATAGTCAGCGGAGTATGCAACTATATGTACATATTTTTTTTTATGGACTACATGTGTATGGATATAGAGGAGTTCTAGCTCGTGCTATATAGCCGTTGAATAGAAAGAGTATATAGTGAGGTATATAATACGTACAACCCATTCATAAAGAAGCGAGCGTGACTAACGAGTGAGTAGAGAGAAACGCGTGCGTGTGCGAGGCAAAAGTCAGTCAGTCGTCAATTCGTCTTTCTCTCTCTCTCTCTCTCTCTTTCTCTCTCGTTAACTCGCGCTGGCTTGGCCGGGATCAAGACACGGTAACACCGTTACACTACGAAGGAACGATGACAAGTCAAACGACAGAAGAGACACGCTGAAGCATCATCAGCCCTTAGAACGTAATACATAGATACAGAACGCTCTTCCATCTTAACACTAACATATTGCTCGATCTTCCTTTTTTTTTCTTTTTCCATCTCTCGTTCTTTGCCTCTTCGCGTTCTTCACTTTTGCCTCATTCACTATGCGCATTCTCTGCTTCCTGCTCCCGGATGAGGGAATGCCAAAGCTCTCTTTCTCACTCCGCATCTCTCTCTCTCTCTCTCTCTCTCTCTCTCTCTCTCTCTTCAACAACGGAAATTACTCCGTTGCAGTTTACATATATTCTCGCGAAAGAATATTGTCTCATTTTTCTCTCGCAGACAAACGAGCCCACGTCCTCTTTTCGCCTTTTACTTCGCGTGCCGTTCCTTTTTTTTTCGCTCTCATTTTTTTTTTTTTTTTTTTTTTTCGTCTGGTATCATTACTTTTCTTGGGACGTTTTATTTTCATTTGTTAGTTCACGCTGAGAGCACTACGACGCGGTGCAAGAAAAATTGGCAGGGACTGCGCAATTTTGGTCGTATTCTTTTTTTTTTTACGTTGGTTGCACCGGAGTTTCTGGAATATTTACGAAAGATTGGAGAAATTCAATGTGAGAGTTTAGGCGATTGATCGATGATAATCGTGACGACGCATGAAAAATCTCTGGGATAGAGCGAGAAATTTAATTACACCGGTGCATTTTATTCAAATACTTTTATTACCGTCATATAATTGTACCGTTGTCCAATACATTGTAAACGGAAAATGAAGTAACACCTCTCGCTAAACGTGAGAACGATTGTACGGAAAAAAAGTTTTAATCACTAGGACGATAGGGTGCTCGTGGAAATGATTTAAGAGCGATATATGGTCAAGAAAGAGCCTGCGTTGGCTGTGTTAGAGCACACACAGCCTCTCTGGCTTACCCTGTCCTTTCATGGATCATTTCTCCCCCTCAATCCCTCTCTCTCTCTCTCTCTCTCTTTCTCTCTCCCTTTCTGCCTCATATTTCTTCATGGGGTTCTTGGCTTCCGCGTTCTCGGCAAAGTCGCAAAGTTCTCGGGCTCTTTCCATCGAGGCTGTGGATTCTTCTTTGACCCTTTAGCACCTTTGCTAACCAGAAACCAGCACCGGCGCTCCTCGTTTTTCCCTCTTTTTTTTTTTTCTTCTTTTTTTCGCGCACACTTTTTCATTTATTTTCGTCCCTTATTCGCGACAATTCTAATACTTCGTCTCGTATAGTATGTATCGCGTTTCCACGCGTTTGCCTCGATCGTTTCACGTGCGTGCGTCTTCTTTCTTCGTCTTTTTTTTTTCCTTGTCCCCACGTAACTCTCGTCGTGGCATTGTCTTTTTTTTTTCAACTCTGCGTTTATATTCTCTCGCTCGTCCGTTTAAATGACGTTTAGGTATACGTGGACACAGCCCGTAACATACTACTGGATTTAATTTTCACAAGAAAGGGCTCAATACAGAGAATTTGACGCGCAAAGTTCCGTGGTCTAGGCCCTTTTCGTTGCAATTCATGTATGGTGTGTGTTTGTTTATATCTGTATATATATATATATACACATACATTAAGACGTATATACAGATACAGGGAATCTGAAGTTTGTTCTTCTCGGTCGTCGCGTACGCCAACGATCGCAAAACGTATAAGGGCCAGTTTTTAGCGGTTCCCCGCATCGGATACTAAAAGATGCTGGTTGCTTGTTGCACATTGCGCTGATGTACGAAGACGAGAATAAACGACGTAAATGGCGATCCTCTATACGTACGCGAGCCGCAGCTATACGACCGGGTATCTTTTGCTTCTTTTGCCAATCGCGATTCCTCCCTCCGTGGGAAAGCACGATTATATGCGATCCTTTCTCTCTCTCTCTCTCTCTCTCTCTCTCTCTCTCTCTCTCTCTCTCTTTCCTCTTTCTGCCGATCTCTCATTCCGGTATATACGTTTGTTCGAACATGCCAACCGCGTTCTTTCCACCGCAAAACAGCTCCGACGTACTCGGGGCACCGTTACACTTCTCGTTGCTTTCTTACGATGCGAGTGGTGCTTATTTTTCTGTGATTATCTCGAATCGTTCGAAAAATCAAATGAAAACGAAAAAAATATATATTTATTAATATATATTTATTTATTTATATATTTATTTATATTTATTTATTAATATATATTTATTAATATATATATATTTATTAATATATATTTATTAATGTTAGGCGACTTTTATACAATTTCGTCTGGATCAAAAAAACGCGCGTTAATATATGTTAAATGAGAGCGAGCAGTGGCCCAGTTGGTCCGACTCGGGACTGCCACGCAGGCGGCCAGGGTTCGATCCCGCGGCCGGCACCAATGGATTTTTCCAGATGCTTTTTCTGCGAGCTCGGTGGTTCGAAACCCACCTTAAATTGTAGGTTCTCACAAATACACTGGGCTCAATAGCAATGAGGTTGCAAAAATCGAGAGAGAAAAATAGTTCCGTAAATGAACAGAAAAACTAAAATAGTGGGCCCAGTGTAAGAGTGATATAGTGAATGAAAGTGTTGTAAAAAGCCGAAAAGGCTATGCAAGTAAAACTTACTACTACTACTACTACTACTACTACTATATGTTAAATGACAAAAGTTCGAAAAATTTTGAAATTTGCGTGTCATTTTTAAAGTTTACTATATATATAAAATATAAATTAAGATCGCTTATTATCGATTTGCGATAAAAAAAAAAAAACTTATCGCAAATTTGCAATTTTCAATTGAATTAAATTTTTCCACACAATATCAAAAATCGACGCGTGATAATTTCTGTTGGTCCGACAGTTCCCCACAAATTATTTCGTCTATTCAAGTACGACAAGCCAAACCCGTGATAATTGATTCGCGGTTCCTCGAGAACCGAGGTTGGATAGAAGATATATATTAAATAATTCGCCATGTACACTCGCCCGAGAGACTCTGTGATGGCTGAAAGGGAAAAAAAAATAGAGCTGGAAGTTAGCGAATGTACCAAGAGCTCGCGGTATGAACAAGACGAAATGTTGAGCTGACTTGAAAATTTTAACTATATACGTATATATGACGAGAGGAGAAAGAAATGAAAGAGTGGAGAATGAGCCAAGAAATGAGTGAAAGAGAGCGATACACTGACGGGGCAGAGATCACGAGGGATTTCGAAACGGTAAAGAAAAAAAAAAAAAAAAAAAAAACAGAACCACAGGAGCCGCAACTGAAAGAGAGTACATATATATATATGCGTGTGTGTGTGTTGTGTGCACTGTACATGTACATGTACGAGAGTCGTTCGGTGATTTTATGAAAGGGGTGCATAAAGGTTGATTCACACTATACGGCACGGACCGTCACGTAACGGCAACGGCACGTACCGACACTGGTACGACAATTTTACCGTAACGGACCGTCAAAACATTCCGTCCAAAAATATCGGCCGGAGCCGTTCCGCGCCGTTGACGAAACGTGCAGGTAGCTGCCGTTTAGTGTGTATAGGCCCACTGAAACCTATGCTACAAAGTTTTGTCGTACCGATGCCGGTACGCACCGTTGCCGTTACGTGACGGTCCGTGCCGTATAGTGTGAATCAACCTTAAAAGAGAACGTACGAAAACGAGCCACGATTACCGTCACACACCGCGTGTGCCCTTTCTCCTCGTTCTCTCTCTCTTTTCCTTCTTTTTCCGATGCTCTCTTACCATGTCGCGAAATATATCGTGTGTAGTTCGCGAGAACGAGGTTTCGCGTGTGCATGTATACCACGAGGGTGCCGGGGGTAGAAGAGAAAGAAAAATAAAAACGAAATTGAGCTAATTTTCCGGCGCAGCGCCCGCAAAAAATGCCGCGACTACCAAGGGCACTGGGCCACAGCCACTCGAAAAGTCACCCCCGCGATAAGCGGAAGCTTCCCTCGCACCATACAGAGGTTCCCTCTCAAAGGGCGAGAAACAAAGATTCAAGCTCTCCTCGCGCGCGAGACTCTCGACTCTCTTTTCTTTCCACTCTCGCGGGCTCGCGCAACAAAGATTCGTTTCCTCCTTTACGATCCGCGGCCCTCTTGTGATCGTGAACTTTAATTTTTTTTTAAATTTGTTTTTGTTTTCTTTTTATCATATTAGGTGCTTGATCTTGGGGAAAATTTTTTATGTTATATATATGTGTAATTTATTATAATTTAATTCTTCTTTAATTTATCCGTTCAATAATTCAATATTTACGTCAATAATATCTATGAATATTTTACTGGCACGGTTTTTCTTGTCGTTTTCTTCGTTTCTTTTCTTCTTCAAATTAATGATAATTTAAGGATGCTTTGCACTTACATTCCCATTCAATAGTAAAAGTCATTTTGTGAATTGTAGTGTAGATCCCGATGAGTTAAAAATTTAAAAAAAAATCAAGGATACCGAAAACGAAGAATTTTGAGCTTTGATTACGATTATGTTAGAAAGTTATTCATAAAAAATTGAAAGGGAATTTGTCAACTAAATATTCAGAAATTTTTTTTTTTCCTGAATTGCAATATCTTGTATTTTTTTTTTATTGCACACAATTCTTCCCACAAATTTGACTTGATTGTTTATATGTAAATATATGAATTTTTTTTTTTCTCAATTTTTTCCATCCTGCAATAAGATCGTTCCATTTTAAAGAATTTTCAATAATTTTTATTATTTTCGTTGAACAACCCGTGTGTGCTTGATGAATTATATGGAAAGGAAACATTTTCGAGATTTTAAAGAAAATATATTTATGAAACCAGCCAGTCAATGACGTTTTGACATTTTTCAAGGTATTTCCAAAATTAACACGTAATTCTCAATTTTTTTTTACTCAATTTTTCAAAAATCTATGTGAAACATCCGTTATTCATGAGTAAATAATTTCTTTATTAGCATTCG
Source organism: Rhorus exstirpatorius (assembly GCA_963564615.1). Lineage (NCBI taxonomy): Eukaryota > Metazoa > Arthropoda > Insecta > Hymenoptera > Ichneumonidae > Rhorus > Rhorus exstirpatorius. The sequence goes on along the minus strand of OY751316.1, from coordinate 27,436,518 downwards.
AACCTCTAAAATCCGTGCAAAGGGAATTTTTTGTTTTGCAAAATGAAATTTCAAAACTTCAAAGTATCCTTCACTGTCGTGGTCTCATTCTTTTTGCTATCTTCAATCTTTTTATTATTCTCATTATTGCTATACATATATAATACATCAAAGCACACTTTTAAGTGAATAATCTACACAAGTATTCTGATTACTTCGAAATCAAGAGATATAAGAATGATCGTTCGTGAAAAAAAAAACCTACAAATATATAGATCGAAATCTTTCCAACCTCAATTTTTTTTTTGGCAATTATAATTATCCGCATCCTCCGACAAATGGAATGATCTCAATTGAGCTTGTTTCTCGGTAGGCCGAGGAACCAAATCCATTTTCACAAATTTGTTTTCCATTTTCACAAATTTAATTTCCATCCGTTTCATTCTCGCATTTAATTTTCATGACGATAATTACTCGGAGTTTCCTGCAATAGAGATCCATCGTTTCTTTTTTTTTTTTTTGCTCATTCCTTCGAATTCCGGGAAAACGATAGTCGTAAACGTAACTGGTAGAAGAAAAAAAAAAAAGTAGAAAGGTTGAAAAGCAGAGAGGAGGTTGATGACCATGATGGGGTGGCCGTGTCGTCTATTAGATCGTCCCTTTACACTCTCCAATCGCCTTATCGAGACTGATGCGCTCGCGCGGCAGGCTACGTGCGTCCACTCTGCTTCATGCTCTGTCGCTGATGCCTCTCTGCTTGCGGCATGCGGCAGCTGCATTTATACGCCCGTTATGCGATATGTGCCGGTGTTGTATACATATGCCATCATTGCTCGGTGCACGGCTGTCCTATCTTGCTTTTCCCTCTTATATGTCTGTCTGTCACCGTCGAGACTTCGGGTTAGACGGGTTCGAACCTCGCCCCAACATACATACATATATATATATATATATATATATATATATATATATATATATATATATATATATATTATTATACACGCATAACGAAGTGTGTCCAAGTCTCGTCAGGCGTGACGCGGGACAATGAAGTATAGACTTCATTGTCGTTACATAAACTTCGAACGTGCATTTTGATTATTCGTTTATCCTCGTATACGATATTCAATTTTTTCGATTCCGCGCTCCAATCGATTCTCCCAAATTGCATATCAACATTGATCCTTTCATTTTACTACCGGACTCGATTTTTAAACGACAAAAAGTCATCTACAAAGCTTCGAAATATCGTTACACTTTTTTTTTTTTAATTTTCAATTTTTTTTTACGAATGATGTTGGCAATTCTCGGTGCAGATCGCGATCCTTTTGATTTTTAAGCCTTTCAGGGGCGCAAATAAACTGGAAATTTTATCAAACTGTTCTTATCATATTCTTATGGTTTCCGGGGTCGCTGATTACAAATCTGAAGACAAGATTGAAAAATTCAAGATTTAAATGTTTATAAATTGAAAATTTCTAAACATAACATTTTTTTTTGTATTCTGCATGAAATTTTGAACGAAAAAGCTCTCCTGTCGAGTTTTTCAAACATGCATACTTTTTGAAAAAAAAAAAAAATATTGAAATATTTAAATTTATCGAGAAAAGCACAGGAAAACTGGTGGCACTGCCCTTGAAAGGATTAAACGACAAAAAGTGATCGAAAGCTTCGAAATATTGTGACGCACTTTTTTTTTAATTTTCAATTTTTTACGAACGATGTTGACAATTCCCGGTGCGGATCGCGATCCTTTTCATTATCGTTCTAGTTTCTACCGCAAGTTTGTCGATGATTCGTTAAAAAAAATTCCATTCAAGTAACTATCGATAGTAAAATTTCTTGAAAACTCGAGTGCAACGAGCACAGCCGTTATACATTTAAAAGCGATAACGCGATCTTTGGACGGTCGAAGAATAAACGAAAAATGAAAAGGAAGAAGTGCAGATATACGTACATCTGTGTGTGTATTGTATACTACATAGTATACTTCGGGTTAAAAATTTCACTCGACAAATGAATGAAACGAGCGACGTGCCACGTCTATACACTCGTGTATGTATATATATATATATATATATAGTAGTAAAAACAACATCGTATTTGTCGTGCATTTCTTAATCACAGAAAGAAAAAGAGAAAGAGAGAAAATAGTTTTTTTAAATATAAAAAATTTGGAAAAGGAAAAAAAAATTACGCTTCGTATCACCGGTGGTGTCTTCCACGACGATTCGAGATAAGGGACCTCCTGGATGTCGTAATTTCCTCAGGAATTTCTTCTCTTTTCGTACACGCCTTGCCTAAGCTAAGACATATATATATGTGTGTGTGTGTGTGTGTGTTTTTTTTCGTGTGTCTTTGCTTTACATCCCTCCACTCTATCTTTCACATTATTCTTTCTCACTTTTTTTCCCTCATTTTTCTCACTCCCACACACGCGTGTCCTCTTCTCGCTCCGTGCTCGGCCGATTAGGCCTCTCTTGTCGTGCGTGTAAACGTGGGAAACCGGATTCCCCTTTTTTCTCTCTCTCTCTCTCAGTATCGTGGACTTCTCTCTCAGTGAATCTCGAAAAACATATTTTTTCACGCTACTCGTACTGCATACATAACATTTATTCTCGTTCTCGTATATAATTTTTTTTTTTTTTTTTCGTATTTGCTTTACGAGACGGGATAAAAGGCCGGAGCGTTGTTGAGTTGCAACGATATACGGGCGAAGAAGATGAAGAGGAGGAAAAAAAAAACAGAGATTTATGAATCGAGAAACCTTCATTCTGTTATTAAATCTTATTCCCTTTGAATGAATTATTTTAGACGAATGAAATTTATCAATCACAAATACCCACAATTGTCTTCGCATTAATGATTCTTCAATGTTGGATAAAGGAAATATCATTGTTCATGACATTTTGTTTGATTCAAATTTTCGGTATTTTAGTTGGACAAAATTAATCGATAGTCGATAAAAATTATTTAAGAAATTTTTGTGTTAAATGTACCATGGAGTATACGTACAACAATGAATTGTCACTATATAAAGATGGCAATAACGAAGTTACACACGATGATCCAAAGGTTGCGTTTGCAAAGACTCTTTTACGCGAATTCCCGCGCAATTGTCGAGTCACAATATCAAAAGTCACAGGGGCCCCATTGTCTTTCTCGCGTTCGTTATCTCACCAACAAGTTAATCTTTATAAATAGCCCGAGCAAACGGTTATATTTAATCCTGACCCTCGTGTGACGCTCTCGTCGTCGTCTTCTCGTCGTCGTCAATTTTCGTTCCACTCGACGACGACGACGACGACGACGACGCGATTCAACGTTTGATTCTTCCCTCGCTCATTCTCTGTTCCCTCTTCTGTCGCATACGAAAATATATATGCTCATTTTACCGCGAGTGCACGGGACTATGTGCGCGGTATGCGAGAAATGCTTTCACTCGGATCTCCGTAAATTCGTCTTGTTGTCCCCTTGGATCTTACTGCTTCGAATCGCTTTGCACTGCCGCAAATTTCATAATTCACGCAATTATATTCCTCAATCAATTTAATTTAAATCGAAAATCTTTTTTTTAATAAATTAAACACAGCGATAAAATTGCATCGTAAAAAAAAAACGAAAAAATGCAAACAATAAATTTTAACAATACATGTATTTTTAAATTTTCAATCGTTATTATTTCGATTAAATGATATTCGAACCGAACTATACGTCAAACGTGAATTAAATAAAATTTATTCGAGTCGAAATTGTCAAAAATTTCGAAATCGATCAAATCAATTTTGGAGCAATTTGAAGCATCAAATTTAATTAAAAATCAATTGAAAAGTAATTGTATCTCCATTATAAATGTCCAAATATTGATTGAAAACAAAACTAAACAAAAATCCCGATCTCGCGAAACGACAAAAGCATTATTGCTTTATAGTCGCTTCGTCGACTCCTCGTATAATGTCGCGGTCGTCCTCGAGACTCCCTCGCGTTCGCGACACACACACTCGCGGGATATCACCCGCGTAACTTGGCCCGAGTTAAACTTAGGGCCTGGGGCGGGGGGGGGGGGCTCTTTCTCTCTCTCTCTCTCTCTCTCTCTCACAGAGGCGACAATAAAACTCTGTCTGCCCTTACATTCCACGGCAGTGTGTCGGACGCTATTTTAAGCCGGCCATACACAAACGTGCCCCGGTTCAACGAGACCCATACAGGTCTCTGATGTATCCACACATATATCCGTTTGATGAAAGTCAATAGGGCGTATACATCATGACAATTTCAACGTTAAACGATGAAGCGTATACGTTATTCTTCGAATTTTATAAGAACATCGATAGGTATATAAGAAACGTACATATGCTCGGGGCATTTATACAGACATCGTCGTCCCTTTAATTGGGCTAAAAATTAATTCCTCTCGCTCTCGTATTCGTTCCCATTCTCACCAAACTGCAGTCGCTTCTTCCCCACGACATCATCTCATTCTCATCTTATGCGTAACTATATTCCACCGAGAAATGAATGGGGGAACAAAAAAAGAACGTCATACGCATACGTGTGTGTGGGTAGAGTAAAAATGTTCTCCACTGAGTTAAGCAAAGTCTCGGTCTGACAATGTACGACCCTATCTACTTCGCCTCGACGTACTACGTTTGTGTGCCTTCTCGATTCATACTCGGAATATATATATTATATACATATTCACGTATGTATTGCATATTCGTCATCCCTGCGCACTTTTTTTTCCCTCCATTTATCGCGTACACCCTCTCATACACGCATTGTAAACGCATGCACCTCTGCGCTGCTTACTCACGGAGGGCGTACACCTCGTTTTACGTGCATCAAGTGGCACCGCGAGAGTATACAGTGTAATATACACACTAAACGCGTACATGGGACTTTTCGTTTCAACTCGATCTGCATATGGCTCTCTTTGAGGCTTGCGATTTTTAAAATTTATCATCACCGATCAGCTCTTTAGCAACGCATTGCACCACAATTATGGAGAAATCTGCCCATGTTTTTCGAATTATCGCGTAGTATATCTTTCGAGCAATCGCGAGAAAATTATACGAGAAAACAGTGTCGTGGTGGAGTTGATCTTGTTTTTTTTTTCATCTACCGTTGGTAGACATGATTTAAAAAAAAATCGTTATCAAACGAAACGAAAATTTGTTTTATCAATTCACAAATATTTTATTAATCAAGAGTTATGTACAAGCGGCAGAAAATATTGACGAAAGTATACATGTCCTATAACTTGTATATTAAGGTAGTTCTATCGCTGCAGACTAGTCAATTAGCTATAAATGTCTAAATGATGATTCCTAAAAATATTGGATATATGGGTTAAAATTAATAAATATTAAATAAGCTTACCCAGGTGAATAAAATTAATCAACGGTTTATTATGAATAATTATGTAACTAGTAAAATAGTAATTGCAACGACTCAAGTATTACTAGATCTCGTATGATATTTACGTGTGGCAACGTTGCGTTTTCTTTCTCTTTTCATTCTCGTGCCCTCTCACTCTCTCGCCCGCTCTATTGACGTTGACGCGGAGAGGTTATGTTGTTCGACTTGTCAAATACCGCTTTCGTTACGATATCGCGTTGCCACATTTTTTCACCGTCACGACATTATGCCATAAGTTGTGTATCACTACCCGGATGCTCGTATTAAAATCAGTATAGCTTAAAAAATTGGTCGACAATCATATTTTTTTTAGGCCCGTTAGATTTTTACGTGTTTAATGAATCTAAGCCTCGTTTTTTGTAAGAATCTTTTGGATTTTTGATAAGATATATCGTTTTAAAGTGACCGGAAATCGGTTCTTCTATATGCCGAAGCAAATTTGCCTTGAGGAACTGGCATTTTCAAGTATTAATTTCTCCGTAATTAGGTCGATAAGGGACATTGACGTTTCGCGAAATGAATAAATATATTAAAATTGAAGATATAAAAAAAAAAAAATTTAAATCTTATGGATTAGTTACCACGATAGAACTACCTTAACTTGGCATTAAAATGTTCTCGATGAACCGAATCACGCTTTATTCTCATATCGTTACGATATAATTATACGGATTATGCACGAAATATCTTATATACGTATTGTGTACATGCGTACGAAGAAACACGCTAACCGCGAGCACGCCATTCCCGCGATGTGCTCTATATATGCGGGCGATGCAATCAATGAATGAGCTTTTTATCCTCCCCGCGACCCCCAACGTTGCACAGTATCTCTCTCTCTCTCTCTCTCTCTCTCTCTCTCTCTCTCTCTCTCTCTCTCTCTCTCTCTCTCTCTCTCTCTCTCTCTCTCTCTCTCTCTCTCTCTCTCTCTCTCTCTCTCTCTCTCTCTCTCGGGTTTTGTACGTTTGTTTTTTCTTTCATTAAGGAGGTTTACCAGGGTTTGGGGGGGGGGGGAGATTAAGATAGTCGGCGGATAACCCTGTGCTTATAGATTGACCAATGGCACTGCAGACAACTGTGAAAATAATTTATCATGAATCGGAAAATCATGGAATTGAGATGAATGAAGTAACGATAAATGAATGCTCGACCCTTATTGACAGTTAAGGATCGATAAAAGTTATTTTACATTGATATAAATTGAAGAAATTCGATTTTATGGTCTACATAATTTGCAAAGAAGTCTGGCAACAAGGCGCGTATTTCTTACGATTGGTGTACCGTCGAGTGTCATAGCCACAGGCACCGGAGAACAGTCGAGCTGTCAGGAAAATTATATGAATTCTGTGGGTTCATTGAATAGTATTCATAAGCTAAGTACACAATCAATCTGATTTTTGTCATACCGCTTTATTTACCTGTACTGTATTGAAATAATATTAAAAAAAAAAAAAAATTCTCTACATTTTCTCCGGAGTTATAAAAGGGGGAAAAAAAAATCGCAATTTCTGCTTACGCCATAAGAACGCGTGTATTAAAAGAGCCTCGTCGGAAACTAAATTTTCATGTGAATGGTGTATAGGTGAAAATTCCCAACTAATTCAGGCATATTTTTACAGTAGTAGTAGTAAAGATCTGATCAAAAATTCAGATTTATCTGTGCATTTTTCTCTACCTGGTGAACCTCCTTAACCGACCGAAAACAAACAAAAAACGAATCATTTCGCTCATTTCCTCTCTTTCTCTTATCCGTGCGTGTTCGTATAAATATCGGAAGGAGAACAATGCAAAGTATCGAATGCAGCAATAGGAAGAAAAATGCATACTCGTTTAGCTCATAATATCTATGTACTACGCAGTAAAATCCATTTCCCGGCGAGTTTGACCGACCAACATATCTTTCCATGTATATGTGCGTGTGCGTGCGTGCGTTTCTGTTTCCATCGCTTTGGGACGGAGAAACACACACGATGTCGCGTGTACATATGTGCTGCTTTTCTATCCTATCGACTTGCAACAACGAGAAAGGCTTAACCGGTAATATTTAACAGATAACATCGATATGGGTTAGGCCTTTTTTATTCCCGGCAAGACTTATACATGCGTACGAATGTATACTGTATAGGACGTTACACATCCGGCTGACGGTTCTTTCATCCGGTCTTCTCTCTCTCTCTCTCTCTCTCTCTCTCTCTCTCTCTCTCTCTCTCTCTCTCTCTCTCTCTCTCTTACTCTCTCGTACTCTCGCAACGTAAGCGTGAACCCTCCTCTCGGCGAACGAGCCCGTTCGAGCTCTTCGTGTCTATATAACTATACTCTATCTGGACTCATTGTAACGTATGAGCGTGTACTTTTTTTACTCGCAACACGCTTCACGTGTGTACTACGAAAGTATGAGTAAACCGTAGAATATTTTTACGTATACATGTGGGTATTATGAGAATCGTGATATGCGTATGTATATATACGTAGCTATAGAATCACGCAAGCTCCGGCACAATCAATGAATGACGGTCGTACACGCACGGTGTGCGTTTACCGGGCCGCGCTCACTGACCATCATGACTCTTCTTATCTTTCCTCTATCTTCCCTTTCTTTTGTCTCTCTCATTCCTTCCCTTGCCATATATACGTGTACTCTACATGTAGGCTCAGGGTAAGGTACATAGAGTGTTATTTTGGAAGGACAATTGATTGTTTGGCCATTGTTCAATATGGCGAATGACTTTTTCGTGGAGCCGATCCCTCGTGGAAATTTTGACTCAATTTTGGGTAACGACTGGACAGTTTTATTAGTCACTGGCCAGGGTTGAATTCAGAATTTTGGCTAATCCCTAGCTGCAAATATGTAATATTGCTATATAGCCTGCGGATGATCGAAACTTTTTAGGGGCTGAATATAGAGCATCCCCAATATATCTCATTCTTACCTAGTCACCCTAGCCAGGAACGGTCCAGCTGGTGACTAGCCCCTCTCTGGTTTGAAATTTGAAGGTTGTGTCATATCGCACCTCGCAAATTACTGCTGGCTTGGGATACTGTGATGTAATAGCCGCAAAAAAAATACATTTTTTTTCCATTTTTAAAATGTCATCAAATCTTTTGGTTTAAGTCACATTTTTTCACATTTTGTTTAAACAGTTCAGCAAAAAACTATATACGCACATAATATGTATATACACATATTGTCCGAACGCTTTGGCGGCTTATCACTTTTCATTTTTCATCGTTCCCGATTTTTTGCAATTTTACACAACCGTCGTAACACCTCGCAATTCTCTGCACTGTACACGGGTCCAAAGTAAATCTCTAAAAATCTCAGTGTGCACAGGTACAGTCACGAACAGTCGAAAAAAGAGTGAAATTACTGTGCCACACTGTGAAGTTGAATAAATCTCTCTCTCTCTATTCAATACAGTCTTCACTTTAACCTTTGCAATTTGCGTACAGGAAAAAACCATCGGTCACATGTGAATTCCACCGTTAAATTTTTTTTACTGGGAACACTGATGTATTTACAATAGTAAATAAACCACTGTACACTGTCAAAATCTCAGTGTGCACAGGAAAATTCGTCGTTTTTCTAGGAAAAGACCTAAAGTACTCTCCGTTGCATTGTACAATTAAATAGGTTGCCCTGGTTTTTTTTTGTGCAGTTTTATATTGTAATTTTCTGTTTCTCTTTTTCCATGCACGCAATGCACATAAGACTGACAATTCTAAAAAGTATCCCTCTTGCATTTGGCTTGGACTTAGTCCAGATAATTTTACGCATCTCTTCGTCCACCGTGGTACAGCGATATAGTGATGCCACGTATTCATTGTGGAATCAACAGGAAGTTTTCCCGATCAGGTCTCGTCTAGTGCCTGACCAAGAATACTCTATCAAAAAGCATTGGCAGAGACGATAAATTTAGCATGGTAATTCCTGGCTTCTGTCTGAGCAGCCTTTTCTCAAGATGAGCTAAATTGAATAACATTTTGATGGTGGCCCCATGACTTCCAATTGTTTCTGGATTTCAATGGTTTCAGCCAGGATTTATATGCGACACTAAAGAATTATCCCAGCCATAAGTATTGTCTGGTAGAGCCTTTCAAAGAGGTCTGGATAGACAAAACTGATCAGTGGCTATATGGGCTCAAACTAGGAGTGCTCAGGGAAATTTCCATACGGGATTGGACGAAAGCTTGATTAACGATAATCATGCTTATCCTTTATTGCCAATTATAAGGATGCGCCAATGCCCTCATTTTGGCAAGCTTTATGCAGTTCCAATGAATTTTTATTCAATTCGAAGGAACACGGAGAAAAAAAAAACAATCATTCCTATCAAAGTATAGTAATTTACTTTCACAACTACGAATACGACAACTACAAAGCTGGAAGTAAATTACTATATTTATATAGTAACAATCGCTATAGTCGCTTACGTTCTTTTTTTCTCCGTGATTATTCTGGGGAAAATAAAAACAGTCAGAACTCTCGGCCGATAACCGTGTACGATTTTTCGATCCAAGAAAATTCACACCGTCGCCTTTACTCTGTCGGCTATATCGTTCAACCCTTTAGCCTTGTGTCTTCTTCTCGGCTTTCTCACCCCACCCCCCCCCCCTGAATTCTCCTATACTCTTTTTCTCTTGCGTGAGCTTCTCTCGCATCTCCTTCGTTCTCCCCATCTTCGTCATTTTGGTACGCATTATGCGAGCTATATGCGTACACGATATGGCGAACGTCGCGGCGTGGCCGACGACGCACGTTTATCGATCGCGGGCGTCGGCGTCCTCTCTCTCTCTCTCTCTCTCTCTCTTTCTCTTTCTCTCTCTCACGACCACGCGGTGGCGCCCTGGCCGTAGCGGCGCCGTCGGCTGTGCATCCCTGCGACGTCGACGCCGGGTCCCCTCTAGGCATATAAATGTATATATATATATATATATATGCCTATCGCTCTCTTCTAAATTTCTCTCCTATCTCGCTCTTGCTCCCTTCGGCTATACCGCGCGATGCGCCGCGGCGTCGTCGTCCCCGCGGCTTTTAGCGTCGCGCGCGTCCTCTACACTTCTGGCCCCGCGCTCGTTCGCCTTTCGGGGTGCGATCGCCATACTCGTGATACGCAGGGGGGGGGGGGCTCTTTTTTTTCACTTTCGTCCTTTTTTGGTCTCCCCCCTCTTCGCTTCAGACCCCCCCTCGTCACGCGCCGAGCCAATCGCGAAACTCGCCGGCATACAGAGAGCGCGAAGAGTGTGTGTGTGTGTGTGAGAGAGAGAGAGAGAGAGAGAGAGAGAGAGAGAGAGAGAGAGAGAGAGAGAGAAATCCCGGCGTGCGTTGAGGACTCGTATCCGCGAGAGTCAACGAACGATCACCTCATCTCCGAGGAGTGTCTCTCCCTCTCTCGATCTTACATCATTCCTCTCTTTCTCTTCGGTCCGTCGTAAATCTGCACTCGCGTTGCTCGTATAATTGTTGAGATATTTTACGTTAATTCATCGTCGCCTAAATCGTCTCGTTTCGTAAGCCAATCTCCATGGGTACAGCAGCGATCTGTCGGAATTGATGAAGAGAAAAAGACAAATTTTTACGATATCCGTGCGTTAAAATTCTTCATATTGCGGAGAATAATGTGCGCGCACAAATGTAAGACCGAGCGTTATTGAGATTGGCGATGAGATCAAGAGGAATAATGCATTTCCGGTGTGTCCTTTGCCCCGAGTTCTTTCCCATTATTCGTGGCACTATTCGTCTTTTCTAGCTACGTGGAAGCAAAAATCGGGTTGAGTTTTTTTTTATTTGATTTTTCGAAATTAATTTCGTGCTCACGAGGAACTTTTAATTTGCGAATTCTCAAGTGTTGTGCGTGAGTGTGTGTGTGTGTGTGTGTGTGTGTGTCTGTGTGCGCGCGTGAGTTGAGAAAAGCTTCCGGGGTAGGGGGGAGATCACGCAAAAGGACGATATGGTGTGCCGCCCGGTGCTGCTGGTCCGAAAGGACGAAACGAGGACCAGCGGCAGCGAAGCAGCATGGCCGTCTCGGCTCGACGTGCTGCCACGTCGTTCGTCCTATCGTGGGAAAATATCCCACGGGAAAAATCGATCGCGGCATATAACGTGAGATACAAAAGTGATAAATGTGAACGATCATGCGACAATTTTGATACGATAATGTTTAATCGTGAGTTTATATCGTTAAATTAAATGTGAGGAATTGATTTTGGTTTGCCGGAAAGTGCAAGCAGGCGTGTTTCACGAGATGTGCCGAGCCGGTTCCGGCCCCCCCCCCACCCGCGTGAATGCGGCGCAGACATCGTAAAATCTCGGCACTTTTCTCAATTCCCACCATAAATGAATAATACCTGAGGAGATTCTATCCCCCCCCCCCCCCTCCCCTCCCTTAATAAACGCCGGAGATTTAAAACGAAAAAATCGTTGGAAATGAAACGATCAAATTATTTCACCCCGGCCGTTGCGTGATTTTCGTCCTCGCCGCTGAAAAAAAAATTGCCGGTCTCCCAGAGTGCGGGTGCTTCAGTGTCCATATTTCGTGGCGATTTTCCGTTACGTCTATCTCTCGTTCTTTCGTTTCTTCTCTCGATTCGATCGACTCGAGGATTTTTATCATTTCCTTTTTCGTTGTTGTGTTAAAATCGCCGTCATGTGGATACCTGAAGAACGCCGACCGCGAGAATCGTCTATCAGCGATGTTCAGGTGAGAGAACGATTGAAAAAAAAAAAAAAAAAAAATGATCTGTTAGAAAAAAAATTGAAGCTGCAGGCTTTAGGATAAATGATAAATGTGGCGAATGAATTTGCAAATGGAAAATTGAAATGTAAAACACGATACGCCTCGATGAAATTTCTGCCTCGATGCCCCGAAGGGAGGGGGATCCAAGGTGTGTAATCTTGGAGAAAAAGAAATATAGAGCAATTTTTGGCTTGTATAGTCATGAAATATAGATCCGAGTACATACACGATCGGGTCTCCGTTCGATCACGCGCTGCTCTCCTTTCCCGAAAGGGATATTCACCCTTCTTTCGTGGAGAAAGAGCAAGAGAGATTACGAGATTTTCTCTCGGCTCTCCTATACATGAACCAGGAGTAAGGGAGAGAACGAGAGAACAGCCCCGAGGGTCCATAATGGTTTGTTATTGATCTAACTCCGCCTCGGGCTCTCTCTCTCTCTCTCTCTCTCTCTCTCTTTCTCTCCTGCCTTCCTTATACTTTTCTTCTTTTGTCCTGATGCCGGTTCGTCTTCATCGCGTTTTCGCTCACGCTTCACCTCTCTCTTGCTGCTTTCTCCGGGTTTTCGTCGTCGAGAGGGAGAAGAAGTGCTCAATTCGATGGGGGTTGCAAGCACAGGCGAGCCTCTCGTCTCACTGAAAGAAGGGGATGGAGAGCAGTAGGGAGGAAGAAAGAAAAAGAAAAGAAAAAAAATATATCAGAGAAGGGTGCGACTAGTCCCACGCAGGAATTTCTCGTCTATATATGTATTTACAGTATATATATATATCTAGCGTCAAGTTTAAGAGAGAGAAAGATGGAAAATCGGCACCCCCTTGAACCATCCCCTACCAGCCTCAAGGCACTTTCGTCCTTTCCGCGAAAAAACTCCTTTCCGTGCTTTTGCCGCGCACACACTCGAAGGAATCCAGGGGAAAAAAATATAGATATATGGTTGTATACATGTATGTTTCGTCAGGAGAGTTAGAAAAGTGGCTCCCCGACGATTCCGAGGGATGAAAAAAAAAAAAAATTGTGGAGGGAAAATACAAGTTGCAAAAGTAAGATGGATAACAAATATATATATCTTGGATTATATTTTCGATGAAATTTTTGCGTCCAGTATATCTTTGCAGTCCTAAATTAAAAATTCCTCAATTAATTAACTGCTCGATCAGAGCAAATGAAATTTCCACTTATTTTTGTGCTCTTCTTCTTTAGTTTTGTTTTGCCAATTCGGAAAATGTTCACATCTCCGCATGTATTTCACGAGAATTTCGCTAATCCTAGACTATCATAATTATACTCATTTGATTTTCGTCCCATTCGTCGTTCGTTCCGTGCAAATTCTCGTTCTCGATCGTCAAATACGAATTTGCGACTCATTTTTTTTTCTCCTTCATGCGAAAGAAGGTCGCGGATGAATAAACTAGTCCTTTTCGTCACTCGGTCTTCTTTTTTTTTTTTCCCCCTCTTCGTTCCGGAAATGAGAAGTATATGTCGTTGCCTCTTCGAGGACACACGCGCGTTCTCGTGACACCCACGAGTTGGCCTTGATCGCGTGGTCGCGTGTGCGTTATCCTCGTCAGGAAAAACTCATCCAATTTCAATTCACGCTAAAAGAAGGAAAAATAAAACAATCTCAACTCGTACAGCGGCGTGTCTATGAAATTCCCGCGAATATCGTGCTTGAAATCGTGAGAAATCTGTGATTGTGACGAGCACGAGTAAATTGCACGTTTCGTCGATAACGATAATGTCGCGAGTTTCGACATCGCAATTTATATATTATATATACAGCGGGGTAGGATCACAGAGAACGGACGTGAAATTCTGTGAAATTGGGTTCGCTTCCGCTTCGGATAATTCTACAGAATACATTTACTCGTACATTTCCAAGTTGTCGTTTTTTTTTTTTCAATATATATAATTTTTTATTGAACTCAATATTCCGTCACACTTTTGCTTAGGAACTTTTGGCGGAAAAAAAGAACGAAAAGTTGTAACGAAGAAGGTGTGACGAAAGCGCGAACTCATTGACTCGTACTATAGTTTTCTCGAGTTTCATGGTCGCGAAAGCTCGTCTTTGCGATGATCCTTGCGTATCACGTGAATAATTGCACGATCAAACGAACTTACCTTGAGTGAAGTTTGATCGTGATTATTTAAGATTTATATGGTTACGAATAGATCGAATGATGGTAACGGTTAAGCTGCTCGATTGGGCCACAGATTTGTAAAGGAGAAGATCGAGGAAGGCATCCATTGACCTTTGTTACGCGTTGCCATGGTGATGCCGTATTCATCTCATTGTATTTTAAAGCTTTCAAATCACAAACGAAGAATCGGGAAGTTGATCTGTAAGGACAGGGATTAGGGCGGGTGTGATCTATTCGGAAGGAGACGTCTCAAATAATCACGATCAAAACTTCACTCAAGGTAAGTTCGTTTGATCGTGTAATGATTTTTCGTCGTCTCGTTCCTCTAGATCTGACGAATGATGTTTAATTGTCGTTTGTGATTTAGAACTATTGTCTTTAATCTTTGTGTTTGCAACGGATGCAAATATTTATTCTGGATAAGAATTTTTCATGTTACAGTGAATTGATTATTGCCTCAGTAAAATTATTTTTATCAGCGACATAAGGGTGATTATAAAATCGCACAAATGCGTTCGATTTTTCGGACCATAATAGTTCAGGTTCAGCTGGCGATTTTAAGGAAGCTCTAGCCCGAATGTACGCTTGCAATGCAGTGCCAACACAAAGTTCCGGTTTATTTGGGGAAAAAGAGAGAATAGGCTATAGTTTGTTCAGCCCTGAGGTTTTAATGCGGTCTTCTTATTTGTATCTCTGCAACGGAAGTTTTTATGTTATGCAGGCGCATATTTTTGATAATGTTCGTACTCGTACGGCAGTAGCTTATATATATAGCCGGTTGATAGACTACTTCAAAAGTTAGGCTTTCCACAGCGGTAATTTTTTATTTGGGGACAATGTTTTTAAATAGTTAAGAACTGAAGATGGGTCACAAGTCTCGTTATACTTCGGCTTTCGTGGCTAAAGTACGGAGAATCCGTTGCAGTAACGTTTGACTCTTCGGTCGGAACCTATATCTTGAGATACGATTGAGGGATAGGGCCGATCTGTATGAACTTAATGTTCCATATAATATGAGCCAAAGTTACTCGATACACTTACAAGGAACGACCAGAATTTGAGAAATTGTCGCATTGTATACAGAAATTTTTCGATGTATTTTGCAGTAATTCCACCATAATTTTAATGGTTGGTTGTATTTTTTTTTATTGTTGCATCTGTTAGAGATGCGATGGAAGTTGAAATCGCTAATTCTGGGACGCTCTTTGATTCACATGCTTCCCTGATGGCTTCCTTGCAACCAGGATACAAATTAGGCTTTGTCAGTTATGATTTTTTCGAGGGCTTTTTAGCATTGAATAAATTACCGGAAATGCCTAAAAGTATAAAGGACCATTATACAGTGAATGCATCTATATTGCCACGCATTCTGGATCTCTGTATGCAACTCAAAATATTTTTGGAATATAGTTTTGATATTAGACGCAAATATTAGGTCAACATCAAATTGTCAAAACGAGTTTCCTTATCGCTTCGAGTGTTTTGGAATTTATCGCCCGTTCGGTTTCTGGAGAAATTATCCTAGATTCCTTATTTGCAACGATATATATATATTTTTTTTTTTAATTTAATGTATAAAGTGAATATCGCAATGTCTCGATCTTCGCGCTAATTCAATATTTCTTTGCTGACATCATTAAATTTTTTATACTGTACTCCGCCCATTCTGTTCACGTAGGAGATTTCTGTTCGTATTATCGATACGAAGTAGAATTTCCGAGGAATTTTCATCCGCAGCGAAGCACTTCAGGACCGCTTATAGTTCTAGTTAGTTGATATGTTCCACTTTTTCCTCATTGCTTCACTACCCATGCGTTTTATTACGATTCCATGATGATGATACTCCCCAATCCGCTAAG
The DNA here is from genome assembly GCA_963564615.1 of Rhorus exstirpatorius. Taxonomy (NCBI): domain Eukaryota; kingdom Metazoa; phylum Arthropoda; class Insecta; order Hymenoptera; family Ichneumonidae; genus Rhorus; species Rhorus exstirpatorius. The sequence goes on along the minus strand of OY751316.1, from coordinate 27,420,393 downwards.
AGAGGCGTCTGAGAATATTTCGTTCGATCGTCACCAAACATTTTCAGTATTTCTTCCTTTGGGTTATCTTCGATTAGCTGGTCTTTTTCCATTGAGGTTAGAATGCAACCCGAGGCGCATCAGCAGATTTCACCGTCCGAGTTTTCTCACCATTAGAGGACTCGTCGTGTCTCGAGGGCTGCGATCCGAGTCTTCTCGATCAGAGGTTTCATGATCTCGACCATGACACGATAGACCTCGGTCTGTCGGTCATATTCGTCATGAACTAGTCCAGAAGTCGATGAGTAATATTTTTGTCGAGTTGGCGTTGAAGGATTTCTGGATCTTTTGGGGGAGAGTCGTCGGGTATATCTTGAAATCAACTGTTCCCATTGTTGTATTTTCCATCGAATTCTTTCCTTTTTCGGGGTTCTGCTGCGTTGTCCGCGTCGTTTTGCGGTATTTTGAGTGTCCGTGACTCTTCGCGCTTCTGGATGGTCCAGTAATCGCGAAACTTTTTGAATTATTAACTCGACGATTGTACGTGTCCTTCCTCGTTTTCTCCTTAAAAAAAATCAGTGACCAAATCGAGCAGCTAAAGCGCTACAGCCATCTGATCAAGAGAAACGAGACGACAAAAAATAATATATAAATGGCAACCGTTAACCTCGACCGCGGAGAGCATCAACTCGCAAGTACAACCCTCTTTCCGCCTTCGTTTTTTTTTTTTCTCCCCTTTGTTTCCTTCCGTTCTACATCCTCGTTCTACCCCATGTCGCGCATTCCCAGCAACGATACTTGCGTACACATTTATATCTCTTTTTGTCCTGCTATTATATAAGGTTAGATACAGGTCGATTCGGACGGGTACGTATATACGTATACATTCAGAGCACTGTTTACGAACCGTCATACACGACCATCATCAGCGTTCAGTCACGCGGGGGCGTATAAATATATACGTGCCTACAAAATACTCTCATATATATTCGATATTTCGGCTGTCAGAAAACGACACTTGCTGTATAGGTAGCAATTTTCTCGTACACGGTGCGGTGAAGGAAGAAAAAAAAGTTAGAAAACTTGGTTATAGATCATTGCACTTTTCTTGTACAACCCCTGTACATAAAGCGACTTTAGGAATCACGCGATAAAGGCACACGGTCAACAGTTATATTACGACAAGTGTCTCTGAATAGCCAACTTTCACATCACTTTGAAACTTTGCTCACCCAATAATCGTAACATTTCATAACTCTGCGTCGTTTATTTCCTACCATTGAAATTCTTCATCTTTGTTTTTTTTTGTTTTTTGTTTTTTTTTTTTTTCCCTGTCAATTTACATCCATCTTTCTAGCGTCTATCTCTTGAGTGGAGTGAATCGAAAACGAGGAATTTTAACAATTTTTTGACGCTTCAGTCAGATGTATGCACCTCCCCAAAGTTAATTCGTGTCTTACATCGCATAATTTTCATTCGTCATCTTTGCGATCTCTTGAACTTTAATTTTTGTAAATTTTATCTCGCACACTTTGTCTGGATTTTGTCATTTTGCTTAACAAGTCGTCCTAATTCCGGTATATTTAGCACGAGTTCAATGCAGCCTCGTGTAGCCCTCGCGATGTGGTTTTACGTTGTTCGAAACAAGGTAGAGACCCTCTCGTATACTCTCTTCGCGCTTGCTATCTTCGATCCCGCTGAAACTTCTCTGTCGCGTTTATTGTCGATGACGCTGAAGAAAGCTCTTACCCTTTGTCACGTCGTCGGCTCTCTCTCTCTCTCTCTCTCTCTCTCTCTCTCTCTCTCTCTCTTTCTCTCTCCGTCCTCTATTGCCTCACTCTCTTCATCTCACTCTTTCGTGAAAAACTTGTAACGCTCTCGGCCTCTTCGCGAGTTCAAACTTTGTCGTTTCTCCTCTCAGGAGATTCTCATTTGTCTCTCTCACTCTTTCTCTCTGCAACGCGCGGTTTACCAGCAGCGAGCTAACCCTCTTCTTGCAACCTCCCTCACGGGCATGCCGGAATTTTTTTACACCGCTCTCTGCTGCCTTTTCTATCTTATATGTATCCAAGCCTTATGTAATAAATATTATGTTCATCGATGTTACATTACTCGTATACACGTGAGTGTACTCGAGTCCGTGTCGATCGATAGCTCATGGTCGAGGAAAAAATATAAATACGACGATTAAACAGTGTCGGTTCGACACCAGCGAGAGATCACTTTATGCATAGGCACATCTACCCTTTTCATCCTTAAGATGCTCAAATTCAATTGCGTCGTTTGAGTTATGGATTCACTGAAAAATAATTGTGCCATTTCCATCTGAAACTTTAATGAAAAGTTTTATGCACGTAGAACATTTTTTTTTCGGGATTATTGAACGTATAGATTTTTATGATGCCTTGGCGAACTTTAGGGCTCATGAAAAAGATGAAATTGCAAGGCTGAGTAAAATTTGAGATAGAAAAGTCCGAATAAAAATTAAAAAAAAAATTATCAACTTAAATTTACCGGAGTCAATGCAGTGTTCCTGAGAATGTTTTAATTCAATAGACAATATGAAAATTGTATTAATTTGATGAACTTTTACTCCACACTATCACACAGTTTTGACGTTACTCATATTTTATAAATTTCCATCAATGATACTTTGAGAAAAGCTAAGCTGAGATAAAAGAAAAAATGAAAATGGGAACCAAAAATTTATCGTTCAAAGAGGCTTCATTATCATTCTTTGAATTGCCAGAACAAATTGCATATAGTTACAGCAACTCGTTAATATGGCAGCAATTTTATTGTTTGTTCGATCAAACATTTGCTCTTCACTATAACCAATCGGTTGGAATTAAGAAGTCGCGTATAGTCTTAGTAACGATATAATTTTAGTTGAGTCAGCGTTGAAAAAATAGTTTCTGCAAAAACCGGGTGATGACGACAAACGATATAACTATAAACATAGTTGAAATGATCGAAGAGACAATTGAGACCTGAATTGCGTGTGATCGTATTTTTTGCGGAACGAACTTTCGTAGCCTCAATTTTTCTCCCTTAAAAACGAGTACTCTGCTGCCAATATTGGAGCAGAAGCTGCGCTGCCTCGTAGAGAAGCAGAAGGTATCAAAATAATTCTCGGAGCTTCGTGATTATGTCAAAAATGTATTTTTTACCGAACCCAGAGTATTACAATGTCGCGGTTAGCTCGCTAGGTTACATAATGCCCGGGGTCGGCTCTCTCTTGCGAGAATGTGTCGAGCGAATGCGAAACATAGCGGCGACTGCCGCAACTAACTAAATCAGAACCCATACTTCGGTAACAATGAAGCGTTTAATATTTATTTATGGCTTCAATAGCCAAAGGCGATAGATCACCGCGACCAATTTACTTAGTTCCGATAACAATTCAACTGCTGTTAATACTAAATTAACTTTTGCCCGTACTAAATTTTCACATCTGTGATCGTTTAGTTTCTACAAATATCCAGATTTCTCTCAGTGATAGAAATAAACCTAGTCCACGCTGAATGAAAAGTATAAAAATCGACAAAAGGGTCATTCGATATCCTTGATCCCCGGACGTTGACGCGATATCCTTTATCGTTTCCGCCTTTCTCTCCTTCGCGAATATTTACCGCGTTGTTTCGCGGAATACACGGTAGATATATATACATGACACAGAGGGTTAAAGCAGATGGAAAACGACTCTGTTCAGCGGACATACGATGAGTCTTCGGATGTTAAAAAAAAAAAAAAAACAAAAAGAGAAAGAAAGATCCGTACGCGAAAAGATAGAAAGTGAGAAAGGACGAAGAGCTTTCTACGGTTGCTAGGAAAAATGGGGGGGGGGGGGCAGGGATGAGAGATCGCGGAGTGACGTGGGGACGAGGGGGTTGCACTCATGACCCTGAACCCAACTGCCGCGCCACCCGGTACAGGGGGTGCGAACCTCGAGAAGCGACGAGAGATGGAAAGTGGCAAGGAGAGAAACGGAGAGAGAGAGAGAGAGAGAGAGAGAGAGAGAGCGATAGATATAGATATAGAATAGCTTGAGCTTAAAGCGAACGAGCAAGAGCGAGAAAATGTGAGACTAGAGCCCAGGTTCTGTGTTCACCCTGGGTATGTAGAGGGTGAGAAAGAGAGGAGAGTGAGCTACGATTCTGGCCGCTAGCGCAAGGGAGAGTATATACACGATCAATACTCCCGCGTCTTGCGATCATTCATCTTGCCACGCCCCTCTGCTCTTTCCAGCACTCTCTCTCCCTCTCTCTCTCTCTCTCTCTCTCTCTCTCTCTCTCTTTCTCTGTCTCTTTTCCCTCGTTGTTTATCTCTATCAGGGGTTTTCCTCGTTCTTCCAACCGCCCCTTTGCGTCTATTCTAGGTACCATCGCGAGGCTGCGGGTCCCGCTATGATCCCATATCCAATTCCATCGTTTTACCCTCTTTCGAGCTTCCCCAGGCACGAAATTTTTCAAATTGTTTCATCACTTTGATTCCACGTTCGACCAAAGTATACTTTAAACGCTACATACCCCGAATTACCCTTGCACTACTTTTGGCTCGATATTACTCGCCGTGTTAGCTGAGCTCCATGCCCGTAACCTTCATAATTCTTTCTTCGCAATGCTGACCTTGGCCCGACATTGAGAATCTTTGACGATCGGAGTACGATATATTTTCATCTCATTCCCATTCAGGGAGCTTTCTACACACCCTGGTTGGCTGAAAAAAAATTGTTCATTCTTTACGAATTTAATCTGCAAAAACTATGCAGTAGATTATCTTCATTTTTGGCAGATCTATATCGACTCGACTTTCCTCCCGGTGCATGTAGATTTTTAGTAAAAAAAAAAAAAAAATTGAAGATTTCGAAATGCAATTAGCTTCAATTTTTCGCTGTCGGAGGCCCAGAGTGCCATATCTTAAGTTCAAAAGTGTACCAACTCCGCTAATTTACGAGTCGCTTGTTTTCGTGTTTTTTTTTTTTTCTTTTTCTCTTTTTTTTTTTTTTTTTATTCAACCAATCCTCCTATATCCTCTCGCGTCCCAGGTTTTCATTACAAATAAACATATAGTAGTATTTGTCTCGTGTGTTCTGCACTTGACTCACTCGTCGGATATCACACACTGCAGGTGATTTAAATGAGTTCGAGAGTCTCCGTGTCTCTCGCCGATAGAGACAAGTGCAAAAGCTCGCTGGGTAGGCAGACGATGAGAAAACCAGGTTATACATATATATATATATATATATACTTATTACGAGACTGGGGATGAAAGGGGGTGTACCGGCTAGACCGAGAGACGACAGGACAAGGCATCCACTGTAGTCTACTGCAACCCCTGAAAACTCCTTTGCCACTCTATATGTGTGTATATATATATATATATATATATATATATATATATATATATATCGGTGTTATAGTTGCTCTAGGGGTCTGGCATTCGAACGACGGATGCCTGTTTCGGACATGAGCACAGTGACTCGTGCGAGAGAGGGTTGAGAAGCTGATAGAGAATTCGGCTTTTCCTCTCTCCCTCTCTCTCTCACTCTCTCTCTCTCTCTCATTCTCTCTCATTCTCTAAACGCCCCTGTCGTAGCTACATGACGCTCTGATCCGATCGAGTGTCCCGATAAAGAGCGAAGAATTGGACAATCGAGATGAGACCCAGCGTTTATATATGTATAAATGCTGTTCTATATCTCGATCGGATCGATACGTCGCGTTGGCTCAAACGTGTAGAAGATCCAGCGGAAAAAAAAAAAATCCTCCTCTACTCCCCCGAATCACCGTAATCTGTACGTAAGATACGAAAAATTTCATACGGGCTGTGTGTGTGTGTGTGCTATCAGCTTTCTTCTTTCTATTCTTCTCTGTACCTCGGTTCTTCTTTTGTCGACGAAAATTGCGATCTTCCGGATCGCGAAATGTACGCCTTTATAACGGGCTCAATGCTGCCGAGTTCCGCCGCGAAAGGGGAGAGATATCGCGGTCGTCGTTTCTGACATGAACGAAACATTTCCGTATCACGCGAAACGAATTAATCTTTCGGATTGTCCGTTTTTTTTTTTTTTTTAATTTTAATTTTTATTTTTTCTTATTGCGCGTATATTTTTGGGTTAATCAGTGCTCAGATACGGAGTAATGAATGCAAGAATGTCGGCGGGGGTTTTTTTGTTTTTTTCTGTTGCCGTTTCGCAGCAATGGAAGGCGCGGACGACGAGGAGACCGGCGGCGATGGACCTGCGGATGGCCGAGGCGATGAGGGCGGAGGAGAGTCCTTACCACCGATGACGAAACTACAGCAGCACACCTCAGGCAACATGCCCTACAACCGGTGAGTCACGATATTTCATCTTTCAATTGTTTTTGACGACTTTTTATTTGCAATTTCCCTTTTTTTTTCTTTTTCTTTCGTTCATACCACGAAACGGTGGTATGAAAAAAAAAAAATCCGTTTGGAGCTGTTTGAACAATTTTCCCGCATACTCAACTTCCCATATAAACTGTTTTTTCAGTGTCCCATATAAACTGTTTTTTCAGTGATTCAATGGCATCGATCGTATTTTTCCTATGATGATGTGTCGAAATCGCGTGACAAGATCCTGAAAACGACTTTCGGATCTCGCATTTCGTTATGTATTATCGAACTGATATAGCAAACACAAAACGTTGCTCGCCTCTTTGTTTTTGGTTAGCAGTCGATATATTACATGTGGAGGATATAGGATTCTAGGTAGACTTGTAGGCTTACAGTATAGGAAAAACGATCGGAAACAGAAGCTATTCTCTCTCTCTCTGTCTCTCTCTGTCTCTCTCTCTCTCTCTCTCTCTTTCTACTAAAGTGTACCGGGAGACTCGCGGGCCAAATATACGCGGTGTGTCAGCGTCGCGGCGCGCGAACATCATCTCCGCGCGGCCTGGTCCACGTCTCCCTCTCACTTCCTGCTTCGCGAGGGAAAGATAAAGATGGCGAAAAGAGAGATGAAGCAAGAGAGAGAAAGAGGGCGAGAGGAAAATCAGGCGCCTCTCGACACCCTCTCTTTCTCTCTCTCTTTCTCTCTTTCTCTTTCTCTCTCTTTCTCTTTCGCGAGGTCAACGTCATCGTGCGCCCTGGCGATAACTTGGACACCGTGTAAGCATCACCTCGCGATATACCGGTGGCCCGAAAGCCACTTTAAGGAGGTACGATCATTACTACGAATCCAACGTTCGGACTTGAAATTTTTATATGTTTTGGAAGAATACTTAATGCGCCTATTGCCAAAATTTGAGCTATGTTGACCGTTTAGTTTTTTTCGTAATAAAATTGCAAAGTCAAGCAGTTTGAGTTACTAAAGCACGTCGTCTTATGGATACGGTAAACCGGAAGTGCGATGATCACGGTTTTGCGGCTCGCGTATCCAACTTACAACCGTTGGAAAACTGAAATTTGACAGATCGGATATAATAGATTTTGCGAAAAATTGAAAAATTACTCTTCACCGTATAATTCAAGCGCTACATCATAAAAAAGTTTCAATTTCCGGTTGAAAATTGTCATAACTCCGACTCTCTCTCTCTCTCTCTCTCTCTTGTTAAATGCGCCCACGTTTCCGCTTATTCCCCGTCCACAGTTGTGATCGAACCTCCTTAAGTTCAAAGAAACCTCTTTTTGCTCACTATTTTACTTTATCCAGTGATTTAAAAAAAAAAAAAAAAAAAAAAAAAAGTTTTCTAAAGAAAATGGTTTTTCCTTTCGAAAGTTGGAATTAAAAATCATATTTCATAAAATTTTCTTCAATATTCGCGGGTTGGCGATGGTAAAAAAAAAATTCGTAGAAAAATCACCCTTGTTTAATTAAATTCGCACCAACGGGACATTTTAATATTCACGAAATCTTCGTAATCTCTTAAAATATATATATATATACATGTAAATGTATATATGTATTTTTCTCTTGCTATGTCTACGGTCACTTGGGTTTGTTAATATTTCGGGAAACGGTCTCGTGCCACCCACCCGCGAGATTCGAATTTTGCTTGAGAGAGCCAGACACCGAAAGAGTGACGAGCCACGCAGACTCCGGGAAAATGATTTATACGCGAAGATGCGTGTCAATTATAGAATTACACGTCGCAATGATTTATCACGGAAATAGAAGAGGCGCAGACTGCAACGGGCTCCTTCTCTCTCAATTTCATTAATTTTCTTAGTGGTTTTTCAATGTATTTTCGAAATTATCCATGACTTGAAAATTAACCTTTTTTTTTTGCCAAAGTATGCACAAAATGGACGAAAAATATATTTCGTTTGTACTTTTATTGTTCGTGTGGAAAATTCTAGCAATATGGATATCTATATGCTACGAGCAGTCATCAGATAGAAAGTGCTGTAGCGAGATTTTACCTCTCTCTCTCTCTCTCTCTCTCTCTCTCTCTCTCTCTCTCTCTCTCATCTAGAAATTATCCCGTCTGTTTCTCGTTCGTCTTTTCTCTAGCCACTCTTGTACCGTTTCCCGTACTCCACCATACTTGCATCCCTCCTTGAAGTTTCTCGTTCCCGCGCGCACATTTTTCTCTCGCTGCTTCTCCTCTCTCGTTTTCGCACCCGCTCATCTCGATCTCCGATGCCGCTGCGGTGTCCAGTAATAGTTCGCGGTGTCTGCGTGCCGTCTGGCTGTGGTCCTCGAACCGCGAAAACTTTGGACTCCGTATCTTTCTCTCTTTTTCTCCGTCTATCATCTCTCTCTCTCTCTCTCTCTCTCTCTCTCTCTCTCTCTCTCTCTCTCTCTCTCTCTCTCTCTCTCTCTCTCTCTCTCTCTCTCTCTCTCTCTCTCTCTCTCTGTATACAACCGCCGTTCGTCGACGATCTCGGAATCTTCACTGGCTATCCCCCTTTCTCCTTGCATGTCTAGCCGCGTCCATTTTCACCGCTCGCGGTTCGCGAACCGTGGAATCACATGCACACGCAAGAGAGAAATAGACGCCATATACACGAAGACACGAGCGGTTATTATGAGTACTGCGATCTGTGTCGCGGGGGCGAAATAATTTAAATCCGAATGAAACGAGAGCCAGAAGACAGAAAACCCAGAGAGAAATTGAGATAAATTTTGATTTGGAGTTGCAGAAATCGAATTTTTCAGTAATCCTGTATATCGCTTCGTGCGAGGGAAAAATTAATCACGATCGAACGTATACAAACGATTGTGCAACAAATGGAAATAAAAGGATTTTTGTCAATGATAAAGTAGGCGGGTAGATGTACCAGTTGTGGCCACTGTACCGTTCGTCGCCACTCCGCATTTTCCTCGAATTTTTTTTAAGTTTCAAGACTCTGTTCACTTTATCGAGCATAATATTTCGATATTCGAGATGTTTTCGCACCACTATATCGACTGCTTTATTGAATATCTGCTAATTTATTTCAACGAGATATGACGAAACATGTCAACGCTGAGCGATTCGTGTAGTTTTCTTGTCAGTATAGTGTTAAGGGATCCCGAGGTAAAATGAGACTACGGTTTCTCATACCCAAATTCCATCAAAAATTTATATTTCATCAGTTGATAAGCTCATTTTTCGGCTTAGAATCACAAAAAAACTGACATATCAGCTAGAATACCTGAAAAATACGCAATTGCCGAAAGTGATGCATTCAAAATGCTATTGTTATATTTGTGGCCGGTTTATGGCCACAAGTAGAGTACACTTACAGGTATACCACTTCGTTAATATGTTTATGACGCAAATAAGTAACTATTTTTAACTCGAATCTGCCGTCACTGGATTGTCCAATACTCCACCTTTCGTTCTATAGCGCATCCGTATCCCAATTCAAAGCTTTAGTGGCCACAACTGGTGCTTCGGATGACCAAAAGTAGTACAATTGTGGCCAAAAATGGTGAAAATTACAGCTGCATGATAATTTCCAATTTTCTTATTTGTCATGATCAGAAAATTAACCCTTTAACGGCTGAGTTTTTTTGGAGCGTTTGGCAAAGTTGGTACATGGTAAATCTGAATTCATGAGTATTCAATGTGAGAAAAAAAAATAATTCCAGAATTTTCCTACCCTCAGAAACTACCCCCAAATGAAAAAACTACCCCAATCGCTTGAAAACATCTCAATTTCATTTCGCCATCGTTCATTTCTGCCAGAAATTACGGAAAAGTCATTGCAAAACACGTATAGTGGAATTTTGAAGAACTCATGGATCAATCAACCCTTATGAAGTATAACCCCTCACTTGAGAGCAATTCACCCTCCAATGGATAAAATGTTGTCATCTCATTTTCTGTTATTTTATCCTGATCTGAATCGAAAAAATTAGTGTTCCCGAACACATGAGCATATCCTGAAGGACTTAGGTATAATTCCAACCCTTGTGAACAACCCTTCGATTGGAAAAAATTCACCCTCAACGCATAAAACGTTATTACCCATTTCCTATTATTTCATCCTAATCCAAATCGGAATATGAGTATCCTAGAACACACGTGAATATATTCTGAGAAACTTGCGGATCATTTCAACCCTTATAAGAATCCAACGTCACCATATACACGTCCCCAATTCGTGAGAGGCAAGGAAACTCACATTCAAAAAGCATCCCGACCTCATTAAGGGGGGGGGGGGGGGGGTAGGGTTTTGAAGGCAGAAAAAAACAGGTTTTTACGGATTTTTTTTTGGGCGTACGGTGAAAGTAAATTTATTTCTGATTATTGTACATTAAAGAGTAGTAATTGAACTATATTCTGTGAAATATTGGTTGAAAAATATTGAAAATTGACCGAATGGCAGCAATTCTTCGCAGGCGCCTCAGAAAAAATACATTTTGCGGTGCACGTCATACCTCAGCACTGGATCATTTGAAATAAAATAACCAAAGTTTTTCCTTTAATTTTTATGTCCCTCTAGGTATCTCTGTCGAGTTTTTCCATTTTTTTTAAATTTTTGAACTTTTTACAAGACTTGAAAGTGAAAATACCGATTTTTGGCCTAAATTCATGACTATTGTTGTTAATAATAAAAAAAATAAAATCAAAAACGAAAAAATCTCAACAGGGTTACCTCATAAATTATGTAAGGAAATACTGTAAAAAATTTGAGAACGATCGGTTGAATAGATTTTGAGATACAGAGTGCACCGACTCAAAAAACATCGATTTGAGAAAAACGCGTTTAAAGTTTTTCGTAGCGAAAAGACCCTGATAAAACTTAGTAAGCTATTTATTTTTTATTTTACTCACATAGAATCATTGACTTCCTATTAACAGACAACATTCTTGAGTTACTATACTTTCATAATATGCAATAAAAAAAAATCACTATTTTTGAACCCTCAAAACCCTACCCCCCCCCCCTTAATGACAGTTGATTTTTAGGCGCATCACAACTTCTAGGGGTAGCTTTCGATGTTTTGTTACTGTTAGGGGTAATTTTTGATTCGGATGTTCTCGATACATATATTTGCCATGCATTTTAGAAAATATATATGAACTGAACATCAATGGAAGTGCATTTTTAGGCGTATCACCATTGCCAGGGGTGTTTATCAATATTTTATTACTGTTAGGGGTGGTTTTTGGTCCGTACCTTTTCGCTACAAATTTTCGATGTTATTTCCAAGCACATACTTGAGATTGCGACTCTAAAAAAAGCTTTGCCTGAATGTTATGCTCATTTCTCACGTCTTCACAATTTTCGCACTTTTTGACAGGGGGTAAAACTGAAGGGGGGGTGCAACTCTTGCCTTCGCCGAATTTTTCATGATTAGATGCATCCTTCATCTTCAAAATGCGACCTCAACGCTGTCGATATGTTCATTTTTCTGGAAGTTACGATTTTTCAAAGTGTGGGACGTATGTGTCCCACCAGCCGTTAAAGGATTGAATGATAATAATTCGATCCTGTGTATCTTTTACGTTATATATCGATCACTTTTTCAGTCCTGAATTTGCAATAATGTGAACAATATTCGTAAACGAATGTTCGAAAGTGCGGCTACAACTGTTACGTCCACCCAATTCTCATCCATTCTGATTTATTGCCCAATCAATGGCACCACACACACTATCCGGGGTCCTTCGACTTCGATAGATCTTTTCAGAAATGTCTTTGACAATTTCTGACTCAATTGATTTTTACATCAAATTTAAATTTGAAAAAACTTAGATACCGTGTATCAAAGCTCAATTCTCTGATCCGTAAAACAATGCTGATTTCGAGTTCTCGGGCGCATCGAGAAATACAGCCATAATAGAAAGTGCCCCAAAGACATTATACCCGTTATCACGCCTCTCGACATATCCTTTCGAGTTTCCTGTTTTCCAGCCAGCTGCTCCAACGCGCACTGTCCTACTCTTTCCTTATTCTCGAGTCGCGACGTTATCTCGCTTGTCCTGGCCTCTGCTTCGTTCTGCCGCCCATCCTCAGGTGCAATGCCAATCACAATCGTGCGATATAGTTATAACTGCACAAATACATACAACACTCTCGCACCCGATAATTATCAGTCGCATTGAAACTCGTATAGTTTATATAGTTACATGATTGCCATTTATGCGTCGCGGTGCCTGGCTGACACGAGCCTGCGTAGAAAAAAAAAAAAAAATACATCGATTCGTCTGTCGACAATTTAATTGCTTTTCAAATTTCAATCAAATTTTTGGCAATTATTCCTCAGGGGGGTTCAGATTTTAGAAAATTTTGTAATTTTTGCGCGCTTCGACTTTCGCAAATTTGAGGCTATCGAAACACAGCGTCTAGTTTGGGCGACATTAAAAAAAAGAAGCGTGCAAATCAGAAGTTTGGATATTGCTTTCTCGTTATTTTATCTCACTGACAAATAAAAATAATAAGAAAGCAATGGGCAAATTTCTAATTTTTCAACAATATTTCTCGAAATAGCTGACGAATTTTGATTTTTAAAGATTTTTCACTCTGAACGGGAATATTTATTCAAAGCCACGATTGATAGAGTTAGGATGAAAAGTAAGATAGAGTTGGCATGAAATGACTCGTATATTATTGTGTTGAACAACGTAACCGAGACGCGCAAGAGCTTTCTCGGTACTCGTTATCAAAAAGCAGGGGGAGAAGGCCACGCATTGGTATGAGAGTTAAAAACACATTCGTGTGTATATATATGCATCGTAGGTGCAGTGTGGTGCAATTTGATACGCGCGTAACGAGCTTCAAGTGACGAAGCTTTTCGTGGAAATATAAGCTTCGATAGCTTTGACCCCCTCTCCTCTCTCTGCTTATTCGAATAATACATGGGTGTCGCGGTGCGTTATATAGTACCGGACTTCGGTATAACGGTGCAACATGCTCTTCGACTACTCTCGAGCATGCATGAGCTATTTGCGTGTGAGCGCTTGCGCATCGTATACCCTGAGGCCAATTAACATCATCGTGTTGTCATTACGTATATTCGCCAGCAGCGAAACCATCCAACGATACTCGCTATTGCATATACGGTCATATCTTGTCTTTGCGCAACATACCAATATGTAAAAATTCATAAATTACGTATAGCGGTTGTTCTAAAAAAAAGTAATTAACAAACGCGTCTCGATCCTCCGACTTTGCTGCAACTCCGTGTGAGTCATCAGGACCAACGTAAACTCGAAGACTTTGAAAACTTTTTTTCTTTCAATTTTTCATTGTCCCTCATTGTTCGTTAATGCGCTTGCCAAATCATCGAGTTATCAAGAAGAAATCCTTACAAAGTTGAGAAAAAAAAAAATTTCAAACAATGCCCATATATTGTCTCACGCCTGAAAGTGCCCTTAATAACAATCGAGGATACAAAAAAAAAAAAAATTCTTCATCGTCTTTCGTAGCTTCGATCTTGATTCGGAAATTTCTGTCAGAAGGAGCATGTATGAAAAATTTTTGAACAAAGCATCTAAATTTCTGTGATGAGTTTGATATCTTGACGGTTTCATGATTATTTTTAATCCCGTGTGACAATTTGCTGTAGCCGGGAAATTCTATAGATCTATTTCTATTTTTACATTTTATTATCCATCTGACTACGTTTATTCCAATGTACTATTTGCCATTCGTTCGCTGAAACGTTGACGCAAGTGAATTCATTTGACTCGTATATATCTATATACAGCTATTCTATGTTCGTATTTCGAATACAAAAGAGACGAACTACATTTGTGCCAAAGCTATGTCTACGATAGTGCATCTGATATTCTTCACACTTCTTTGCCTATCAGGGTTACCGTTAAATTGTCATGACGTCCTTTATGTTTACTGAGAAAAATAAACGCTCAGAGACATTTTAACTTATACAGCCCAGTCAATAGGTAGTTTGAAAGTGCTGTTTGGTGAAAAAAATAAGGAACATGGGATATTTTCAGGACTGGTAAGGGGGTATCTCCTGAGTATAAATCCAGATTGGCGACCTCTTATCGCTATCAGGGTCGCCGCCATCTTGAAAAACGCGTTTCGCTCTATATCTCGCGAACCGTCCACTGTACGACAAAATGTATACATTCATTTTTTATCCATAATTAAATTCCCCATCTTTTTTGCCCATAACTTTTTTACGTAACATCAATATTTTCCAAGTTATAACACTTACAAAACTATTTCTCCGAATATCTCCCTGAGCGTTTATTATTTTGCGAAAGAACTTATTATCAAACTTGTAGAGCATCAAATTCTCTACATTTTTTAATTTAACCTTTTTTTCCTATCATTAATACCTTCAAAGATATACCGCCTTTATTGCGCGAGGCGCCGCGAAATCTCCACAAAACGCGCACAATAACGGTCGACGCAGGTACCCATTGTACACGTTATATTGCGGCAATATAACATGGAAGTTACAGGTAATGTCACAATGTTATTCTTGTGATACATAGCTTTTATATAACGTGGAAGTAACATGTTATGTACCATATGTAATATGCTGGTTACATAACTGGTATGTAACGTTTTGACGTTACAGTAATGTAATAGAGTTTTGTAGCCGTTACGTAACATGTTTGTAACAATGTGAGTGTACCTTTGGTGATATTTATGTAACGTTAATGGGGTGTAACGTAGTAACGTTACAGTGATGTAACATGACTCTGTAACGTTTACATAACATGCTTGTAACAATGTGAGTGTATCTTTGGTGATATTTATGTAACGTTAATGGGGTATAACGTAGAAACATTCCAGTAATGTAACATGACTCTGTAACGTTTACATAACATGCTTATAACAATGTCAGTGTACCTTTGGTCATATTTATGTAACGTTAATGGGGTGTAACGTAGTAACATTACAGTAATGTAACATGACTTTGTAACGCTTAAGTAACATGCTTATAATAATGTGACCCTGGAGAAAATAGAGTGTGCAAAGACAATAATACAAAATACAATAATACAATAATACAAATGGCAATAATACGGCGGTCTTCATTCAGGTAAATGCTGTAATGAATGATTATACTTTCTCACTATTTTTTATATTAACGTTAAATGATATCCATTGCTTGTAGAGCGCGTTTTGTGAAGATTTTGCAGCGCCTCGCGCAATAAACGCGGTATATCTTTGAAGGTATTAATGATAGGAAAAAAAGGTTAAATTAAAAAATGTAGAGAATTTGAGGCTTTACAAGTTTGATAATAAGTTCTTTCGCGAAATAATAAATGCTCAGGGAGATATTCGGAGAAATAGTTTTGTAAGTGTTATAACTTGGAAAATATTGATGTGACGTAAAAAAGTTATTGGCAAAAAAGATGGGGAATTTAATTATGTATAAAAAATGTATCCACACATTTCGTCGTAAAGTGGACGGTTCGCGAGATATAGAGCGAAACGCGTTTTCCAAGATGGCGGCGACCCTGATAGCGATAAGAGGTCGCCAATCTGGATTTATACTCAGGAGACACCCCCCTACCAGTCCTGAAAATATCCCATGTTCCTTATTTTTTTCACCTCAAAACTACCTATTGACTGGGCTGATATAGCCGGCAATAACGCACATGCAAATGGCGAAAAAAAAACCCTCGCTCTTTTTTTTTTTCCCCAGCTCTACGTAAACTCGGGTTGCCTGCATACATTGTCTATGACGCGCGTGCAACAATAAGCCTTTAAGAAATCGTTTTCGCCCACACCTCCCCGAACGACTTCTCCATTGTGTCTACCTCTCCCCGGCCATGATGTCTCTCGTGTATATAGCGTTCTTCCGACAATCGTCAGAGATGCGTCGAACAGTCATTATCACATGAATTGAAAGAACATTTAAATTTTTTTTTTTTTATAAGCCCTGTCTATACCGAAAACATGAAAATATATTCAAGTTAACGGTCTCGTGGACATGTGAAGCCCAACTTAAGGGGCTGTTTTTTTTTTTTTTTTGGTATCGATTCTTTAACCATTTTACTTGACTCTTCCAAAGTTTGAAGGGAGGTCATCGACCCAATAAGTCTGAGGAAAATCTTGAAAAATTGTTGATTTAACTCTGCTGTTATAATGGGAATAGGGGTTAGTCACAACTTCAAATGTATAATTCATCGACATTAACCCAACTCAACAGCAATTTTAAAGGTGTCCCGTATTCACAAGTCAATTCTAAATATGATCGCGTGAAAGAAAAAAGAAAAAAAAACCCAGAAGGTCATCGACTTCGATAAAATAATATATTGCGATCGAAAGAAAATATTCGGTTGTTGGTCCCGCTACACTAAAAGCGTTATAGTTACATCGTTCCTCCTGTTTTGCGCGCTAACCGTCCCGTACGGTGCGCACCACCGCATCTCTATTCCTTTACACGATGCGGCGAGACGATTACCTCAAATGAAGCGCGATCGATCGAGCAGCGAATCAGCCATGGATAATCAGCCAATAAGATTGCCTTTTCGCGTTTTTTTTGTTTTCAATAAAAAAAAAAAATATTGATTGATCGTAATCCAAGTAATTAAGAGAGTTTGACGGAAAAATTCAACTCCCTCCGGATTATAATCGCTCTGCTATAATACGTGACAATATATTGAAAGAATTCAATGCATTTTCAACGATCTTTCTCGCGATTTCTCGAGCATGTTGTTCGATTTTTCGATTCATGTGACGTTTCTCATAACTCTCGTTGATAGTTGCGTGTCATGCATCGCGAAAATCACAATTATATTTTTTATGACGCTAAAAAATGCAAAATACGCTCTCTCATTCCTCGATACGCACACGTAGCATGCAGTGTCCTGTATTATGCAAAGCTCCTGGCCATCTGCTCTTTTCACTATTCCTCGCACTGCTTGAATGCATTCTCCTCCCATCGCAGTCCTCCCTCGTTTTTCTTCCCTAGATTCGTACACGTGTACGGAAAATCCCGTGGAAAATGTCGTTTTCAATGGCACGTGCGTTATTTTTTTTTCTTCCAATACAGTGCGCATACGCACACACATACGTTTATCTATAGTCAATCGTAGCGAGATGCAGCCAATCTATAGGCTATATATATGGACAGCCCGTGTGGTGTCTCCGTGAAGACATTCTCGCTGCTTTCCATGACAATTTTCATCTCACCCATGTTTTATCTCCTCTCTGAGGCACACACTGTTAGTCTCGAGGATTATTTCGTGGTTGCAGGAATAGAGGGTAGAAAAAGAAATAGAAAAACGCATTATCTACTCACTAATAGAAGAAAAATGCAACAGCACGAACGAAGCAGAGTTCCTATGTTTGAGCATATGTATGCATGTGGAGTATATATATATATATATATATATACATATCGTTACATACCGAAACTTTGCCAGCAGCAGCCGGCTGTCGGCTTTTTGCACCCGTCTGCTCTACCAATTTTTCATCTTCGTCTTCATCCTTCGTCGTGTGTCCCGCTTCTTTTTCCCTCTACCGCACAGAGCCTCAGTGGTCTCTCTCTCTCTCTCTCTCTCTCTTCATTTATCTTTTTCTTTCTTTCTACAACTGCGAGTAATCCGTGTGCATTTACGACCCTCGTCTCTCGTTTCGTCCCGGGTGCAATGATCGGGGAATACGTGTTCGTAAAAAGGGCAGGTGTGTTGCCCGCTCGCTACTTCCAATTCCATGATATACGCGAAGCGGAGAATCATGAGAGGGATAGATCGAGTCCGATGAGAAGACGAAAGCGAGAGAGCAAGGAAGAAAGATATATGCACAGTCATTTGCTCTCTATGTGAATGTGTATGCGCGCGTGTGTGTGTTTGCGTTTGTGTCTGTGTGAACATCAGGACTATGCAAGTACGAGATGGAAAGGGAGCAAGAGGAGAAGAGAGAGAGAGAGAGAGAGAGAGAGAGAAGGTGGAGAGTGGCGCGTGCCGCCGTCGACCATCCGGAGGCCAGGTGTAAGTTTTATTCATTTTGCTGGTGCCCACGAGCTTACATGTGTGAGTTTATCACACACATACGCATCCTTCTCCCCCCTCTCCCAGATATTATTTCACTCTTCGCATTGACGATTTGCTTCGGTCATTTTGGGATTCCGATGCATCAGCTCGAAACCGCGGCTGTCTTATCTGCGAACGATTACAGTGCTTAATTCCAGTAATGAGATTTAAGGGACAGTATTTTCCATTTCAATGTCATGTTAAAGAGGCCGGCATGAGTGCCGCGAGTAATGAATGTTAATGATATTCATGCATGACTGAAAGGTACACGTTATTTCTCTTTATTTTCACCGGTCAAAAATTAAAAAAAGCTAAAAAAAAAAAACACTTGAGTTATCGAGAAGCGAAGTTGAGGTCGCGATTCTCGCTTGCCCGGTATACTTATCACAAGATTGCGTCGAAGGTCCTTTGCCTGAAACACAAAATCGACATATCTGTATATATACTAAGCACACTTGTATATAGGTCTAGCCTGAACTAGAATCGTGTTTGTATTTTGCTGCGGTTTGAAAGAATTTACTTTTTCAATCCATTTTTTGAATTTTGATCCATTTTTGTCACTTTTTTTTTTTTTGCTACAAATCCGAAAGTCTAGTTCGGAAGTTGGCGGTTCTAATTCAGGCTATAGCCACACATCAGGAGAGGATCGGTGTACCAAAATGGGCAATTAAATCGTACGACCGCGGTTTAGGAAATATCTTGTGATAAGTTTCGAGATAAACGAGGTTTGAAGTCAACCGAACTGAAACCACAGACTTTGGGCAATCGTACCAATGTTTCTTTTTCAGAGAAGAGGGCGGGGAGGGGTGAAATTGGACTCAAAATGTTCGAAAAGGATAGCAGGGCTTTCAAATTTCATCGAAAACAAAAAATCGATTTTTCAAAAATTTCAAGGGTTACGCATCCCCTTAATAGTGAAATTGTCCCACAGTTGCATTGCCTCTCGTTTAAATGTGTCTTTCGGGTAATATCGTTAGCTGTTATTCTCGGTAAATATTCATAAAATCAGCAACATTATTTTCCTCTTTCAAACTTACACTCACGCAGGATCATTCTCAAATCTGAATATTCTATCAACCTCAAGCTAAATAATTTCGAAAGACGAAATCTTTCGACGCGAACGACAAGTAAACGACAAGTAAAACCGGTGTACCCCGCAATTGAGAATGTAACGAGCAGGGCTTGTATTATACGTATGTGTGTCTGACAAAAAAAAAAAAAAGGAGACTCGAACGAAAACGGCGCACGCCCACGCGGAAATGGCGTCGCCGTCTGCCTCATCGTCGAGGGGGCGTTCTACACCCCCCTGAACGAGAGTTTAGTATAAACGGGGGTTGAAGGCCGAGGTTGGATGAGGTTTTGTCGAAGGGGAGAACGCGCGAGCTGTTGATGGTGGTGGCGCCTGTTCCGATTTTACTTTCCCTCGGTGTAGGATTTTCCTCTCTCGCAATTCATCCCCGCATCGACACGTCATATACCGTAAGGACCTTCAACTTTTCTCTCTCTCTCTCTCTCTCTCTCTCTCTCTCTCTCTCTCTTCCATCTTTCTTTTCTTCGAAAATGTGCTTTTCCGCTTTGCTCCTATTACCGTAAAATAATTTCGATCCCCCGCGAAAACGAAAGTGAAATGATATTACTCTGTGGGGTACCCAGAACTGCTGAGGAAGTTCACTCTGCCATTTGCCGCTTGCCACACCACTCCGTTTTCACTTTCTTCATGTATTTCGTTTCTTTTTACGATCTCACGAAGAAACCACAGATGTTTCGAAGTCGTTTAATACGACCTTTAGCCGCTTTCGTTCTATCGCAATAGCAAAGTGTTTATTTTTTTTACATAATAAAGTAAAACCATTTTATAATATGTAAAAAACAAAAAGAAACATCGAAACTGAAATAATGCTTCGATTTACCATCGACCCTTCGATTCTTTTATGGTTCAAAGTAATGGTATAATGATGCAGCATTGCTCTCATCTTTTTCGACATATTCTCCCCCAAGTTCTCTGCTTGAAATACGATGAATAGGAAAGTCGGAAAATGTAATTCGCAACATCTGTTGAAAATCTGTTCGTCGTTTGCTCTCTTATTATACCCTTTTTGCATCGAATGAAATATACGTCTACGCATTAGATCCAGTCGAAGGCTCTAAAGAATCCCGGTATATCTGAACGTTGTAATTCCATGTGTAGACGCGAGGCAGGGGCGTAAAATGGGATTAGCTTAGAAAAAAAATTGTCGCATCGATCAAACTGGGCAAATTTTCACGAACCTCGAATCTCAAACTTCTCCACAGATTATTAATATATACATATATATATATTTTTTTTTTTTTAACGTTGGGTACCGACGTGAAATCTCGAGACTCGTGGGGGAAAAAAAAAAAACTTGGATGCAACTGTTATTATAAACTCTGCTCGAATGTCGAGAAGTCCTTTTCGTGAACTTTCAACTTTCCTCTACTCGTCTCTTTCTCTTCCTTCGCCTAAGAACGATCTCTTGCCACGTTGCTATATATATTTTATCACGACTAACCGCGCATCATGTCGAATAACGAAGTATGCAGGAGGCATCTCTCGCGCTCTACGATTTTGACGCGAATTGAACTAGACGCCCGTGCATAGCGCGGGGAGGGCTAAGTGCTTCTTGGCCTCAGCCTCGATTTTCGCCCATCTCACATCGCTCTTCTCAGACTTTTAGCCTCTCACTCTGCGCTTCTGACTTTTAGACACTCCTTTGCCGTGGTCAAAGTCCAAAGAGACCAGACATAATGGGACAAGACCCCCCCCCCCCCCCCCCCCCCCCCTGTATCACTTCCGCTTTTACAATACTTTTATTTGCACGAGACGGAAAGGCGAGGGGTGGTGTCTTCAATCAATCATTTATAAATTCGATCATTTTATCGTTCTGCCAATATTTCGTGTATTTCGGTTGGGAGTTTTTTGAAATTGAAAAAAAAAAAACCCATCATCTAAACAAATAAATCATTTTCTCAGTTATACTCTGGTTCTCACGACTTTTCGTCCAATGCTTGAAATGAAAAATTATTTTTGCTGCTCCAGCGAGTTTGATGAATTAAAAAAAAAAATGAACAACCAATGGACAAGTCTTAAGAATTTTTCTTACCAAAAGTTTCTTCACGCATGGACTCTGATTTTTTTTTTTTCTTTCTCCTTGTTCTCCTCGTTTTTCTCACCCTCGCGGGTGCATTTACGTGGGTGTTCCTTCCCGATTTGTTTTTATTTATTTTTAATTTTTCGTTTTTGTTTTTAAATACCCATCGTTCGTGATTTATTCGTATCCGCGATGCGTAAGCCATCATTGCACACAGCTCGTCAGTTCGTTCACGACCGCCCTCGTCGTTCCGCGTAACCGCGAAACCGCTTCTAGGATTTTTTTTTTTTTTTTTCTTTTGCTTTCGTCCCTCTCGCGTTCGTGCCTCCTCGCTCTCGTTTCTGTCTCGATTTGAAAATCATTTTTGCCTCGGCAACGAGCGACTTCAGTGGCATATTACGTCTCGTTTCGTCCTCTCGCATCCGCGCGATGCGTCTCTTATTCTTCGAGAGTAAGGGAGAAGGTGAAAAAAAATTGAATAAAATGGAAAAAAGAAACGGGATAAAAAAAAAAAAGAAACAAACCCCCAAAAGAAGACGAGGAGACTATATATGCGAGAGTGATCGTGTTACGAAGGCGCGGGGCTCGTGTTAAGCCCGAAGGTAACTGAATATATCTCGCTGCCCAAATAGCCGTCAAACGCCGCGACAACGATCGAATTTGTTCGACGATGCGTGATCCGCCACCCGGAGCAGTAGTCGCTTCTGCTGTTCCTTCTTGGCTCATCACGGTAATCTGCCTCCTAAATAATCGATGGTTCTCAACCTCTCACACGTTTTTTTTTTACTCTCGCCCCATTAATCTTGGATATGGAAAATTATATTATAGATATTTTTTTTTTTTTCACGTTATAATTTCTTGATTAATTCTGCGATTATGGCCAGATTCATATGCGTCTTCGTATACATCTGAGGGTGGGATGTTAAATTCCCTCGAATGGTTAACCCTTCAAGTCCGAGATCAAGATACGGTCGAACCGAAAATATGACTCCTTGAAAATGTTATGAAAAAGCAAAGTAATCACTTTTAACACTGAAAAGGCTCAAAGTCGAAAAAGTCACGAGAAATGAGATCTTCAAACTTTCATTATCAAGATAATGAAATTAACGAAGAATCGTTTATTTCGTGTGTATGTTTTTTTTTTAAACAGAAATTGATGGAAATCTTCGAATGGCCATGCCACTCGCGCATATTTTTTTTTTTTTTAATGTGTGACACCATAAATTAAATTAATTCTTCACCAAAAATTATATTTTATTTCATAAAAACGTATACTACATATTTTCGATTTTTGTCGGCCATGAGTAGAAAAACCCGAGTTGAATTTTTAGGCCTACGCAAAAACCTCATTTAAAGCTCGAATTCTCTTCGAGAGTTGGTCAGGTCTTGCGATTGTTGAGTCGAATAAGGGTACGACGTATTCGGTGCGTATTATGCCAGACTCCAGGTGAACCTACAAAAGTGGCAGAAACTAGAAATTTTGATTAAAAAAAGACCCCATCCAGACCCTTCTTTCGTCTTATGCGGATAATATAGCGAGATAGGTAACGCATTTTCAGATCGCGCATTATAAAAATGTTAATTATGTCATTAATTATATGTGAAGGTCCTGTAAATTTTAACAATTATTGCACAATGGCTGTTATATCTGATCTTATAAGCCTGAGCGAGAGAGAGAGAGAGACCATAGGTCTTCCACGTTCCACGGCTCTGTGAAGAGACAGGTAAATGATTTCCAGAGCCTGCCACGGGTCTGTGGCCGATAAGAGATATCGCGATCACCAATAATAATGAACTGTTTCGCCCTCCGACTTTTATACACGCTCTAATGAGCTAATGCGCACGAGAGTGCTCGGTGAGAGGCGCGGCCTAGCGGCCAACGCGCGTACTACGCACTCGCTCGGAGCTCAGACTTCTGCCGTGGCTCTCTGGGACAAATCTTGACCCTACACGGCCTTCATTAGATCACAAATCTCCGGTTTTGACTCACACCCCCGAGTAGCTACCTTTCAATCCCAAGTGCCTGGTCCAGATTGTCCTTATAGCAGCCCGCATTGGGATATAAAGGAGGTTACTTGGAGTCGAGACCGAAGACTGGATCCAAAGGAGATCTAGTAGATTATGTCCGTCGGATATTGGATATCCAAAAGAGGTGTGTAGGAGGCTAGTGGCGGTGAAGTGCAGTGAACGAAGGGTTAGCGTCAGGACCGAATTTCGCGAATAAGGCCTAGTCGGTTCAAAGGAAGAATCGCGGCATTCAAAGAAAGGCTGGAAATTTCGACTCAGGAAGTACGATTTTTCAATACTCCCAGCTTTACTTGGGACGGAATGACACTAAATGAAAAAAAAAATACTTCCCTGTGTCGATGCATTAAAACTTCGGGACCACTCGAGAGTGAACGCACCAAATATGGGCAACCTTTTTATTTCGCAAAGCTCCATTGCTATTCGCTATCAAAACAGATCTGCAATTTTCATCACGTCTGTATAAAAAATTTCGTCTCATTTCTATCAACTTTTCACTCAACTTATCTACAAGGCAATGTTCAATTCTACGGCACACACAAACGATTCAAGGGTCCGGATAAATATGATTCTTCCTTCCACTCGAGGTAGTTCTTGAAACGCAAAAGTGACTACAATATTTGGCCAGCTGCACTCAATCACCTATACACAATACTCTCTGTCTCTCTCTCTCTCTCTCTATCGTGTATCAGTTCAAAGATCCTTCGAAAATATATAACCATAGAGTACCGCGTATAGATTATCGGGAGCTTCCGGTGTCCTGAACCAACCTCAAACTTGCCCCGAAAATTCTTCAATTTTTTTTTTTTTTTTTTTCTTTAATTTTATTGCTGCTTTTTCATCTCGACTGAGCGGTGCACTGCCCCGTGTTCGAAGCTATTATTTTGATTCGGCGTGGTAAAAGGTGAAGCATAAAGAGTGGCAAGAAAACGGCGGACCCCGCGCGGTTAAAGTAAAGTGGGTATCTCGTAAAGTATGCATAACCTCTTGCATATTATACATGCTATGCATGCTAGTTTATATTTGTGTGTAGACCTTGCCAGAGGCACAAGCATCATCAGACAGGAGAGAGGAGACTCCAGGTGCAAAGCACTCGCGCGTCTTCTTTCGTCCTTTTTCAACGTTCACATCTATGTATACGTACAAAAATATATATATGTATATAAAGCAACACCTTATGTACAGGACCTCGTTCCTTGTATCGTCTCGGTCTCGTGCGCGCTTCTGGGCCTCTTTCTCACTTCCCTTTGGCTTCTTCGATTTTAAGGGCCCACAAAAATTCCCGCATGTCCGTATGTATAGATGCTCCTCCGTACACGTTAATAGCGCAACGATTTTTCGCGAAATCTATGAGAGTACACGGTAGAATATTTATTACACCCAGAAAACGAAACTCCTCTGATTGGAGAAGACTACGAATGATAGTTTTGTGTGTTACAAACGTTAATTAATTGTAATTAAATAATCAATTATTTATTTCGGCTTTCTCTATAGCCGAAATTTATTGTCCTCATACTAGATAGTGGTTCTTAAAGAAAAAAAAAAAAAAACTCATGAAAAGCACGAAATTTCGGTACAATCGGATTTGACAACACGGTGCCAATAAAGTGCTTCTCGATTTATTTCTCGCATTATTATTTTTTCCTCAATGTTTGCGTATTAATGTTGGAAAAAAAAAGTCCCAAAAATCATTCCATTTCGTATGAAATGGCTCATATGCGCACGGTCGACGCGCACCTCGTTGGTGGTGCCTCTTACGCATACGTCTCTCGCTTTAAAGTACAAGGAAGAAGCAGCAAGATAGGCTGCTCGGGGTCCTTCGGATCGGGGGTACGCGACGAGCGTCTTCTCGTGATCGCGAGTGGCAAACGGGGGGCCCCAAGAGCAGCGGGACAGCAGCTGCAACGTATATACGCGCCCCATACACGAGACGAAGATACCATATATATATTTGTGTACATATATATATATATATATATATGTACATTTCTAGATCGTGTGGCACGAGCCTTGCTCGCGGCATGTGTTTCATTCGCGCTTCCATCTTCCTTCCGCACACTCGTCACTGCGCGCACAGTCTGCCATTTTATTTTTTCTCATTTTTTGATACTTCGTTATCCCAATACATATACAAGTATACTTCGAAGACTTCCTCCCTTCCTTTCTGCGCATTATACGTTGTCCGCAGAACAATTTCATATTAAATTTCGATCATTTCTTCTTTTTTTTTTCGAACATCTTTCCCTCATACATCCCTTCTCTCCAACTTCATATTATCTTCTTGAACTGCACGACTCGTGGCAAAATTTCATCTTGCAACGAGATCTTACAGAGTGTCTGCCGAAAATTAAGAAGAACGTGGAGAGAGATAAGTGCTCTATGAAAGAAGAATAAAGCAGCAGGGAGAGAGTTGCTGTTTTCTTGTGTTATATATATATATATATATATCAGTAATGCACTTCGCGCGAAGCCGCGCATGCACATCTGTTGCCCAATAAGTTCGTGGTTTTCGACTGTCCCACAGAGTTCTCTCGCCCCTGCTTTCGTGAAGTAAAATTACTGCAATTTTTTTCCCCCCTTTTTTCTTTTTTACTTCTTCTTTCCTCGCTTCGACTTCTTCTGGTACTTCTCGAAGCTGGTGTACACACACACACACACATATATATATATATATGCATCAGCATGAGCGCGTGCAAAATCGCGATGTATAACCCGCGTGCAACGAATTGGCCAGGGGACTCTCGTGGCTCCTCGGAGTGCATCTGCTCTCGGGGTCTTTTTCGATGAAGTGATTTCGCGCGTTGCATTGTACACATTTTTTTCTCTCTCTTTTCTTTCGTATATCCACGCCACACCAGAGAACTGCGCTTATATATATATATATATATATATATATATATATATATATATATATATATATATGCGTGAACGTTTTTCTTCAAAACTTCACACCGTGTGTACATAGTTTTTAGTTTCTGGATTGCGCGTTCGATCTTTTCTCATTCTTTTCTTCGTCATTCGATGACGATTCGGGGATTGTGGCTCGCGATATTGTAACATTTGTTTTTTTTTTTTTTTTTTTTATGTGTATAGAAGAAAAGGCCAATCATACAAAGCAGGTATAATTTTTCGGCCAGGTTTTCTCGTCACATGTCCCCTTTTTTCGAGCACATTATGAGAGAGAGAGAGAGAGAGAGAGAGAGAGAGAGAGATAGAGAGAGAGAGAGAGAGAGAGAGAGAGAGAGAGAGAAAGAGAAGAAAATCTGCCCTCAATTCTTCTCGGAAATGCTCAATCTTGTAACCCTCGAATCATCTGCAGCAGGACGCGTGCTCCCGGGCCACCTCTCATTCCGTATGTACTATATATCGAGGATGCACCTGGTGTGTTTCTTGAACAGTGCGTGTATAGCACGTGGTCCCCCTCGTTCACCAATCTTCCTCTACTTTTCTCAGCCTTAATAAATGATCCGGAAAATCGATGAAATAAAATTCTCCAGTCCAGAAAATTTAATTCTATGAATTTTCTTCGAATCTATTCACCCTCTGCCATTCTTGACTGGCACACTTCTCACGCATACCTCTTATGTACGATTGTGTTAATGGTAGACTTAAATTAGTCGAGATTTACCGCGAGGGGCTTGGAGAGAAATGGCAAACATTATTTTGAAATCAATTTTTTTTTTTTTTTTTCATCTTTTTTCGATTTCGACGTATCGTCGCTATATACCTCGACGTGCTTATTCAAACGGACCTTTTCCGTCCATTGCAAGCTGTATAATTAATTTATATCGAAAATTTGAAAAATCCATGCAGAAACTGGGACGATAGGGATGTACGAATATCAATATGCTGATTCATCCATTTTCATTCGCAAAAACATTCCTTCCCGTACATACTCGCACGGTGCAGTGTACGAAAAAAAAAAATCGGAAGTAGTCATGAGATAGGAGATGGAAAGAGAGAGAGGTAGAGAGCGTATATCTCGAGATATTTGTGCTTAGCTCGTGTCTAGACGCGAGGTAAAGAAAAGACGTCGTCGTCTCGCGAGATAGACGATCAGCTTATTCGTTCTCGGATTCTCTATGCCAGCATTACGGCGAATGCTGCACACCGTCTGCGATTATTTTTTTCAAATTCTCAATTTCATGGATATTTATTTAAATCAGAAAAAATCTCTTTTGCGCTCCGTCATTTGCTCGATCAGACTATAGATTCGTTCGAGGTCTCAGATCAAAGTCTCCCTTTCAAATCTTATTACCATTTTTTTTTTTTTTTATATATTGCGTCTGTGAATTATTTATTTCATGCCTCTACGTAGGATAAGAAGCATTAAAAAGCTTTACAAAATGACAAAAAAACGTATTACCTCGGATGAGATATGTTGTTTAAAATATGAAAAAAAAAAATCTCAGACCGACTTATGAACCGTCCGCTGACTTGGCCATATACGAGCTTGATAATGTTTTATTGAGCCGTTTATGAGATCCGGTACTTTGACAAGGCGGCAGAGATCATAACACTGTGCCACGAAGGGTTAAGACGTGTATGAAGTCGCAGCGCGACTTTTATCAGCTTCACTTCCGGTTCTGTGCTCGTCGCGACTGCTTTAATCGCAGCTCATTACGTGCGCCTCCTCCCCTCTCCCCTTTGCTCGTAAAGAAAAATCCTCAAGAGGACCAGCAGAGGGCTATCTCATTACTTATTATAATGCCAGCATCACCGGGATTCAAATACCAAGGGGGGAATATCTATGAAAAAAAAAAGAATCTTTCTCGCGCTCTCTCTCTCTCTCTCTCGTCGTTGTTGCATTCGTTCGATCTCGCGAGCGCGTTCCCGATGTCAGGCCGACGCTCTTTGCCAAGGGTCGATGGTTATCGGACTTCCTGTCCGGTTCGCCCTCCGACGCGCCCTCGCGGCTTCGCCGCTGGTATCTCGCCGGCGGCAATAAAAACAAAAACGAACAAGGAGTACATATATACGTGTATATGAAAGAAAATACCTTTGACAAAAAAAAAAAAAAAAAATAAGTTGAGGCAGCAGAATTGTACATAAATACAAAGGGAGAAACAAAAAAAAAATTGGTATATGAGAGCATACGACTCGCGCGCGTATAATCAACACCGGGCGGCACGCGGTGTGCCTCTTTCCAACACACTTTGTGGGGTTTTTTTTTTTATTTTTCCCCACCAATATTCTCAAAGACGCATAGTCGAAAAACCCAAAAGGAGCCTGCGAGTGCTTCGGTCGTGCGTGCATCTGCTGTCCAAAAAGTTGTAAGAAACCATTCGTCGTCCTTAAATATACTCGCTGGCACGAGACTCTCACGGCCAGAAACCCCGAAATTTTCTCATTTCGAGATAACGCATTGGAAAAAGCTCGTTAGTCCTCGTTCCTAGATGAAACATAAGGTGCATCGTGCACGTTAATTGGCAACTATAATTATAGGGGGATCTGACGACAGATGGGATCATAACTGCAAAGAAAAAAAAAAAAAAAACGAGTCCTAATACAAAAGTTCTACGGTTGATTGATTGGATCATTGGATATTCATTTGAAAGCACAAACTTCAGCGTCGAAATTGATCAAAATTTTGTTGTTCTATCTCGAGAATATATTCATGCAACAATTGCTATACGAGAGCTGCACATTATATACTCGTCTAATTACACAACGTCGGTGAGTTTATAATTTCATGGTAACGAAGACTGGTGCTAATGTATAGTGGTAATATAGTTTTGCGGGTAACCGGATACAGCAAGTATATACGCGTATAATGAGGGAAGCTGCTCCGGTTGAAACGTGCACTCGCTGTAGAGGGTGCTGTAGTATGGAAAATTAAGAACGCTACATGAGACGCGAAGAGGCATAGATACAAGGCGAATGAAAAAATAAGGGACAAGGTTGTGAAAGAGGGTCGAGGGATGATGCACTGCGGGTGAGGGCATGAAAGTAAAAAAGTAATACGCGAAAGAGAAATGAAATAGGAGGGAGATGAAGATGGTGAAAAATGAGGAGAGTTGTGGGTCGTGCAAACCGAAGAAAAAGGCATATAGAGGGTTAGCGTATTGTATACTTGTATCGACAAATCGTAGACTCGAAGCCAGAAGGGCCTCGGTTCTTACGATCACTTCATCCTCTATACACCCTTTTGACTTTGAGCCATCGATATATATGCGCGCACACATTTTATGTACATAAATATAATGAGAGGTTGGTGGGGTTCCCGGTTGTGGGACGACGATGGACACGTGACCGGAAGGCGGGGGGGGGGGGGGGGGCAGCGCGCACGCGCCGACGTACTCCACCTGGCGCATCACCTGCTGCCCCCCTGCTTAAGGCTCTCTCTCTCTCTCTCTCTCGCTCTTTTCTTCCATATCTTATGTGTATATACACTTCTTTTCATTTTTCTCTCTTTTTTTTTTTCCCTTCTTCTTGCCTTATACCATCACCGCTTCCAGCAACACCCCATCTTTCTTACGGCTACACGTCTCAAGGCCCGAGTCCATGTTGGCTGCACGTAAAGTTCAGGATTTCAGGTCAACCAAGGTAGACTCGTCTGAGAGCATTCTACTTGTGGAAAATGAAAAAAAAAAAAAAAATGAACAATTTTTTTTAAACATTCGTACATTTGCAACATGTCCAGGATTCATTTTTTTTTTTTTTACCTAGATGAAAAGGGCCAATTGTGATTAAAATTTATAGGGATGGAAACGATTGAGAATGGAAAACACAGTTTTTATAAAAAAATCGCTGAAAAGCATTGAATTGAAACATTTATTATTTCCAATGTACATATAATAATAGCCTCGTATAGATGTAAGCCTCACGGAGGCTCTGATAACCTCTACCCTTATACACTATTCGCGCATCTCTTCCATGTAATTTGTACTGCTCGTTTGTGTATACAGCAGCCTATTTATCACGAGCCCCTATAGAACTCAAGGTTACCGCTCATTCTTATGCATTAACTTTATGCCTTAGTTTATTATTTTTTTTTATAATGCACAGCTAAAGAGTAAGAGTGCCACTTTGAGCATTATTGTTGCAAATTCAGAACTGAAAAAGTAATCGATACAACCTAAAAGGTACACAGAATCGAATTGTTATCATTTAAGGCCGTACTCTAGTTTCTCGGCTGTTTTTTTTATGGCTTTTTCAATAATTTTTTTACGGGCAAAGCATCGAAATAATCAATCTCATTATTTTTGCATAATCTTTATTAACATTTAAATAAGCTTTACAAATTTTTTGAAGTCAAAATATATAATAGAATAGCAGTTATAGTGGCCGACAGGAAGACATCAAGTAAAAGAGGTGCTTGACGGTGACCAAGATTGCGGCTGTTCTGCTTATCTGAAATCAAAAAACCAAACGGCATTTTAATCTTCATATTCAAGACTAGCGATTGAACTAGAGTGAATTCTAAATTACAAAAATTGACTTTTTTATACACTTTTGAAAATTACATTCTATTTTTTACTCATTTTTTCTTAAGTTTTTCGCTCGTACGAAAAAAACTATCGAAGCAATCATGATAATCCTAGTTCAATCGCTGGCTTATAACATATTAAAGATGCTGTATAAATTTGAACAAGATCGGTGCAATAGTTTCTGAAATATCGTGGTTACCGTTTCTTTTACTTGATGTCTTCCTGTCGGCCACTATAACTGCTATTCTATTATATATTTTGACTTCAAAAAATTTGTAAAGCTTATTTAAATGTTAATAAAGATTATGCAAAAATAATGAGATTGATTATTTCGATGCTTTGCCCGTAAAAAAATTATTGAAAAAGCCATAAAAAAAACAGCCGAGAAACTAGAGGACGGCCTTAAAACCTTTTCTGATCATGACAAATAACAAAAAAAGAAAATTATCTTGTAGCTGACATTTTCACCATTCGTGGCCATTCGGATACGGATGCGCTACAAACGAATGGTGGAGTAGTGGACAATCAGTGACGTCAGATTCGAATTAAAAATAGTCATTTTATTTGCGTCATAAACATATTTTACCGAAGTGGTATAAGTGTGCTCTATATTTGTGGCCATAATGAGTTGGACACAAGTAGAACAATCGTATTTTGAATGCACCACTTTCGGTCACCGCATATTTTTCAGATATTTTAGCTGATATGTCAGTTTTTTGTGATTCTAATCCAAAAAAATTAGCTTTAACTGATAAAAATATAAATTTTTGATGAGGCGGGAATGACTTTAGATATGAGAAACCGGTAGTCTACTTACCTCGGGATCCCTTAACACTTCTGACAAGAAAACTACACAAACGGAAAATTAGCAGATATTCAATAAAGCAATCGATATAGCGGTGCAGAAACATATCTCGAATATCGTAATATTACGCTCGATGAAGTGAACAGAGCCTTGAAACTAGAAAAAAAAAATTCGAGGTAAGTGCGGAGTTGCTACAAACGATACAGTGGCCACAACTGGTACGTCTACCCTGAGTTATACTGATCTCTTTATTCCGATTTGCCAATATTTTTTTCACCTCTTCATTTCGAATGATTATTCTCATTGCATTTTCTACAGACTTATTTATTTCGTAATGGACGCAATTTTAAATAATTTTTCTCATTGGAATGTTCAACCCCTCATCCTGTAAAAGCATCTTTTCTTCAATATTTTGGATCAGCTTGTGCAGAATTTCGGTTCGTGTCTTTTTTTTTTCTCCTATCGCATCTACATATATATATATGCATTATTAACCTCCAACCCCTGAGAAACGGGGATGAGTAAAACGCCGAGGGTGTGCAAGATGAAAACTTGGCATTAAATGGCGTTGCTCCGGTAAGTGTTGCCAAGCAGCAGCAGCAGCAGCAGCAGAAAACTTAGCTCACTTTTATTATTAAGGAGCCACCAATTATTGGGTGACTTGTCGAGAGAGAGAGAGAGACAGAGAGAGAGAGAGAGAGAGAGAGAGAGAGAACGAATAAAAAAGTCAAGTCTTACCCGAACTGCTCCGATTTATTTGGTCATCTTCTAAACTCTCGACGGTGGGAGGTGCAATTATGAAGATTACTGCGCGAAATGAATAAAATTGGGGGGAAAAAAACGACGTCGACCAAAAAGAAATGCAAAAATAAACTGACAGTCAACATCCTGGAAATAGAGTGGATCGTCAAGTTTGTAGAAACGTAATTTTAAAGAGGGTCTGATTACTCGTACTTTCGTTGCATTGATGTCTGCAAAAATATATATATTGTGTGGTGTCTCATTTTTTACTTTTTTATTCGATTTCGTTGATTCTCACCCGCAAAATTACCCGAAAAATCATCTCGCGAAAAAAAATCACTGCTAATCGAGACTAATGCGGATGCCTCGTTTGACACTTCAGCCTTGTTATCACAAGGCACATTGCAGACTGAATTACCAGCGATCTCTTTTCGCGACGTATTTTTCTTTCTTTTTTTCTCGAGGTTGAAATTTCACGTATTCATACATAACAATTTAAAAATATGTCTATATATATTACTCGTTTGGTATACCTGCGCGATAAAACAAAGTGATGCAGTAGCAAAGGGGTAGTATTTAACGTAGTAAAATGCCACGGTGAAGCGATCGTGTAGGATATAAAAAAAAAAAAAACAGGAGTACGTACACGTGCGAGAGAGTTGGCCGATAATCGTCATTAAAGGCGTCGACGCTCGTTTCGCTCGTTTTACAAGCCACGCGACCGCAAATAACCAGCTTACATATATACAAATGCAACACACGACACACATATACATATCGTCTCGATGCATACTCTCCGCGAGTATTGCAGATAAAACGATAGACGTATGATACGTAGAGTGCAAAAAATTACGCGTATATATCCTTCGATACATATAAATAAATGTGTAAAAGAAAAATAAGGTGTAAGCAAAGCGTTGAGGAGCCTTTGCAGTACATACATACCCGAGGAAGATATATACTCTCGTATAATAGATGCGCACGCGACCGCGGCTCGCATCACCTGCTCTCGCGGCTCCACCGGGCCGCGACCACCTTCAACCTTCATCCTGAGGGCTCTCTCCGAGAGAGGTAAAACCCTTGGACGCTTTTATACGCCTGGAATATACTTGTATACATTTTTCAGGGTTCTAGGGTTATATCGGTACACGCGCATAGATAGATTTATGAGATAGAGACCGGTGATGAGAGTGACGGTTTACGATTTTCTTGAAATATCAACCTGACAACGTAATATATTTCATGTCATCTTTCATATAACTGCATCCCACAATAATTCTTCTTCGATTTGCCGTTCATGAAAACCTTAATTATCCGAGTATAAAGATCGTACACTACAAAAACACTGGACACCTCGTCTCGTTCATTAAAAGACAATAATCAAAAGCAAGGGGGGGAATAATATTTGAGTTTGAATTAAAATTTTTCATAACGTGAATGATGAATTAATTGACCTGAATTATTTGTGGCCGAGGGCGATCCTGAACCTGAACCGTTTGAATCGCGTTTCATATATACACAACCACAGACACCGTCTCGTTCCTGATTTTTACACAGAGTATTTGCATATATAGCATACTTTTTGTCTCACGAACGCGAGTGTTAAACACCTCAAACGCGATACTTTTGGCCCAGGTACTTCCTATACGCTATATATACACGCTTGTATATATACATATATATGTACACGCGTGCATTGGATTAACGATGCAATGGAAGAACAAACCCTCGTGGCACATGGGTACATGTTCATCGGTGCGTTTATAACGAGACGTGTGTGCCTTTTTTTTTTTATCCTTAATCTTCCGCTTAATGTATTAATTAACTAGCATAGCTTGGTCAGCTCGCATGACGTTGATGATTTAGCTACAGGGATATATCTCGGGTAATGATATGACCAAGGAAATGAACGAAACTGATATTATGGTCTCCCATATGGTGAGTCTCAGGGCTCAAAGGGCCCAATAAAAATTTCCTCGGAATTTTCGCTGTTGCTTTTAATTATAATTATCGTCTGGGATTTGTTCAAACCGCGGATCGAATCCTCGTTCGAGCAATTATGCACGTTCATTATCACGTAACTCCACAGAAAATTATAGAAAAATTCAAGGATACATGATTTTCAGAAGAAAAAAAAAAAAAAAAAAGATCGAAATTATGTCAAAATTACAAAATGATGGTTAACACTAATTAAATAATTTCCAAAGTTATGACATTAATATAGTCATTACCATTTCGAGAATTCATGATGATCGTTATTTGATACTTGAAAATTCGAGTTTACACACGAAACATGATGATTTCATTGAGTGTGCATTCGTACGGTAAATCATTCCCATCAAAGGAATCCATAAAAATGTTCCGTTTGGGTATTTTAAATATCATCGCGTTCGTGCATCGTCCTGATGGAATTTCCGTGTTGACGGGTGACACGTGCGTGAACTATACACATACACATACACACACACACACACGCAGATATATATTCCATCGATTTTGTATATATCGGGATAGCGGAGAAGAGACGAGGAAAAAAAGAACGAAAAAAGAAAAATGAGCACGCGACAGAAGGAGGATTGAAAGTGGATTCGAGAGCAGATGCCCAGGGTGTGTTTCATCGCCCCGTGAGCGAGGGCTGCGGGTGCATATGTATATATATATATATATATATATATATATATATATATATATATATACATCCTCCGGTCCAGGTGTTCTTTAGCAAATTCTTTTGATCTCTGGTTTTTGCTTTTTCGAAAGTGAAATATTTTGCCTTCATGTCGAAACACGCAGAGATGACGAAAAAAACAAAAAATCATTCCCGTTATTCAATATTCCACGAGCACACTATCATTGAAATTAATTTATAATAATATTTGAAATTAGTACAAAAAAATTAGCTTTATTTTTTTTTTAAATATTTAATCAATTTATTCATAGTTTGCAGGTATATTTTTAACAACACAATTTCCAATTATAATCAGAGATTTTTTTTTGGGGTTGGGGGGCAAAGCATCACGCGCATCACGATTCGAAAATTACAACGCATCTCATTCTTGCAAAGCAAGATCAAAGAAAAACTCGTTCGAATCAAGTTTTTACTTTTTTTTTTTAAATCTCTGAATTTTTTTTTTTTAATTACGCATTCATTTAAAGCATAAATTTGGTTTTTGTTTTTATTTTTTAACTGTAATAAAGCTTGACGAGGCGTGACTCAAATTTTATCGTCGCGATTGCACCGTTGCACCTTGGAGATTGAAAATGAAAAAAACGTTGAAAAAATTTTTTTTACCCCCGCTGCGCGTGCGCCTTCGAGGGGTCTCTATTTTCCCAATGACTTTTTACATTTCGCCTGATCGATTTTTCCCTTCATCGACCAATTAATGACATAGATAGATGATATATATACATATATGTATATATACATGTAAAAATTTCAAAGTTTTCACTAAACAAACATGCTTGACCCTTTCTTTTCGAGATCGCGAGCGTCATACCAATGTCATTTGGCTTCGCCATAGTTCATCGCTTCGATCGTTGAAAAATTTAATTCTCACTTCCGTTCTCATTCTCCCACGGCTCATGCGTCTTTTTAATTCGAAACATTCGCAGCAGCATGTGGCGAGATTAATAATAAAGAAAAAAAAAAAAAGAAAAAAAACTCTCTTTGGCCTGAAATCGTGCAGCAAGCAACGAAGACTTGTGAATGAATTTCGTTATCTCAGCAAGGGGGGTCGTGAACTCTGTGGCATCATCGGGAGCGTGGTTAATAAATTTTTTTTTTTTTTTTTTTTTTTTTTTTTTTTCCTTAACTCACGCTTCCCGCGGATTATTGCGACGATGTTACGGGTGTCTTGAGTCATTTGATCGCGGGAACACGACGATGCGTTGCAATAACGAAATCATTATTCATTGTATTTTCGGTTTCTCGCGATAAAGTGTACTTCTTGTATATGACAAGACCATGCTCGAGTGATTGAGCAGGCTCAGTTTAACTTGATTTTTTTTATCGTTGAAATTTACATTTCTGCCTTTTTGACGGGAATTTTCTCACCGAAAAATTGTCAGATTTACGCGCGTTCAATAAAATCTGGATCAAATGATTATTCAAATGATTTTATTATTTGCCTCTGGTCTTTTTTTTTTTTTTAAGAGAATTTACCGTAACTTCCCGCCTCGAAATTTAGCGCCTGCTCAGAACCTCGAACTCTACCCAAGGACGTATTTTGAGGATCTAGAGAGGTTCATTTTTGTATGGGAATTAAAACCCTCACCAGCGCCTAAAACTCCGTAGATACCAGACAAATGCGCCATTTGAGGTTTAAATGAGGATCTCGCGAGAACCTCTTAGCCCCTCCACATCCTCAGATCACGTAGAATTTACTACGTATAGTACAGAGTCATTGGTTACTATTATTTTCCTCTTTTCTATTTCAGTATTATATTTAATATTTTTTCGCATCCTGCAAATTGTACAAGTTGCTGAAAAACGTACTTTTTTGAACGTTACAACTGTGAATAAACACATACGACCGTGTTGAAATTTGAAACAAATTGTCACTGACTCAATTGTAACTTGATGATAATGGTGATGATGATAAAGTCGATTAATTACAGAAATGAAAACGAAAACACAAAACACCAATTTATGCAGACTTTATTTCTTTCTTAATAATGATAGTTTATGAAAATATTCAGTATTATTAATTGTGCAAAAATAATGATTCTGATGAACTTCGAGGTTCAAAATACGAGCTCGAGGATGAACTCGGTTCAGTAGTTCATCTAGACGCTATGAGTACTAAAGTAGGCGCTAAATTTCGAGTCTGGGCCGGACGTAATGGAGTATCAAAATAGGTGCAATCATGACTTGGAGGTCTTAAATGGGAGTTCGAGGTTGACCAGGTTTGAAGAAAGGCTTCAAAAGTGGGTGCTTATTTTTAACTTTGGAGGACTTGGAAGTTGAAACAGGAGTTTGAGGATCAAAAAGGGGCTAAGGAGATGGAGTTGAGTGCTAGGAGTATTAAAACAGGCGCTAAATTTCGACTCGGGTTGAATGGTGATCCGAATTCACACCAACTGCTGTTTGAGTATGCGCGAGTAGGACGATGTATTGGCTATCATTTTCAACGAGCGTCTTGATGCGCGTCGACGAAGGGCGTGCGCGCTGGTGCATGCGTGCGTGACGACTATAAGACGATAGGGACATAACGAACGATCGTGGATCACTACGAACTTACTACGTTCACAAAGTGGCAATGGCCACTCTCACATGTACATTTATATGTATAAATGTACACACATACGAGCACATATTGCGTGTGCGTGTGTTTTTCTCTGCTGCTCTTTTGCAGTTCAATGTCTCGGCACCGTTCTTTGGGCGCTGTAGCACAGCGTCAACAACAATGTGTAACCGCTAAAAATATACTCTCCCCAATGGTTCTTTCACTCGAACTTCTGGTACTCTTTTGCCGGCTATACTCTCGTCCCTCTTGGTTCACTTTTTTTTTTTTTTTTTTTAATTCTTCGCCATCTCTCACTTGTTTTCTCTCCCTTTCTCTCTTGCTCTCTCACAATTTTCTCCCACCCTCGCATTTGCCTCTGTGCGTCTGTACGGAATTGTAGTCTCGTTCGTAGCCCTCTTTCGTATCTCTCCCTCTCTCTCTCTCTCTCTCGCTCTCGTTTTCTCAGTCGCGATGTCATACCCGCCGCTATACGAGAGATATATGGATGACGAAATGACACGCACAGTTGCAACACGCACGAATGTATAAACGCGGCTTCGATGCCACGGCAATTCGAATTGTATTAAAAAAAAAAAATTCTCATTGCCAATAACGAGCCTTTTGGTCAAGGACAATCCAATGAATAATCACTCTCATCATTTATGTTATTACTATTATTTTTCTTTGTTTTATTGTCATTCTTAATGGATCGGCGTTTGATACATTTGCGTGCACGTTTTACTTTCCTCGCCCAATTTTTCATTGAAATTGTGAAAAAATCGTTCCAAGTCTGTTTCCTGCAATCGTTTAACGGGAATGGAACTTGTAAATGACATTTTTTTTACAAGTATACAAACAAGTCGATCGGGATCAAGAATAATAATAATATTAATAAGGGATCGTGATGGGAAAAAAAAGTTGGAGATAGGACGACGGGGTACATACCTGATTGAATAAACAATTTATTCCACGTAGCTTTTATCATACATCTGATGACTATTTTTTCATAAACCTGGCTTTGATCGATTATTTTTTTTTCATGATTTTCGATCTAAAATTCTTGCACCAATGAAACAAAAATTCGAGCTCTTTGAGGCATTGTATATGGCAAATTTTTATATCTCAAATGAATAACAAGAGTAACCTCGCGAATTCTTGGCGGAGAGATCGAAGAGAGAGTACAATCGATCACGCAGAGCATGCGTATGTATACGTGTGAGCGTATGTATATGTGCAGAAACGATCTGGAGAGCCGCGGGAATTTGGAGAATCCGGTTTTTGTATTGAGAAAGGCAGGGAGAGAGTCTCGGGATGCTTGGGACCAGTCTCTCTTTCTTTTTCTCTGCTTCTCTCTCTCTCTCTCTCTCTCTATCTCTCTCTCTCTCTCTCTCTCTCTCGTATCGTACAGAATCCATTCGAAAGGAGCGATCTTCGGCTCTTAAGTTGATTCGGAGTCTCGTAGGTCGTGCTGACGTCGCGCGGCTGGGTCCCGCAGCGAGAGAGAACTCGCGGAGTATAACGACAAAACAAAAACAAAAAAATAGCTGTCCCGCGCGATCTCCCGAAGCACACACCACACCGAGCGCCAAGTATCCCAGGCGCAGCAACTCACGACGTTTGTCGTGTTTACTGCGTCGGAGTAAGTTGGCCCCGGCGCGAGTTGAGGACTACTTATGTCGAGACAACTTTTATCCTCTTGGCCGTAAATGGCGCAGAGGGCCGAGGGCACTCCACTAAGGAGTACATTCTCATCTCACGCATCAATATCATTTACACCGGGGGGGACAATGAATTTATCGAATTTCAATTAAATTTATTATAACGGAAAGAATTTTGAATTTTCAGATTAAACAAAGTGTTTTTTGAAAGTTTTTCTTTCAGAAAGATTACTTTTTTTCGACAATCTATTGCGTGAAATCGCAATCTCTCTCTCTCTCTTTTTTTACACTTTTTATAAACGATATTGATAGCATATTGATCTACTCGAGAAGAATGATTTTTTGCGAATGATACTCAAATCTACCTAAGCTGTCTGCCCAATTGCCTGAATGCAGGTATTGCTAACATTACTTGTGATGTAAAAGCGATTTTACTGACTATGCAGTCGACAATAGATTGACACTCAATCTAAAGAAAACCTCTGTGCTCATTCTAGGCAGCAATGCATGTACTCGCACGTTGGATATCGAATCTCTCCAACTTATTTCAACAAATTATACCATCCTACGGTATGTAACTAAAGCGAGAAATTTAGGAGTTATCGTTGATAACAATCTTGCGTGATCCAATCGGGTTACAGCAATTTCTCGTAAAGTTCACTATTACTCACTTCACAAGCTTAAATACCATAAGAACGCCCTCTCAACCGATCTACGTATGAAACTAGTATCTTCTCTAATCGTTCCCCCCGTTGAATTATTGTTGCCTGGTGTACAATGATGTCACGGATGAGTGGAATACTAAGCTTCAGAGATTAATTAGCTGTGGAATAAGATTTATTTTTGATCTGAGATACGACGAAACATATCACGCCAGACAGGCGTCGGTTAGTAGCAGCAGACTCTTTTTTCTTGGTATTGTCACCTATCGAGTACTTCATCAAAACTCACCGACTTACATTAGTCAGTATTTTTCTAGGCCAATTGTTGCTCTTCGAAGATCCTCTCGTCTTCTGATTTCCACGTTTCATAGACCATCTTTCAGGACAATCACCTACAGAAATTCATTTCACCTAAGCTCTATCTATTTCTGGCATTATCTTTCTCCTTACTTGACTGCCGTTTCCTCTTTGACAGTTCTCAAGAGCAAATTTTTTTCCTACCTACTCCTACAAGAAATGCGAAGTGACTAATCTCACTGAGTGCAGCAAGAAATGTCCATCGTCAGGACCTTAATTGTTACTTACATTATTATCAATCAGAGCTTTATTGTTATGTTAATTACTCCCTGCATTGTACTATGATCATTGCCAAACTTTTTGTCTATAATTCACGATTTATGATTTATTAATTATTTTCAGTTATATACTTTTTGGCTAAATTCTTAGCTCATGTTTTTAGTTTTAGTTCGAGTTTTAAGGCGAAATGTATTCAAATTTATTACAATTTGCCCCATAGTACGCTAGAGCATGATAAAATATCTATCTATCTATGTATCTATCTCTATGAGAAAAGCGTACTTTCAATTTTGGCTTCCTCGTAGAGGAAACTTTGTGAATGAGATAAAATAATGAGGAAGCAGTGTGCAAATTTCTAGTATGAGGGGGAATTTCCATTGTCGCCTAGACTATTAGGGTAAAACGTTGTGGCTCGATAGTCCTAAATTCGCGAGAGTTCAAGCGTGCAAATAATTTTTCGAAAATATCAAAATTTTGCAAAATCTGAACCCCTGAAAAAAAATTTTCGTCCAACTTTGGTGCCAAACATATCTGTGTCGCCAGGATCATTAGCGTAAGAAGTTTCGGCTTGATGGCCTCAAATTTGCGAGAGTAAAAGCGCCGCACATACATTTTTCGAAAATTTCAATATTTTGCAAAATCTTAACATCTCAAGAAGCTTTCGCCAAATTTTCTAAAAAATATCTTTTTCCCGTAGACTATTCGTGAAAGAATTTTCGGCTCGATAGCGTCAAATTCGCAAAAAAAATAGAGTTCCATTTTTCGAAATTTATTCAATTTTGTAAAATACGAACCACTCGAGGGATTCTCGCCAAACGAAATACCAAACATCCACGGAAAAAAATGTGTATATTAAAAATAGCAATAACAGTATTGCTCTTAAAATATTGCTGTGACAACAATAATTTGGTTACTCGTTACACTAATAGATTGCTCTGCAAATTTTCTCATTATCGCTGAAATGGCCTTGCTGTTATAGCCATAATGTATCGTATTTCGAACTAAAAAATTTTAATAACCTAGCAATAAAATATCGTACCATAAATGTTGCAGAAATAGCAATACAATTTGTTCACGGTACATTACAGTGGATTTTGAAGTACAACACTGTTATTGTTAAATTTGAATTGTTATCGTAACAATATCGTTTCACGTACCCACAACAATAATTTCACGCGAAATACAGCAATAACGTCCTGCCTTCTCAATATTGCAATAATAGCAATATGTTTCGTTCGCAGTACATTACAGTGGATTCTTAACTACAATATTTTTATTGTTAAAATTAAATTGTTATCATAACCATATCATTGAACGCACCCACGACAATATGGATTCACGTGAAATACAGCAATAACGCGTCCTGCCTTCTCAATATTGCAATACTAGCAATATGCTTTGTTTCCAGTACATTACATTGGGTTCTCAACTACAACATCGTTATTGCTAAAGAGAAAAGAGAGATATAGCTAAGGCAGGCCAAGGACAAGAGGAAGACAAGATATAGACAAGAATAGACAGGCGCAGAGAGTGTTTGAGTACAAAGGAGAAAAGTTTTCTTATGAAAATTTTTATCCATTTTTTTCCCCTTAATTTATTTTCTTTTGAATTTTTTTTTCATTTCTTTCAAATTTTTTTTCTATGAAAATAAATATTATTTAAAAATTTGTAATTTATATCATACGCGTGCGCGGAAACGAGAGAAAGAAAAGTTTTTCCCTTGTTTCTGCCCTAGTGTGATATAATCTGCACGAGTATGCTATTATTTGAGGAGGTTTGCCACCTCCGCGCAGGAGGGGAAGATCGGTGACGCGTCGCTTGTACGCGGGTTGCCGGGCGGGTAGCGTGCGAGAGAGAAGTCCGCGTCACAAGTTCCCGAGCTTACATTGTATACAACGAGAGCTGTTTTCTTTTTAGAATTTCTCAATAACTATGTATGTACATATGAAGCATTTCGCTCTTTGCGAACTTCTTCCCAAAGATGTGATGAATTATCTAGATCCATTTTCATTAAATTCTTGTCGTTTTTAACGTACACTGGCAAAAATGTTCTGAATTTTGGAATACAAAAAACGATAAAATCTACAAACCCTGGTAATTAAATTGAAATTAATACATACATAAAAACTAGAAATTTTATACATGGTTTGAAATTTAATAAAAATATACTAAATATTCAAACCATAGTTTGAAGTTTAATAATAATGTACTAAATTTCAAACCATGGTTTGACATTTAGTACATTATTATTTGAATCTTCGTCTGTTGAATTTTCAAACGGGTTTGGAATTTAGTACATTATTACAATTTTTACATTGAGTACAAAATTTGAATTAATGTTAAAAAGTTATCAATAAAATGTTTAAACAAAACGTTGTTTAACAAATTTTTAGGGAAAGTTTTTTTTGACACGTGAAATGAATTCGTTGATTTTTCTGACTACGCACGAATTTAAAAAAAATTTCTTATCATTTTGAAATGTCGGTTTTCGAAAATTTTTTTATTCTGAAAAATGGAGGAAAAATCGTGAATTTTGGATATGTTTTCGTAAAAACGTTATATTATATTACAATTAAGAAGTTTCCAGGGCATTGAACGAATAGTATCGTATTAAGTACAACCTTTACAAATTTCCGAAAACCGAAATTTCAAAATGATAAAAAAATTTTTTTTAAATTCATGTGCAGTCGGAAAAATCAACGAATTCATTTCACATGACAAAAAAAAAACATTCCCTAAAAATGTTTTAAACAATGTGCTGTTTAAACAATTTATTGATAACTTTTGGGTATTGTTGTTATTAAAAAGTAATCTTATTATCGTCTCAATGTGGTTGAATTTTTTCCGATTTTTATCTTATCATGAAGTATGCAATATTGTCGACGAAAGTTACTTTTGGTTGGGAAGGTACGTCCGATACATCCTTAAATTTCCCAACATACAACTGATCAAGTGTTTTCTGGTGAGTCAAATACACGATACGAATTACCAAAGTTCATAAGCAGTCGATAGCGTAGTGGTTAGCGTGTTAGGAAGATAGGTAGGATAGGTAGGTAGGTCCCAGGTTCGAGTCCCAGTCGAGGAGGAAAAATCCTATCGAGAAAAATCGGTGTAGGATTTTTTTTTTTTCATTGTAACCCTTCCATGACCAACACTGTTAAAAATTTCTGTTTGAAATTCATTAAAAAAAGTGTGTGAAGCAATTAATTAATATTTTTAATGTCAACTAGTGGTTCAGTACAGCAATAAAGATGGTAAATTTAAGTATAAAGTGGAAGCGCGCATGGTTATATGATATTGCTGTGAGGAAACATATTGTCTAGCAATGTCAACAATTTTTATTGCTTCAAATAGCATGAATATTTGCTGCTGTAAGCTGCATTAATTCGCTGAAGCCTATTG
This sequence comes from Rhorus exstirpatorius, assembly GCA_963564615.1. Taxonomy (NCBI): domain Eukaryota; kingdom Metazoa; phylum Arthropoda; class Insecta; order Hymenoptera; family Ichneumonidae; genus Rhorus; species Rhorus exstirpatorius. The sequence goes on along the minus strand of OY751316.1, from coordinate 27,376,412 downwards.
CAATAATATGTTGTAATATGCATTTACAATATTTTTATCGCTGTGGATATCAGCATTTTAGTATTGTAGGGTCGTAGAGCAATACTTATATTGTTTTACCTATCTGCAAAACTGACAAGTTCAATACAGCAATAAAACTTTGTATGTTGAAATAGTACAATAAATTATTGTTGACTCAGCAATATTATTGCTAATATTTTTTTCCGTGTCGTTATACCCTAGTCTATTTGTGTAAAAAATTTTAGCTCGATATCTCCAATTTTACGGAAGTTGGATGCGATCATGAATACTTTTTCGAAAATTTCAAAATGCCATAAAACGTGTAATTTTCAAGAAATTTTGATGAAAATTTCAGTCATATAAGGAGCTATGTAGCTCACAATGTTCTCGAGTTATGGAGGCTTTGAATTTTGCTAGCCATACACACACACACACACACACACACTCACGTCCAGAATTTTTTTATAAATGTGATTTTCAGACGTTTTGACACATTTTAAGCACTGTGGTATGAAAACCACGATTTTTTTTTCATAAATACAAAGTTTTCTTCCACGAGGTAGCAAAGATTTTCGAAAAAAACCAAAATAATTAAACTTTTCCATAATTGAAATAAAATCTTACAGTGGTAAGAAAGATTTACTCCGAAAGTGAGGATTTCTTTTGGGCACGAGCTTCGAATAATATTTCATAAATCATATAGGAATTATCACTGAATTTTCCTATATACTAAATTTTGTATCGCAATGTATCGTAGATTTGCAAATTCTCATGTGAATTTGAAAAAAAAAAATTTAATTCCCCAAAAAAATTTTGTGTCAGCAGCGTTATACGTAAAATATTATAATCTCAATATTCAAAAATTTGTTGTCTTCTAACTCTATTTTTTTCATTGTTTTCCCCCATTTTTTCTATTTTTACTCGAATACATGAAAATCCAAATGTCCGATTTTCATTTTCTCGATCATACACAAAATGACCCTTGACCTCGCTCCTGAGTAACTCCGGGCGAATTCTCGCGATTCTCCCATGAATCACGAAATTGAAATTGTCTCTTTCTCATCGTGATACAAATCGTGAGTTGGCATTATTGCAGAGCACCGGCGTCAAAATTTTAAACGCCGTGTGCCTCTCAGAGTCCTGTTTTGATATACGATATTATGATTTGTGTGACTCGCCCCGATGATGTCACACACTCCGGTGAATTCCGGAAGTGAATCGTCTCGCGTACAAGCTACAAACCATCGCTTATGTATAATTCCGTTTACTCATACACGTCACGTTCGAGTCTTCGAGGAAAAAAAAAAAAAAAAGAACTCGATAATATTTCCGAGATCTCTGACAAATTCAACGCGATGACTGTTTATGACTTAATCGATAATCCAGAAGCCCGGAACATATATCATATCGTATCGGATTCATCGAACTCCCTGAAATTGACTTCCGTAGAATTGTATAATGAGCAATCGCGACGAAATTTACGAAATTTCTCTTCTATCAGTGACGCTACGATTATAGCGATGGAAAGTGAAAAGTACATCGGACCATTTTACTATGAAATGAATGGGACTTTAATCATTCGAATTGAAAAAAAAAATCATAGTAAAAATTGAAAAAAAATATATATATATATCCCATAATATCTTCCTTTTATGATCATACCTTCGTTTACTAATAAAAATGCACACTTTACTCTGAGAACTTGAATCGACAATTTTACCGACAAACAAAAACAAAAATGAAACGATAAATAACGGGAATAAAAAATTGAGTCGCTGAAAGGGAAAAAAAAAAACAAACAAAGATGCTTCCCATCGATTCGTAAAAGCATAGGGGAGTCAGGTATTATCAGACGTTGAAGGACGTCGTGTGTGCAAGCAGCAGATGATGCGCGTGAGAGCTTCCCGATGTGCTATACGACGCGCCTGACATTCTCGTCGACGCGTGAGCTAGCTCGTTTTCCCAAGCTCAATTTTCTCCTACGTCACGTGGTCACGTGACCATTCTACGTCGTAGATTTCGAAAGCAATCGTCGTCGTCGTCGTCGTCGTCGTTGCCCCGTCGAGGTCGCTGCTCGATACCTCGACTCTTTGTGTTCCCTGGTCTGTGGCATCTTTCGTGTTTTTTTTTTTTTTTTTTTTTTTTTTTTTTTTCCCACGTTAAAGCGACGATGTCGCGTGTAGGCCACCTCAATCGCTCTCATACCGATAAGCCATTTGGATCGTCGCGTGTAGTACTCGTCGTCGAGCACGCGTATATGTGATCATATTTTTGTTTTCCGAGGTCGAAGCGATATATTCGAGAGTCGATATATGTATATGCCCTATTTACATTTGCCTATATTGCTCTCGTTCTTCTTCCTCATGATCGGGTCCTCGCGTTTTCTTACCAAAATGTTCATCCAATTTTGCTTACTCGCGGAGAAAGCTTCGCAATATTGTGAAATTATAATTTGTTTTTTTCCACCTGATTCAATAAAAATTCGGTGAAACGTTAAGGCCTGTTGAATTTTTCGTTAAATATATCTCGTTGCTCCAAATATCCATCGCGTCTCTAATACGCTCACTATCTCGCCCCGTTGATACCGGATGTTACGGCATTCTTGTCCTTGGCCCTTGACGCATCCTGCACCAGGCCCTGTCCCTATTATCGTACCATCTCGCTCCAGAGCTTACCATACGCATATAAATATAAATTTTCGTGCATAGGGTCTCCAACATATTGACAACTATAACGAGAGATCTTGTCCTTGCTGTTTATTATATTTTATCTGAGTGCATTTCATTATCGAAAAGCAAAAATTAATGATTCAATCCTTACCGTGCATATACCTATGTTTTCCTGACGTTCGGTCAACAGGGAATCGCGAAAGACCTCAACCTCGTATTCAGCTACAATTTAGTGTACAATCTATTTTTTTCAATATGAATCGAAAGGGTGGATCTCAAAGAGCACAAAAAATTTCGTAAAATTGCTTTTTTCGGTCCAGGAATTTTTTTTCAACCCTCCTAAGAAGCCATCTTGGCGAGAAAAAACTCGAGTACATTCTTGAAGCCGCATTAAAAAAAAAAAAATAATATTGCGCCTTCGTATGGGGCAAACAGTTGAATTATTTGGAGGGATCAATTACGTTATAACTATATGGGCAAGGTGCAAATTGACGTATTTTTCTTACTTTTTTCCGTTTTGTTTCTTTTTTTTTCTCTAAATTCCTCAATTCTTCTGCTGATGTCTTTCGGTCGTTCACAGATAAATGAACAAAAAAGTAAGAAATCCCAAAGTCAGGTACCCAATAGTCTGCAATTGTTGCCGATTTACAGTGTGCTAAAACAAAAAAAAAGCGGAATTCCCTAAATTCCCCAGATGTGTACGCGGTAAAAGGGTTAATAGAATGACACTGCACGAGCTCTGCAGGATGTGCCATCTTCTTTTTTATTTTGCGATTTCTCGAACGACGGTAAAATGACAAAAATGTTATTCCCTGAAAGAGCTTCCCATATATCGTTTAAATATTTCGATTCGATCACCTATCGCAATATTCAGTCGGTATAAGTTTTGGCTCGAGTCAATTGAATGATAATGGCACTGGCAATCGGTCGGTAATGCAGAACAATCGCTCTCGAGTCTCTCGTTCGGGGGGGGATTGACGGCTGACGGCAAAGTCGCGGAAAGGGGCACCCCGAGAACGGCGTCGGATCGTGAAGCGCGCGCAGTCCCACGCGGACCGCGAGCCACAACGTCGGTGCGTGGGAGATCAGCCCCCGCGGGGTCGTGTGTGCTTCACGTCTCTATATACGTTTTTCCGACGTTCCCCGCGTGCGTGTGGTTTTTTTATTTCTCCCTCGTACTTCGCCTATACTTCTGCGATATTAACGGGGGATACAACACGCTCGCTGCATTAAGCTGACCGAAGATATATCAGTCGCGAAAATCAAGAAAAAACGTAGAAAAACGGAAAGAACATTGAGGGAGAGAGAGAGAGAGAGAGTAAGAGTATTCTCGCCAAGAAATTAATCCAGGGGAAGAGCGCGCGAGTACGAGAAGCGAGAAGACTGAGTGTGCTACTTTTTCGATTGGGCAATACATATACATATATATATATATAAACACACATATTTATATATATAAATGTATATACATTGCACACGAATTCACGCGGCCATTATAGCCCACGATTTGCCCCAACTTGTTCGCGTCCCGAATCTCGCAGGTTCTCATTGTCCAAAAACAGCGAATTCGTTCGCAATAATTCTTGTAATAAAAGTTCGCCAATCGCAAATGCTGGACGAGGGTGGGCGGAAAGCACGAGAGAAAATTGAAAACGAGACTTTACCTTCGCGCAGTTTTGAGCGAAAAATTCATAAATCTGGACGGTTATATATCGGTACTTGGATAAATTCGCGTGGATGACTATACTTTGGCGCTATATCGCGAGGCAAGAGTGCTAATTGACGGTGAGAAAAAAGAGAACGGAGCAAAGAGAAAGAGAGAACACATACGCACGGGATCCGACGTGACCGTGTCGTATTTTTTTTCCCTCCCGTGTGGGACTCGCCGACACATTTGAGCAATATTTAGTACATGGCGCCGAGTATATAGATTATATTATATCGCGGAGAGCGAAAAAGAAAGTAGCGGCGTGCAGTGGAGGCGCGCGCCTTGAGCTCTGCGCAAACGTGATTATATCAACTACTACTCCCCCGCATAACCATATATGTGTGTGTGTGTGCGTTTGTGTGTATGTGCGCGTGTGTGTATTAGACTCGAACTGTAGACGTTACCTTATCACAAATCGGACTCTTTAGTATTGGTACTCCGATACGCGCGTACCATAAAACTATACGTCGATTCATTTGTGGAGAAATATACGACAGAAGTGAAACGACCGGGCGAAACTCGCGGGTGTATATTATCAAGAAAAAGCGTCTTTCGGGGGAAAGGAGAGAGAGAGAGAGAGAGAGATTGAGAGCAGATGAGTTTTGAGAAAAAAGCGCCAAAAGATGGAGCGACAAAATGTACCTAATTACTTTTCTTACGAGGACAAGAGATGTGAAATGCAAAAAACGTTGTCGGCGATGGGAGAAACGATCACGAGAACATTTAAAAATAAATTTCCGGTCTCGAGAATTCGACGTTATCTCGTTCGGATTTCCGGTGTCACTTGAGAAACAAAGAGATTTGGCTTATATGCGTATTATTGCATGCATTTATGTGGAAAAGAATTGAACAAACTGGATAGAGTCGCTTTAAATCTGCGCAGTTAGTTCTTCGTGCACGCGAAAATCTTGATGCACCGAGAGAGAGAGAGAGAGAGAGAGAGAGAGAGAGAAAGAAGCGTACACGTGTGCATGTTTGTATACACTACAGGCCATCTTTCTTTCTTTCCATCCGGCTTGAATTCTCCTCAGTACGAAGTTTACGCAACTAATGTGCAACGAAACTCACATTTGTTCAGTGGCAAAGGGATTTTTAGCCGTTACAAATGTGTCCAGTGTGATATACAACGCGTTATATTTCTCGAAAAAGATTGGAAAATCGAATGTGGACTTTTATTTTTTTGGCTGCGAGGCTCCTCGGACTCGAGCATCTGTGATTCTTTTCATTCTTCAACGATGAACGATCGAGTTGTAATTTTCTTTTTTCCCTTCGAATTTTCGAAGCCGAGTATGTCTATATCATTGATAATACGTTTCGACGAAATTTCGAGAAAAACCATCGGACAATCCAACGGGATGTGACTTGATTGACAATTTTTTTTTCTTTTACGCGAAACAATATTGATTACCCCAAATCAAAGTTTTTCAATCGTTTCACATTCATCTCCGTTTGATGATTCGTTTCTTCTTTTTTTCGAGACTTTCGGGCTGTCGCCCTTATCGGCAGTCCCCCTCATCTTCCTCGCACTCTCCCCCCCGTCAGTTTTCGTATATGACGCGATGTGTTCCGTGTGTATGTGCATGAGATGTACGTGTGTCGTCGTCGTCGTCGCTTGGTTAGAGCTCGTACAGAGTTGGTACCTTACGTAAACCTCCCCGGCTTCTGGCCCGATAAGCCGGATAATTAACGAGCCGCGGAGGTTCGAATCGAGAACGAGGCGCCCCGGCATTTGAGCCACCGCGGAGAGAGCATATCCATAGAGCGAAAAAGAAGTGCTGTAGAAAACAGACGGATAACGCGTCGACCGGAAGTCGCGCAAGAGAGAAAGAAACGAGAATTGGGCGGGAGGGAAGCGAACTGAAGATCAGTAATGTCTCTGGATCATGCCGAAAGAGCAAGTATCGAATGAGAAAGATGAGAATAAAAAGATCGTTGAAGAGCTGGACTCGTGCCAAATAATAAGACGAGGATGGGAAGATCGGCGTAGAGAGGAATTTTCATTATATGCTCGAACGCTTGAAATATCAGAATGATGCTCCAAAAGAGAAAGATATACACATATATATATATATATATAGCTCTCTATATACTCGGGGAGATACGTGTCATGACGATGAATGGATTTACCAACGAAAGGAAATCATGAGTCATCGTTCGGGGATTTTTGTTCTAATCTTCGACTCTTTGCTGCTGCTATGATGATGATGATGATGATGATGACGCTGATGCTGTTATAGTTATTCGTCTTAGCGCGAAGAATGAGTATGCAAGGCTAAGCGAGATTCCGTTATGGGCGTGCTTCAATCGCGAATTTACACGATGACTAATATCCCGAAGAATTTTTTCTTCCCTCCCTATGAAGGCATTCGAGATCGAGGCGCGATGAAAAATCATTTTTTTTTTTTTTGTATAAATCCCGCTCGAATATTCATTCGTTTCATTTTTTTTTTAACAAAAAAAAAACAATGGAAGAATCTCGGATCGATGAGAATGAACGAAAATTCATTTTTTTTGGAGCAAATATATGACAGAGGAACACTTGCCAATTCAAACTGCACTTTCGCCCAAAGTGCAATTGTTTTTGTCACTGAATTTCTGAGCAAGTATCTCCTTCTCTGTCCCTTGAAGCTCCAAAAATTATTCGGAGAGTTATGATTTTATTATAAAAAAAATCATGAAAAACAGATCGGAGAATTGAATCCGATGAAATGAATTGAAGTACCGCGAAAATTATTAAAAAGTAAAAATAAAAAAAAAATAAAAAAAAAAAGAACAATTACTTGACGAAATATCGCGCAATGATTTTCGATAGAGGAGAAATATTTTTCATCAAATTACCAACCGAGCGTGCCGTATATCAGGGATTCGAAAAAAAGTTTATTAGTCATTCTCCGAGCCTTTGCTTCAATGATATAGACGAATTCTGCTCGATCGACGAGGAACGCGTAGAGTAGGAATCGTCAAGATTTCCTCGTTCCGCGTAAAATTTCCAATGATTCTGCGGTTAAAAGTCCACTGAGTCGTGTTTTAAACGGAAATTAATGTGAAAAATCATGCAAACGTGAAAATGAACATGAAAAAAAAAGCAACGAATTAACGAATAGTTCGCGGGGCACACGCCCCGGACTCCACTTGTGGCATGGCCACGGTAAATTAATTTCTTTGCGATGGAATCTCGTTTCGTTTGGTACGGCCGAAGATTGGGCAAAAGAATAAAGAAGAACAAGACGAAGAAGATAGAACGCGCGCGCGCGCGTGTGTGTGTGTGTGTGTGTGTGTGTGTGTGACCGCGCGCGTATTTGCGTGTCCCTATACGAGCTTCGTGACACTCAGAGTGTGAGTGCCTCGAGGCGAGCCGCTCGCGCGTTTGTGTGCGCGTTTATTCGTATCACGCGGTAGGGGATATCAGTGCGCGCATGGTGCTTGCGAATCAAGATGGCGGCGCGCCGCGACGCCGCGTGGTGCACGTGAACACACACTCGCAGCTAAAAGTTCCCCGAGATACCTGCGACCTACGACGACGACTTCGCGTATCTTTTGGAGACTCTAAAATTTTCATTTATTCACGTTTATTTATACTTACTTTACTTTTCTTCGTCTTATCGTCACTTTTTATTTTCATTAATTTCCTCAATCGCCATTAACACCAAAGACTATAATTGCAAAAATCAAGCGAACGGTAAAGTTTCCGCGTATATTCCTCGAGTCCGCTTCGTGTGTGTATGTGTGTGTGTGTGTGTGCCCCCGCGAGATCAGAGTTACTTTGCTCTTTTGGTATGCTCGCGACACGCGATGACCCGCCATGTTTTAACCACGTCGGGGACAATCACCAAACGATATATATATGTATATATATATTTCCGCGAGGCGCGCGTCGTCTTCACGATCGCGATATTTGCCACGCTGCCTCCATCCACTTCCGAGCATCATCAAAATGGTCGCGGACCACGAGACGACGATCCTGCAAGAGGCTACGAGAGATCGCATCAAAGATTTCTTTATCGCTCTCTCTCTTTTCTAATCATGGTAAGAAATTTGTATTTAATGAATATCGTATGTGTGTGTTGAAAAATGCTCGAGGCACGAGGATAAATATCTCGTACAGAACACGAAAGCGTAGATCAAAATGGACGCGCTGAACTCGATAATCCGAATATCATATATGACGAATCGGTGGCTCTTTAGATTTATTTATTTTCGAGCAACGCCTTTGAACTATTGATAAATCGTTGCCGAATCTTTTTTTTTTTTTTATAAACCGTGCCGAATGATTGAAGATTTTTTTAACGCGAAAATAACAGTAACACGGAGTTTTAATGAGCATGATGTTTACTTTAATGAATCGGAAAACTTTTTTTTTTCAAGCAAAAGTTAAAGATTTTATTGAGTAAAAGTTTTTTTTTTTTTTTTTTTTCAAAGAGAATTTAACGTCGCACGATTATTTCGGATAAATGACCAGTTACGAGAAATCCAATTTGTGCACAGCATTGAATAATTCAGGATTGTTGTTGGAGAAAAAAAAAACGTGTAGACGTTCACAGCATAAAGAGCCGTTCGATAGTTCATTTTTTTTAAAACAACTTTGAGTGGATCGGCAAATTTCGTTAAAGTAAATTGTACATTTTTGGAAATATTTTTCGCTCATTCGCGCATGCTGTGCTTCGTGATTTTATATTTTTATGTAATAAATTCCGCGTACATATTGAATCAACCTGGCTCTCAAGGTAATATTTTTACATCAATTCGCTTCGTCTGACGATTGAAAAACAATTTTCATAAACAAGTTTCTTTATCGAATGTACCTAGATTTAGCGGATTGAAAATTCGATTTTACATTAAGTCTATACCTGAAACACCATAATTTTACGTGTACAAGATTCGTCACGTTAATTTCCAAGAATATATTCGTACAAATTCGCCGCTATTGTTCCAAGTCCCAGAACATACAAATATACGAGAAGATATTTATATATATATATCTATACGTATATTCGCTTTATTATAGTCTCGGGTTCGTTTAAGCTTTCAGGGCACACGCGTCTCTTATGTTTCACGCTCAATCTACCGAGAAATTCCTCAAATTTACTTTTCGTATACCTCTCGTCAGAGCCCCCCCTCGCTCTCTTTCTTTCCTTCGTTCTCGATTTCCCGTTCCAAGTCCCTCGCTATACGTCAAGTTACGAGACATCAAGACATTCCCAACGAGGTTCACGGCTGTTGTGTAAAGCTTTTGAGGCCGCATCGATGGCCTCCGTAATATTTTTTTAAGTATCACAAAAGATTGTGTCGCTCGCTAAAGAATTTTTCATGAACAAGCGCCATATTGTTCCAATTAATCAATGACTGGACAATGAACGCTGTAATTTCAATTTTTGTTTTTCTTTTTTTAACGAATATTATTCATAATTAGTGGGTTGAGCGTAACTTTGAATCATTTATGATGGAATTAAATTATTGAGAAAGCCAAATCGAAATATTCGAATTGAAAATCATGAAAAATTACTTTTGAAGAAAATAATGATGGGTTCTTGAAGAATATTAGAATTCGTAATGTCGGCATTGTTTTTTATCACAATTCTTCGTATACTTTTCGTCATAGGAATATTATTAATTTGCTTTTTAACCATATCGCAAAGCTTGATATGTAAACCGATATATTCTGTTTGAAAAAAAAAAAACATAAATCTTCATTGATTATGCGATTATTCGATAGTAAAATATATCCAAAATTTCCTACGAACCGACAAGACCCCAAACACAATAATAGGAGGGGTTAAAAAAATTGTTATATTATCGTAAAGCAATCGGGGCACTTTTGCCAAGAATTTTAGAGGATTATTTGCCATATACCAGTAGCAGAAATTCTCAGATTTCTGCTAGAACTTATGGGGAAATCCTCTAAGATTTCGGCTAAGCCGGCTATAAAGGCCGGACACGTACGTAGCAAGAGACAGGATTTCGACGCCAACGAATAAATTTTTACCACACAGTATCTGGAAATTTCCCACGTCTACTTTTCAACAAAAGATATAATTTTATACTTTTCTCTCCAATTTTCCATAATTATTTGTCACAAGGCCACGCTGAATGACAATATTTAAATGAAAAAAATATCATTGTACATGACGATAGAAGTTTATAGTACGCGAACCTGAATATGCATATATAGACACGGATCAAATACACGACTATAGGCGGCAGAGGACTCGCGTTAATTCGATTAACTCTCGGCGCCAAACTCGATAGTCACGAGTCCAATTTCGATAGGAGAGAAATTTTCCTCTCGCTAAGGCTTATATAGGAAGTAGCCCTCGGTCGTCTCGTCATACTACTGTACAGAATATGTAGTGACAACCGTGTACCCCACACACAGATATATATATAATATATATATATATATATATATTTCGGTTAGCAAACGAAAGGACGCAAGCCCCATAACTCTTTAGGTTAAATCTTCTGGGTTATAAGCCTTTTCGCTTACGAGAAATCGATGTATGTATATTTAAAAGTTCGTTCAACCTCTCGTCGTTCTCTCGTGCTCCGCGCGTCCTCGTCGATCTCGCGCTTTTCGCGAGAGCTTTCCATATATAGCAGCGACAGCAAACGGGGAATGGTAACGACATTACGCGCCCGGGCACATGGCACCGTGGCGCGGTAAATGCAAAAGGGTGTGGTGCTACCGGCATATACAACCCCCGGAGGCGACTCTCCTCGGGTGTGTTGCCCGCGATGGCTCCTGTCGGAAGCTTTAATGGAGATTGATGGTAAACGCCGGCGCGCCGCCATCAACCACCGCCTTTTCAACCACCTACCCCGTGTCGTCATAACCACCCAACACTCTCTCTCTCTCTCTCTCTCTCTCTTTTCGTGTTTCGTGTATTTGGTTCCAGGCAACCAGCTCAGAAGTGTATATACATAAGCGTACATATGGTATACACATATTTCGATTCTTCGGAAGTAAATTAACGAAGAGATTGTGCCATGAAATTAATTGTGTGCTTGATCTGCTCGCGAGAATATGTTGCAACGAAGCGATAATGAATATTTCACATCGAGGAAAAGGTGTGCTGGTGCTTAATTGGTCCGGAAAAGTTTTTTTGTTGAATCGCGAATGGTAAAGGAACATTGAGAGAGAGAAGACTTTGATCCCTGTTTTTATTTTCAGGTTGAATTTAATTTTCGTTCACTCCAGCTTTTGCAATTTTTACTCTCGAAAGTTTACTTTGTAAAAAGTAACTTTGTAAAAATGTTAAAAAATGGAGGTCTTAAATAGGAGTTCGAGGTTGACCAGGTTTGAAAAGAGGCTCCAAGTGGGTATTAATTTTTAACTTTGGTGGACTTGGAGGTTAAAACAGGAGTTTGAGGTTCAAAAAGAGGCTAAGGAGGTGGAATTGAGTGCTAGGAGTATTAAAACAGGCGCTAAATTTCGACTCGGAGTCATGAAAAAGTATCGTTCACGCTTCTTCTCTTCCTCTTCAATGTTCATGTTTCCGTATTTACATTTAATTTTCTTGTAACAGATGTGAAACAAAAAATTAGAATAGCAGATTGTTAATTCGAGGAATTTGTATATCGGACCTTTGCTCACGAAGGCTCATATTTTGTTCCTCCTGAAATCGTTTTTTCGTGCGTATACATGTTTTCGTATCCTACTTATAGATGGGGGTCGGAGATGACCTTTGAATAACAAAAAATTCCATTATACGCTTCGTTTTTTGAACAAGTAATTGTAAATAATTACACTCTCAAGTGCTGGAACGATGTTATCGTTTGATTTTTTTACGATTATTCATGATTGTTTCATCATTGATTCATTTTCGAAGGAAGTCTCTATCTTGTTGGGTTCGATAAATCGAATTCTCGTTTTTGTAACATTATCCGAAAACCCCCAGAATGAAATGTTCGGGAAAGAAGAACGCGCTTCCTATAAACTTATCTTGACTAACTGCGATTGGCCATATAAGAAGAAAAGTTTCCGTTTTATGTATCCAATAACCGCCTCAGATCCAAAATTTTAGAGGTACTTTTCTCTATAAAAAAAAAAAAAGCAGTCAAAAAGAATCGAGGATGAAAATAAAAATCTTCATTTTCGTTTACTCGTATCGTCGACATCTCGATTTCACCCTCGGGCGAGTCTCATCAAATATTTCTCTTAATAGTTCAAGCTTTGATATGTTTTAACCCTTCGGACACGTGGTTTGTGCATCTCCCCGTGGGCGTATGGTTACGTATATATACATCCTTGCTCCGCATATGTATATCTCGCGGGTAGACATTGAGATGAAACAAAAACCGCGTCGGGAAGAAACAAATAATTTGTTGTCTCGTCAGATTTTTTTTTATTGATTGCGGTCAGCGCCTTTTGAAGCACGGCGACCGATAAGGTCTGAAATGATGACGTGTTTATCGGGCACATCGATGTATATAATATAAGAGTGTGCAGCAGCGTCGTTTTTCTTCTTTTAAAATTTCTTTAATTCTACTTTTGGCGTCAAGACGCTACTGCGTCTCTTGATTTCGATTAATAATGCAGCTATATATATGATTTAATAATGAAATCCTCGATCCCCCTTCACGTGAAAGCAAAAGCGAGAAATTATATATATGATTGCACAAAATATACATATACGTATAAAACCTTTATATACCGACGAGGATATCACCCGGACTCGAAGCTTTTGCCGCTCGTGTTTCACAAGCTCATAACGAGAAAGGGGGAGATGCACGAGATCGGTTGTACAAACTCTCGTCCTCGTGCGCGCTTTTAAACCCCTTGAAACGTGCAAATACACGTGCCACCTGTAAACGAACATAAATACAGATATATATATATATATATATATATATATATCCGATCGACATCAACCCTTTAACTAAAAATTCATTTATTGCATTGCCAGACTTGATAATTATCCTAATGATTGAGAATACTAAATTATACAGTCACATGCAGAATGCACTTTTCTGATCGTCTTTTAAATAAAAAAATTTTAATTGCCCTTTAAAAAAAACCGAATTATCGAGTTTTCCATTATTCACCAATCCACGACCGTGTATTTAAATGCAATTATATTCATATTGATTGTCAATACTTCAATGAATCCTCGCGGCATTTTTATCGAAAAAAAATTGTCCTCTTTTTCGTCTTTTTCGACGACCCTATCGAGTATGTCGTCGCTTGCCGATGATTCTCCTCGGAAAATATAACAGGCGACAAACGAGTATTTTACGGTCGAGTTTCACTCGCAAAGCTTCCTCGTTATCTATATATCTATATATATTTCTTGCTTCCGTTGGGCTTTCTCGGCTCGTCCTGCATATTACTCGCGTTGTCTGTTGGGTGCGCGGGAGCAATGGAATACGCGAGAATGTACGAAAGAACAAAAAAAAAAAAAGAGCTACGTGTATTTTCGGTGATACGCTTGCCACATGTCGTCGCGTGTGGGTGACTATAAGGAGAGCGGGACAGTATACTTTGGCGGTATACGATGAAGAAAAGAGGTGATGAACCCCGCGGTTAAATGGCTCCTCTTGCTGTTCGCGTTACGCCTCAGGTGAACCGGTGACGAGTTTAATGAGTCTCGTGTTGACGGCTCGGTGCGTTTTGTTTATTTATTTCTATTTTCTCATTAAATTTACCCCTTTGTACCAATTTTTTTTTTTTTTCTTTATTCCCCAAGTGTCTTGTCGTCGCCTATGAGCTAATCTCGGTACTATACGTCAAGTAAAGTCGATCGCGAATTTTCAAGACGCCAGACATCGAGTACAATACACGCCTTAGAATATATGTTATATTCGCGAGCTATATATGGGAAGAGAAGAGAGAAAGAAAGGAGAACAACACACATGCGAAAGAGAAACCCAACGAGGGTGTTTGCGCTATATATAGTCTTGTTGGTGGCACAGAGGGTGCAGGTGGCCCTTACGTCGGGATGATTAAGTCTCGCGCGAGCGAACAATGCGAGACGACGTGAGACGTCAACCGCGCGTCTCTCATATATATACACGCATTTATCGCGTGTACATTTTGTCCCCGCAATATATGCGTCCCAAGTACAAGATACAAATGTATGTATCTCAAGGTGTGCAGCTCCAACTATAGCGCTGCATATTTTCCCGCGCTAATCGCAAGAATACAGATTATTACGCGTTATTTTTATTTCGTCGATAAATTATCGGATATTCGATTTTTCAAATATGAAAAATATAATAATCTTCTAATAAATTTGGATTCTTTGAATCCGTCAAAGCGTTATACTTGATATAGTTGGACCCGAATAAATAATATTCCGTTCCCAAAAATTGTGTTCACGAGGCATAAACATTTCTTGAATTTTAATAAATTCACACACGATGCATATTTTAAAATGAATTCCTCATTATCTCGGTCAACAAACCGCGTGACTCTCGATCGCGCATAACGATATGGAAAACATTTTCCGCATGTCCACCTGACTATAACCCTCATATTATATCATTTTCTCATGGAAAATATGACGATTCAGTTCGGTATGAGGAAGATCCGATCGCGTTGCCGCGTATAACTGAGCCAATCGCGATACTTGAACTTTTAACGCATTTTCAAACGTGCTTATTTCATTTTATTTTGCATCGAAGTCGATTTTTAAACAAATTTTCAAGCGTGTTATTTTTTTTCGTCTATATTTCAAACGGAAAAATAACGCACGTCAAAGTGTTTTAAAATTGACTGCATACAATACACAATTATAGGGAATAGAAAGTTTACTATAGCATCCTTTATTTTCCACTGTACTTAGAATAAAAATACTTGTATAATTTTATGAATATTCATCAACGATTATACACTCGGAAAAATTTCTACAATTTTTATAGTTAAATCAAGAAATAGTAAAATATTTTATGGTCTGAAACTATTTTGAATTTTCCATTGTTCTTTTTTTTTATAATTCGAATACTTAATTTATTTTTTCCATAACCAAAATGATTGTTCCTAAAGTCATAAATTTGTTGTTGTCACTTTTTTCCACCATAATTTTGTCTCGGTGTACTCTATCCCAACAGTTTTTGAATAATTTTTCGTCGCACCTCTGCAGTATTCTTGCAAAACATATTTCAAACCAATTTTGCCACTTGAACTAAAAATTTTATAATATATACAATAAATATATTGACAAATTGCACGTTTGTTACTTTTGAACAAAAAAAAAAGAGTTTCGTAGATTTTAACGAAATGCCCCTCAATTTTACTAAATTATTTTTCACCTCATGTAAGATATTGACCATATGTGATATAATCTTCCGACTACCGCTTTCTCCAAATCTTAAATATATGTTCGTGAAAACCGAGTGAAAGTTGAGCAAACATTCGCCCGTTCTTTCTTGATACAAAAGCCCCAGCAGAGAATGCGTACGGACAAGACTATAGAATGACTGAAAATTCCACATTTATCCGTGAATTCCGTCGCAAGACCAAAATGGCGCGGCGAAGCGATAAAATGGCCGCGTGGCAGTAGAAATCCCAAGTTCACGCTCTTCTCAACGTTCAGGATCTCGTAAAATATATATTTTTACACGTTTCTTGATGAACTTGATATTTCTTTTTTTAATCCTTTTTGTGATAATTTTTAGTTTTTATGATTTCTATACGATCAAGAAGCGATTAAAGGCATTTATGGCTCCTTGAATCTCCCACAGAAATCGTTTGAGGCCAGGTAAAACCTCGATTTGATTGAAATAAAATTGATTGCTCGTATTTTTAATGATAATTCGAATTTCGCAGTGTCGAATGATAATGATAAAATTTATTTCGAGTTTATTGGAGTGTATCTAAGCTCATTGCGTATCAATGGCGGATCCTCTGAGTATGCGCTGTGCACCGTTCCACTCGCTATCTGACTTGCTGATCGCTGTTGCTTCCGCCTCCTCGTGGCTTCTTTCGGCATTATATACACACTCACTCTTTCTCTTTCTCACTTCCTCTTGCCACACAGCATGATCCTCTCCCTACTCTTTTCTTCATATATATTTCACTCTCTCGTGAAAATTCGTGGGATGTACGACGCGTATACGCATATATACGCACAATATGAGCGACTAAACCGATTATTTTTATCGCTCCAACACTGGGGCAAGATTGTTCTTCGTGAGCGATCGGGAAGATTGCGTGCGGATATTTATCCCACTATAAGCCAGAGAGTCCTTTTAATATCTTATCGACGATCCTCGGAGCACACATATATATATATGTATATATATGACTTTGCGTTTGGATAAATCGATCCGTGCATAAGAGGAGGAATCCCTCTTGTTATCCCTCCTAAAATATTTGAATTTACGTCGACGGTCTCTCAACTGGCCACGATTTTTAATGAGTTTTCTTGAATAAACATGAAAATGTCGTTGAGACAACAATGCGATGCCGAATATGTAAAAAAAAAGACACCGAGCAATACATTTTTTTTAGTGGCATTAATGGTAAAATGTATACCGCACTCTTCTTTGATAAAATTAAACCTTCCGGTGTCTCGTTAAAATTTTGCAAGTACGCAAGAATTTTGACGTCATAATGGTTAGTCCTTTTCGATCGGGCGTCGAGATGACGTATAAGCGGGGGGTCGAAGCGCGAAAGACATGCCCCGAAGCAGCACTCAATGAGACCAATATACCGCGAAGCGCCTCTCTCTTAACGAGGTTACGAAGCACTCGAGAGGTCGCGAGCGCGAGAGCTTGCCTTTACTCTCGATAGATAGATATAGAGAGAAAGCGAAGAGCACAAGGGTTGGGTACACAGGGACACTTGGGTTAAGGGGTTCCACGGGGGGGGGGGGGGGGGGGGGGTTAGAGAACCTTGATTTGGGCGCGAAATTGCCCGACAAAATCAAATTTCATTTAGCCTGAGGGAGGCGTGTCTGGACAATCGAGCAGCCAAGTGGCCGGAGCCAATCCGACTATCTCGTGAAGCAATTTTACCCCGGTGATTACTTTATTCGCGTCCAAATGCACCCCCGTGCCCACGTGTGCTGTGTGCCTCTCATTCCCGCGTGCACATTTCATTGTCCCTCATCGTGAAAATTCAATTGCAAATCAACGTACGAAAATTTTCATTGCCATCCCCATTTTGTTCGGAAAAAAATTCGATAGAACATTGTCCCAGTTGCCGCACATTGAGATCCAATTCCATGTGATTGCAGCGTTTCGACACATTGAGAACATAACATCTCATCAAATGTCTTCTTTTCCTCTCGATTATTTCTTCAAAAATGTGCAATTCCCACTGTCATTATTTTTTTTTTTTTTTTTTTTTGTTTTAATTCAAAACGATCATTCGTTTCAATAAACGAATATCACCCCGTCATTTCGTTACTGGTAGAAAATTTTCTCATCGAGTTTCCTTAAGAACACGATCAAAATACAGGGCCAGTTATAGTCTCAAAAACGAATCTCAATCAAATCCATTAAATAATAATAATAATAATAAGAATAATAATAATCCACTACTTTGTTTGCCAAGGCCTATAATATAATATTTACCTCGCTATTTATTTTCGTCGTTTCGGGGTTTTACAAAGCATCAAAACGTCCTAATTAAAAGGATATATTCAAATATATATACATATACATGTGCCAAAATGCAGAATTAATTAAAGCTGGTAATAAGCCTGATAAATGCACTCTGTTGGAGTTTCGGTGGTCAAAAATTATTTCGGTGACTCGTGAAAGGCATTCAGAGTGCTGTATGCCACGCACTATATATACTACTGTGTGCTGTATGCATTTAAGCAGAGGACTTTTGGGACAAGGCGGCCCGGAGCGACGAGGAGAGGGCGTGGGTGAAAGGAGAAGAATAAATAGAGAAGATAGAATGCGTGTGCGAGTTGTGGAGCAGCTCAGAGAGGATAAGGGGCGAGTAGAAGCGCAAGAGGGGAAATAAGGGGTAGGGGGGGAAGGAGAAGCCACCGAGTTTATAAGGGTTCTTGGAAGAAGGGCATCCACCTCCTCCCTCGGGTCTCTTTCATCTGGACCGCTCGTTTCTTCTTCGTTCATCTCTCTCTCTCTCTCTCTCTCTCTCTCTCTCTTTCTCTCTTTCTCTCTCTCTCTCGTCTTTTAACATGTTCTCTATTTTACTTCATCTTTCGTACTCGAGTCCTGTGTTTCCTTTTTTATCTCTCCTTTTCCCAGGCGCCCTTCGAATATTTTCCGGTTCATCCTAGACTCTTATACTCATATCCCGTCAACCCCCGTGGCGCAACATGTTAGAAAAGGCCGAAAACTTGGTGCGCTTGCCAGATAAAAAGATGAAGAAAAAAAAAAAAAATAAAAAGACCACTCGTCGATTGACGCATGCGTTTTCACGGATTAGGAATCTTCATCGTCATTTATTTTCGTACGAAATTTATATATATATATATATATATATATATATATATATATATATATATATATATATATATATATATATATATATATATATAAATATATAAATATATAAATATATAAATATATATATATATATATATATATATATATATATATATATATGAACCAGAAATGTTTCTAGTCGTCCACGTCTCCATCTTGAGTTCATTGCGTTATCGCTTTATCAAGAATTATTATTGAGAATTTGGAGCGCAAGATAAGGAAAATCTCTGACGGCGTTGCGCGAGCTATAACTTCGTCGTTGTTTCGTAATGTTTACCTTCTATCACGAAATTCTCATTCCTGTGTATGTGTGTGCATTTGTACGTGTTACCATTTAAAGAATTAATACCTTTTTGGAGAGTCAAGAGAAACGACGAATTTGCATACCTTCGTGACTTTTTTTTTTTTTTTTTTTAGTGCAAAAATAAATCTCGTCGCACAAACTTTGGTGCGGAAAATTCCTAACTTCCGGATGAATGAATTTCATAAATCGATTTTTCCGTGTTTTCCGTGATTAACTATAGATCATTCAATGGTTCACTCACGTTGCAATTACATAGCGATACTTATTTCCATTATACGTTTCAATCGTCACGTACAGCTCTGACTGTCACTATATATAGCTAACAATATTTGTCTTGTGTTTTTCTGTGTTTTAGGTAAGTCCCCAAGAAAACTTATCAATCTTATATCGTTCCTGGCAAAGCTCCGGTAAGTAACCGCAAATTTGTATATCGTATCGAGGCAGTTTCGCACCTTCTTGGCAAAATGATGACGTAATTTTTAGGAACAATACGAAAACTATCGAGCAAATCATTTTTGTATTCGGAACGTATATATTTATTCAACTTTCATTTCACCGCCTGAAAATTCTTACCTAAACATATTGACAATTTTGAAAACTTTCGAGAGCTCAAGTGTTTGAAAATGAAAAAAAAAAAATGACCTTTTTGCTCATCAGCTATTGCAGGCGCATACACGGTGAGTTCCCCCCCCCCAAAGCTCATATCGAGCTTTCGGTAAATTTGACAAAAAAAATTTATGTTTTTGTTAACCCAACAAGATGCAAAGCTATCTCGAACTGTTCCAGAGTGACCGAGGTGTCTATCACTCTGGCTCAGAGACGAGAATTATTTTTGTGTTATTTTCCAGTCAGTTCAAACGAAAATCGATTCACACAATTGTACAATAAAAGCGATAATCATGAATAATTTTTCGATAAAAATATTTCAATTTTAAGTCTTTGGCAAACATGAATATTGTTGTTTATCTGTTGGTGTGAACAAAAGGATCATCGTTTTGCCATTAATTGAATTTGAGAAAAACAATCATTAACCATTCAAATAAATGTATCAATCAATTGTTATTAATAGTTATATTGCGTTGATACATTTACTCGAATCGATTTTCGTTCGAACGGTGGCCATCTCTGGTTACTCGTACACATTCGTGTCCTCGTTTGTTCATGCGTGTGCGCGTATAATATTCCATCCTTTACGCACACTGGTACGTAAGCTACGGACTACACCGATATAAACCGGCGTGCACATCTCTCACACACTTTGATACCGATATATATATATATATACTCATACAATCAACATCTCACACGCACTCACGTCGAGCAAGTTCTCGGGGTGGAGCGAGGTGGAGGGGGAAGAAGAAAGGAGAAGTCTGGCGGGGGCAACAACTTTCGTTAGGTAAGGGGGGGGGGGGTATATGTTGCCCCGTATAGGGAGGCCCACGGTATGCGGGAAACGTTTTCCCCGGTTCCCACGCCGCGTGAAGCCTTCTCTCCCAACTTGCTTTCTCTCTCTCTCTCTCTCTCTCTCTCTCTCTCTCTCTCTCTCTCTCTCTCTCTCTTTCTTTCTTTCTCTTTCTCTCTTTCTTTCTCTTTCTCTCTCTTGCCTTCGATCCTTCTCACTTTTTCGCGTCCTCCTTTCCCCCCTGGTAAGCACAGAGCCACCGATCTTCCCCTCTCGCCCTCTCGCTCGCTTTCCTCATGGCGTCCCCGTCTTTTACGTCTTCGCCTTCGCCATCACCACTCCCCTTCTTCTTCTCCGGATCGTGGGCTGTTGATCAAAAGTGGTAGGGAGAAATATCGCCGCCACCGTCGTCGTCGCGACGATGCTGGACCGCCCGAGACGATGCTGCCCGCGCGATCCCAATGAACGCGAGAAGCCCAGAGACCGCAGAAGAGTCGCTGGAGAAATCCCGCTGGACTCTCTTGTCGCTTTGCTCTTGGGTTGATCGCGCGCGAATGCGACTTTGCTTTACAAGAGAAAGAGCTCCGTTGGGGGAGAGAGAGAGAGAGAGAGAGAGAGAGAGAGAGAGAGAGAGAGAGAGAGAGAGAGAGAGAGAAGGAAGAAAAAGAAATGGATAAATGTTTATTAGATTTTAGAGAGGCATGGAAAGGCGCGGTGAGAGAGAGAGAGAGAGATGCGGGAATCGAGAGAAAGAGAAATGGCGAAAGGATATATGGAGTGAAAAAGAACGCTTCGGACTCTCGCTCCCATACTGTAAAAAATATCCTGAAATTTAAGATACAAAAGAAGATGAAATTTACAAACCCTGGTAATGAAATTGAAATTAATCTATAAAAACTTGAAATTTTATACGTAGCTCTCAGAATACAAAAAAAAAATACTGAATTTTCAATAACTATCATTATATATTAATACTATTGTATTTAATTTGTAAGACTATCTTGAAAATTCAAAGACTCTCTTGAAAATTCATAAACCGTCTTGAAAATTCATAGACTATATTTTGAAAATTCAAAGACTATCTTAAAAATTCAAAATAAGATGTTAGTTCTTTGAGTTTTAAGTGATTATGTGTTTGAAATTTCATTACCGTAATTGGTTATACTAAATAAAGGGTGAAAGACGGGATCACCACCATCCCTTGAGTAACTCCCAACATATACAACTGAACATTTCATGCAGCAACCTACTTCGTATATTATTAGTCCAGTTTTTTTTACCATTTCTTTAATATTTAGCCTCGTAATGTTCTCGTTGTCTTGCATATACCCATTATAGTGCTCCTGCACTAGCAACCGATATCGAAAAATCCGTTGCGCTTGTATCCTGTATGCTTGTATCCTTCGCGAAAGAAATGCCAAGTCTACCGTGCACCACTAAGATATTATCGTACAGGATCTATCGTTGTAGCTTCGGAGAAAGAGATTTGGGTCAGACGGTAAGCAAGATACACTTTCCAACGAAGCATATTTCTCGCATCAGCCCTCGTCAGGATTAACTGGACATTCACAATTTCCAAAAATACTATACACAAATTAATTGTCCATTATAACGAAGTAAATGATATTTTCATTAAAAAAAATTATTATATCTTCATCGCTCCTCCGTCTTTCCGACACTGAGAAAAAATGATCAAATAAATTGCTACAAGTATTGATTGTTGATTTGAATATAAATAATCAACAATCAATACTTGTAGCGATTCATTTTGGACTCATTGATACCTTGGAAACTTTGTAAACTTGAAAAAGTGGCTATAGTGGTCGAAAAGTGGCGTAAAAAATTGGAACAAGGTAAGTCAAAAAACGACTTATCATCGTTTAGGGGATGAGTCATGCTTTCAAATAAGCCAAGAAACACAGAAATCGCCAATTTTTTTGTTGCCTGACATCATTTTGAACGAAAAACATTTTTTTTTACGTATTAATCAGATGGGAAACCTAAATCCACGTTGAGAGACCTCTAAACTTCAAGCTACAGCGCCCTCCGTGAACGAGGGCCTCTTTAATGTCAAAATCTAAAGTTTAGAGTGGTAGGAGCGAAGAAAAAAAAAAGTACATTTCCGACACACCCTAATATACATATGTATTTGTCCGAAGCCGGAGTAATACAATCTCGGTTCGCTCGCTCGCTTATGTGCCACCGGGGCCCGGCCTTTGCTTTCGAGAACGATCTTGAGCGAATGCGCAACATAGCGGCCGCTTCCGGAACTAGCTGAATCGCAGAACCTATAGTTCTGGTAACAATAAAGCGTTAAATATTTTCTTATGGCTGCAATTACCAAAGATAATAAAATAAATAAATAAGTCTAAATAAAAAAAGATCATCACTACAAATTTACCTAGTTCCAGTAGCAATGAAATTGGTGACGTTACTAAATAAATATTTGCCTGTACTATTGATTTTCATAGTTGTGGTTTCGTAGTTGCAATAACTATTCAGATTTTTCCCGTCAGTGAACGAATTATGGAAAACATCGCTTTTTTACGCATTTCTCATATACGTTAATTGCTTAACCCATCTAGACAGCTCGACACCTCGTTACTTTTATCATGCAATATTCAAGTGGGCAACGTCGGATCTCCGGATCTCATTCCAATGCCACGAAAGGATGGTTACGTTGATTGAAGATGAGGATAGTAATTATTCAAAAGGTCAGGTTGTTTCTGGGCAGTTTTATACGTTAAGCCGTCTTCATCATCGTTCACCTTTCTCCTTTCCTGCCTTCACCCTCTCTTTCTCTGCTCTCATTCATAGCTCTGTAGCATCCGATTTTTCTTGGTCGTTGCCCGCCCTCTCTCTCTCTCTCTCTCTCTCTCTCTCTCTCTCTCTCTCTCTCTCTCTCTCTCTCTCTCTCTCTCTCTCTCTCTCTCTCTCTCTCTCTCTCTCTCTATATCTATCTATCTCTATCCTATCTCACTGATGTGTCTTAACTTGGGCCCGTGGTTTCTCGGCGCTTCTCTCCGTGATCCACGTGGTTCGAATACCAGAGTCGCGGCCATTGCTTATGGGCAACCTAACGCGAGGCATTCAGGGATTCATACACTTTGAGAAACCAAAGAATGGAGGGAGAGAGAGAGAGAGAGAGAGAGAGAGAGAGAGAGAGAGAGAGAGAGAGAGAGAGAGATATGAAGATGGAGATACGTAGAAGGCATTTTCTCCCTCCCGCACCGGCCTGGAAACCACCGAGAAGCACCAAGCAGGAGCAATAGCAACACGAGAGAACGCTCACCAGGCCGCATTGACGACATTCCCTCACGTGCCGAGAGCGGCCCGTGTCGCGTCCGTCGTTCCAAGTAATCGTTGCTGCTCGCGACCCCACACACATATATATATATACTTAATATATAACAACCAAAGAACCTCTCGCTCTTCCCTCGCGGATGTACATGTATAATCCAACACAATCGAACGACAGAATGTGACTTAGAGGAATGAACGTACCACTCCGCCGAGACACTTCTGGTCCACCTGGTAAAACGTTTTCTCGTTGAAAAAAAGAACCCCCCCCCCCCCCCATCCAAATCCTGAACTTCGGGATAACCAATGAAATTCCTCTGACCCTGTGAAGATACTTCCCCGGATATCAAACATCTCCTTCATCATCAATTTAACAAGTACATGCGTATAACCAATCATCTCGGCGAGTAAACACTATCATCAAGCTGCGCTTCGAGACCCGCCATTGATGATGGTTTCAATCACCACCTAGAATTTACAGAGACACCGCTATACACATCTCTGTATTTTACCGAGAGTAGAGAGAGAGAGATCTGTATCATTCATTCGCGCTTCTCCTTAGTTCCACTATTGGAACGTGGAAGCTCTGATTCTGGAATTTCGCGGTGAATCTTATGGTGCTCCCCGAAACACGTTTACCGTATATCTGCATATATACGTCTGATGAATTCGCGTTTATAGCGAACGACGCATAAGAACGAGTCTAGACCTTATTGCCGCGCTTGTTCCGACCTTAACATCGGTAGGAGAAGAATCGGCGAGTGTAGCACAAAGGTGATGCGAACACCAGAGCGCGTTACCATATAGAAGCCGTTTTGGCGTGGTTGGATGGCGGGTGTGTGTTGTGCGCAGTATGGTGTATAAAAGTGATAGCGTTGCTTCTTTGCCTTTTGGTGTGTGGCGTCTCGGTTCCTCTCGCGGTATACGCGGCGGGTTCTCCGATGCTCTTGGCTGCATTGGCCAGAGTGTATTTCGAGTGTATACCTTCGTCCGAAAGAGCATCCTCTCGGAGCGCGCTCCTCCACGATGCTGCTGCTTGCTACCGCTATTCCTCCTGCCATCACCGCCGCTGCCGGCACACCTTGGTTGGTCATTGGCTCTACCGGTGCCTCTCTCTCTCTCTTCTCTCTCTCTCTCTCTCTCTCTCTCTCTCTCTCTCTCTCTCCTTTTGCTCCTTCTCTCTCCCAAGCGCTCGCGGTGTTTCACATAAATACACAAATACGCGCATACTTCGACGCGTAAACCGGGGCCACGGCCGCATTCCACGACTCCCCGCTTATTCCCTTCCCGTCGCCTCTCTCGCTCATTCTCTTCGGCTCTCTTCGTCTTTAACATTGGTAAAAATAAAGAAAAAAAAACGTATACTCTGCTTACTCGTTTTCTCGCACAAGGATCCAGAGACCCGACGAGAACCTCCCGCCATCCGCGTATCTCTCTCTCTCTCTCTCTCTCTCTCTCTCGCTCGCTCGCTCGCTCACGTTCGCGGACCCATCTTCGGGGCCCTTTACCTGACCAGTGTGTGGGGATACCCTCCTTTCCCCACCTCGGAGCGCCACCGGGCGCCTCCTTCCTCTTCTCACTCCCGAGATCCCCGATCGTTTTCTTGTTCTTATTAACCCGTGGATTTCGCACAAGTTATGGGGCTATCCGCGCGAGTTATTACGACCCGCACAAGTTATACATTCTCCAGCAACTCCCGGCTAGATTTAACCCCCCCCCCCCCTTCCTCTTTTTTTCTATCGAATCTCTGGCGAAATATGCAATTTGGTATGTCTCAATGCAATCTTATCGTTGACAGCGGTCAAGTATTATTGCAAAATTGTATTGCTTCTGTATGTATAGTTCGGGTTGCTCGTAGTATTATGTCAGTTTAACTATGTGGATGTTTATTATAATACAACGATTGAAGTTGTGGTTTTTTTTTTTTTCGTTAGCGATGGAAAGTCTGCAATTGCAATTACTTTTGGTCACAGTGTCAAATAAATTGTCGATTGGGGATCGTTCAACGGATATAGCTTTACAAGAAAAAGAAAAAATCCAAAAGTTTCGGAGCCAATTTTGCTACTCACGTATAAACTGTGCGGCATTTTTTTTATTCATTTTGTTTTTTTTACTTCATCTTTGCATCCTTTTTTCTCCTATCTGATTCTCCATTTTTAGTCTTTCTCATACGTTTATCCATTACGTAGATTCGTGTGTGTGTGTGTGTTTGTGTTCCTTGTCTTCCCACCCTCTTTCTCATCTGTCCGCTAAGAAAAAGAGAGAGCGAGAGATAAAATACGTAGTCACACTGAAAGTCCCGATCCCACACGAACCCGGGCACGGTCAAGTCCTCTCTTCGCGAGGCTGTGAATGCTGTTGGGTATGTATTTCACAACGCAACAAGTTGGGCCAGCCTCAAGCTCTCTCTCTCTCTCTCTCTCTCTCTCTTTTTTTTTTCTCACTCCTCACTACTGTCTCTGGTGCGTAGTGCATGTCCTCCTCGATGATACGGTATTGGATCTTTTGAGTCAGTGTTAGTGATTCTGTGGCTGTGTTTGTACCAACGAGAGGATGACAAAGAGAAAGAGAGGTACGAATGAAGTGAGAGGGGCACGCAGAAATATTTTGTTTACCTCGCTCCGAGTTCTTTGAATCCGTCGAGATGTGGGGATGAGCTTCATCTCTCTTTTCCTCTCCCTATCTATATTTCTCTCTTTCTCTCTCTCTCTTTCTCCAGCTTCTTCTCGGTGGCGGCACTTGGCCTCGCATCTCGACAGGGCGTCTTTCTCAATCGAGCCGACGTTTCTTCCTCCCCCGCCCTGCAACCCCTGATTCCCCTCACCAATCTCCTGTCTTTTCTCTCTCTGCTGAGAAAGAGCGAAAACGACTGCTTTGTGGTCTATCGTTTTCTCTCTATCTCGTCTCCCGAGGACCATCTTCGCTCGGACTCTTCCCTCCTTATCTCTCTCTCTCTCTCTCTCTCTCTCTCTCTCTCTCTCTCTCTCTCTCCCCCTCTGTCTTTCTCTTTTTATTTCTGTTTCTGTGTTCTCCAAGACGCCATGCTCCTCCTTCTTCTGGCGGATATATACTCGTACTTATGGGGTGGCTTAGTGTTAACCTTTATCGTTGTATTGGTTAACGCGTGTTACACTCAACGACTCTACCTGCACAGGTATCGCGAGAGAACGACCACGGAACCGCGAAAGAAGGAGATGAAAATATGTATAGAAAGAGATAGAAATAAAGAGAAAGAGAGAGAGAGAGAGAGAGCTAGTGTAAGAATATATATAGCTGGTAAAAGAGGGAGATGAAACGCGAGGACTGCCCCCCACGCAGGCTACTTATACATTCATACCTTCTTACGGACCTCCTCCGAAGACCGCGGCGACGACCTCGCCAGCGCTTCTTCTTCTTCTTCTTCTTCTTCTTCTGCGTCTTCAGCATTCTGCGCTGTGCATAAGAGAGTCACGTCGATAATTCTTCTGGGCAACTTTCACAGATCTGCATGTATAGTAATCTCCATCATGAATTGCTCTCCCTGGTTAGTTTTGAAGAATGAAGAAACTAATGTACATATATTTCACGATCGATCCATCACGGAGGAAAAAAAAAAATCAATTTTCTCGAATCTCGGTTGAGAGACGCGCTTATCGCCGCGATAAAAAAAAAAAAAAATATCAATAATATACATTCGACATCGAAGCTATTGGCTCCGTTAGGGGCGAAAAAACGGGGCATCACAAACCCTTCATTTCGAGAAAAACCTGCCGCAATATTTTTTTTTCTCACGAGATAAATAACGTGTCTTATCAGTGGAGATATAGGTGGATAAAAATGTATGGGCAACAGTCGCTCTCGATCGCAGTCACACGTGAATGCATGTTTCTCACGCGTCGAACTTCAAAAAAAAAAAAAAAAAAAAAATTCAAAGAATCTGACTCCTCTCTCGATTATAATATATATCTCGCTTTTTATTTCTCCACAGTGCTATTGTGTACAGTCCCGATGGTTGCTCACCCCACTCACTTTTTTTCTTGAAAATCTTCGCGTTCCGTATATATATATTGCGTGGGTGTGTGTAAATGCGACAAAGTGCAAACGTTGCTCTCTTCTCCACTGTATACGGCCCGTATGTATAGCTTGTACATATAGGGTTGTGTATGTACATATTTTCAAAGAACGCATTCCTTGGGTGCAGGACTTTATCGTGTCTGTGTGCGTGCGCGTGTGCGTGCCCCTGCGGGCATCATCGGGAGTCCTTCCCAGCATCCTTCTCTCTTTTTCTCCCTTCGCTCTTCTCCCCCTTAGCCCCTGCATCTCGGGAAGACGCGAGAGCGAGGGAAAGGGAATAAGGCCCATGCCACACGGCGTCTTATACACGTATACGCGGCTCGCTGCGGCAACAACACCGACGAGAAAAGAGTCCCAAAGATATATAGCAGCCAGCAACAAATGAGGTCCTTCCGAGAATCGGGGCCACCGACACAGCGCGCGAAGGAACAGCAGCTCTCTCTCGTCGCATTTTCAGACCCCGACGTTTTCAGACCCTCGAACGAGAGGGTGAGAACCACCCTGTGACTCTAGTCGGTGGTTCTCTCTCTCTCTCTCTCTCTCTCTCTCTCTCTCTCTCTCTCTATCTCTTCGTCTCTTTCTTTCTCTCTTTCTGTCTATCTCCTTCTGGAATTTGAACTTCAAATCCACTCGTCTCGAGATCCTGCGCTCGTGAGAGTGTTTGAAAATTGTAAAAAAAAAATTAACATGTAGTACCTACTCGTTAACCAATCGCCAGAACAGAATATCGATGCATAGGGGAGATCGAAGGCAAAGTAGGCACCTCAGCCAAAAATTGATTTTTCTATCCAAAATCGTTTTTTTGGTTTCCAATAAAGAATTTCATATTTCTCAAAAATTATTCTTCGGAATTTTTCGTGGTATTATTTAGAAACGTTTCAAATGTTGCACAGAAGTAAATATTTCATGAAGTAAATATGATCGTCTGTTAACCTAGTTTCATTTCGTATATTTTGTTTGAAGGACCTTTCTCGTTTTTAGGAATATTGCATTCTTAGCGTTGCCTCCCAGTTTTCCACGATTTATCATTTTCAGCTGAGAATTCAAACACTCGAGGAGTCTCATCAACGAAGAAATATGCTATTAGTTAATCACAGATTAGCTGTTCATCGTATGTGACGACCCGTATTCTCAAAAAAAAAAAAAAAAAAAAAAAAAAAAAAAATATTTTTGAGAAAAAAAAATTTCGTAGGAAAAACGTTGTTCGAAGCTAAATTTTTGAGCAACAAGCATTTTTATTGAAAATTTCAAATTTTCGGCTGAGGTATCCAATTTGCCCCGGTCTCCTACATATATTTTGATTTTTTTGTACTCGTAAGTTCATTGCTGACCTCCCTTTATTTCCTTCCCCTCACAGAAAAATAGCGATTTCGAAAAAATTCCATTAATTGAAATTTTTCAAAGAAATAATAGCTACAACTTCACGCAAAAAACTAAAGTACCTATTTATTTGTTTATTTGTACATTACATTTAAGACCATGTCTTGAACCGCTTTTACGTTCTGTCGCGTCCAAAAGAGTCACGCTCATGGCTCACGAAAGAGGACAGAGAGAGAGAAGCTAGCTAGCTGACAATCTCGCGGTCATTCCTAACCCGAATAACGCATGTAAATTCATAAATTCGTAAAAAAAAAAAAAAAAAAAAATTCCAACTTAAATTGCACTTTAGAATTTTCTTAATTCTCGTGTAAAATTCTTACTTTTTTTTCCCCCGACGACACTGGGATGCTTATCGCATTCATGCTGTCTCGGGGTGCATTCCTTCGTGGTATCATTATCGTTCTTATCAATCGACGGTTATATAATCAAAGATCTATTCAATTATCACGTTGTCGGTATACCCATCTGTGTGTATATCGTGTTTTTCCAATTCCGATAACATGTAAATTCTTCGTGATCCCCGAGTAGACCTCGTATCTCGTATTTATCAGTGTGTTCCGATGGTGAAAGACTCCGAATGGTTGTATGAATGTATGTATATATATATATATATGTATAGGGCCACACGAAGGATCCGGACTGGCGCCATAGAACGCATTGCAGCCTCGTCTATATCATCCCCCTCGCGGGGACCCCTTCACTAAACATCCTCCCGCATCTTCGTCTGCATCGACACAACACGAACAGCATTCCCTGTTTTCTGTGAATGACTCGTGTAGAATAACGCATATATATATATATCTATATATATATATATATATATATATATATATGGATATATGTGTATATACGAGATGGAGAAACTGTCCAATCGTATTTGGGACTCGTGAGTTTCGGATAATATCTGCTGTGCCTGTGTGTGTGTGTTTGTGTGTGTGTGTTTGTGTCGAAACGGGGAAGCTGCGAACACTCTCTCACCCGTCAAGAGAAAAGGAAGCTCTCGCGCGCGTCGTCTCTCGCGGCGGCGCTCCGTCTCTCTCCCTCTCGTAATTCTCTCTTTTCTCCATGCCGCGCGCCTTGGGCCCTAATTGGGCCAGGAATTTCGGCCACCCGAGGGCCCCCGCGTCCTCCTTCAGCCCCCTTAGCCTTCCCCGCGAGACGCCATCATCTCCCTACCCCTCAATCCTCACCGCACTCAACCGCACTATTTCACGTTCGTTTCGTTGCTCGAGCTATCGAACTCGCTTTTCGATTCTTAGAAAAAAAAAAAAAAAAAAACAAAAAACAAAAAAAAAAGAACCCCAACGCCTTATTGCCACCATCTCTGAAGCTCCATCAGCGTCTATTCTGACCTTTCTCTCCTCTCTTTTTCATTCGTGCTTTTTTCTTTTGCACCGCCGTACTCTTCGATCTACGTTTTCTCCGCTAGATAGCGCTGCTCGCTTATCCCGCCGCGTTATCTCTCTGCGAATTTAATTTAAATTTTACGTACTCTGGGGCTGCAACGCGATGACAAAACGCCGTCCCCGCGGGGCCATCATCAACGAAAGCTTCTCCAGAAATCGCGAATGGAAATTTCGTAAAGGTGAAATCCGGGCATTTTAGTCTCGTTGCTGAGAAATCCATTTGAATATACACGATTATGCTGTTATATCTCGTGGTCGCCCGCATGGAAGGTCTGCATTTTCTCGTTCGCGCTCGAGTTCGCGAGATTGACGAATATTTTTTTTACAAATTTTTTGCGGTATTGCGACAGTGAGAAACTTCTCGGTGTTCGGTTTTCCAATCATTGTTCGAAATTCATTTCCGTTTTTCTCCTTTTGTGCGGTGTTCCAAAAATTGCTTAAATAAATTCTCTCATCGTGCATTACCGTATAATTATCTTGAGTAATTAAAAAATTATAAATTCAAGAATAATTCGGAGCAATTATAATTCTTTCTTCGGGACAAGTATTCGTTGAATAATAATTATTTCGTGATATTTTACTGGAAACGCAACAGCGACACGTATTTCTATTTTATCACAAAGAATATAAAAGATGAAGTTATATAGCTCAAAAATTCGATGGTCTGTAAAATCAAAAGGTGTGCGACGAGGCGAGTCATCAACACTTACAATTTACGTTTTTTTTTTTTTTCCTCTCGTCTCTCCATTCTTTGAAACGAGCCTCGAGTATACAGCCGTTGCATTGATGCTTCGGAATTTAAAAAAAAAAAAAAAAATTTTAATCGTAAATATCTCTGCGGATCCAGGGGCAATGAAAATACCGTGCGAACGTTGATGGGAACTCTCTTTTTCTCTCACTCGAGCTATACACGGGCCATATCGTTCCCGAGTACAGTCCAGAGAGGATTATCTTAAATATTATGACTAACCCCCTCTAGACGACGTGCAACTCGACCCCCTCCCCCTTCTTCCACTATAGTTTTCCCATCGTCTTCTCCTGTGCGCGCTGCGCGTGGGAATTTTCCAGCGGAGACCGCGCGTCTCGTTTCCGACGAAATTCCACCCCCTCACGATTTTCTCAGGGTTACAACGGATTACCCAAGCAATTTTTCCCAGCATCCATTTCCTTAACCCCCGATCCAAGTTTCCCGAAGAAGTTTTGCAGAAAACTTTTGTATTTACGTTTTATTATAATTTACACCGAAGATAAACCGCGTGCAAAGCTCTTATGGATGTCGCATTAGGTTTTTTGAGCAATTTTGGCCAAGGTTGGGCATAGATTACTGTGCATGGTGGGCCTATATTGGGAAGAAAGCGTCAGCGGGAAAGAGCAGGGCTATAACGAAAAAAAGAACGAGATGAAAGAAATAAAAGGATACCGAGAGAGAGAGAGAGAGAGAGAGAGAGAGAGAGAGAGAGAGAGAGAGAGAGAGAGAGAGAGAGAGAGAGAGAGAGAGAGAAATTCATGCGAGAGAGGAGGAAGCTCCTCGATTCCAGGAACCTTGGGGTAGGTCCTTTGAGGAGCAAAAAAAAATATGCCCATAAAGCGAGCATCCGCTCAAACGAGAGAGAGAGAGAGAGAGAGAGAGAGAGAGAGAAAGGAAGGAAAGAAGCATCAAAGAAAGATGCACTGATGTAGGAGTACACATGTGTAAATATAAATACATGTGTATAGAACACATAGAGCCAAGGCGTTGAAAGGCGCAAAAGTGTGAGAGCAGACCCAGAATTTATATGTATAATTCCATATATGGGCTATTCCAAATCAGTTCAACTACCCATGTGCGAATGTCGGTAATGTGCCATACTTACCAACACGGCCCAGAGCTGTGCAAGGCCTGGCTACCGACTCTCAATTGGCGATACTGCCCCAGTATTGGCAATTGAAGGTATCTGTACCGTGCCAGGCTTGGTTGCCGAGTCTTGGATGGAAGTACTGCCGCAGTACTGGCAAACAATTTTATCAGTACGGTGTCAGTCCTGGTTACCAAGGTTGGTTAAGTATCGGCTGGTAGTACTGCTCCAGTATTGGTAAACAATTTTATCAGTACGGTGCCAGTCCTGTTTACCAAGATTGGTTGAGTCTTGGCTGGAAGTACTGCCCCAGTATTGGCAACAGTACCATGCCAGTCTTAATTGCCGAGTCTTGGGTGGAGTACTGCGCCAGCACTGGTAAACCATTTTAACAATGTGGTGCCAGTCCTGGTAACCAAGGTTGGTTGAGTCTTGGCTGGAAGTACTGCCCCAGTATTGGCAACAGTACCATGCCAGTCTATATTACCGAGTCTTGGGTGGAGTACTGTGCCAGCACTGGTAAACCATTTTAACAATGTGGTGCCAGTCCTGGTAACCAAGGTTGGTTGATTCTTAGCTGGAAGTACTGTCTCAGTATTGGCAACAGTACCATGCCAGTCTTAATTGCCGAGTCTTGGGTGGAGTACTGCGCCAGCACTGGTAAACGATTTTAACAATGTGGTGCCAGTCCTGGTAACCAAGGTTGGTTGAGTCTTGGCTGGAAGTACTGCCTCAGTATTGGCAACAGTACCATGCCAGTCTTAATTGCCGAGTCTTGGGTGGAGTACTGCGCCAGCATTGGTAAACAATTTTAACAATGTGGTGCCAGTCCCGGTAACCAAGGTAGGTTGAGTCTTGACTGGAAGTATGCCCCAGCATTGGCAACTAAACGCATCGATACCGTGCCAGTCTTGACTACCCAGTCTTGGCTGGAGTACTGTCTCGGCATTGGCAGGCAATTTTATCAGTACGTCGCCAGTCCAACAAATATGGGTGAATAAAAAATGTGTGTTTTTCACTTTATATTACATGATGCCACGTTCGTTTAAACGTAAATACGTTTAATCATTATTTCACATATTTTGTTCATTATTTCTCAATTTTTATTCAAAATGCTATGACCTGGACCTAATTAATAATACATTTTTCATGCTGCAGGCGTGTCAAATAGAGTTCTTTTGTCAGGTTTTCACGACTAGACTATCTGTCGATGTTTTGAGTCTTAGTAATTGAAATAGTTTATCTGTGCAGTAAGGTAATAATAAAAGTAAAGCTATTCTGAAAATCATATATTATATATCATTTTATGTATGAACAATATTTATACATATCCGGTTCTCAAACATTTGTTAATAATTAATATATTTATGGTAGATGCAAAAGCGTTACAATGTGTGTACGTTTTTCAACGTTTAATAATATGCACTTGTCTTTAATACAATTTATCGTGCATGTTTTCCGATGACCCAATACTGGAGATACTTTATAAATCCCTATTTTAGAAGAAGCCATTGGATTCTCAAACGCATTCCCTAGATTCTCGATAACTTTTCCTCGAATCAGTACCCTGTCTAAATTGTCAGCGATGCTATATATTTTACTAACTTTTAAAATATCACCATTTTTAATTTGACAATATTATTCGGTGCCGCAATGCTTATCGTCATGGATTGAATTTTCACTCTATCATAGTAAACTGCTCTGAACTCACCCTCTAGTTGATTTATTTGTGTCGCTTGTTTACGATTGCTAATTCCCGATGAATATTTTTGAATTGTATCCACAGAGGACTCCTTTTCAGAAAGACGCCGAAAAATTTGGGCTATTGGATTTCGAGGTGATCTTATTAATTTTTTTATATTTCCCAAGCAATTTTAAAAAGGGAACGATGAACTTCCTCTGCCTGAATTGTCTCTAGACGAGTTTATTGAATATGTAAGCCAAAAAAAAAGGCACCCAAAAAAAGTGGTGGGAACACATTGAAAAAAATTATCGAAATTATCGCGTTTCGTTCGAAAAGGAGCTGAGGAGTAAGAAAAAGCGCGCGTGGAGGGGATATCTACCGGCGAACATAAGAGAGTATGAACTCAAGACAGTATAAGTATGAACGCACTCGGGAATGCTCGGGTTTTCTCGCTCAATGGGTGCGACAAGGACAGCGAGCTCCTGTCTGTTAACCGAACACAAGCAACGCGCTGAGAGCGTACGGACGCACTCGCCGGTCGACATCCCCTCCCCACGCGCTTTTTCTTACTCCACCGCTCCTTTTCGAATGAAACGCGATAATTTCGATAATTTTTTTTCAACATGTTCCCACCACTATTTTAGAGTGCCTTTTTATTGGGCTTACATATTAAATAAACTCGTCTCAAAAAAAACACGAACCCGGCTAAAATTACTGGAAAATTATTTTTTTTTTAAATTATAATTAAGGATTACAACACCTTTCCACTAACCGATCGAGCTGCAAATTTGTTGGGTGCATGGGAGTATAGCGGAACGATTTACATTAAAAATTAAGTTGGCTAAAATTAATATTATTTCCACACCGCATAATACCTGCACCCACCACCCGTCGCTTGCCAGACGAACGAGTGTCTGCCGGAGTTTTATTGCGGCCGTTATTGTGACCGAGTTTTATTCCTGGGCCGATTTGATCGCCAGCTCTCATTCAAAGAGTATATGCCGAATATATTCTTCAGCAAAATGACCACTTCTTTCTCCCTCGGGGAAAAACCCTCAGAATCTATTCTTCAGCAAAATTACCACCTTTTTTATTTTCCCCTCACGGGGAAAAACTGGCATGCTACGTAGAGAATATGCGTTCGAATATCAGTTTTGCTCATGCCATCTACAGGTTCACTTGTATTGTAGCCTTGAAACAAAAACTTTTTTTTACACCAATTATTATTCATTATTTAATTAATTTCTCTCATTGTGAAAATCAGGTAAGATATTGTAAAAAACACATGCGCATGGCAAGATTTAACACCCTCTTTTTTACTGTTCGTTGTTATGCCTCGGAAATTGGTCGCTATCGTTTTTTCCTCTCTTTCCCCTTCTCTCTCTCTCTCTCTCTCTCTCTCCCTCTCTCTTTCTCTCTCTCTCTCTCTCTTTCTCTACCTCTCTTGATTACTATCTCTCTATTAATTATTACAACTGCTTTCTCTCTCTCTCTCTCTCTCTCTCTCTCTTGGTGCTTCATTGTATGTCTTTGTTTCCTTTTTCTCTTTTTACATATGATTTTTATGTATAGATATGGATCGGTTGTATGCTGTCGTCGATTTCCCGGAAGAAAAAAAAGGGGACCAGGCAGTCGCCGATGAAGACGAAGAGAAAGGAAAGGCTTTGGTAAATACAAGTCTATTAATTTTTACCTAAATTATATGTGCTTTACATTACATTCTTAATACTCAGAAAGTGACTATATTTGTCAATTCTGTTTAGATGGAGGTGATGAGAGCTGTGGCGGGTTCGTCGACGGATGAACGGGGTGCCGTTCGAAATATCGTTGGCGCCCTGATATCAAAAACGGTGCAAGAAAAATATTCAGCCACCGGAAGACCAGGTGCCAACGGTATTACAAAAAAATCATTTTGTGTGACGTCAACATACAAATATATGAACGGTAAATGTTTTTCTTTTTTCGAATTTTACAAATATAATTTTTAGAACTTGTTGCAATAAAATGAAATATTTTTTATTTCAGATGTCATTCTAAATATAATTGGAGAAAAAACCACGGCCGCAAAAATCATATCCGCCACAAGCCGATATTTATCTGGTGCCGGTGATCGGGAAGGCGGAAAAAAACTCCGGGAGAAAAAATCGAAGTGAAGAAAAGAATGTAACATGACATATTGTGTATATTTAATTTTAAAAAAATTTTTAAATAAAGAAAATAAATAAAAAATAAAATAAATTATGTATATTTAATAAAGCATTTCTGAAAAAAGTCATTTTTTTAAATATACAACAACTCTGGCCCAACATTGACAGCAGCGTTGACACAGTACTGGCTACCAGTACTGTACCAATACTGTTGCCAAATGTGGGGTCGTGGTCATCATTTTGGAGCTGAGCCAGGATCGCCAGTGGGTTTTGGTCCAATATTGGCAGCAGCGTTGACACAGTCCTGGCGACCAGTACTGTGTCGACGCTGCTGCCAAGCGTAGGGCCGTTGTTATCATGTCGGAGCTGGGCCAGGATTGCTTATGAGCTCTGGCCCAATATTGGCAGCAACGTTGACACAGTACTGGTGACCAGTACTGTGTCAACGCTGCTGCCAAGCGTAGGGCCGTTTTTATCATGTCGGAGCTGGGTCAGTATTGTTTATGAGCTCTGGCCCAATATTGGCAGCAACGTTGACACAGTACTGGCGACCAGTATTGTGCCAACGCTGCTGCCAAGCGTAGGACCGTTGTTACCATTTCGGAGTTGGGCCAAGGTCGTTTATGAGCTCTGGCCCAATATTGGCAGCAACGTTGACACAATACTGGCGACCAGTACTGTGCCAACGCTGCTGCCAAGCGTAGGACCGTTGTTATCATTTCGGAGTTGGGCCAGGGTCGTTTCTGCGTTGGCAGAGTACCGGGCCATGACTGTCAGCCAGTATTGGCAGCTCCGGCACCAGTACTGGGTCGATACTTGGCCGTTTGTTCATTCGCACATGGGTATAGGCCAAAACCCTAATATATTTTTTTTTTTTTCTCTTAATCCCAAAAAGGAGCGATGATAAATTATTTTCAATTTTTTTCCGACTTCCCAAAAAACGCACGACGTGTTCAAAATTATCTCAATAACGTCCATTTTTTTTAATTTCAAAAAAATTTCAAAAATTTCTATATTTTATCCCGATAATTGAAAAAAAAAAAAACGTCCAGAGTGGAACTCGTATTTTTTCCATACTTTTCAAGCCTGAAACATACATTTTTCGCAATTGAATCAGTGCTGATTTCTATATTCTATCAACCCCTTCACTGGCAAGGACGCATATATATGCGTCGTAAACTGAAGTGGACATTTCTGGCAAGGAGGCATATATGCATCCAGTGCCAAAAACAAGAATTCAGGATGGTTCTGGTGGATGAACGACCGTCTCTAGGGGTTTTTTTGGATCGCTGAACACGAATCTGATGTGAAATTTTCAAAATTCCAAATGTCTGATTCAATATGGCCGACCGAAAATTTTGGAAAATCTGAAAATTCGACGAATTTAGATGAAATTGATGTTCAGGGTTTTTTTTTTTTACTCGCTAAACACGAATTTTGTGTCAAAATTTGAAAATTCAAAATGGCTGATCCAATATATGGTGACCATAATTTCGAAAAATCTTAAAATCTGGCGAATCATTATGAAATTGGTGTTCAGGGGGTTTATCGACTCGCCCGACACGAGTTCGGATGTTGTTGGATAGAAAACGAGATCTATAATGCTATAATTTACAAATCCAAATCTTATCTGAAAAAACCTCCGGCATTAGCTGTTGATTCACTTTGAAGACCCGAAGGGTGCCACTGCCAGAAATGTTCACCTATAGGTCTCGTCAGAATCGTCTGCCCAGTGAAGGGGTTAATATAAAATCGTCGAATATTTTTCTATGATTACGAACTTATAAAATTCTTGTCGGACGTAAAAACAAAATCTGCAAGCATATTTATTTAACTTAAATGTGCAGTCTCGATTTTTCATACAAGATTGATTTAAAAATTTCTGAAAATTTCAATGTTTTACCGGAGAGTGTACTCTTTTCATTAATTTTTAAAAGACATTCTGAGATAATTTAAAATCGTTTTAACTATAGTATAAAAAAAAAAAACGAAAATATTTTTCGTATTCGAATGATTCTAAACATTCCTGATTCACTCTCAAAAACTGTTTTTCATATTGCATGAGATTTTCAGATGTCCCACAAATAATGAAAATGATATTCAAGATAAGTTCACTTTTGCGCAAGATAACTTGCAATAATAAAATGAATTTAGAAATCTCGCTGCACTACTCTGCTCGTGTTCTGTTGATCAGAGCTGTATACGCTACCGAAGTACTTGTATGGTGAAACAAGTGCTTCTGGAGTTTCTGCCAAATTATCAACTAGAAGAGAATCAAATCGTATGTGCTGTGTAGTTCAATGCCTCAAAACGGTGAACGAAAAAATTCCGCGCTGCAGTTTTACAGATTTTCAGGCCAAGAATGGGAAAGTAAATAGGAAAAAGAAGTGAATAGCGGCGGTGCGTCGTCAAACGTAAGCACAGATGGTTAAATTGCATATTGGCTTATAAGCTATGCTTATACATAATCGATACACCCTTTTGGCATTAGCCCATCGATATAAATGAAATTCATATCGATTTATCACAACTGCATACCGTATCGCTAATAGTTCGGTCATCGTTCAACTTTAAAGTAATGAAACAAAAATATTGCTGGATAAAACAAATGAAAAAACGCAATTACAAAGAATACCAACTTGCTTGTATTTAAATTTATTTAACCTGTTTGACCTCAACTCTGTTACGTGATAACAATTTTCATTTTTTTTTTTTTTCTTTCTGCACCCGGCCCTCAAAACCGTACCTAATAAACGGCGATATCCTCTTTTTCGCGAATTTCTTCCCGTAAATTGGATACCAGATAGGACTCGAGTAATTTCTGCCCTTTGGATAAACTTTTTTCCCGAAAGATATCTAATATTACTTCCTGAAACCCACTTCTAATGATAACCATTATTATTTGTTGCAAGTGCTGATTTATTAACGATAAACGCTATCGAAGAAAGCACATTGTCCCATTATAGAAAACATATGTGCTTCTGTGCGAGCATTAGATTCTCGTACCCTCATCGCTTGAACGGAATTCAGAGAGATGTCGCTAGTGCCCCGAGCCATATAGGCCATTAGTTGGGTAGCGTATAGAATCGACTGTGAGACCGTGGCGTGTAGTCACATTTCGGGGAACGTTTATTTTTAAATTGTCCTTTCCATTATTCATAGACGCATTTGGAAGTATATTCGACCAATTTCCAATAGCTTTTAGAACATCTTCCATCATATGCCAAAATGACTGAGGGCCTTATCGTAAAATCTTGTATAATGCGGTACTGGCATAATTGAGTATCGACAGGACAAATTGTTTAATCCTCATAATAGAGATAAACTCGAGAAAATCCGTGGAGACTTTTCAGAAGGTTTTGCGGAATCTGAGCATTCTTAAGATGAATGAAAAAAATACAAATTCTACTCTGAGTGTTTTTTTTTTTTTTAATAATCGGTACAAAATATAGAAATGTTTGTTTTAAAATTTGAAAAAAAAAAATGGACGTTTCTGCGATAATTTTAAACAGATCGCGCATTTTTTGGGGAATTCGAAAAAAAAAAGCATCAAAAACAATTTCCTCGCTCGTTTTTTTGGGTTAAAGTATCGCCTCGAAGGACTATGAAAGCAAAAAAAAGAAATATGAGGGTTTTATATTAGTCGTACTGGCACGGAAGACCCCATGTACGATGGAGAAGCCCCAGAGGAAAAAGAACCTGTGAACGTACTCCGCGCACACCCTGTCGTGGGTTTTAAATTCTCGGAAATTCATTGTCGATCACTACAACCCCCCCTGTGTATACATGTATTGTATACGTATAACGTTATTAAAACGTATGTATATTCGTGCGTATTCACTTTACTATTATACATTCGTATATTCGATTCATTCGACTTTTCTCCTTGCTCGCGGAAGAATCTCGTTGAGGAGGCCGATCGTTAATGTTTCTCGGAAATTTATATGATCACCAGCTTATAGTGGTATAGTGTTGTGGCGTTGGTTAAAATATCGAATGAAGAAGAGAGTGCCACCAGCCAGAGAGTCGGATATATATATATATATATGTGTGTTTTCTCTTTCCTCTTTATTCGCTGCTTCCATCTCGCTCGTTGCTCCTCGCACAGGTACGACTTTTATTATATGTGTAGTGAAACACGTAGACGTGCGAGAGAACAAGGCGCGGATGTGCGATAAAAGCGTGAGAAAGACGAAAATTGAAGGCCGAGTTGCGAGGATATATAAATATGCATATATATGTATATATATATATACATATGTATGTATGAACTGATTGGAGACAAAAGGGCGTAACTCACGTGGGCTTGACGTTTAAAATCACGCTGGTTACGCCCTTTTGTTCGCCGGTAGTCAATATATGTCTCGCACACAAATTTGAATATACATGTATAGGAAAGAATCCATCCTTTTTTCACCGTAAGCGCGAGAGCATCGCGCTTCCTGGAAGGACTCTCTCTCTCTCTCTTCTCTAGCTTTCTATTTCTATTTGGCTCTCTGGTACCTTTCAAACGTTTCGGACACCTATATGTATGGAAGAATTCGTGACAATTTGGACCATCATTTCAGTTTCGGTATATTCTCAAGCATGGAAATTAGCCGCAAGTCGATATTAATCACTGGTCCATTTACATCTCATTCGCACCGATGCTGCTCAAGCTCGTAAATTTTTTTTTGTCTTTCGATCTTACGCGGTAGTCCACTTATTCCGAATTTTTCGGTGTAAAATTCAGGTTTGCGTTAAAAAAAAAAAAAAA
The DNA here is from genome assembly GCA_963564615.1 of Rhorus exstirpatorius. NCBI lineage: Eukaryota > Metazoa > Arthropoda > Insecta > Hymenoptera > Ichneumonidae > Rhorus > Rhorus exstirpatorius. The sequence continues at coordinate 27,335,365 of OY751316.1, read as the reverse complement.
AAAAAAAGGTCGACTCCTAAATTGTAAAGAATCACGACTGAACCCCTTCAGTCCAATTCAAGGCTCCGATTCATTTCAGCACGGAAATCAGTCGAATTGTCATCAAGATTTGCACAAAACTGCGTACTTTTTGAAATTATTTTCTATTGTTTGTGAAGTTACTGAGTTGAGTAAAAGGCAGATATGACTCGAATAAGCAGTCGATAATGAAAATCCCCAGAGTTCCGTGAATTAGAAAAACGCTCCGTTGGATGAATAATACGTCAAGAACCCATTTCATCTATCGAATCGAATTTTCTTATGCAGTGCTTGAACAGCAAATAGATACCAAGCACAGGTGAGTCTCGTGAGGAACGTAAAAGGTCCAAATTTGCACCAACTCCTTTATATATATATATATATATATATATATATATGTACACACAATGAGATTCACGTCTCAAAAAAGCCGCTTACCACGTAGATTTGTACCTTCGTCAGGGGAGGAGTCCGCGAGATGTTCCTAACTTCCCGCGAAACCGACGACCTTCCCGGAAATACTAAAGCAACGTTCGAGGGAAGAAAAAAAACCCACGATTAATTTAACGGAGACATCCTATTTTTTCATTGGTAAAATCCTATTAATCACACGTGACAACTGTGTTATACACGTGAGTCACGGTAGAAAAAAAACGAAAAAAAAAACACAAAACTTGACGCAAGGTAAAAAAAATGGATTGATTTAATTTACATAAATTTTGTATCTTTGTGAATCAAAAATTGATTTGATTTTAATTTATGCGAATTAAGAGAAGCTTGGCCAAATAGATTATAAATATACTTGAAATTTATATAAATTTTGCTTGCTTCATATGACAATTCATATATCGTTATCGCGAAAAAAAAACAACATTTTTTTTTGCGCAATTATATACAATTCTAGCAGATTACAAGACTATTAAATAACAACTCTCCCGAAAAACAATATTCTCTGGAAAACGAGCCTATACCGAATAACAACTCTGGTAGGCTTGTACTTCCCGGGAGCTGTTCGCCAGGAGAGTTATTATTTGGTCGAGGTGTTCGCGCTTTTGTTTTTCCGCTAGGGCCGTTTTTGATAGAATTGTTCGTTGGTGTTTTTGAGGCAATCTGTTTTGAATTTATTTCGCAAAGAATGCAAGTGATGTGCTTTTTCTCGTATTGGTTGCGCTGCGAGTGTTAACCCCGTGTATATTATATATAGTCTGTGCCAGGGGCTCTCGCAGGAGTATATATATAACGAAATAGCGGGCAAGAAGGAGTTAAGGATGAGTGGATGAAGAACGAGAATGAAAAAATTAAATAAATGAAGATAGCGATTGGGAGTCGGAGATAAAAGAAGGGTACGAGGGGAGAGCCAAAAAGGGAGAAAGAGCGAGAACTCTGGTGGCATGAACCAAAGAGGTATATAGGAGCTTATAAATAATATAAGAGGTAGAAGCTTATAAGAGACCCTCCTCCCTCTCGTCTTCCATTCCTTCTGCTTTGGTCCAACGAAACGGAAGAAGAGAAGACGAAAAAAAAAAAAGAAAAGAAATGGAATAAACAGAACGAAGGATTTGCCGCCGACGAGTGAGGAGAGGGGTGCTGGTTGAGATGAAAGAGAAGAGAGATAGTGGGATAGTAGATTAAACGCATGTAAGAAAGAGAGAAAAGAGAAACGACGCGATATCTTCAAGAGGATCGGAGAGGGGCCTTATTGTCTTGTATTAACCCTGATCTTTTTGTTCCTTCACCCCGATCAATTCGACATTATTTTTATCTCACGCTTGTTCCATAGAGCGAGAGGAATGACAAAAAAAAACAACGGGAATCCTTAACCCTTCGTTCCTAGCTCGCTCCAAGTTATATGTTGTGTTATGATACACCCTTCTAACGAGGAAGAAAGAGAGACAGAGATAAATCTCGAAGATGAAGCAGAGCGTTTGCTTCTTAAGCGTTTAACGCTCTTGCAAACGAGTATAGCGAATGCTTTCGAAGATCCTGAAAAAGGGAAAGAAATACGGGAACAAAATGTTTGGACAATTTTACTGTCGTCGTAGTTGGTACATGGACATCGCTTATTTCGGGTATTAATTGTTACTGCAAAAAAAAGTCGTTTTCCCAAAGAAATCTATGCGAACAATGTTCTTTTTGCACTCACTTTTGCCAAACTTTTTTTTTTTCAAAATTCGATCAAACTTCATTCGAACCGAGCGATTATTTCTTTTTTTAAATTTCCAACGTTTATTTCATATTAAAAAAAAAACCCCCCCTTTATTATCGATTCTCCGCGAAAGAGCTCCGCGCGGTAAAATACAATAATGACGTTATTCCGGGAGAATTTCAGCCGAGAAGCCAACATTTTTGCGCTCATCTTACTCAATGTATTCACAACACACCGCGATCGTTTGTTGAGTTATTCACCATCATCTCGTATCTCGAACATTTATCCGAGAATTGCGAAATCGTTTGGAGCGTATCGCCGCTAACCGCATCATCATCATTGGGAACGGCATTAAATAGCTATCGATGATCGTTCAACAGCACCACTCACTCGTATGTGTATGCGTGCTTTATACATTTGTGTGTGTATGCGCGGTGGAGGGGGAGTGTGGGGGGAGGGGGGAGCTCTCGTAGAAAGAGAGAGAGAGAGCAATATTAGCTCGTGCTCTACCTGTTAGCTTTTGCCTTCCTATATCTCTCCATATTGTGCCGCTCGCTCGCACAGTCCGCAGAGAGCTCGTCGTTTATTAATTAGGTCTTGCGACAGACGCACAGGTGGCTTGGAGCCGACTCGACGTGACCGTTGTAAGCACACACACGCACCATAAGTACACCCCACATACGCCACATATCTGAATTCACGGAACGTTCACCCAGATCGCCCTACTATTATACAAGCTAGCAATATTGTATATGCGCGGATCTATCTCTCGAAATGCGATAAATATCTGCTGTATGAAAAGTATGGTTAGCGATACCAGTGTTTGGCCACCTATTCTGGCAAAGAGGGAAAAGATAGTCATTGGCATACCTGTATCCAACCCCCAGCCAGCTTAATCCACATTACTGAAAATGAATTTGTGCGAATTGTCCAAAAATGCGTGGCAGTTCAAGTGTTTATTCTTCCAACAACTCTTTCGTTTTATCAAATCAACGCTACGGTTGTTTGCCGCTTTGTATTGTACATCCCAGTCATATCCGAAAGTCTCAGACCTTTCAGCAATTTCATAAATAATGTAATAACAGTTTTAAATTCGTTCATCGATCATTCCTAATTGCTAATTTATAAATAATAAACTATATTTATTATATCAATTTGACCCGCGTTTTTCATTTGGCTATAGCTAGCCTGCGTCGCAAATATTGAGAAATCGCGCTATCCAGTGCCCCGATAGTTTTCCATCTCTAAGGGCTATTAGATTGTGCAAAGTTACACATATGGCGCTAGGTACTAGCCGCAGTTTTACTGGCCAGGTTCTAGATAGCGACTAGGAAAACTGACTAGTACCTGCACATTTTTGGGTATGCATTTCTACACGGGTTACTATATCACTACGTTAAATTGCAAAAAGACAGATTATCCAATAAAGATATTGGGCATGAAATATCTGCATATATCATAATTTTATGAGCCATCCATGAGGAACGTGTGAATTGACCATAGATTGGATAACGATAATTGTCCTCGCGAAAATTATAATTCGGCGTTAAAAGTACCACCATGCAGAATAGTTATTGGCAGCGGCCTTTTCTTCTGCTTCTCCGGGTCATAAATTTTTTTTTCCCTCTACAGCGCTATACCCTCTGTAACAGCTCTACGACCCTTGCACACAGCAGAGATTTCCAATCTTGCAAAAACTACAGATTGCTGATGGATGGCCAATCACTGTTCCATTTACATCTACATTATGCCTGTGCAGATCGCTGTTTGCACATACACGCATATATTATGTATACCCATATGGCGCTATAGCATACGCAAGATTGACAAACAAATTGCAATTGATAAATGTTATATTCCTAATTAAAATCGTCGTTGAAACAGAGCCAAGGAATTCTTGCGAAATACCTCCCGTTCACAAATACATTTGCGAAAGGTATGCTCACCAAGTACCATACCTATACATAATTTATGCGAGAGAACGCGATGATATCGAGACGGAGATAGCGCGATATGTCGATGGCCCTGCGGGCAAGGCAGTCAAGTTTCTCGGCTGTGTAGCGATGCTGCCAACCGAGCAGAAACGTTGTCTCATCGGTTTTGCCTTCTTGGCCAAGTATGTATGCCCCATTCGATCGTTGCCCGAGATGCTGCTGCTGCTGTTGCTGCTGCTGCTACTCGCTGCTGTAGCTGCAGGAAATACGATCGCTGGGATTTCGCCAGACACTCGGACGGCTCTTTGAGACCATGAGAGAAACTTTTATACACGTATATATATGTGTGTGTGTGTGTGTGTGTGTATGTAAGAGGGAGTATATGTAATGAAGATTGGAGAACGACAGAAGCGAGATGGTTGTATAGTCGTACAACACACCTCGCGGGCTTGAACGGCGACGTCCGGTCTACACCAACCGGTGATGACCTCGCAGCTCCTCGCGCATATTAAATCGACGAATACACGACAGATTCCCTCCACCTCCGCCTCCTCATCATCCTCCTCTTGGAACGAGAACGTCGTAATGACGTACGAATATTAATGGCACATGCATATGTTGGTATCAAAGCGTGTGCGTGTATTAAACATGGGTATGTGTGTTTGTATGTGGCATATATATATATATAAAGACGAAACGGGAACTATATTCGATGCCGACGAAGACGACTACTTTCTTAATTTATTTACGATTTTCGATTTCGTGACGGTCATTAGTCCCACCGGTGAAACCACCGGCAACGATTATACATTGCTATATTTAAGACTTTATTGATGATATACTCCCGTGTGAATTATATACATATACATATATGTAATAAGAAAAAAAAAATCGCGCTCTTCCGAGGATACGTCGAATATACAAATTTTTTTTTTTTTTTTTTTATCGGAGCGATCGAACTTTCGCGGTGTATCGCTCGTATATGCGTACTTTTGCGTACGTGTCGCGTGTACACGTATGCAAAAATATATCACGTTTCATTTTTAACTTTTCGTAAGTTTTGTGGCCGTACCGAATGAGCCAAGCACACGCTTCGCAAAGTCTCGCGATGCGTCCTTTGGATAATGCTTCTATATGCGCGTTTGTGATGGTAGAAATCTTCGTGCGGGGGAGTCCCTGCACAAAAGTTGCGGAATAAAATTTGGTACAATAGTATGATTGAATGAACGCAATCGAAAGTCAATGACGAAAAAAAAAAGTGGATCAGAGCACGCAAAAAATGATAAATCTTCTACCGAAATGTAGCTTTTTTAAATTTTCATAATCGATCGCGGTATTATACGGTGTCACGCAAACGCGAGAATATATATTTATGCATGCGCATATATATTCTCGACGAGTTTCGGACTCCTGCGGATTTGCGCGATGAGAACGGCCGCGATGCCGCGCGGAGCAAGCTCCGCCACAAGAGCTGTGTGTGTGTGTGTGTATATGTGTGTGTGTGTGTGTGTGTGTGCCCACAGCGCCGCGGACATTCCACCGGACCCCAGGTAGCACCGTAGGAATGCAGATGGGATGAATGAGGTGGTCTGCGCCACTGTCGATGAACGCGGAGGAGTGAAATATCTCGCTCTCTTTCCCACTGTTTCACATGTACAGATATACTTATACATGGGCTTCTTTTTTTTCTCTCGTTTACTCTCCAATTCCTTCTCTCTCTCTCTCTCTCTCTCTCTCTCCCTCTCTCTCTCTCTCTCTCTCTCTCTCTCTTTCTCTATCTCTCTCTCTCTCTCTCTCCACTACAAATAGACATGTATATACCTTTATCATTGTTAATCCCGCTCTCGTACGCGAGAAAGAGAGAAATTACAAACGAGGCGGGCTCAGAGAGCACGGTGAAAGACGAAAAGAGAGAAATATATTACGTGCAGTGTACGCTATATGCAGCGAGCAGAGAGGGTTTAACCCTTCGAGCATAAGGTGCATTCCGCTTTGTCCGAACGATTATCCGTGTCCTTCGCGTTGTTATATATATGTTTCGAAATTCTTTCATCACTATTGTCGCAAAACTAAATCCTGTTTTTTTTTTTTTTTTCGTAAATATTTTAATTAACGCATTGACACTCCGAGATTAGACGGAGAACAAATATCCGTCACGATTCGCGCATTGAATACATTTTTTGACCAATTCAATGTTCGATGAACGAGAAGAAGCACACAATTTTTTATCGATCGAATATCAAAAGTGACGCGAATAAAACACATTAATTATCGATCGATTATATCGAAGAACAAGAACAACACATACATTTTTTTTTATCGTGGAATGCTCAAACGATCGATTAAAAAAATATTAATCCCTCCGAGGTTTCTCTCGCACACATTTTCAATCAAAATTATCATCTCGGACAGATCGAGAAAATAAATACGTTTTTTTTTTTTATCAATACACTTGAAAGAAAAAAAAAATTGATAACTTCGATTGCCTGACCTTAGAGCGACAGAAAAACAACTTCATTCTTGATTCTTCTCGTATACTTTCGACCAAAAAAAAAAAAAAAAACTTCGTTCTCACGTTCGATTTTTAACGAAATCCTTCGGCTCTCGGGCCACACGGCGATTATTTATTAACGATTATCATAGTAAGTGTCCAGAGAAGAAAAATTCTTAACGGTCGCGGCTTCGGGTAAAGGCCATGTGACGCATTTACATGTATATGTATGTATATATACACACACATACATAAATATATATATATATATACCTATATACATACACGGGCAGCCTCGTGCAGATATGCTGAATGGACGTGGGGGCTATCGCTCTATGGCCAAGAGAATATATATACCTATATATATAAGCATATATCGAGGCTCATGACTGGGTCACCGACTGATATCCCGTCCGCTTGTCCGCGTCCATGTCGCGTCGTACCGTTCTCGATCGTACTCGCGGGAGACCGCGCCTGCCTCTCCTATCCTCTCTTAAACATATATATATATATATATATATATATATATATATATATATATATATATATATATATATATATGTTGGTTGGTAAATTACACGAAACCTCGACGATAACCGATGAATCTACTGTACACAAACGCTTCCGTTCCTTTATCATTGCCAGCTCTGTGTATAACAGCGGACGAGAGAAGCGAGGATTCTCTGCTACATTATATATATTTCCACTAGCGAGCATTGGTGAAGGACTCTGCTCCGACATAAAGAGGAACTTTCAGGATGTTCATTGAACATCCTTACTAATGACAAAGAACCCCCCCCCCCCCCCCTTCAAGATCTTTCAATCGGTTAAAAAATATTTTGATTCCTAATGGAAATTCAAAGTTTTTTTTGGAAATTTATGTTTAGACCACGTCTTTGTTTTTTTTTTTTTTGTTTTTTTTTTTTTTTTCAAGCGCGTGTTTCTCTACGGTAATTTACTTACGGTATTTTTCAGGAATCGAGCAAAAACTTCTTGCACGAATTATAGGACAGGAAATGAGAATGTTTTTGACATTGAATTTGGCGGGTATTGAAAAAAATGGTTCAGATATATGTTATGAAAATTTGTCCAATGTAAAAAAAAAACGTCAACGCAGCTGCAATTCACAGCATCGTTGATATAGTCCGATAAACACCACTGGTTATATTACTCGCACGTATAATATATACATATTATGTATTTATGCGAACTGTGAACGATGCAAAGGCTGGCTCTTTCACCCGCGTGGTGCTCTCTTGGCGTTATAGCTCGTCGACGCGCGCTTTTCATTCATGAAAGTCCCCGGCGGACCGGAAACCGCTCACGCCAACAAACTCCGCCTCCGCGATCCCACACACCGCGAGAGAGCGCATAGGGCATCATCGATGATTATGCATTAACGATATATTCGCTGCATTATCGTTCAGCGTTCGCCTTTCTTTCTTTTTTTTTTTTCTTTTTTTTTACACGCAAGAAATGAAGCATTTTTTTTCCAGGTTAGAGATGAATTTCTCTCGAGCCAGCCGTAAACCGATAAATTTTAAGAATTTTTTAACGAACGGCTTGGAAAAAAGAAAGTGTTTTCTCGAGTTTGTATAAAAATAATAATTTCGCATTTATGGTCGGATATGACGCGATAAATGTTTAGTTATCATTGCGAAATTTAAGTTAAGCCAACGAATATAATACGATTGGGTAGGATAAAGCCTAATAAAATGCGACAATAATAATCCTGACAATCATGCAGTTTGGCGATGCTGACGTTTGACAAATCATTTTTGTGCATGGCTATTGTCGGTGAAAAATTGTTCATTCGCGGAATGAACAATTTATTTTTTTGGCAATTTTCAAAAATCGACATAAAATTTATATGGTGAATGCCCCGAATTGTGACTACCTAAGCCCCGCTCACTATTAGCGCACGGAAATCTTTATTTAAATTTGTCTAAGGGTCGAAAGTATTAATATTATTGGAAAGCGCGGAATATCAGCTATAACGGAAGCTCACCTTATTTTTTATTATTCTTTTGATTGTTTAATTCAGATATTTCAAGTATTCGTACTCATTCAAATGGTCCCAATAGTGTCCTACTCGTTAGATGAACGTCCCTTTTACCGACCTATGCAAGTCCCGAACGGTGATCTTTCAGTAACATACCCGTTTAGTGACGCGTACCACCACATCGTTGTCCCGAATGGTGCAACACTATTCATAATCGGTATCGATCATAAAAAATAATTCAACATGACAAATATTTAAGGCTGTCATTTTTTGAAATGTATTATATAAAATCATAAAACGGCTCTTACGTAAAATCAAGCAACTCATAAATCAATTCTTTCTGTTACAGTAATCTAGTAATTTTTTTTTTTTTTCAAAATGTATTCGATTTATTTTAACAAAAGCTTTCAAAACTTCATTTTCCAATAATTATTTATCGTGCTCTTTCTTGACTCTGTCATTACTATAAAGTGAGGTTATACATTGCTCGAAATTGCAATCAACTAAATAACATTGTAATTAAAACCATGCATTTTATAAGAATTGTAGATATATTTGATGAGAAAAAAGCTAACATAAGTAATTATGCTAGCGTATACCGAGTCGACGAGCTGAATGGATTCGCTCAGACGGTATTCGGGGCACACGATTCCTCACTGTGTACCGATCTATGACCTATAATATTTTCGGCCAAATATTTAATTTGCTCGTCCATTTCCGCACTCCACTGCTTCAACTAGTTATTTATAATATATTGCAATTCATTTTAACTAAATCGATGATTTTTTATTTATAAAACAAACCTTTTCGCGTTAACACTTTCTTAGCCTCGGTGATAAGGAAACGACCGTCTTAACTCCGCTCGACGACTGGTTCATGAATTGCGGATAAATACGCGACAAAAATACTATTAACTCATACCCGATATTTATTTTGAGTGACAGTACGTAAAAAAAAGATTAAACGAAAAAATAATTACATTTATTGAACCGTGAATTGAAGGTATTGTAATAAGAAGTATACTGGATGAACACTATTCGGTACACAGTCATAATTCGGGACATTCATCTTATATTAGCTTGAAATATCGATTCACAGATATGTTAATCGTTGTAAAAAAATTATTGATACGTAATCAATACCGTTTTTTTTTTTTTTTTTTACATTCATACACGTGTCATACGATATGGTAACGGATTACGCAAGAAAAATTCCAACTGCATACGCATTCGCTGGGGCTGGTTCGGAATTTCAGTAGAATGAAGTAATTTTGGTCGGACATTGATATCAATTGGGCGAGAAGATAGAAAATGGGGAATGTATGTATACAGAGCTTTTTTTTTTCGTATCTCGTTGATGTTTCTCTGGAATGCGTTATATCCACACGCACGCGCGCACGACGACGACGACGACGACGACGACGACGACGACGACGACGACGACGACGAATGCGCTCCGTGTATATAGTTTGGCCTATGCATGGAAATTGGGTTACGCTCCGGATATATGTAATCTATTCGATGAATGGATTTTCATAAGTGCGTAGGTGTAGCTCGTGGGATCTTATTTCTCTCTTTCATCTTCTTTCGTATACATATATACTTTTGCTCTTCACATTTATCGTTGATTCCTGGATAGATATGTATAGCTTGCCGATGGAGTGAACGAGAGAGGGAGATGGAGACAACGACATTCATTTCACGTTATTTTACCTGGCGCCGTCTAATTCAACGCGCACACACACACACACACACTACCAAAACCTTCCCTCTCGCCTATATTCTCACGCTGCTATCTCTGTCTCTTCACGACGCTTTCACCCTGCTATATACCCCCCATATTTCTCTCGACACACACGCATATATATATACATTATACATCTAACTTGATGTATACCGCGTCTATGAATGAAATTCTTTCGATCACACGTTCACGAAAAACACGATAGAGCGTACGTTTGTGTAGCATCATCGCGACAAACGTTTATACTTCTGCTAGCAAACAAAAGGTCTCGACTACCATATAATTTCACGCGTGAATCGACGTGAGTTTAGGCCCTTTTGTTCCCCAGCGTTCGATACACCGAAAGACACACCGACACGATAATCATGCGCGTATATACGTTTGTGTTTTATGTGTCGCTGGATATATTATGTGCTGGCCGATGCCCCGGCGTGTCTTCCTACACGAGCATCTTTCGTGCATTCCAAGCTAATCCGAGGCGAGGCTTCGGGATCCCACGAAACTTGAGACCACATATGTATGGGGTATTCCAGTCGTAGAGAGAGAATTGTTGATCGAAGGAATTTTGTTTTATTTTTCCGACCCGTTTATTTCGCGAATGGTGGCTGGAGTAAAGATATTTAAACGAATTAAAGTTTTTTTTTTTTTGGTTGAATGATCTTCTTTTTTTGGTGCATGTTTTTACCCCCGATGGAAAAAAAAAAGATGAATTATTTACACACGAAGGTGACTATGCTTGCCTCGGTAATAAATCTTTCGATTTCATGTACAGGGATCTCTTTTTTTTTTTTTTTTTTTTAAGAATAAAAGCATTATATTAATTGGGGTAAAAATAACAATGTCAACGTGTATCTTATCGAATATTAACCATCCCTGAATTAATCTTTTTCCTCGATTCACGTGAAACTCGGTCGTTAAATCTCGCTGATTCTCTATCGCTTTCAACCACTTCCGGCTCGCTCAATTAGTCGGCACGAGATTGACTTATTTATGACATTATTCATTGACTTGAGAAAAATCTTTTTTTTTTCCCCAAGCAATAATCAGGCAAATTTTTTTTACGACGAGCTACGTCTGTTTTTTTTAAGCTACAAGCCTCAATAAGAAACAATTGGGTTTGCAGTAATTGCATGAATTTTATTTCAGTGAAATAAATGTCTGTACCGGAAAAAAACTCTGAAGTTCAATTTCTCGATCTTTGAAATTTCCATCCAATCAACATTCAGGTATAATATTCGAACGAAATAAATCTGTTTTTCGCTACACCCGGTATACCAGAATGTCTTCTTCTTTTCGTGCTTTCTCCACTTTGTTCCTTCGCCACGTCTCGTTACCGAATTTTTTTTCTTTATTCTTTTTTCTTCTTCTTTTCTCTCTCAACGAGTGAGATTCCCCTTTATCCTTTCGATCAATTTTTTTCGTTTCGCGAGCACTCTCTCTCTCTCTCTCTCTCTCTCTCGCTCTCGCGTACTCTGCTCGGCGATAGACGACGTGTGAGCTCGAGTGGGAGGATCGGGTAGGTGAGGAAGATAGAGAGAGTGAGAGTCTGACGGGTGTGATCCCTCCCGGCGTTACGAGAACGGTGGGGTGTGTTATATACCATCGGTCGGTGGACCCAACGTGGTAAAAAGGGTAGGCATCGGATCTCTTGGAGCAACGCTGAGCGAATATACGTATATATACATGTGTATAGTCCTTTGAGCAAGACGGAGAACGGACATAACGCGAGTGAGGAGAGAATAAGCGAGAAGACGCGGTGAAAAATAGAGAAGGGGTTCTTCTATAGGAATTATATGATGTGGGAAGGGAAGCAATTATTGGGATGATTAATGGCCCCGGGGCGCCGCCGACGCCGCAATTCTCCAAATAACCAAAGAGAGAACACGTCGTCCATTTTCGCTCCTTTTTCTCTCCTATATATGCACCAACTCGCCACCCCTTATTTCTCATCCCCCTACCCCGAATATTTGCAAAACTCCACCGAATGCAGACAGTCCGTTTCGTTCTTGTCGTAAATTCCATTTCTACTTTAAAATCTATTTGCTCCATCGACGTACTCGTCAAATACTTCAACAGCATCCGAAGATCCCTCTCCGGAGTTGCTCATATATTCGGTTCGATTAATTTCTCAAGGAGTTTTCGTCCCGTCGAAATGTGAACGAAATTTCACAAATGAAGAGGATGAGTTGATTTCCTCGTGAAAATTGAATACAAAATTTGCAAACGAAATGACTCTTGGCAACGATGACGTGCAGAGGCTCTCTACATCGGGGGGGTTATGATTTGTGATCGCGTGTAATCCGTGTCGCAACTTGTGTCGCGAACGTTTTGCGAATTTATATGTACATGCCTGGAAGGAGACATAGGACGAGAGATAAAAAGTAGCAAGATCGAGGGGTAGCTAGTATACGAGTATATAGGAAAGGGAGAGGGAAGACCAACGGTTAGAGGGAACACGAGAAATAATATTTGAAAAATTGAAAAAAAAAAAAGAAAAAGGATAGAAAGAAGAGGATCGAGAAGGCGAAGACTGGCGAACGCTCTGGCGAACGTATGAAAACAAATTACGAGGCGGCGTCTGTTTGTTGTGCCCCCAAAGACTGGAGGCATCTTTTTCATCTCTCTTTCTTCTCTTCTCGTTTTCTTTTTTTTTTTTTCATATCTCCCGCCTTTCTCACTCTCGTTTTGCCTTCTATCTTCCTCATCTTTTCACTATCAGTTCACCTTTACTCGCTCGCCCTTCCTCCACCTTTTTTCTCCCCCTCTCTCTCCCTCTCTCCTCCCAACTCTTTCCCTTGCGCTTTTTGTTTCTCTCTCTTTCTCGACTCGGTGCATATATATATATATAGTACGAAATATACTGGGCGCACCAACACCATACACGCATATAAATTGACTATACCAGCACTGACAAAAGGGCGCAGCTCGCACTATTTATCGCCTCGAGTGATACCGGTTAAGCCCTTTTTTTTGCCAGCTGTCGAGTTCTATACATAAAACTCGACATGTGAGGCACACAGAGGTGGAAGAGACTCCTCTTCGAGAAGGTGCATTCCATCCCCTCTTACTCATCTAACACGTACGTTCAACTTTTATCTTTTCGTTCTCTCTCTCTCTCTCTCTCTCTCTCTCTCTCTCTCTCTCTCTTTTTACTCATTCTCGTTTAACTTCGAACCACGAGCGTGAGTCTTTGGCCACGTTTACTATACAGTACGGTAGTACTTGTAACTTTCTCGGTCTTTCGTACAGAAATCTTCCAATATGGCGTATCGTTGAAAAAATTATTTTTCTGATACGTATAGAAATATTTTTTGATGCCCTTGCCTCGTGAGACAATTTTTTATTAAATGAGTCCAATCGAAGAATAATTGGGATCAATTCGTTTATCGGTTAATATCGTATATAAAATAATCTGTTACATATTTTAACGCTCCCATAATGATAGAAATAATATCAAAAATAATTATGTCAGAGAGTGGAAAGAAAAGTTATAATTGCACATCAAAATTGAATCAGCATTGTTGTATTCGAAAGCTTCGTGATTGCAAACTTTGTAAAATGCAAAAAAAAAAAAAAACGTTACTGAAAGGCTTAAACCAAAAATTTTGCGAAAATTGTATATTTTTATTTTTTCAACTTTTGATGTGTTAATCTCGAGTTTTTACTCGATGAGAAATCTCGCCCTAATTACCGATGTAATATTATTTCAATCTATGAGAACTTTAACGAATCAACTATAACATGTATTCTTGTTGCACTGAAAAAAAAAAAAATATATATATATATATATATATATATATATATAATTGGCAAGATTGATTTTTATTTCAGTCCACGTTCCCCGTTTTTCTCTTTTCATCCCGAGAATCTCGGCGATGCACTGCTCCTTAATCGATTTCGCGAATCTGACGTCACGTTTGATTAATCGTAAAATGCTTATTGCGAGTGAATTTGAGACCTCGTGTGAGAGCGAGATTACAATGAAATGGAGGCCTGCGTGTTCTCTCTCTCTCTCTCTCTCCCTCTGTCCCACACACACACACAAACATACACACACACTTAACTCCTCATACAAACTTTTGTTTTATTTCTTCATCTTTTCGGCTTTCTCTCATTCTTGCTTTGACTCGCTCTCGTTTCACGTGCGCTCGGAGTTCTCTGCATGCACAGACATCGGCGCGCACACACGGAGCATCGCACGCACGCTTCTCCTCTCTCGGTCGTCGCACTCTCGTCTCGTATAAACGTGCCCTCCTCTGTGGGCCCTCTTCACGGATGAAATTCCAAAGGGCCTGCCCGCGATATATATGTGTTGCATTGGCTCTCCGTTGCTCGACTCGCGAGTTGTGCTCGGCTTTTTGATACTTGAGTGTTGAGCGAGGAGAAAGAAATACACACAGAGAGAGAGAGAGAGAGAGAGAGAGAGAGAGAGAGAGAGAGAGAGAGAGAGAGAGAGAGAGAGAGAGAGAGAGAAAGAAAGAAAGACAGAGAGAAAGAGAGAGAGAGGGAGAATGAAGGAGAGAGCGTGTTGTGCATACCGAGACGCGAGCGATAATACTAGGCCGCGAATTCATGATTGGCGGCTTCGCGGTTTGATGAGGCGCAGGGGCTTAGAATTGGCCGAGAGGAAAAGGCAAAGGTATTGAGGCGCCTGTCGGTACGCAGTATAACAGCGACATGATAAAACGATGTGGCGCTAACCTCAACAGGCATAGCCGCTCTATGTATCTTACTTTTTTTTTGTCGAGCGAAAAAAGCAAAAAAAGAATTCGTGTGCTTGCCTCCAGCGCTTCGAAGCGTTGCGTACCGATGCATGCATCAAGTCGTAGCGCTGTCGCAACTCTACTGCATGAATATAAAAATATTGAAAGAGAGAGAGAGAGAGAGAGCGAGTGAGAGATGTGGGCAATGGATCGTCGAGAAATCTTTAGAATCAAATAGCAAGGACTCGAGTAAACGCTTTTTTTTTCGTACTTAAATTTTCTCGGTTAATTACGAGCGGGAATAATACTGGATCTGCAATTATTGCAAAATAGATCTGTGACCTGTGGATGAATATAGTCATCGTTATTTTTCCAGATTGAAGGACGATATGTGTCGAACAATTTGAAAAATATTTGTTTTTCCGTGTAACGAGCGTGCTAATTTCGATTGAAGAAAAATTATACGTCGTGAGTAAAAATGCGAAAAAGTATAGATCTTGACTATATAGAACACCGAAGTTTTTTGACTCTTTCACGCCTCAAAGTCGGCGCATTCTCGCGCCTCTCCTCTTTTCATTCTCTCGTTTTTGTTATTCTTTTCTATCCATCTTCATGCGCATATACATATCTATATCCTCTCATTTCTTCTCTCTCTCTCTCTCTCTCTCTCTTTCTCTCTCTTTGGGGCCAGCGAGTGCCTCGTAAAGCCGAGAGATGCAACAATAGCCACCGTGAGGACTACAAGGTGCTATGTTCACAACGTTCTCCATGCCCAATTATCATATTGGGTCCGAAGACCAGTTCTCGGTAACTTCGCTCTCGGCCTCCACTTTATATTCTCATTCTTCTTTCATCTCTCTCTTTTTTTTTTCTATCTTACTCTTGCCCATATCGTTCACCGCGTTGTAATATATCTTCCATCTCCGTCTTTTTAGACTTCTCTCTCTCTCTCTCTCTCTCTCTCTCTCTCTCTCGTACTCTCTCACGCTCGCTTATTGTCGGCCATCCTCTCTATACATATCTATACGTATAATGCATCTTAAACGGCGGCGCCTCAAAGATCGATGCCTTCGCGCGGTCCCAGCCGCGCTTTTGACTCGGAATTCTCTTCAATATAAATTAGATTCTTGAATGGGAATCGTGGGGTCCGATTCTCGGGGTTGCGAAGAGAGAGAGAGAGAGATGAGATGAGCCGACGCGATCCAAAACTCCTCGAGACGCAGAGATATATATAGTTAAATGGGGTTGTGGGTCGCGTTTGCGGAGTCGCTTTGGATGGAGAAAAATTGTAAACGAGAATGAAAAGAGCGAGAGACAGCGGGAGAGAGAGAGAGAGAGAGAGAGAGAGAGAATCGGTGATCTCGACTTACGTATGCATTTATTTATCTATGCACATTCTATCCGATACTGGAATATTCACTTTCTCCCTCGCTTTTCTACCCCACACAAATACACACACACGAAAAATGTATACCTACTGCACATATTTACGAATACCTATACTATATCGCCTGTCACTTCTGTATTGTACTCACCCTTTCGTCTCTGTCTGGTCGTCGTGTTCGCGTCATTTACGAGTCAAAGTCAGTGTGTGCAATATGCCACAGCGCGACAAACATGAATGGAAAGCAGACGAGCGAGCTCCGCGTGGCTGTGAACTCAGCGGCGCCACATGGAAAAAAAACCAGAAGGGCTACATCGTACAAAATTTTATAGTGAACATATCGTCAGTCGCGCAAATATAGTACGACATTATTGCAATTCATCGTTGTGTACAAAAAACAAACACGTTTAGAACAATGTGGAAAGTAAAACATGTATTTGTCATTTGGGTTTAATTGCAAAAAAAAAAAAACAGCAATATCGCGTTTATACATCGAAACGAACGTGTTCTCATATCATTATGGTCCCACTTTAAAAATAATTTGCACCCTCTTTCTTGATTTTTCGGATCTGAAAATTGTGGGAGATGCAGTGTTACAAAATAAAACGAGAGTTGAAAAAAAAGCATCGTCTTTTTTCTTCTCTTGAAAATAAAAAATAAAGAAAAAAAAGCATGACTGTTCGACTTTCTTTTTATGCTCAAATAATTTAAAACTGTGAAAAAACATGTTTTTAAAATAATTTTTCAAATTATAAATAACCTGCGAGTACTAATTATGTTCACACGTCTCACTGTGGTATCGTTGCTGCTGAATATTATAGCGGATAGTCTCATTTGAACGGTCTCGAGATGAAAAAAAAAAAAATTGACCAACCCGCCCCCCCCCCCCCCCGGACAAAAAAGAGCACAACTTCGGTATATCGAGTGAGAAAAGACACGCACAAGATGAGACTATAGATTTCTGGAAGATTCCGAAAGTCTGGCTATCGACCTCGAGCCAAAAATTCAATCGGCGGTCTCGCGCGAGCCTGCTCTCTTCTCCTGGCCGTCAGCCAAATTCCTCGTGTCTAGCTCTTGCTCTTCTACTCTCGGGCCACGACGATTATAAGAGTGCCGAGGAGGCTCGGGATAAAGGCGTGTGCGGTGCATATGTACAAGGGAAAGAGAAAGAGAGAAAGATTTCGAGACTATAACATACACTGCAGAAATCGTCTCGCAGCAATACAGAAACGTTTGGTTTTCGGCCGATGATGGTGGTGGTGGTGGTGGTGGTGGTCAGACGTTTCCTAGAAGAAAGTGCCTGCGGGCGCGACGAACGAGGGTTTGAGTTGCGGCGTCTTATAGAGCCGACGATCGATTCAACCCCTCGGCTATGCGTATAAGTACAAAATTCCCAATCCACGCCAAGTCGAATATACAACGTGTATAAAGTTCAAGGCAGCCCGGAGAGTCGTGAATCCTTATTATGCGGGTGCAAAAACGTGGGAGAGAAACACCCGCGAGTATGTTGCCCGAAATGGGTCGAATGCAGCGAAAAAATCGATTCGTTTTTATTCAAATGAGTTTTATTTGGCAAAGAAAGTGATTCAAATGAGAGGAAATTTATTTAAATTGAACAAATTTTTACTTTCATAAAGCCGTTTTAACAATTTAAATGTTCGACGGATGAGGCAAGTTACAGGAATTTTAGTAATGAAAAATTGCGTCCAAAACAGTAAAAATTGTTTTTTTTTTTTTTATAAAAAAAATTGGTCTTCAACATAAGTCTATATCAATTTATTTATCTTCTCCGTTAATTACCTCGTCCAAAAAAAACGATTTGTCAAAAGATTTTTTTAAAAGTCCATTTAAGGAGCTTGAATAACCGAAAAATCATAAAATCATAAGCTGTCATTGAATTTTAAAGGCTTGGAAGTTTATGAACAACAAAAAGTTATTATAAAGCATCAACACTGAAAGATTTTTATAATTGAAATAATTCTTTGCAGCCCATTTTATCATTACGAATATATATAGGGTCCTATTCTTCAACTTCTCGCGAGATTCAGATTGCGCCAACGAACGAAATTGGCTTCGCAAGGTCTCATTCCGTTTGCAAGAAGATCCCATCCCGTATACCAATAATGTAGAAATTTCCGCTTGCAAGCTCCTCGCGCAGATGTTACAGGACAAATGTGGGATAAAGTGTCAAGAGTTTGAAATGAAAATTCCTGCGCTTAAAAACGGACGTATAATCTTCTCACAAAGAGAATGAGAATCTTGCGAAATTAACATCGAAAAGTTCCTGAACTTCAAATGCGCAATTTCATCGCGAACCTTCGTAATTTTTAGGTGACACGATCCCCCGCAAAGAAAACCATCTTTCATTAACGAAGAGCATTGGCAAATTTCTTTTTTTGTTTTTTTTTCTCACGGAGAATAAGTGTTTGTGAATTTTTCTAAAAACTTCCGAAGGTTGAATCCCAAACAAAAACGAAACAAGGATTCAGATGCACTAAAAAGCTAGAGGCCTCTGTTCGTCGTGCACACGCTGAAAGTGTGTGTGTGTGTGTGTGTGTGTGTGTGTGTGTGTGTGTGTGTGTGTGTGTGTGTGTGTGTATGTGTGTGTATCCGTATTCGGCAAAGCGTAGGCCTGAAACTCGTCGAGAGGGATACATGAGCGGGAAAGAGACAAGAATAAGAATAAGAGAGAAGGAGATAATGTTGCTTGCGAGGGGAGAAAGAAGCATATATAACAGTCAGGAGCGTATAGTGAAGCCCACACGAGTCTGGCCGGATACTCACACTTCCGGTCCCACACATGGCCGCGCGCTCGCGAGCGGGCGGGTTCCTCACTTGCCCCCGGCTGTGTGACATTTGCGCGTACTAGGTGGTTCACTCGTGCATACACACACGCACACATACACACAGAGAGAGAAAGAGAGAGAGAGAGAGAGAGAGAGAGAGACTCACACACACACGTGACACTCACGACCCTCCGTAATACACAAATACATGCACACACATGAACATATATATATATATTTTTTTTTAAATACATTTGAAGGCATATACGATGTTGCGAGTAGAATAGTAAGAATGTATGTGAATTTGAGTCGATTCCGTCGAGGCCTGACGTCATCGACCACGAACCCACAGAACCCACGCACCCATACACCAATACCTTCGGGAGGCTCGGCTCACGTACATCGAGAGTCGAGACTCTCTTGGATCTTTCTCTCTCTCTCTCTCTCTCTCTCTCTCTCTCTCTCTCTCTCTCTCTCTCTCTCTCTCTCTCTCTCTCTCTCTCTCTGTCTCTCTCTCTCTTTCTCTCTCTCTTTCTCTTTCTTTCTCATTCTCTCGCACACATTTTCTGTCTCTTTCCCTGTCTCTCGCACACAGTCTTGGCTCGATCGTGACGACGACGAGGAACCCGCAAAAAAGTATAAGATCGATACGCACCACCGATGCATGCTGCAGTCTGTGGTGCACTCGCTGCATGCTTACTGATATACTCATTCTGTATACTTATCGATATATATATATATATATATGCAACTGTAGGTGCAACGAACGATAGTTGCACTCCATGAACTGCAACTTCAACGTGTTAATTGGTAACGTTTCGACGATTTGTGTAAAGTACACGCTATCGCGGAGAGCAAGAAAAATGTTAGACTAAAATTTGCTGGCTGAGAGACCAATGAATTATCGTATTTTCAATTTTATCATGATTTGATGATAATAAAATAACTAGCCACCAGGAAAAAAGTGACATTCGAATCAAACTTTGCAATTTGTTAATTTTTTTCTTCCCCCTGAAACAAAAATCTAGCGATGAAAAATCGTAATTTTGTATTTCTTTAAACACGAAGTTTTGTTCAGGACCAAAATTTTCTTTACAACGATTCCAAATTGTTAATTAAAAATTGAGGATATGTTTGGATGAAACGAAATTCATCCATCAATGGGAGTTGAAGTTGAACGTTTTTTTTTTTTTTTTTTTTTTCGGGATTTACAACACTGACGATCGCTGGATAAAAGTAAATCGAAAAAATTTGTTTCGCATACTAATAAAAGTAAAAAGAATTCATTCTCGAAAACTTGCAGTTAGAAAAAGAAAAAAAAAACCATCGAGAGGGTTGAAAAAACAAAATAGCCGAATAAACATTGCGCCAAAAATCTCCCCCCTCCTGACCCCCGCGGAGTCTCCTCTTCTAAACTTAATAAGTCGAAAAAAGCAATCGGATATGCGATGTTATTTGTTTATTTCGCGAAGAAGAAGACGACGAATACGACGACGAGTCATGAATTAAAACAGAAAACCGAGGCAAGAATCCGCAGAGGTCTGCAAGCAAGATGAAAAAAGACAGAAGGTGAAGGCGAGGCCCGGAGTTCACGGGAGAGGGTGTGTGTGTGTGTGAGAGAGAGAGAGAGAGAGAGAGAGAGAGCGAAAGAAAAAAGAGAGCCCTGCATCCCCGACTTCCGGCGGTCCGTTGACCCCGGCCCCGCCGCCATCAGCACCAGCAGAAGTAGCCGACACGACTCGGATCGTCGGAGCGGGGTGATGGGGGCTGAAGCTTTTTTGCTTACTCGCCTCTCCTCGTTGCGGCTCGCAGGGCCCACTTCTGCGTCTTCTTCTTCCACTCGTCCTCGCAACGCTTCTCCGTGCCTTCCCTTCTTCTTCTTATTCTTCTTCTTCTTATTCTTCTTCTTCTTCTTCTTCTTCGTATATCTCAGCCTTATAGCCTGGTGGCGCTAGCTGGGCGGGTGCTGAGAACATGAAGAAGAAAAAAGGATTTAAAAAAAAATCGCCCGTGCATATCGCAAGCATATCGCAAGGGGGAAAAAAAATGAAAAAAGTAAAATGCGACGGTATGCGAATGAAATGAAGAAAAAAAAAAGAGGTGGGGGGAGAAAATATAAGGAAGCGAGGGCAAAAAGATGAGGAGAGAAAGAGAGAAAAGTGTATAAGAGGAGAGTAGGGACGTAGGCGGATTGGGTATGAGCGGAACGAGGATTACTCGAGCGGCTCCGAGTGCAGCGATGAGCCACCGAGGGGGAGGTTTGAGGAGGCAATCGCGGTCGAGCACACGAGAGAGGATGAGGAGATTGTAGAGAGAGAGAGAGAGAGAGAGAGAGAGAGAGAGAGAGAGAGAGAGAGAGAGAGAGAGAGTGTCTGTGTGTGTGTATTTGTGTGTGTGTGTGTGTGTGTATGAGAGGGAGGAGGAAGAGAAAAAGCGAAGACTCGCGAGTGAGCTCGTTCGTTCGTTCGCATCCTGCATGTCCGATGTGCTTTATGAATGCGAGCCAACCGTACCCGTTGTATCCCGTCTCGTACGTTCGTAGTGCATTCATAATATAAATATAGGCTACGCTGAGAGTGCAACAGCAACAGCAGCAGCAACAACATCGAGCAAAACAGCTCTTCTTGACTGGTTCTGCGAGCGAGCCCCCGCAAATATGCAACTTCGTTCGCTCTATATGTATATACCACTTATATATAAACACGTGATGCATACAGCGATATACCGATGATACAGTCGCTTTGCCTTTACTTTTTCGAATAAGCTCTGCCTCTTTGACTTACAGCCTAAACTTATTCTGGACCTTTCGACTTGATTGACCTAAAATTTTTGCCCTGAAGCACTCACTCGGTGCCCTAATTTCGAAAAACGCAATATTCGTATTTAGAATCGGCCAGCACCTTGTACGATATTTGTACATTTAGATCGAATAACTTTGTGGATTTTAATCTATCGCATATAACGTGAAGGTGAACTTTGAATTTAGAAGTTTTTTTACTTTGAATTAACGATCCAGGTTCGTTTTTCTCTTCTTGCTCTTCCTATATTGACCCCCTAATTTTAAATTGTTAAATTATTAAGTACATTGTTGAGATGACAGAAAACAGACGCTTCAGTTCAGTCGATCAATTGCTTAAAAAAAAAAAAAATTGATCCTGAAGTTTTATAACGAAAGAGTTAATAACTAATTTACCACATGAACATTAAATCATCCACATAAACGTCAAATTATCTTTACGACTCTTTTTTTAGAACGAGTGACACGGTAATGACGTTATTTTTTTTTTTCTGTTGCAGGTGAGCTTCTACAATTATCTTTCATCCCTAAGCCTCGATAATGTAGTCTTCGGACGTTGATTTCGTAAGTAGAAATTCTAAATATCGGTCAGACAGAACATTTTTTCTCCTCTCCCTTTCTTCTTTCTCGCTGTAAAAATGGACAATTTTCAATGAGAAATCTTGACTACCGTCAAAACGTGTTATTTTCGCCCACTATAAAACTAAAAAAAAACTAAAAAAAAATTGAATCGTTCCATTTTACAAAAGAAAAAAAAAGAAAAAAAAACCAAACAGAGATGTTCGGGGACCTCTCCTGATTTATTTCAGTTGGAAATTAAAAAAAAAAAAAACTGTAAATCGTTCCATTTTTTTTTTTTCAATTACTACCTTCGTTATCCTAGAGCCTGGAATTGCTTGACTTTTGTCTCAAACATTCCATTTATATTCTGCATATCACGTCTCGAAGTACCACTCAACGTGCCTGTCCAGTTACTTGGAAAAAAGAAAAAAGAAAATAGGTCAATGCCGTGTGGTCCAAGCTCTGTTCACTTGGTCCAAATTCGCACAAATCCTCTGTAAATCCTACAATATCGGGAAACAAAAAGCCCCGCGACGACTCCCCCGCGCTCTCGCACAAACAGAATTCGAAAAAAAAAAAAAAAAAAAAAAAAACAAAAAACAAAAAATCGAAACGATTGTGACGAACGAAGGGATGAATCTAGCCGATATTGCTGCAGTGAAGAATCCCTCTTTGTTTTTCTCGTTCATCCCTTTTTTTCTCCTCCCTCTTTTTATCATTTTCCTCTTCCCACTATATCGCGTACTACAGAACACGGTCGTACAGTTGTAGCAGTAGTACGTCGTAACGATTCCTCCTCCCTCTCATTCAACCATAAACCCTTTCGTTCCTCTTCTTTTTTTTGCCCCCCCCCCCCCCCCTTTTTTTTTACCCCGAGACTCGAGTTGAGCGTGGTTCAAGCGCAAGCGCGAACGCCCGCGCCCTTCACCCTCGCTCATGCACCGCGAAGAGTGCGCGCGCCTGATGCAATATTAATTGCGCTCATTGACATTTTTTTCTCTTTCTTTTTTTTTTTTCTGTTTTTTTATTTTTTTTTTATTTCCTTTTACCCTCGACTGTGGCACCGACTCGCGCGTGGTTCATTCACCGGGGTGAATATACCCGACCGCGTGTTGCTTTGGCTTTTGCCTCTCGCGTACTACACCCCCGCTCTAACTCGTATTATACTACGTGCAAAAGAGCTCTCTCTCTCTCTCTCTCTCTTTCTCTCTCGTACGTATACAATATATACAGACATGTACATTGGCTATCGTGTGACTTGTGCGTGGGCAGTCACCGAAGCCACACGCGAGGCTCACCCGAGTTCATATAATAACGACCGTCAGCGATTATGAACACTTTTTCGGTCGATAAAAATACGGAAATCGTGACGACAGAATAAATACAGAAGAAGGCACATTATGTTTTTTTTTTTTTTTTTTTTTTTTACAACGGCTTAATTGAATATTTGCAGTCGAATTGTAGAAAATGAGAAGAAGAAAAAAATTCACGTAGCGAATAATTTCCGTACACTCTCTTTGCGCAGATCGTTAAGGAGGTACGACTAGTTCTTTGGAGTCAAAAAAAAAGTCTAAATTCATTTTACCCACAGCTGTTCTGATTTATGTTTATTTGCATTGATTATTCATATTATCGATTATAATGTGAAAAATTTTGTGGCAAATGATTAATTTATTGCTCATGAACTAATAAAAACTGAAAAATTAGATTGTCAACGACTCGATAGTAGTCTCCATCATAATAATAATGACATGTCTACCACAAAAACGGACTAAAAAACATTTTAAAAAATCAGCCGAAAACCTATTAAAATAGACTTGAATTACCTCAGTGGAATTAATACGATCGGCAGAATGATAATTATACATATAATTGATACGTGATAAATAATAAAACTTCATAAATAACATGATGGAATTTGAAGTAAACACTTGGCAACGTCGCATTGGCGATGCTATAAGTTGGTATACGTGACCAACGAAGATGACTCTAGCCTCGTTGCTAATATCAAAACAAAGCTAGGTTATGTTCGCCGAAACCCATCAGCTGTTACTCGCGACGTTGCTAAGTCTGTGGGTGCTATTTGATCGTTCTGACCATTTACAACCGGAAATTGAAACTTTTTTATGATGTAGTGCCAGAACTACACGGTGAAGAGTAATTTTTCAATTTTTTACAATATCTATTATATCTAATCTATCAAGTTTCAGTTTTTCAACGGGTGTAGTTGGATACGCGAGCAGCAAAACCGTGATCACAGCACTTCCGGTTAACCGTCTCCGTAAGACGACGTGCTTTAGTAACTCAAACTGCTCGACTTTGCAATTTTATTACGAATAAACTAAACGGTCAATATAGCTCAAATTTTGGCAATAGGCGCATAAAGTATTCGGCAAAAACATATAAAAATTTCAAGTCCGTCAGTTGGATTCTTCATACTAGTCGTACCTCCTTAAAAGATCGAAACTCAAGAATTGCCGAAATTTTTTCCCTTTTTTTTACTTAACTTTCAATTTTTTCCCCTTTTTTTCTGAACTTTCAATTTTTTTTCCCCCTGTTTTTTTTTTCTGGTTTTGGCATTCCTTACGACCTTAAGCGATGTCATGTAAATTTTTCAAATACCAAAAAAAAAAAAAAATACGTCAAAGATGAAAAAATTTTACACATTCGTTGTGCACGAAGGAGAGAAAAAAATTGAAACAAGATTTTCGTGTGACAAACGCGTCTCGCTCTCGTGATTTATTCGATACTTTCTGTACAACGTATGATCTCGTACTCACGAAATCAATGCAGGTTTTACACCCCCTTGGTGTAAAACCATGGGGAACGGGAGCCCTCAATTTTCGAAATTTTTTTCTGCCCGACAATAATTTTTTTTTTTTTCATATTTCACACACACAAACACTCAAGCTTATGTACCCAACATGTCAATTACTCATTATCCTCGATTCAAACAAAATCGGCAAAAATAATTATTTCAAATGGGGGAAGAAAAATTATAAATGCCGTGGTACGTTAATTGGAAAAAACGAAAAAATGTCGATGGGGCTCTTTAGCCAAAGCCAGCCCTGATGAGGAGCTGTCATCTTATCAGTGCCCGCGATTCAGCTGAGATCAGTGCGATCGGGATTCGACGCTATATCCCTGTAAACTATATAAACACAAATATGCCTCGTCCGCTATCGAATAGAATAAAAAAAAAAAATTTTAATTAAAAAAAAGTACGTTTAAAAATCGTCGCTTTGACGTGTCGCTCGTCTCGTTTTCTCAATTTCGAGCCCTCTAATATATGTAGATTCGAAAAAAAAAATTCCCTCGATCAAAACAAGCACTCTTCGATCATTCGAAATGTCAATGGCTTTTGGGAAAAAATTTATCGACGATTACTCTCGATCAATCTTCGATTGTTGCTTGACAAACCGCGTGGCTCACAGAAATATTATATCCGCGTACACGTGTGTGGGTTTCAACTCGGGCTTCTCGTAAATGCATTAAAAATAGCATATTGCACAGACTGAAAGTCGAGCACGAGTCATAGATTCCCCGGAGAAAGGAAGGAAATATGAAAAAAAAAAAAAAAAAAAAAAAATTGAAACGTTAGAAAGAGATCGCGATACATTATTAGGTTACTTCTATATATATATATCCGACTCACGCACGAGCCTACGTCAACGCCGCGTATAGCGCGAGTTGATAATTACGCTCACGCAACTCCGGGTGGCTCATTGACATTTTTTTCTTTTTTTTTTTTTTTGTTTTGTTTCTTTCCTCCTCGCGCCGAACGAGCGCGCGAGAACGTTCGAGCTCTCGACGGTCCATTCACCAAGTCTCTCACTCGAGGTATAGAACACACACACACACACACACACACACACACACACACACACACACACACACACACACACATATACACACACACGCACGCGCGGGGAGCTCGGGAGAATAAGCCGGGTCGAGCGTTTCTCTCTTCTCAGTCCCGTGTCTATTTGTGCATTCCCGTTGTAGCTGCCGATGCAGTTTTTAGAGTTTGAGAAGAGGGGACAAGTTCCCAGCTCTAATATACGTGTATATACGCGAACGCACACGGGGACAAATATGTAGTCTATAGTTGTATGATGGGGTTAAAGGAGAGATGAAGCGAGAGGAATAGGTTGAGACTCGAGTCGACGGAAAGGGCCCGAAACTCGCGACATATATGTGTGTATGAACTTTTTTTTTTTTTTTTTTTTTCTTTTATTTATACATGTGTGCAACTTCGTATACGTATGAAGAAAGAGTTTATAATACAGAGAACCGAGGCAGGCATCACAGAGAAATGGATCGAAAAGGAGTGAGAGAGAGAGAGAGAGAGAGAGAGATAGAGAGAGAGAGACGAAAAGAGAAGGAATTTCCTGTTGTGAACATCTTCGGGATGCATCTGCTGGCTCTTAAGCCCGTTCACACACACGACGCCGCGGTGGCCGGTATAACATGACGTGTAAATAACAATTACGGTAAACGAGTCACACAACGATGACTATGTATGTGTGTATATATATATATGTATATATATACGATATAGTCACGTTCTTGTATACGCTTGTGTTCTTCTCCATCTCTTTATATATATATCCAGATTCGTCCCTCACCCCTCTCCCGCGATGTTTAAGTTACTTTTAAAAGTCGGACCGACATAGCAACGTAATGTCATGAAAGTTCCAAGCTAGTACTTCCGCCAGACTTGAGCGACTTTGAATTTACGGACTCTCAGATGATCTCCCCCCCCCGTACAGAGACATTGCAGTGAAGGTTTAGAAAAAAATTATTTTGAAATATTTTAAAATTATTTTAAAATAATGAGGACAATTCTTTTTGTCACTTCAGTGAAAGCTTGGAAGTATAAAAAGAGAGAAATGTATTGATTGAACTTTAGAATAATCATTGAAATCTTTTATTTTAACCAATAAATTATATTTTGATCAAAGAATTCCGATGGTTCAACGAATAAAGTATTTTACTCGGTGAAATGCTCTATTTTTCCGTTGTCCCGTATGAATATTCTACGTGAATTTCTTTTTTTTTTTTTTTTTTTTCGAAAATGAAATTTTGAGTCATCGATACGACTAATTGGATCACTTTCCAATGAACTCGAAACAGTCATTTATAACGAAGAACGATGGACATATCGAATGAATATCTCTGTCAAATTGAAAAAAAACTTGAGAAGGTTAAAAAAAAAACGATTTGACAAACTTTTGATGATTAACAAAAGATTTTTTTTTTACCGTTAATTAAAATTCATGTCATGAATTTATGGCAAATTGCATTTTTGAGTCTGCTCTCATTTTCTCATTTTCTTCTTTCATCGAACCAACTGCGTTCTCAATGAGGAAAAAAAAAAAAAAAAGATTCGGAAAAAATGTTCCCTCTGGGTCAAATAATTTCACCCCATACATGTCGAATAGTCCATATATCTGGCCTTATTGGCGCGCAACTTTTACAATGCGAATGGCTTAACGTGACGTTGGATTAATGGTCGATATGATTAAGAATACGCGACACTTGTCTCGTAAAATACGTTTCGTGTACGCGGTAAACTTCGAGGACGTGAAACGTGAACGAGAGACAACGATGTCGCTTTGCCGCGCATTCCATTACCCATAGCTCTGTCTCACTTTGTCTCATTTCACTTCTATCGTGAACACGCTCTTCCCCCCTCCCCCTCTCACTCTCTCTCTCTCTCTCTCTCTCTTCGCACCATTGTTGGATAGGTGCGCCACGACATTGGCGTATCAACGATATATCGGATATATATATGTATAAGATTGTCGTCTTCGGTCGTTGAGCGTCATCGTGGCACCGCAAAGTCGGGCAACTTTACGATCGATTAGATAACCCGTCTCGATCGTCGAACGTAATCGAGCACGAAGAAAAAAATCACGGGCAATAAGAACACAATCCTATATGTATCCTCGTCAATTCTATCGGCTCTAAAAAATCTCGTAAATGTTTTCTCATTACGAAATTTTAACAAATCACAAATTTCCTGATATAAAATTACAATTTATATTTAAAAATAAAAAAAAAGGATTAAAATTCGTATTATCTCGTTGCTCTCCGTTTTGGACAATCTTGTACGGATTTACATTTCCGTGTTCGTTTTTTTTTTTTTCCCCACAGATATTTTATCCAATTGGATGACGATGCGAATACAGAACTTTTCTTTTTAACAATACAAATATTATTATTAATAGGATTAATTATCTAATAGTATAGATATTATTGAATTTAGGGGATTGAATGATGCAAATGTTTAATTTTGGATTTTTGCGTGACCCATTAGTCATCTACATTTTTATGCATTAATGCACTTGAGTTAAGGAGTGACACCGCTCTATATAACGGCCGAAGAAAAGCCCTAACTTTGTCGATTTATTTTGGGAGTATGGAAAAAGAAATAGGATTTCTTTTCGGATAGTTTATTTAACGCATATTGAAGTATGAAAAACAAAATTTATTATCATTTTGATGCAAAATGGCGGCGACAGAGTCAATCTTTGAAATCGCCTTTTTTTTAAACTCCTTCACGAGAGGACGGATTTCTCGTAAAGTGTACGACCTGGAAAAAAAAACCAAAAAAAATTATAATCTATATACCATTGCCTATGGGACTACGTAGGGGTTTTTTTTTTTTTTTTTTTTCAAATTGTGTAAAAATGGTGCACTTTTGAAAAGATCAATCGATTTTTGGCCAAAAAAATAAGCAGTAAATTATTTATAAAAAAAAAGTTTACAATAAATTTAAAAAAAAACGGCTACGTACTCCCATAGAGAATTTAATTGTGAAGCTACTGTTAAAATTTAAAATCGATCCATGCAACGGGTATTCAAGTAATCTGTTCTCTCAGTTTTAAAAAAGTGGTTTCGAGAAAAATGCGTTTAAAGTTTTCATCGTGCTCAGCGCGCGTTCCGAGGCACTGTGGCAAAATTGAAAATTAAAGCTTTTAAACATTTTTTTTTTCACCATAGGACAAACTGGATATTGTTTTTCATGACCCTAAAATATTGTTTAAGCCAAAAAGAAATCGAATTTTCCAAAATCCTAGAGTGGTGTTATCCCTTGAATCTACTTTAGATGATCGAAGAAAATTAAATATCACTATTATCGATATTATCATAAAATATCAATATTAACGTCACGATTAGGATTATTTTATAAAATCTTAGCCCTTTTTCTGGTCATACAAAAAAAAAAAAATTCAATACCATGCTCTTCGTAAATTATTTTATTTCATGAAAATGAAAAATGTTGTCATCCGCGACGATAAATAATTTCTCGTTTATAGTAGCCAAATTCGCGAATTTCATTTTCTTCTTCGTCTCTTATGCGTCTCTTCGTTGACACAGCGCAATACGCCACTGACCTTAATAAACTCTTCCCCCGTGCATGTATACATGCGTTCCTTGCATTGCTGACGGATGACGATAGACATCCGTACATTCCCATGCAGTTTTCTACACCTCACGTTACTACTCCCCGTTCTCATTCAGTCGTCTTTCCCGCCATTTAAGATGCTTTTCGTTCTCCCAACTGCTTCGTAATATTCGTGCATTTTTACAACATTTTTTCTTCGAGCATATATCCGTATATATATTAGGGTGTTTCAAAAAAATTCTATTCAATTTTTTGAGTCATACCCGTGACGCAAACGGTTTTTTCACTTATCATGAACGATAGTTTTGAAAAATAATGAAATAATAAAGTGAAAATCCGTTTGGGGCCCAATTTAAACATGAATTGGAATGATAAAATTCTAAGAGCATGTTATTTAAGACACAGACCGATCGTCTGGCAGCTGTGAGCGCAAAAAAAAAAATTTTTTACCAGCGACTATTCATCGTAAATTCGATAAAAAGGGGAAAAAATGAAAATTCAAATGCGGCGGATCTTCCACTCAACCTAAAATTTTCATCTTTATCCAAAATTTTTTTTGTACCTAAACTATTTCAAGTGTAGGTGTTTTTTTTTTTCAACACCTTAATATATATATACGACTTAAGGTTTTTCGAGTAAGAACGATGGAATGTACTCTCTCATAATGCTCGTATACAGTTTAATAAATTGTATATACAAATCAAGTAAAACGCTAATGAATCCCGAGGAAGGTTATACCTACTTTGTGTTCCGAGGAACCGTTAACGAGTCTCAAACTTTCTCGCGGATATACAAAAGTCGGTACAAATTTGGAACGTCATTTAAGTTTCGTTATCATTGAAAGAAATTTTCCACAGCAGATAAAAGATCCATTGCAATAAGGATCATGCTCCCTTAAGTTCAAATTACCTTAAATCTTGCTCATAAACTATTTGCATAAAATAATTTTGAAAAAAACCTGAAAGTCATCCAAATTTACATCGAGGCCCACTATACAATGTTGAAAAAAATCGGTATTAAAATTAATGTACAAGCATAGGAAGTTTACCGTTTATGAAATTTCAAATACGGTACTTAATATTACAATACTCGTATTTTAAAAGTGAAGATATCGAGCAGTGATATTACTACACGGATGAATTTGATATGTTATAACATTCGTAGGAATTGTCAACTTAAACTGTATTAAAATCAAAAAACATTTATTAATATCCATGTAGGGGTGTATATTAAATTTACCATTATGTATATTAAAAATAATATTACAGCATGGAATATCAGTACAATCCTGCATTTAAAACGTATGTAATATTGATTACATTTTCAGTATTACGTTCATGAAAATTAAGCAATCTTTGCTAACATTTTTTGTAGCAAAATCTAAACAATCTCTTATTTTTGTAATACATCGTTACCTATGAATGATTGTACACATACAAAAGTTGTGATCATTATTAACAAAAATTGTAGCATTAAATAACCTATTCGAAAAATTAGTGAACGGATTTTCGGTATTCAAACTTGTGTATATTCCACACAGTGTATTAAAATTAATATCACTCTATTAACTTAGCGATACGATGTGCATGAATTTACATTTCATGTATACCAATGTTTGTAAATTTCATAAAATTTTTGAACAATGTTATACATATGTATACATTTGTCTATGCGTACAATGTTATCACGTGAGAGCCAAAAGCTCTCGAGATTGAGAAGAAAAAAAAAGAACATAATCTCTCTACGAAAAATTGAAAATTAAAAAAAAAATCGTCAGAACATTATTTTTTCAAGGCCCATTGGCTAAATAGCCGTCTTATAGTTTCTTCATGGATTGATCGTCGCATACTTTTTTTTTTTTTTTTTTTTTTTTCACCTTACGCATTGACACTATTACGTTCGGCCCTCATTTGCGCCAACTGCCTTTTCGACAAAGTGCGCAAACAATGATGGTACTGAAATCGACCTGACTGTAATACCGCACAAGTTTCTCGCTCGTCGATCCTTTCCATCGTCGATACAACAACGAGAATTCATTCTTTCGGGTTTCGAGGTACCCGCGATTGCCCCCTCCCATACCGCGGCTCCTCGAATTTTCGGGGGTCCGTGCACAACGAGACAGCAGAACAGGAGCGAGTATGTACGCTCGCGCCAACTCACACATTCCAGGGCAATAACGCGTCACACACGGGCTCATACATTCACCTCGAATTCTTTCAATACTTGAACATGAACACGCATACACGAATAACGAGAGCGGTGAGAGAGAAACAGAGAGATATATAGGCACCGGGATCCCGGGTTGTTGCAGGTCTGTTTGGCGGCGACCGCCGTCCCGCTTCTGAGAAGTAACGGGTCGTCTGTTTTATCCCCCTTAAACCCGCGCACCACCAACACCACCGATCCCTCGCTTATACCTTCTCTCTCTCTCTCTCTCTCTCTCTCTCTCTCTCTCTCTCTCTCTCTCTCTCTCTCTCTCTCTCTCTCTCTCTCTCTCTCTCTCTCTCTCTCTCTCTCTCTCTCTCTATCTTTCTTTCTCTTTCTCTCTCTTCCTCTCGCCTTTCCTCTTTTTCTCTCTTTGCATGCCCGAGGGGCGGGGAGGGCCTCTCTCTTTCCTCCGTGGCTCGCCGTCGTCGCGAGTTCGTCGTCGTCGTCGTCGTCGCGTCGTCGTCTCGCGTATCCGTCCGTCGTTTTATGAACGCAGCGTCGCGACGCCAAGTTTGCCCGCCACCGCGCAAGCGCCCTCGCAACTTTTACCAAAGCAGTTTCACGCACATCGTGTGCCGCTCAATGATCATGCGAATAGTTTGATGAAAATTATTTTTAAAATTGATCAAAGCTATTCGAAAAAAAAAAAAAAAAAAAAACAAGGAATTTCGTTACCCTATAATGGAATTTTGGTTAAAAAAAAATCCCTGAATGACCCGTCATTAACAATGTAAATTGAATGTTTTACAAAGTTCGATACAAAGTTCGAGTTAAATCGTAACGACCGTATCCTTTTAATTGCTTATCATCGCGGAATATCGCAATGAAAATCGTTGATGGGGAATTTCACTGACGAAAACTCATTGAAACGCCTGAGGAAATTGAATGTACAATTACTGCATAGGCAATTTTACCTGAATTTTATCGTAAAAAAAAAAAAAAAAACCCCCCCATCCAATAGCGTCTTCGATGCTACAACGAAAGGATATCGGTGAGGAAAAGGGCTTCATCCCACACGACTTTGCACGGTAAATCGTACGGTTGACGCCTTTTTATTTCCCATAGCAGTCAATCATAACGTGTTCACATAAACGTATACGCATATGCGCATATGTGTGTGCGTTAGCCCGAAGCGCCAATATACGAGCGAAATCCCACACGCTCTTGTACGCACAGTGTCTGACGCACGTACGCACATGTGTGTGTGTGTGTGTGTGCGTGCGTGCGTGTGTGCGTGTGTATTTAAGAATGCGAGAGCAAAGCCCACAGGGGAACACACAAACGTATGCGAGCACAGTGGCGATGAGTGGGCCTCGGCATGGTTGCTCGGATCGCGAGAGAGAAAGAGAGCGCAAATGATAGACCGTACAGTATAGCTTAGTGTATTATATTAGTAGGCATAGTGTGTTGCGTGCGCCGCATATTTTAGTAAATGTGTGTGTGTGTGTGTGTGTGTGTGCTTGCGTGCGTGCATGAATGCGTACGTGGTAGGCCGGCTAGCCTGAGCGTACCCCCGATCGAGCGATCTCTCTCAGTGTCGAACGGACCGTCGTACCGTGTGGTTCTACCCCCTCTCCCTCTCCCTCTCTCGTGCACGTCTATTTTTCATTTTTTTCACGCGGTTTTTCTTTTTTCGAAAAAAAAAAAAAAAAAAAAAAAAAAAAAAAAAGATAATTGCCCATTGGTTCTCCTCAAATTTCATTAATCTTCGCTTCGAATTCACCGGGATCGATCGATCTAAAGTGCTGAAGATCCCTGGGCCATGGAAATTTTTGAGTGAAAAGATAAAACGTGGATAGAATTGTGCACAAACTGTTCAAGTGATACATATCCAGGAAATATCTTCTGCGGAGTTTCATGAAAAAAAAAAAAAAAAAAAATTATAACGCGAGCAGTGAGAGAATTTTTACTCCGAGGGGGAAAGAAAAATTGGCAAACGAAAAGAAATCAGGAAGTATCCGGAAAAGTGTGAAAAACCGTGGACGTGTGCGCGCTTCGAAATATTCCCAAAGAGGGGCTTTTTTCTCGTGAAAGCAAAGTGTCGAATTCGTTTTTTTTTTTTTTTTTTTGTTTTTTCGTCGATCTCTCGCGAAATAACGAAAGGATTTTTGACCCGCGAAGGGGTTTTTTTCGAGAGAGAGAGAGAGAGAGAGAAAGAGAGAGTGGGCAGAGAGCGTGTGAAAAAGTGCAAGAAATTAAAGATTTGGAAAAGAAAAAAAGAATTACGAACGATGGGTTGTGCGAGGCTCGTGTGTCGGGATAATGATGATGATGATGATGATGATCAGGCACGAGAAGCAACGCCGTCGCTTCGTCGCGAGTTTAGTTGCGGCTGCTGCTCCGGCGCGTCCGTGGGCCACACGTGGGTCGATGACGCCGCGACGCGACCGGAAGTGCCGCCGCGCTTCTCGCGACCCCCGTACCCGGCAGCCGTTTTACTCGCTCCCTCCTCCCTCCCCCCCCCCCCCCTATCGCCCCTTTCCGCCAACTCCCCCGACTGTATACGACCCTACTCGACGCCACGGGATCAATGAATACTATAATACTACGAGATCGCTATACGTAGGTGCACATGCACATATACGTGAGAATACATGCGCGCGTGTCTCGTGACGAAATTCCGCGATGACGGATTTTACAACGAAATGCCGATGATTGATATGCGCGAAAATGGCTCCCCTGTCGTTCTATATCGTAAACTTCTCACGCTGGGCGTCGCGACGAAAAAAAAGAAACGAAAAAAAAAAAAAAAGTGATGGGATTTTGCCCGCGAACGAGACATTGCGAAATTGAGTATTTCCCTCCTTTTTTTTTTTTTTTTTAATCCGTCATCGAACGCCATAGGGGACCACCCGAATCGCGACGACGAGGATCGTTGCGTAAGAACGCGAAAAGCCAGGTCTCTCTCGGCAAGTGCGAGAAGAAATAATACAGCCCGAGATGCTAATACACATATACACGCGTGTGTATGGTCGCGAGGCCACGGCATATACACACTCGCGAAATATATACGCATGTTAAAGTATATATGTACATATATATATTTCTTTGGTCCGTGAAACGCCTGCGCGACGCCCCGGAGTGAGAGAGAGAGAGAGAGAGAGAGAGAGAGAGAGAGAGAGTGATAGAGAAGAGCGGGGGACCGCTCTCTCAACGAACGAACGTGAAACCAGGGGAATTTATTGCCCGCGCAAATTTCAACGGATGTGATTTACAGTCCAATCCTTTGATCTCGGTAAATAGGCGGGAGTCTCGGGGAAAAAAAAACGCCAATATATGTGCCTATGCGTATATGAGTTTATTCCGTAATCACACTCGAGAGTATTAGACGGAAACACATCGAGCATATTAAAAAGAGAGAGAGAGAGAGAGAGAGAGCGCGTATAGTTAAAGAGAGAGAGAGAGAGAGAGAGAGAGAAAGAAAAAGAAAGA
Organism: Rhorus exstirpatorius; assembly: GCA_963564615.1. Lineage (NCBI taxonomy): Eukaryota > Metazoa > Arthropoda > Insecta > Hymenoptera > Ichneumonidae > Rhorus > Rhorus exstirpatorius. The sequence continues at coordinate 27,299,746 of OY751316.1, read as the reverse complement.
CCAAGACCAAAGTCAATGCTGATTAGAGATTGTGTGTCATATCGCAATTTTTCAACGTTTATCGAGCATACGAGAAATCGAGATTGTGACGGGAAAAAAAACGCCATTTGAGAATTAATATTACGAGAGAAATATTTAAAATTGAAAATGCGAAAATTTCGACTATCGTTAAACAAAAGCTCCGATGAATTCGATAATTTATTTATCGAGCAATAATATCGTTGAAGAAATATTTGAAATTTCTTCGTTCGATTGAAAAAAAAAAAAAAATCATAATTCAAAAATGAATATTGAAAACGAAATATTTGAGATTATTTGAAGAAAACTTACGATGAAAAGAAGAAGGAGAATAAGAAGAAGACTATGCGGCTTTTATAATGTACAAGGCTAACCGGTAATTGGACCATTTCTTATACCATTGAGGTAGTAATGGCTCTTGTAGCGTGGTCACGCTACACCACGGTGCGCGATAGTACTATAGAGACTTCCGGCCCGACGCAGGAAGTGAGACACACGTGTCCCGGGGAAGCCGTCCATTCGTGTCTGTGCGATGGTGTACGAGTTCCCATACCATCCGAGCCACGAGACCTCTATTCAACGTAAATCTTCTCTCTCTCTCTCTCTCTCTCTCTCTCTCTCTCGTTTATTGCCCGATAGACTTAAATTTTAAGCCAACTTATTCTCGCGTAAAATCAACGAACTGTGGTTACTCCATTGACTCATTTTTTTTTTCCCCTCCGAATGTCTTTTTCGACCGCCAATTTTGCGCACAGTGAAAATAAATCTCCCGAGCCGTTTTTCCGAACGAGAAAATGCCTACCATGACCACCGGCAGCACGCGAATGGATACGCGATACGGACGAGTGAGTAATTTTTATTACCGTTATATATATATGTATATATATATATTTTTTTTTTGCTTCGTCAGTCATTTCGCGATGTTTTGAGAAACCCGAGGCACTCGAAATATTCAATGACTGTTGAGTTACAGTCGTCTGGAAGGAAAATAAATGATTATTATTATTTGAGGTATGAAAGAAAAAAAATTCGTTTGTGATCATTTTAGTATATGTGGAAATAGCTACGCAAGAAAGTGCGTTAAAATTGAACTGTGAAATTTGGACTGATATTGTAGATGGAGCATAGTCGAAGAGAACAAATTTTAAGTCCAATTTGAGAATTTCGATTACGATAAACGACTCGAATCTTTCATTCCATTTTTCATTGTAATCTCGAAATTAAGCCGCAAAGTAAACGGTTTAATTTCGTTATTCCTGAATGACATAGAAGAATTCGACCATCTTTCCTTTATCTTTATGCGTCAAACTGGATTTTCTTTTTTTAACTAGTCGAATTTACAATCGTATATTTTGAAAAATTGAAATTGAACCCGATCCCCTTAATCGTCGGTCGTAAAGATCGATTTGCGTTTATCGTGTGCGAATAATTGTTTCGCGAACACGATGCACGATGACGGAAGTCGTTCTCTTTTCTCTCTCTCTCTCTCTCTCTCCCTTTTTTTATTTCTTCGTTCCCCGAAGTCATTCGTACGTATTCGTCGTGCGATGACGCAGAGACTCGACAATGCTCGACGACTTGCGTACGGTTAATATACACACGAGCTCTCTGCCACCCACATGGGCACTCGAATACCGTACACTTTTATAACTCAAACGCTACGTGCAGTATGTAAAAATGTTTTTTTTTTTTCACCGAGAAAAAGAGGAGCGAGAAAGAGAGAGAGAGAGAGAGAAAGAGAGAGAGAGAGAGAGAGAGAGAGAATTATGTGTGTGAGAATATACTACAACTATACATGTGCCCCGTAAGATATACGAAGTAATCCGTGTCCATAAGAAATTTTCATTTCGTGCAAAATTACGATGATCATAATCACTGGAACTTTCTTAACGAAGAAAAATTCCCATTTCTCAGATAAGTGAGAATGTCCATGATGGAATTTTCGTGAAAAACATTCCAACTCTGTTATCATGATAAAATAATTATAAAAACTCATTCAAATTTTACTGACCCACACACGCTATTGTTGCCTGTTTATTAAAATCGTTCAACGTACCATCGGGGAGGGGGGGGGGGGGGGGGGGGTGTAAAAAAATTGCCCGCTCGTTTCAACGTGGAATGCCCCACGTGTATATCTCACATTTATAGTATATTCCGTACATATAATTATGAATGAATTTTTTCGAGCCACCCGCGCATTCATATTTCTTCTCGGGTTTTGGCGCAGTGACTCTCAGATCAACGCCGTACCCCTACATTGAGGAAACAAAAAAGAGCGCGAAAAAATATGACTTTATATTTTTTTCAAACTGCGGTCATTACCGGAAGAATCTCTTGTTTCCCACGATAATTGGGTGGAGAAAAGAAGATGAAAAATTCGTCACGACGAGGTCGCTCGTGAATTGACGATTATTAATGGATCCGATATATTCCCAAATTTTCTTGAAGATCATGCAATTTTTGGGTGTGGTCAGTTTAATTATCTCCCACGGGTAGCCGCGAAATCGCGACTAATTAACGGGTTTCAAGGACGCAGGGAGGTTGAGAACCTCACAGACTCGAGACTCATACATATATACGTACAAGTAAATACATGTATGTACGTTGTGTAGAGTGCCTCGATGTTGCTCTATCTGCTCCTGCTATCGTCCTCTTCGCGTACACACACACACACACACACACACACACATGTATACATGCATATTTGTATTATGGTTTGGTAAGGCGATTGCCAGGGCAGCGTGCGATAGTCGTGAACGTGAAACCGTAGAATGAGGAGTTGGGGATGCTGTGCGAAAGAGAGTTAAGGACAGGTACCAGTGGAATGCCGTCTTCGGGTGATCATCTTGCTCTCCCATCTCTCTCCCTCTCGCTATATAGACGCGCGCGAAGAAGTTCCCCTCCCGATCCGAGCGTCCTGCGTATGTTCCTTGTTTCCTCGGCATTGCCGCCATTGGACCGCGAACCCAAAGATCCCCCCTCCTTGCTTCATTCCATTGCACATATATACACGACGTATATACGATGCAACTGTGCGATCCTTTTTGGTCCTTCTTTCGCTTTTTCATCCGCATACATGTACACTCTCTCGAGGGTCTTGTATACGCGGTTCATTGCCTCCGGGATCCTTTCGCCTAAATCTCGCTTATGCGATTTATAGAAAAATTGTAAAAACTGATTTCTAATTTTATTGCTTTCGTGTAAAATTCGTCATCGACTATATTGTCTCCTTGAAGATTGAGAAGAAGTGTGAAAGAAAGAAGATTTATTGAACGCCATTTTTTAGTTGTTGCCTTGTCAAACGACACATTGGTGTGCGAAAAAATTTTTTTAATTGCATATCTTTCCGATTATCAAATGGTCAGAATATTCCGTAAGTATATTCTTTTTTCCATCGCTAGAACGAGGGATCGAATTTCTTATGCGAGATAGAGGAGAAAAAAGCGTTATAGAGAAGAAAAAAAAAAAGAAAAAGACATGACAGTTCGTAAGAATGAACTTTGAGAAGAAAATTCTTTTATCTCGCTCCCTTATTCCCTTGCATAAATAACGATACATGTCAATCGACCGTACGTAAGATTTGCACACACGCACACGCGCGCACACACACACACACACATTGTGGCCTTCTGTGAAACACACGCTTATAGAGCTTCGTCGGTTGCAAAAGCAACGGGTTGATATGCTGCCTGTATTTGCAATCCATATAGCAGAGCTCTTCAAGTTCATCGCTCCCGCGCATGTGCAAACACACGGGAGGCGAGTACACGCTACACGATGCGGCGCATTCATGCGCCTCCTTTCTCTCTCGCTCTCCCTTTCCCCATCGTGTTATTGTTGTTTATCGGGCATTAGCGGACCCTTTTAGCCTTTTTCCTCTCTCGTTGCACTCAATGCTTGCACCGAGGCCTGTTGCACGCTCCTCATACGGGTGTAAAAGAGTACGGCAACGCGCGAAGGACGTAAATACTTTTCTCTCTCAGTGCGGGCGAGCCCGAGTGTGCGCGTTTTCGCGCTACTCAAGCCGCATTCCTCGTGTCTCCGAGTGCGAGAATCTTCTCATTTCCCCCGATTTTCGTCTGGCATGATTCATTCATGATCGCGAAAAATCATAGATAATTCATGAATGCAAATTTACCAATTGCCAATTCGATCATAATTGTCAATATTCATTAATTTGTTCGGTAATTAATATAATATGCTTTTTAATTATGATTTAAATTACCTAAAACGTGTGAATGCACTCGTGAAAGAACTTCTCGTGTTTATCGATGATGGTATTTCAAAGCTGGGCAAGTACCCGGTACTTGCGATGTACTGGAAGTACAGTACTTGAAATACTAATTACTTTACAAGTATTTCAAGTTTGTACTTAAATTTACAAGTACTCGATTTTCACTTCAAGTATTTTTAATTCAATTTTCAAGTACATGTCACGTACTTAAAGTATATTTGCAATTAAAATTTCAAGTACTTTCCTGTACTTCAAGTACTAAGTATGAAGTACTTTTGAATACGTCTTGCTAATGGTGTTGCTTTGAATATATAATTGAGGAACGTTCTGCGCCATTTTTGGTTAAGATCGTAAGGGATGACCGTTCAAAGGCTCAAGCTACGGTAGTTACGGTGTCATTGTCAATGCATGGCTCCGTTTTTAACAATCCATGTATTATATTCTTTTTTTTCCTTTTTAAAACCTGAAGCTAAATAAATCTTAATTACAATCGTCAATGCTATTTTTTAAAATTATTTCTAATTCTTTGTCTGTAATATTTCTGTTCCAATCTGCTTAACCTGAGTGAATTACACAGTGTGAAAATATGTTTTGATACAAAAAGTACTCGAAAGAAAATCAAATGAGATTAAAGAGTACGTAAGAAATCAAATATAAGTACTAGAACTTACGAGATGTATACCCAAAAACTTGATAAGTATTTGGTACTCGATACTTGACGTATTTCAAGTACTTGGTACTTCAAGTACTCAATACTTGAAGTACTCGTGTATTTCAAGTAATCCGTACTTCAACCATTTAGTACTTAAAGTACTGATCACTTCAAATACACGTATACTTCAAGTACTTATAGCACTTTGTACTTTGTACTTGAAGTACTTTCTGGTACTTTTCTTAGCGCTGTGTAATTTTAGAAAGAAAGAAAAAATAAAGTAACAAATCCAAATCAATTTTGGAAATTCAAGTAACATAGTTGCAGCAATGATCCCTCCGAGTCTGTGGTACTGCTTCGAGTAATTTAAATTTCGGTAGACCTTAGCTCGTCCCTCAAAGGCAAGATCCTCGAGATATCGGGAATAATCCAATCGAAGTGGTGGCGCATGTGAGTCCGTGTGTGTGTGTGTGTTTTTTTTAACGCTGTGTATCGAGGTTTATTGAGGGACACCCACACTCCTCTCTCGATGCATCGAAAATCGGTATCGTCTCGTTCTCCTTGTTCTCCTTGTTCTTTCATGTATAAATTTCATACACATAGGACATGCATGTGCACTCCAATACCTAGAAGTGAAAGAGCCAGGACGGCTGAGAACGGCTGGTCGCGGTGGTGTGGCTTGTTTACGTCGCGGCTTGGGCCAGCGTGGCGGCAAAACGAACGGGGTCGTGGAGGGAAAGAGGGAGAGAGAGAGATAGAGAGTGAGAGAGAGGAAGAAACGCTTCTCGAGGAAAGAGAGCGACAGAAGTGCCGTGCGGTGATAAGGAGGAAAAGGTAGGGAGAGAAACGGGGTCCGACTGGCCCGGCGGGCTCGACACTCCGGGTCCTGTGGTGGGGCAGGAGGAGATCCGAGGGCCAGCAGCGTGAGAGCAGCATCGCGCCGAACATTTAGTGCACTGAGCCCTCGATCCCTCTCTTCGTCTCCCTCACTCGCTTCCTTGCTCATCTCCCTCTCCTTCTCTGTCTTCTTCCTCGCTAACTTAATCCTTCTCCTTTTTTTTCCATCTTTCTCTCTTTCTTTTCACAGCACTCTTCTCTTTTTTTGTCTCCGCTCTCTCTTTCTCTCTCTTTCTCTGTCGCCCTTTCTCTCCCTCCTCCTCTTCCTTCTCCTCCTCCTCCTCCTCCTTCCTTCCTCTTTCTCATTTTCGCTCTCTCTCTCTCTCTCTCTCTCTCTCTCCTTCTCGCTGTTGCTTTCTCCGTTGCGTTCTTGGCAAACCGCGGTTGCCTCTCCCTCCCGTCAACCGCAATCTTTCCCACTACATGTCTCGCACGGGGCTTCGGGAGAGCCCCGGACGAACGGTAGAAGAGGAAGGAACAAGCAAACTGCAGTGAAACGAGGGAGACAGATAGAAAGCATTCGGTGAAGAGTGTGCGGTGTGGTTCGGCGCGTCTGTGCTGTGCCGGGATGCCATGACGGAGCGGAATGCATGAGAACGAAACGTACGTTCGATGCTACTGACCCTCTCTTGCCCTCCCTGGAGCGCTGTTTCGCTGTTGCTTCTTTTTTTTTTTTCTGTATGCCTTTTTTTCTACTTTACCAGCCACCCTGAGAATGAGACACCAGCTTAAAGATCGTTGCCCCTGGTCGTCATTCTTTTTTTTTTTTTTTTGCCACGATTCAATGAGAGACCACTTTGAATTTCTCGGTATGAACCTACCGCACTCGGTACAGTCTTAAACCCAATGTTGATCGGGGAGCGTACCGAAACTCGAGACTCGAGCGAGAGAAGCCTCGACTTTTAAATGCAAATTTTAGTCACGATCTCGCTGGAATTTCTTGAAAATTCGCGCACGAGTACGTGCATTGATGCTGCGGTAATTAACAGCATTTCTTTTTTTTTTTTTTTTTTTTTTTTTTTACGCGAGGAAAATACAATCTTCAATGTAAACGGCGGTTCGATTTGTGTGAATGAAAGTTTTTTATAACAATACCAACTTAGTTTGCTTCGCCAAAAAAAAAAAATCGAATTACGAATAAATCTATAAAATATTGTTTACTTTTTTTTTTTTTTTTATATAAATTTGAGTGTCACTTGTTTGAAAGAAAATTTATTATAACCAGCGTAATTTGCAGCTTGACCAAATTAATTTCATTCAAATCAACTGAATCTTGTTTGGCTCGAATAAATTCGTTTTGCTCGTCGAAGTTGATTGTTCGAACGAGACGAGACTGAATTATTTTTGAATAATTTAACGGCGCGTACTTCAGCTGCTTCGCCTAACTTTGTAGCATGACCCTATGCGCGTGTATATATATACAGCGAAGGCGGTTGGGCGAATAGTTTTTTTTTTTTTTTTCTTCTTCAGCATCTGGACTTTTGGTTATACCGCGCTGTGGGATAGTAGTCGGTGTGGGATAGTGTGTTATAGGTTCACCGAGGTCAGAGACCCCGGTTCGCTTTCTTATTCCACTTCACGAAATGAAGAGGGGAGAGGGATTGTTGAATTTGTATTATTCTTTGTCGAACGTACGTCCATGTATATACATATATATATATATATATATATATATATATATATATATATTCACTCACGGTGGTAGGTCAGGCTTTTTGGGGTTGAGACTCGCCATTCTTTTCGAGGAGTCTCGCTCGATGGCGCACACAGGTGCTCAGGCGGGGGGGACGAAAAAAAAAGACGCAAATGGAAAAAAAAAAAAATCCAAGAGGAACCAGCCTGCGTTAGGGTCTCGTGTGCCAATCGGTCACGTAACGGTCGCACGCTCGTAACGCGAAAACGACGACCATATAACCATACATATATGTACAAATATGCGCGTTGCGTGTGTGTGTGTGTGTGTGTGTGTGACAGAGAGGGACGTAGACGAAAACCAGGAGGACGAGATGTTCCAGCGGGCTACACGGTGACGTCAAAAGACATCGCGCGGTGGCGTTATATCTCCCAAAGTCCCTCTTTTTTTTTTTTTTTTTCAACTCAAGATCGCCTATAAAACACGACCGAACGGTCATTCATGCTGAATTTCACTCGCAACGTCGAAACTTGCATCGAGAGCTCTTGTGCTGAAAAACGCATACTGTGGTGAAAAAAAAAAAAGAAAATGGAGTAAAAATGCCGGGAGCATCGCGAGAATTTCGTATCTGTCGAAGCAAAAGTCTCGTTTCCGCACGTCTCGAATAAAGAGAGGCGAACGAAAATCCGAAAATCTTCTCGCTGTATAACTTTTTTTTTCCGTATACGTCACGAGTATAACTCTCGCTGTAGCGCGATATGAATGATGACTCAAAGCTTTTCGGTAACTAAATTTAAGAGCCTCTACGTTTATATAATTATCTTTTTTGCGATGATGGGGTATGATTTCTTTTGGAATGTTTATTTTTTCCCTTTTACATTTTCATAGCCTTGAGTATTTTATTTCAATTCGTCAATATTGAATTGAAAGCAAAACCAAATGAAAAAGGGTCTGTTTCATCGCGCCTTTTTTTACAATTATCTTTCAGGCTCTGTAGAGAATCGTTTAATTTTATGTGAAATAGCCCATACACGATTTTATATCACCAACTCGGAGGTATTCGCGAGCGCGCGCGCGCGTCTTTACCAAGCGCATCGCATCAGGGACTTCTTCCTCGTCCTTTTCTTCTTTTTTCGCTCATATCGTTTCACTTGGTCCTCCTCTTCATCTTCTTCTTCTTCTTCTTCTTCTTCTTCTTCTTCCCTCGGTCATTGACTCTTATCTTCCTTCGGCCCGCGTTTCTCTTCTTTCTTCGAATCCTAAGAGTCCTCCGCGTCTCTCTCGTTATTCCATCTTCGTCGATCTTTCTCAATCGCTTGTATACATGTAAATATACGTTCCTGTGAATCCTCGTATCGTCGACGAGACAAGACACTCACTACAAAAGTATGTACGTACGTGCGTTCCCCCCTCCCGGATACTTCCCCCCGCTCCACTCCTCCCTTCGCTGCGCTGCCAGACAGTAAACAACGCGTCACCACCATCGATGCATCGATGCATCCGAGCCATTTCTCATTCGCATCACACCTAAATTACGTAAATCACGTCGCTATAGTGCATTTGTCAAATTTTATTTGAAACAAAGTCGTTGTATGGAAAAGTGCGACGTGCATTACCATTAATGCAAATGCGCGTATGTACTCAGCGACTTCAATGAGAAAATGCGAAAAAAAGTATTAATTTTAAAGCTGCCATTCGGGGTTCGGGAGTATCCGTTGAAAAATTTCCAGAAACAAAAAAAAGCGAGCGGGGTGTGTCTATTTTATTTTTTTTTTCAATTTTTTTTTTTTTGACCACAGCAAAAAAGTATGCGAATATAAATGCAACTTCGAATGTAAGTATATATCGTGAGGCACAGCCTATAGTAAAGAACGCATACAAAAGCAGCGTGGAATAAAAAAGGCTTAAGGGGGCAGCGACCTATCTGTCTGCGCTTTTGCACAGCCCCGAATCGGGCCAACGCTCATCCCCCTCTCAACTACACCTCGCGTCTCTCTCTCTCTCTCTCTCTCTCGCCCTTTTTCTCTCATATTCTTTCCCCAACCTCTTCCGCTCCGCCAAAGTTCCATGTGCATATATATACATATATATTCATATGGACACGACTACAATGCACGGAATCTCATCCATTGTACTCGTTACCCCTCGACCCATCGTCGGAGCTCCCTATACCCTCTCCTGTAGTGCTTGCTCCCTTTCTCTCTCTCTCTCTCTCTCGCTCTTTCACTTATACGTTCTCGTTTTTATTCCTGTCTGATCTCCACCAGCGTCTATACGTGCGCTATATACGTATTCTCGTAATACAATGCCCTCGAATTATTACAAAGTATTCGACTGATGGAAAAAAAATGCTCACATACCAGAAAATAAAGGGTTTCTTTTTTTTTTTGCATTTTTCTTCAAATTTGCATAAAAATATTTTCGATTTTATTCAATTTAGAGAAGCTCCTTTTTATTGCAATTAATTCCAGTTTATCTCGATTATGGCATATCCTTTGTGCCACCAAAAGCTCCATTCAACAGGTACGCACATACACGCACGATTTTCGCACATTATACACCTATACATGTATATGGCTATATTTCTATTCATGGAAGTTAGTCGGGCGCGTTAGACTCGGTTAGTTACCGCTCGGACACTTTTATTTGCCACTCGCCGACCCAAAGGAAAACCGAAGCGGTCGTGAAACCTTCGTATGCAGATATATATATATTATATATATATATATATATATATATATATATATATATATATATATGTACACACACAGCATATAAAGTACCTAAACGTATAGTGCTATAGTCGGTGATGTTGGTTGAAACACGAACGAGAGATGCTAATTGAAGCGTCCTGAAAGAGTGTAAGAAGTCTTCTTCATCGTGTTTAGCACACGAGCACATGTATATGCACATCGTATGTACAGATCTACATATACATCCTACAGAAGCTATATTACCAGAGACCGTACCTCCGGAGTAGGTATTTCGCTTCCGGCGAGAACTGCTACAGAAATTTTGTAACATGCACGATGAAAGAGTTGAAGACAAGAAAAAGAAAGATGAAAAAACTTGCGAGACTCTCGAGTTAAGGGCGAGCAAAGAGAATAAAAGAGAGAAGAAGGAGAAAGTAAGTTCATGAAAGGCGAGTCTATAGAAGAGAGAGAGAGAGAGAGAGAGAGAGAAAGAGGGAAACATGTTTCTAAAAGGAAGAACTATGAATGATTCTTTCTCGCTGTGTATATATCCCGCCAGAGTAGTTTCATCACCCTACGGTTGTTCGTTCGCATTTTTTTTTTTTCTTTCTTCCTTTATTCATCCCGTCTTGTCGTTTCAAGCACGGTATGCCGCGCTGTCTTATCCAGCGCGGGCCCGTTACCCGCCCGCGGACGCTCGACAAATATTTGCTCGGTTTTTCAGTGTGTACTGTTGAGCCGAATCGACAGTTAAGGTGTAAATGCATGTATATACATTGAATCCCTCGGTAGATTGAGAAACGAAATGTGAATTTCTCGTGGATCGTTGACGGCGTAAGAAAGATCCTACATAATCTTTTCACGGATACAAATCATTTTGGCTCAATGATGTTTTTTTTTTTCGTTTCAATTTCATTGTTCCCTCATCGTTGAATCTCGTTTTTTGTTGCCAAATTATTATTTCGTACCGCCAATATAATCCATTGCCTATAACGAGATATTGGTTTACAAAAAAAAAAAAAAAAATTAAAAAATTAAAAAATTGATCCGTTTCACTGCATCGAATAGTTGTAATAATATGAACAGCGGTGCTTTTTGAAGCAATTCTCATCGAAATTACTTGAAAAAAAAAAATCACTGTCCACGTATTCACTACTGCGGCAAAGAAATTAGCGAACTATTCTTTCATTCTGTCTATCGTCCAACTGCAAAAAAAAAAGACGTTAAAAATTAAACAAATTTTATTCTCAGTCGGGCTGGTAACGGCGTGCTTGATCGAGTTGATATTGCCGATCGATTCGCCGTATTCAAACTCAGATCGGGTTGGTTTTTCAATCAGTTTACATTTTCTACCCAGAGATACAGTTCATTTGAAATCGCTTCAATTGCCGACAAACGACTACCAAAAAAAAATCAAGCACAAAAACAAATTTAGATTAAAAAAGAGAGAGAGAGAGAGAGAGGAAAATACAGATGGAAAAACCGCAAAGCCACGTGTGCACGAGAGTCCGAGAGCCACGCAAACACGCTCCCCTCCCATATCATGGGTCGATCCCCGATTTGTGAAAACGCGCCGCTCGGATATGCTGCCCTGTGGGCAGATCTCGCGAGATGAGAGCTTTGCTCGCTCGTGAACGCGCGCGTGACCAAAACGAGATGAGAGGTTTGTTGGAACGCGGTTTCTGCCAGGGTGGGGTGCGTTCACTCGACGTTTTGTGATAGGATAAAAGGCGAAGGGAACGCAAAAGAATAGAAAAATAAAAAAAGAAACAGAAGTAAACGAGAACGAGTATCAAAGAGCGGGAAAACGAGAGAGAGAGAGAGAGAGAGAGAGAGAGAGAGAGAGAGAGAGAGAGAGAGAGAGAGAGAGAGAGAGAGAGAGAGAGAGAATGAGAGAAGGGTGGAGCGAAGTAGCGATACGATGTAGAATACGCGCGAAAGAACAAGAAGCACGAGAGAAAAAAAAAGAAGCGGTAGGAGAAAACGATGCTGGTGTGGCGAAACATTACGGGATGCTGGTTGTTGATGATGATGATGATGATGATAGTGGTGGTGGAAACCCCACCCTCTCCTGTACATCTTTACACACACACATACACACATACATATCAATACGACTGTGCTTGTATATGTGTATGTGTATCCCTTTCTTCGAAGTATGTAGAAGTGGTGGCGAGAACGCGATGAGATGCGAGGGAGACGAAGTATAGAGAGGTAAAGGCAGCAACAGCCTCCGCAAAGCAAAGCACGAGAGGAGAGTGAGAGAAGAGCGAGATCGAGAGAGGAGAGGAGGGGGGGGGGAAGTGGCGATGTCCTAGCGAAGGTCACGGCCGGGAATGCGGTTTGCGTCCGTCGGTCCAAAGTGGCGTGCCGCGTTGCGGGAGCTTTTCTCTCGCTCTTCCTCCCTCTTCTTCGTCCTCTTCGCTCTCGTACATAACACACTCTTTTCTCTTTATCTCTATCTCCTATTTTACATCGTCTTGTCTCTTTTCCTCGGTCATTCGCTGCCGTCCGCTCTATCCCTCCCTCTCTCTCTCTTTCTCTCTCTTTATTCTTCCGACGCTCGACACATACGCGCAGACTTCAGGAATGCACCAAATGCACCGCTCTCGCGCGCGCTCACTGACCAGCGAACGGACGCGCTCTCGCAAAAGGGAGAGGCTCTCGTCGCGTCTTTCCCATCCTACCTCATATCCACTTGTTTACTTCGGTCGAGCCTCTTCCTTCTCCTCCATCTTCCTCTCATCCTATCCGAGTTCTTCCCTCTCTCGACGTTGCTTCTTTCTTTTTTGCCGCTTCTTTTGGTAATTCTCGAACGCATCACTCTTTGCCACTTCCCTACCATTCTTCTTCCTCTTCTTCTTCTTCTTCTTCTTCTTCTTCTTCTTATTCTCCGTTCTTTTTTCTCGTACGCGCCGCTTCGGGCTTAAGCGAAATCTCACGAGATCAGCCATTTCTTCGATATTTATTATGTTGTCGTTATAGTTACTCTGCATTAATTAAAATAACACAGTACCTCTTTACACGATCATTTCCCACTCCCAACAAAGAACGAAAAGTCTTTGGTCAATTTTTAATTAATTTTTTTTTTTTTTACAATTTCACCAAAAATTATTTCAAAAAACGCATTGGTCGTGTGTTACTCACTGCGCAATACTGAAATTGACGAAGAAAATTTTTTCACTCGAAAATTCGTGATTTATTTATTTATTTTTTTTCGTCCGTCTTTCGCACAGCTGAAATTTTACTCAAATTCTCGAGAAAAAATAAATCAGCTCCCCATAGATTAACAATGTATGTGTGTACCATCCAGTAAAATGCATTTTAATGCGTTCGTGCGTGCATAAAAGAGTCCAGGGATCGCGGAAGCGGAATCCACTTTCTCTCCTCGATTCCCTCCCGTATAAAATATGCATAGCTTTTCGCGATTTCGTATGTATGTGTATGTATATCTCTCGCACTTTTGCGATCCTCGTTGGGTTAGCGCGAGGTGGCGCGCAAGTTGGCCCTGACCCACCCAAAGGATGCAATCCGCATGCTTGCTGTTTTGTGCATTCACCAGGGGTTGATGACGTGAAGGGAAACCGGAGGGGTTTGAGAGAGTCGACGGGCGACAAGAGGGGTGGCTCACCGGTACAAACGAAATGAAGGAGAAGGAGAGAGAGAGAGAGAGAGAGAGAGAGAGAGAGAGAGAGAGAGATAATACCCCCGACCTGGACAAGAGAGTCTGACCGAGACGGGAACATACAAGGGTGGAACGGATGCGGAAAGGGATGAAGAGAAAACGGCGTGGCATGGAGAGAGAACGAAAATGTGGACGCACCGGTTTTGTGTGTATTTGAGGGGGTCGTGGACCGTCCTCGTTGCCACGAAACCATTACGAGGGGTCTCTATATGTTCATGTGTGTTTGTGTGAGCTTCGCAAATCAATAACCACCTAACCGAACCTACTCTAGCTTCCATACACTCTCGGGTATAACAATCTCATCCCCTATTTTCTTGTAGCAGCAGCCCGACCGTGCATCGCACGCGAAACGTACCGTGTCACCCACCGACCTAAAGCAGCTGCACCCGCGTCTGAGACTGATGTTCCATAAAACACACTTGATATCCTTGCACTCAATTGAGATAAAAAAAAAAAAAAGAAAATGTTATTGCCGCGCAAAGAAGAAATTAATGGGTCGATCTGACGAGTGTCAAGTGCCTAAAGTCAATATGCATTGCAAACTTTTTTTGACTCAACTTCCTAAAATATCTTTGTCTATTCAAGTTGTCCCCTTGCACGGGATTCCGCTTCGTCTTTTAATTTTTCAATGTCATTGTTTTTTTTTCATAAAATAAATTCATTATCGATTCATTGTATTTTTTGTTGTTCAATTATTCAATTGTGAATTAATATTCAAGTGAGTTCTTTCCTAACTGCAATTATAATTACGATCGCAAAAAAAAGAAAGCAGGCGCATTAGAAACTTGCGCACTTCTTCCTCATTATATTTCATCTCGACTACGAAATTCTCTCTCTCTCTCTCTCTCTCTCTCTCTCTCTCTCTCTCTCTCTCTCTCTCTCTCTCTCTCTCTCTCTCTCTCTCTCTCTCTCTCTCTCTCTCTCTGTCTCTCTCGCTTTCTCTATGAGGTTTTTAATTTTGGCTTTCTCATAGAGGAAGCCTTTTGGTCAATATAAAATAATGCAGAAGCAATGTGCAAGTTTCTAATTTGCACGCTTTTTCCACAAATTCGTTTTCAACAGTTCAAAATTTTCAACGTTACAAAGTTTAATTACGTTTTTACAACATAAAAACTGCAGAAAATTTGTTCATCACTTTTCGGCTAAATCAATACTGTTGAACAAATAACCATTATACTTACATCGTCAAAGAATGTTATGATGTAGTGGCATATTAGCTAACATTTTAACGAAAATTAGTGTCCCCTGGCTTTTATTTTATGGCAAATGCCGGCTCGATATTCGAAAATTTACGAAAGTTAGAGCAGCCATTTTCCATAAATATTCAAAAAATATTTTTAAAAATTTTAATTTAAAGAAATCTCAAACTCTTCAAATCTCAACCCTTCAACTCTCCGTTGGCTTTGCCTGGCTCGAAAACAGTCACTTTACGCGCTTGCCGCATAATATACTATTTTTTCATGTAGCTGCATCAATGTAGATGATGTTCCGAAAATTTTAGATTTTTCGGCTTAAAAATATTCGTGCTTTCTCGAATTTTCTATAGCGAATCCTAAAAACCCCATGTCATTCTTACCGGAAACTTTGACCTCGTTGGCCAGGATCAATCATCAAATTGAAAATCTAAAAAAATTCACGGATTCTTTATTTATTTATTCGGAATCAACTTGGGGGAGTGAGATCATTACAATTCGAAAACACCCCAAATAAGGACCACCCTAATACATGTAGTACTACATTACGTCCAGACAGTTTTTCCAAATGCAATTTCTTGACTATCTGAAACTTTCCTAACAATCTGACATGAAAATCTGGAATTTTTTTTTTTCAATACAAAGCCTCCTCTATGAGCGAGCGAAAAATGATCATTTCCTTGACAAATTGCACTCTTTATATCTACCAGAAAAATAAATTATTAATCACTCGTTTCATGCACTCAAGATACGATTTCGACGCAGGCTCTCCATACATATATAGTAGAACTAGCGTATACGCGCATGTTAGCCTTGATATTCTCATCCCAAGAGACTATCAAAGATTGTTATCTAGAATGTTAAATATAGATATTTTAACGAGCATAACAGACGGATATAATATAACATTGCGAGTGTCTCGTGTGCGCATTCTGAAATGGTAATTGCATCGTGTGGCTCAAGATATTATCCTCGTGCGTGTATAATACCCTCGTGGAGTCAAAACTCCTTTCCCACAATATAGTATCCGGAGTATGAAACATGTATATGTATCTCTCTATATCTCTCTCTCTCTCTCTCTCTATATATATATATATATATATATATATGCATTTATAAATGTGACTCGTGCAGTGGTGCATCGTCGTGTCCGATCAACCGGTGCATCGTTATGTACGATCAACCGGTGTATCGAACGCGTGCATCGCGCGATCTTCATCGTTCCCCCGCATCGTGTAACATTGACTCTCGCGTTGGCGATCGCGCCAAAGTATCCCCACGCATACTCATACAAACTAACACACACACACACACACATACACGCGCGTAAATCCCCAGATCTTCGTGCATGTTGGGTTCGCCGCCGCGGTTTTGCTCGAATCACCGATAGTGGGGGAATTCATTCAGTGCCCGAGTACGGTCTTCTCGATGCGCATGCCCTCTTCCCACCATCCAGTTTTCACAGACCCAGACCGCGTACGATGCTTCTACGCTTCATCCGCGAGCAGCGTACACACGCTACTCACGCTGTCTTCTCCCCTTTACCCCTCCTCACCTCCTCCTTCTCGTCTCTTCCCCCTTCTCTACGTTTCCCCTCATCCACTTCTTTCATACACCACGCGGGAGTATTTCTCCCTCTCTCTCTCCTTTCTCGCCAACACGTACTCTCGGAGTCAGTCGATAGAACGAGTAGTGGTGAGTGAGAGGGAGAGAGAGAGATAAAAGACGAGTGGTGTGGGGTAGACTGCGCTCTCCTCGTCTCCTCTCCCTTTTGTATGTCTTCTTTTTAATCCTACTTCTCTCTTCGTCTCTGTTTTCGCTCGCGTATTACTGCACGACATACACGATGCAGAATTCTCGTATACTCCGGTGCATACTTATATGTAGGTCGTTTTTTTTTTTTTTTTAATTTTTTAACAATTCTTTCGATACTCTCTTCACTTGCAAATCTCACAACGTTTTTCTCGTTACTCGGGAAATTTTTATCCGAATTTTTAATTCACACGAGCAGAATGGGGGACAGACCTTTTCGAGAGAATTGTACACGCAAAGATTTCCTTGATCTCTCATGTCGCAGTAGTAAATATATATGGTGGATTTTTGTTTTTGTTTTTCGTTAACCGATTTTTTTTACGAAAATTGCGTTAAAACTTACAAGGCAGTTGGGTAAACACAACCAAACTCATCTCTTTAATTGTTCTGAACATTACTAAAAACAGAGAGAGAGCACGCACCTCTCCATATATAATCACTACTGCGATACCGCGAGTCGGACGAAAGGATATAATATGCGCGTGGGAACGTTTACTCGCGGATATAAATATCCGCGGATCGATAAGCAATCTGAAAGAGTGGTGCAAAAACAAAAAGGGAATGATCACAAAAATGTGCGTGCGTGTGCGCGCGCGCGCGCGCGTGTGTGTGTGTCGGAAAAAGTTGTCAGAATCGAGGTTCCACTCTGCTGATGTATACTTTTTGCCCGAGTCTTTTATGGCTATGCGCTTGCACTTCTCTTTTCCTCCGTTCTCGAATCCTTCTCGCTATTGCACACGAACTCGTGGATGCACATAGCGCACACACGTGGGATTATTCCGATAAATATAATACGTACACATGCGCGTGTACAGCCGAATGCGATGCGATCCAGCGGGAATAATATACCGTGTAGTGGGATTGGCCGAGTGACTGAACTGAAAGTGCAACGATATACACGACACGACCACACGCCGCCGCGTGCTCGCGGACGGTGCATTACTCACGCCTGATTTCCGAGGCGTAGTAAGCTGCAAGCCCGTACACTAATATTATCGTGTATGTGTGTGTGTGTGTGTGTGTGTGTGTGTGTGCGTGTATATGTGCGCTGCGCATATAGGCAGAACGAGGCTCGCTATTTACGTCTTCTTTTTTTTTTTTACTGCTGCTTTTATCCTCATTTATTTCTAACTCTAATTCCCGTCTTCTTCCTCATTTTCATTTTCTCAAACGGACGATGTACATGCACATTTTTTTTTTTACCGCAAACGCTCTTTCTCGTCTCTGAACTTGCGGTTAAAATAAAAAAAAATAAAAACTCGACGATCGATTATGATTGAAATTGCATTAAAGTCGTTTCTCGTTAGCATAATCCACGTGGACAGTGTGGTTCATCGGTATGATGAAGCTTTTTTTTTATGATAAATTTCTGACACCGATGATACGAAAGTCAAGGTAAAATTTTTTTGTGCTATTGGCGATTGAGAACGAGTTTCGAGAATTCTGCAAAACGACGAGAGAAAAGATTGACGATCGTATCGATGGAATTTACGATGTATGACTTTACCTTTATCCTGGTTGCCTGACATCTTATTTACTGTGCACGCTGTACTAGGGAAATTATCGTTGTGTTGTAATGTTCGCCTGTCAACAAACTTTTGTTTTTCGTCGTTTCCATTAGCCCGAATGGCCGACAACATTATTTACTGATACATTATCACTAGATATATACATATGTGTGTGCGTGTGTGTGTGAGTATGTATGTATGTATGTATGTATACATAAGTATAACGCTTTATATCGTAATTACCAAAGCATCTTCAGTCTTATTAGCAATCGATCATCGTAATCACTTTTCTCTCTTTCTCTTGAAACCCTATACCATGTTATATATATTAAGGCGGTGAACCTGACAGCAAAGGATATAAGGTAGGTGGCGGACTCACAGTACGTGAACGCGATCCGAGAGAGAACTCGTTCTCGACCACCCCGAACCTCCGGGCAGCCTTTATCGTTCGGGCAAACTCTGCTGCGCATTAAAGCTCTGTGAGTTGGCGAGGTGGAGGGTCTTTCCCCATTCCCCACGATTCCCTCCTCCACTCTTGTTTCCCTCTCTCTCTCTCTCTCTCGCTTTCTTTCTCTCTTACATTTTATTTCTCAACTCTCTCACTCTCTTCCTCTTTGACACGAGGCAGTCTCGTCGACGACGTATCAGCAGCACCGGGGAACTCTCGCGAACTCGCGAGAGCTCGCTCGCGGTGCTCTATAGCTTCTGAGAAACCGATAGCAGAGCTCACCGTTCGCAAGTTTTGTGCCAAGAGCGCACAGAGAAAACCGCATAAGAGGCCTTTATATCCATTATTCACATATGTATAATAATAATACCCTTGGAATGAAAATAATATGACTGTTTTGACTGCAGCGAGTTAGACGTAGAAATTGACATCATCCGGTATAGTAATCTGGTCATATGTATATTGGCAAACACGAAACATCCAGCAATGATCCACATAACAGTTTATTGTTGCATCCGGATATGCATGTATGTCAGTTATATAGGTCCTTCGTTTCTTTAGCTGTAGCGGAAGTTACTTCAAAAACACGTTGGTAAAATTGCGAAAATGCACGGTATCCTTGAGAAAACAAAAATAAAAACATTTTCCCGGACTACAGATCAGATTTACGAGCATGCGATTCTCCCGAAAATCGGAAGAATTATAATATCAGAATGAAAAATCGCTGGAACAAACCAATCGTGAAAGTAATAGCCAAAGTATGGTTCTTTCGTGTTTTGCGCTTGCAAGTTGTTCAGTCATTGATGGCAGTACCTTTCTTTTTTTTTTTTTTTTTTTTTTGTTTTCTTGTTCCACACACGATAACGAGCCAATACAGACTCGTATATATTATTGTGTACACTCGCATGATATCATGGTAGAAATGCACTTTGACGCTATAGGTCCCCCGCATGTATTTTACCGAGGTGGACGAGTGAGCGAGCCTTTGCACACACATACACACACATACACACGCAACAGCATATGCAGCAACATTGCATTCCCCCGCGGTGCATTGACTCTTCCGCCCCTCCTCGCTTCCCTCTCGTGCCTCCACCTTCTGCTTCTTCTTCTTCCTCGTTCTCTTTTTCTTTCTCTCTCTCTCTCTCTCTCTCTCTCGCTTCTTCGCGTCTTTCGACTCGTTCTTTTTTTTTTTTTGTTGTTATTATTTTTACTCGCTGCTTCCTCGCACTCCCACCCGTTGCACACCGGTGCAATCGCCTTCCCGGCACAACACAACATTCCTTATTCTCGACCTCTTCTCCACCTCCTATTCGTCTCTCTCTCTCTCTCTCTCTCTCTCTCTCTTTTATTTTCTTGCATCTCTCCACAGGGCGAGTCAGAGTCCTTTTTCGCTACCAACATACGATCGCCACACGCTTATGTATATATATCGACTACTCTCCAACAAAATGGCTTCAAGCGTATCCATTTATGCGTAAAATCCTCGCAATTACGCCCTTTTCGTTGCCATCAGTCAATGCATGATGTGTATGCGTATATATATTTTTGTGGTCATCTCTCGCGTCGCCTCTCTTTTTCGTCGTTTCTCGTCTCGTTCGCCAACGAGAAACGTTCGCACGAGCACTCTGTGCCCCTGCTATATAGTTATGAGCATAGTATATACATACACGCTCGCTATGGACAGCACACATTGCCCCACGGCGCAGTTTCTCGATAAAGGAATTGCGCGGCAAACTAGTCGAGCCATGAACCTCGTACTCATAATCATCCGTTAGTCGTCAACGATATCGTCGTCGTATTTTGAAGTGGAAAAAACAAAATAAAATCATTAAAGTTTTTCTTGTGACGCGAAAAAAAAAAACGAATAATTTTTGGTAAAACCATTGAATGTCCGAATTTTCGAACAATTGTGAGTATAATTAACCGTTATTAGTATTCTTTCGTACCGCGGTAATATGTTTGTTTGGAGAAAAAAATTATTCGAGATTTTTTTGTAATTGTCAATAACAATCTCGATTTTGCATGGATATTTTCATTTTTCTTTTTGTTGATGTCGTTGAATTCTAAATATTTTCCAAGAAACATACGAATGTTTAACTCAACTATACGTTATTTCCTTGCGAATGGTCACGCTGATGCCGGTCCTGTTGCAAACGTCCCGTTTCGTCATGCCTCATAAACATCTCGCGTCTTATAATTCATTTGAGACAGGCATTAATTCATACCCGCGGACTTCAAACAGTTGTATATTGAATCATTTCTTCGCTTTCAATGCACAACGGTTAACTCCTGCAGTCGAAATATCAACTGCCCCCGCGTGTGTTTACAAGTAATGAATAATGAGTTGCTCGAAAACGTGGTTTTTCTTCTTGACTGGACATTTTGAAATTTGATTGCATGGAATTTACTTTGATGTTGAATGGGAAATATACCGATTCATTTTATTCGCATAACATCCATCCATGCTAAAATGTAAAATAATAAATTTTATTCGCTTGACATGATTTTTTTTTGTGTACACATGTATACTCAAATCAAATAGATATTTCACCACCATATGATTTTTATTTACGTCGCTGATATTACATGGATTTTTCCTCCAAATCTACAATATAAGCTCATTATCATTCATTTTGTAATGAATTTTGATTTGAAGATGTCACTATAAACAAATTCATTACAATAATCTAAAGTACAATAAAAAATATTATCGATTGTAAAATAAATTAGCGACAATTTATAATTCTGTCCTTCATCTTTCCTTGAACATTTGCCTTGAGTTTTCCTCGTTTTTATGATATAATTTACCGTTCGAAGCAGACAGGTTTTAGGGCTTCCTTTAACGGTCAACGCGTATATATATACAGGGTGGGGCATTTAAAGTGACCAGGGAGATTTTCTCGAAAACGAAGCAAAATCTGAAAAAAAGTTTCAGACAAGAGCTGTAGGGTTTTGAAAGGGACAGAATATAGCGCGTTCGAATTTTTATTAAGTTGATGCGCCAAAGAGATACGAAGGTCAACTTTGGTTTTTTAAATGAGATGGTGTATTTTTTATTTTTAAACTGAAAAGAGTATTCGATTTTGAGTATAAAGTGCACCAGTGTCCTAATATTGACACTCAATAGGATTTTTCAAAAATAAGAAAAAGATGTCCGCTCTCTACTTTACGCGGGATAAATTTACAATTTTGTCCAAGCAAATGTTCGAAATGATGGCCATTAACTTCAATGCACTTCCGAAAGAAGTGTATTGAAGTGTAGAAATTTTAATTTCTGCGACGTGATGTGAATTCTCTCAATAACGATCATTGAATAACATTCGTCTACAACTTTGTGTGTTTACTGATAACTCTTGGTTTGATTTTCAAAGGTATCATGAAGCATCTAATGCCTGAAAAAATTGTTTACATATCACACAAACCTCAGAGGCATTGTTTTTCCCACGTACAGTAGAAAGTTGAAATCGAACCAAGAGTTATCAGTCAAAACACAAAGTTGTAGACCTGCAAATTGGCCCGCACGTTCTCCGGATCTCACTCTTCCAGACCATCATTTCGAACATTTGCTTTGCAAAAATTGCAAATTTATCCCGCGTAAAGTAGAGAACGGACATCTAATATATTTGTGGTCAAAGGGTCAGTTTTCGAGTCGGGCAAGATGTCTTCAGGATTCTACTAATATAACCAAGAGACCTTTTCTCGAGGCCCAAACAGCGATAAAAGAGAAAGACAGTCATAACGATGAGGGACTCAAAAATAGATTGATATATGAGAGGGAGAGAGAGAGCGAGAAAGAGGGGGAGAGGGCAAAGAAAAGGCAATAGTAATAGTTCGCGCGGAGAAAAGGATCCTTCAGAGCGCCAGTACAGTAAACGTCACTCGGGGATGTACGAACAAAAAGAAAGAGGGAAAAGCAGAGAATTTTGATAATCCGATTTGACCGTACAGCAAGACACATCAAATAAGACCCATACCTAGAGAAATAGAAAGAAAGATACAACTAAAATAGTGTATACCGGGTACAGTAGCTGTTCCGCACTCTTATATTCCTTGAAATTTGACCCAGAGTCGTCAAGAACGTCCTCGTCATCTTGCAAATTGCGGATTAACGAATTGGTTTATGGTCTCTTTGAATTACCGCTGCTTCCTTGCCACAAATCTCTGTATATGGTACATATTTAAGGCAAGGTATTGTATCGAGCGATTCACTACAATGATCCGTTCGATACGAAGAGTCCTTCACTTTGAAATTTGTTCCTTTTTCTTTTCTCTTTATTCCTACACGTACCAACACCGTTACTGTGACTCTTCCTGCTTGTTTTTCTTCCTGCTATTCAGCAATGACGCGTATAATCCTTCCGTCGACACTCTTGCCGTCTAGAGTCGGCTTCACGGCAATTACAGTATCGAAAATTAGGCAGAAACAGCGGGGAAGTGTCGTACACATCCCTCTTATAACGACGAATTACGGTCTACACGAGGTTTTACCGTTTATTATCCGGCTTAAGTCGACAAATTTTTGCAACACCAATGTATAGCGGTTTGAGTATTTCTGTTTTCACCGGGATTTTCCCCGTTTTGTTCCCCGAAATTTTCGTTCTCGTGTCTCTGTCAACGGTAACGGATTCTTTTTAGTTTTCCAAAATCATCTCCACCTGTTTCGAGACACAACGATTTCCTCTCTCTCTCTCTCCCTCTTTCTCCCTTTGCGTCCGGTACATCTTTCTAACATATAAGTACGTATATCTCTTTCGGACCTTCCGTCTTGACGACGTCTCGTGAGCTTGGAAGACGAAACGGGATGCGATTTAACCCTGCAGAGCGCGACTATACAGTCCACCCCCTCAGGGGTCGCATATTGATTTATCGGTACGGGACGGAGTAGTCTCTCTCTCCCTCTATTTCTCCTTTATTTTCCTTCTCCGATGTCCACGTGACTATATAATATATATATATTTAGGGAGACTGCAAACATGAAAGTTTAGGATGCGATGCGACCATCATACATTTTGCCACTGTCATCCCTCACTCTCGCATATTGACAATATTTTTTCTATTGCGGTGTACTCTC
This sequence comes from Rhorus exstirpatorius, assembly GCA_963564615.1. Taxonomy (NCBI): domain Eukaryota; kingdom Metazoa; phylum Arthropoda; class Insecta; order Hymenoptera; family Ichneumonidae; genus Rhorus; species Rhorus exstirpatorius. Next base: position 27,275,899 of record OY751316.1, on the reverse strand, counting down.
GAAGAAACAGATGATGGGGACAATCGTCACGTTGAAGAAAGTCTTTTTCGTTCATTTTTTTTTTTTTGTACATTTGTTTATTCATTAAAATTTATTGCTTCATACGCATAATATAATTACATTGCGCACTGGTAGGATTATGTTTGACGCATATTGCAACCGATATTCGACGCAAAGCGTTAATGCTATTTCGGCGTTATGTTAGCCCTCGATGGCAGCAGCGTGCACCTTTGCATTAAGGCAGATTAATGGATCCCCGTGCGTGTATGGGCTTTCGATCTCACTCTGTCTCTTTCTCTCGCTGATATACGCGATTTTTGTTCGTGCTTGCCCTATACACGACAGATGCGTAGACAAGCGAAACGCGCACGGACCGATTTTCACTCTCCATTTCTATCTTTTGGCGCTTCCATTCCTCTGCGGTTCACTTTATCCAATCTCTATCGTTCTCTCTTTTTCTTTCTTCTCTCTCATCCTTTCCATTCGTTCGCCAAGGACTTTTTTGCCCTTCCCGACTGCGGGCACCTGGCGGTTTTTTCGGCTTGCATCCAGACTGTGCACCCTCCGATACTAGCCGTTTTTTTTTTTTGAGCGCGCGCACCAACCCCCCTCGTGAAATCGTCGAATTCTCGGTTCATTTCACGATCTTTCATCCCCCTCTCGTGTGGCTCTGTTTCGTCGAGAAATTTTCGGATGACGGCTACATATTTGACTGGAAATAAACGATATTGCAGTCCGATTAATCGAACAAACTGATAAAAAATATCGTTTAGCTAGCGAAATCTGATTGTGAGGTTGAATTCGCCAAACGCAATGACGATGTAAAATTGATTAGAATTTTAGTCGGCTGAACCGGATTTTGTTGGCATTAACCGACAGAAATTGATTCTTTTATATTTATATATGAAAGAAAAATGGTTAATATACGTGAATTAATTGAAAACTTGTACATTAATAATAATCATAAACGTTTCTTGTCTCGAATCCAAATTTTTATGGTTGAGAAAAATAAATTTTTTTCCCGGTGATATACTAGATTTCCCTACATTCCTTGCACATTAAAAAAAAACCAATCTTTCATATCCAAGCTTGAATTTCGCACTGCAACATTACCGAGTATATGTGTACCTACGAATTTGCGGAATTTCGTATACATCATGTATATATCGACGGCAATCGATATGATGCCGAGAGTTATCCCTTGCAGTCCTTATGGACTCTACCACAGCGATGAGTGCATTCTGTACTGTACATTGTACATATACATGTGCATGCTCTCGAATGAAGCGAGAGAGAAGGGAGAATTCTCGTTCGATCGAATTTCCCGAATAATCGATCGACATATATAGAGAGAGATTATATACATCAGGGGAACCAAGTTCTAGTCTCGTCGTTGTCGTTGTCGTCGTTGATTTTGCCTATAGGGCTGCTTCACCGGTTCTATGGAGCGCATACTGCATGCACTTTATTGACTGTCCCTTAAACATGTATCGTATCGATATATATGTCTCTAACTCGATTCCCAGATATATATTTATATATACATACGTTCATATACAGAATCACAAAAGTCAAGAGGGCGTATTTCACATCGTTTGACACGTTAAACAACGATGGTAGAGCCCTTTTGACTTCAACGAGTAAATGCACATGTATATATACGTATATGAATTGCATATACGCGTGTATCATCGGGCGGGTTTTGCGGCCACTGCGAGGGGGTTTGATGCACGGAGAAACTCGATTAAACTCAAGCACGCCGCAGAGTTTCCTCGAGGACGCTCAACTCTACAGGGAGTGACGTTCGATCGTGTGCACTCTGTGTCTCGGGAGGGTCGTGTCACGTTCTAAATTTTCATTTATATATAAAGCAACACGCTAAACTCCTCTCTGGCACATTAACTCTCTCTGTGCTGTTGAGCTACAATGCACCGGGATACCTGTAATGTATACAGAGGTCGTATATATATATATGTATGTACGCACTGTCAAACATTTGCCCCCGTCATCGTATACACAGAATAGATATAATTACAATATTTGACGTTAAAGTATCAATTGGTTAGTTCGAGGAAATAGTTTGACGGCCTTTCAAAAGCTTGATTCATCAATTAGAACGATGGACACAGAGTTAAGGAATTATTTTTGGACCGTGATTATATACTAAATAAAAAAGAATTATACGCTGAGGGGATTTTTACGGTAACTATTCAAGCGAATTGTTTAAGGACCAAGTTCATTTGAGTATTTGGCATTTTTGTCTTATTGTTGTGGTAAAAATTTATTATAAATTCATTTTCAACCGAATTACCGCAATTCCGAAGACACAATACATGGCGGACGTTCACCCTCATAAAATCAGTATTGCTTTTTTAACCATTTCCTCCTGTAGATCAAACATTATCGTATTATCCTTTTCAAGTTATCGCACTGAATCAAAAACTCGTGAAATAGAAACAGACGTAAAAAAATTCCTAATTAACCATTAAAACCAAAAGGTGGGTCATTTTTGTCCGAGCCGATTTCAATTGTTCGATTAAGTCGAGAAATATCCACCACTTTTCAGTCGCCCCTCATCCTAAAAAAAAAGTTTATGGGAACGGGAAACCGCCCCTGCGACAGGTCGCCTCGTTCCTGCGTTCAGTTCATTCTCGAATGCCGAACACAATCCAAACCACTGAGTTTTTATTTATCGTAAGCTATATGTGAACCGTTGTACAATTCAAAAAGAAACATTACGTGCGACAATTGGTTTTCCTCGATCGAAATTTTTGATTAAATGCTTCGGGAACATCAAATAACGATGGTCGCGGCACGATCCGGAAAAACAAGAGGCAAAATTCCCGATATTATTGAGAGATCTGCATCGGCCGGAACGGTTCAATATACGTTTTACGATGGCAAAAACATTTTGACGTCATATTACCGTAAAATTACCATTGTTCATGCGGTGGAAATAGCAGCCGGTGCCAATTTCCCGAAACCGCTAATTGGTAAATTCATATTCCTCAATCTCTTACCTCCAATTTCCCGATTGAGTTATTATTTTCATATACGTTTCGTACAAGAGTTATGATAACCATGCGAATCATGCATCCGATGCATATAAAAGATGTTGCAAATAATTGTTTCAGATTTTATTTTTCATAGCTTTTTTTATCGGAAGGTTCAAAGATCATATATGAATTTTTATAAATTTTTTATAATACGTTAAGTTGGTGGAAAACGAACCGGACCAAATTGACCCATCTTTTGTGTATGAGGGTACAAAAAAAAATTTTTGGGTTTAAGGGTTAATAAGAGCGCCGCAAATACACAAAAGGGAGTCTGGGAAAGATTCGCAAGTCGGTCAATGGTGGAAGCTTTGAAAAAAAAAAATATAACGATCAACGACCCTTGAACCCTTTTCGTTTTTTCCCGTATTATATGTTCTCATCCTACGAAAGGCATCCCGCCACACTTTCGTACAGTCCCGAGATCACTTTCGGGGGTAGTACGCAACGATGACCTCTATTCCCATGTTATCTCCTCGATCTATAGGATACTTTTCCCTCCATCCGAGATATATAGGGGAAATAACTGCGTAGCGTGTGTTGCTCGGATTTTTCGGGATTTTCCCCACCCTCCATGTATATATCTCTATATATACCCCTAAATTCAAACAATCTTCGTTATTCCCCCCCCCCCCCCCCCCCATGATACAGTTGCCGAATCGGTCATTTCACACGTGAAGCGGAATGATTTTCGGCCAAAAGTGGCATTCGTCTCATCGAATCTGCAAAGGGTGGCTTCGAAAATATAAATACGAAAAACACCCCCACCACTACCAAAGACAAAATTTCGTAAAACTCGAACCAAAAGGATCTGGAGCGTGAAATTTATTCCCTATAATATATATATAGCTGATAGCGATAGGATTTGCGTTTGTTATACGCGTTCTCCAACCCTCTCAGGACAGTATAAGCGACAATTCGATATATTTTACCCCGGCCTATTTCCCTCAAAATTGTTTTTCCCCGAGCTCCATCGCTCACGAGCCAAGGGGTTTCCCTAAAAATCAGAGGACCAAAAATCGCTTCAATTCCTGTGCAATACCTGATATCGTAACGACGATTAGAGAAACGTGAAACCTGGAAGTGCGGGGCAATGAATTCGGCGCGGAAATGCTCTTGCATGCTTACGGGGAGCGCACCCTCGATGAAGCTCGGTGGTATTATCGCGGAGAGCACCCGCGGCAGTGTATAGGGTTGGGCGTTTTAGTCTGCCCCGCGGTGAAAACTCCGAAACCCCCGGGTATATATATATAAGCAACGGGTGTTGCATGAGGAAAAGAAGGCTCACGCGGAAGAAGAGACCGAGAAAGATCGCGAAGAGCGCGCGCTCTCGCGGCCATGTTTGCGCGGATAGGAGTGGCCGACTGGGGATTCACGAGGACGAATCACCATCGAGATTTGTCCCCCCCCTCCCCGCCACTATTACGAGTATAATCGGAGTGGGGGTTCGACCAATCGGTCGACATCGCGCAAGAGCTCTTTCCCCTCAGCGACAAATCAATTTCACTTTACCAGTGTAACCGTGAACGACTGACGGACAATCGGCGCCACCAACCGAATGCTTTTCCCCCACTGAAGATCAAAACGAGAGCCATTATCTCTCCCCTCCCCCTTCTACTCTCCCTCGCGACTTTGTCTCTCCCAAGATATCACGAAAAATCGTGGCGAGTGCGACTGTAAGTGGAGTCATGGAGAGGGAGAAGATGCTACGGGGTCGTCGTCATCGTCGTTTTCTCCTCCATCTCTCGTCTCTACTACGCATCTTATTTCGGAGGCCTCTCCTTTCGCTTCGATTTCTTTTTTTTTTTTTTTTCTTTCGATTTCTTCCTCTTCGGAAGTCACCCAAGAGCCGCTAGAGGGCGAAAAGGCGCGCTCCAACTCTTCTCGTATATCTTCCCTGTGGATGCGCTGCACCATCTTAACTCACCCCCTTTTTAACTCTTATTCTCAAGATGCTGCATACTTATAAGGCTTTTGTTTGTTTGTTCCAAAGACTCTTGCGAAATCTTCGAGATGCAGAAAAATGGTATTTTGGTTTTTTTTTTTCCCTTCCTAAAATATATACCCCAAACACGTGAATCTTTGCCCAAAATACGTGGGCATACTTTTTGATAAATTTATTTCCCATCGGAGCTTGCAGAAACCTCCTTGGCATACGCGACGCTTTTGAGAAAGAGTTGGTTTTGGTTTTGACAGAAAAATGGGAATTTGTTACCGGGTTTTTTTTTTTTTTTAGAAATAAGGGGATAATTGGTTTTCATGCATCGGCGATATATAACGCCGAAGCTGCGTAACCGCGCTAAGCATTTTCGAACCTCGTGGATTCTTACGAAACTGCGATAATGGCGAGTGTGCAACACGTGAATATGTCAATTCGTATGTGCTATCCTATATATCTATACAAATGGAAAGAAAATGGCGCGATCGAAGCGCAAATGAGTAATGCCGACATTTTGTGCCCTCGCATCGATATTGTGAATTTCTCAACATACGCACAAAAATATCATGAAAATCGAACATACAAATTGAGGTTATATAGTTTTACCCACGCTGATCGTATATTATGCGGGCATTAATTAAGCGATAAATGCGCCCGAGTATTATAATTTGACGAGATTCAGAAACTGAATCAACGAAAATAAAATGAACGCGTTATAACTCGCGAGAATCGGTTTTTTTTTTTTTTTTTTTTAATTAAATTAAATTTTTTTTCGTTGCAGACAACTTGTCGGGCGACTACTCCTGGAGGTTTTTCGGGGTGCCGTGGAAACCGGCACGGAATTGAACGTCGACGAGGTCATGCAACCCGTTCTCAAGCTCGTCAACGACACAGGTTTGTGGCGCACACACTATTGATTCAAAACAAAACATATTATATTTTGTCCGCAGAAAAAAAAAAAAAAAATCATTTGAAAACCAAAGCGCATGCCAAAACTTTTCGGCGATCTCAATGAAATATATAATTATAGTGTCGAGAAAAATGCAATGCGTTATATACGCGACCATTTCCTGCGAACTTTATCGATGAACGTATAAATCCCTCAATGACCCGACAATATTTCCTGTCGGATATGTTGTTACAACCACGGAGCTCGTCCGTCAGTAGGGCGGGTTACGCTGAAAGGGGGAGAGGATGAGGAGGTTTAACGGCATCGAAAAGATACTAAAACGGGTAGAGCGAAAGCGGAGAAAAGCCAGCTAGAGCGGGGTGAAGGGTATATATTATATATGCGGGATATCGAGTAAAAACTTTTTTAATTACACTCCTATATAGCCGGTGGAGATTTATTCCGCGAGCTCTCTATGCCTGAAACTTGGGATATCTAATATGCCGTACGAAACTACATGTGTACACATTTTTATGTTACTCTTGTTAGTACTTATAATGCGTATCGTTCGTTGTACAGCGATGAACGGAACGACGTAATTCGCTCGATTTAACGCTCAAAGTTATGTGGATCAAGACCGATCGCTGCCTAAACCAGTCGATATATCCCTCTACACTGTAAAAAATATCCTGAAATTTAAGACACAAAAATTATGAAATTTACAAACCCTGGTAATGAAATTGAAATGAATACATAAAAACTTGAAATTTTATATGTAGCTCTCAGAATAAAAAAAAGTGCTGAATTTTCAATAATTATCACTTTGTATTGATATTTTTGACTATCTTGAAAATTCAAGGACTATCTTGAAATCTCAACGACTATCTTGAAAATTCAAAGACCATTTTGAAAATTCAAAGACCATCTTGAAAATTCAAAGACTATCTTGAAAATTCAAAGCCCGTCTTGTAAATTCAAAGACTATCTTTTAAATTCAAAGATTATCTTGATAATTCAAAGACGATATATTTTCTTTTTGCCGAATAATTGCTCACGCAAGTACGGCAGAGGAAAGAAAATTCCAGGTTACTGCGACAGCAGAAAGAGTCAAATGTCTATATGGCGAGTCAAACGACTCGCTTGAATCATGAACAACGAGAGAGTTCGAGTCTGTATATGTATAATACTTTTATATATACCTATATGTGCATGCAAGTATTGTATATGTACGTATCTCTGTGTATATCGTTTTAACGCCCGCTAAACCTGCCCTCGCAAAGTTTCCATATATTCAACACCGCAGCAATATTATAGCGGTCTTTCCGGTCTTGCACAATATTTCCAAAGAAATAGCCAGTAAGCGAGCATACAACATTGTATATATATTTATAGTCGATTGGAAAGCTCATTAGTATGGTTTCAGTTAATTTTCTTCGTTCTTTCTCGCAAATGATTCGTTCAACAGATTTTTTTTTTACTTTTTCGTATCACACGTTTTTGTTAACCGCACTGCAATCGCGTTCGTTAAATTTGCGGTTTTAAGAGGATTGGAAATGCCAAGACTGTGCCAAATCCTTTGAGCCGCTTTTTCTTAGCATCTTTGACGCATCCTTTTTTCGTTTGCAAGTTCCAAAAATATCAGAGCTTTTTGTCTCTCGTATCTTGCATTTGATGCGTGCGACTAATATAAAGCATTTGAAAAATCGACAAACTCCGCGGCTTTTTTAAGAGTTATAGTATAGAGACGTCACAAACGGAAGAATTTTCTTTCAATTTGCCAAAAAAAAAAAAAAAAAAAAAAAAAAACCTATTTTAAAATGCATTTCTGGTATTATCTGATCGCGATGTTTACGAAATTGGGGTACCGTAACGTAATATAATCCGTCGTTAAAGTTAGTTTTTTAGTCATTTCGCTTTGTAGGAAAATTGTCGATATTTTTTTGCTTCTAAGATGGGCTTTCCTCGTTATCTTCCTTTTTTTTTTTTTAGACTCGAAAAATCTCCAAATTGGGATTTTCGCCAATCGTGTGTTTTTTGAAAATTAAAAGTGAAAAAAAAACGCCTTTTTTTTCTCTCATGCTTGCACGATTTTCATTCTTTCGTAAAAGAGCTTCGACGCACACATTGGTTTTTTTTTTCCTCACTCTTTTTTACGTCACGTCCCCCGCGAACATGGCTTATATAGTCGTGTTGTATATATGCGAGAAAATTTGTATAAAAATAGCACCCGAGAAATTATAGTACGGCGGTGTGTGGGAGAGAGCGTATGCTGTGTGCTGCTCGTTGAGACTCTCTTTGCCCTTCTGTCTTTCGTCATAGTTTAGGGAGGATCCACGAGGCCATTGGGGATATATGCATCGTCGTCTTTGCGGGTATATAGAAGCGGAGAAAAGAATGATGAAGAGAGCCGTATACATATATATATATATATATATATATATATATATATTTATATAAGGAGAGAGGCGAACGACATATATAGAGGTGGCGACAGATATCGAACCGCGCTTCCGGTGGGACACGTGCTCTACCGGAAGTCATCTACAGCCCCATAACTTTCTCTCTCTCGCTCTCTCTCTCTCTCTCTTGCTCTCTGTGCCGGAAAAAATTCCCTCCCGTGTACAATCCGCGTATTTTATATGTACGTATATATAAACTCGAGAACCCCATGACGCGTGCGCGCCATGGCTTTTTTTCTCTCGCGTCTCTCGCATAGCCTCGAGTTCTGTAGTTTTTATTTTTGAATTTTTTTTTCGTTGTTTCCGTTTACTTTTCGCACACAATGCGTCTACCGCGATCGCGGAGGTAAAGTTGAGACGAGGAAAAGTTGCGAAGCGAAAAAAAAAAAGAATCGGAAAGTTAAAAAAAAAAAAAAGCATGCCTTTCATATAAATATGTATAAATAAATCGAATCGCGAGATTTTTATTGTGCTTCGCTCGATTTTTTTCCCCCACATATCACACTGAGAAGTATAGAAACGAAGAAAAGACTTTTTTCTTTCCTCTTTGTACTTTTTCTACTCTGACGTTGGCGCATATTCCCTTATCGCGTTTTTCTCTTCTCGCGCGCGAATCGCGGGTATATTTCCTGCTCCTTGAACTCGACAAAATGAAAGCTCTCGCGCTGTCTCTCTCTCTCTCTCTCTCCTTCCACTCGGACTCCGTCTGGACCTCGTGTGTCTATATATCCACAACCAAGTGCAGAAAGGAGAAAAAGAGGCTAGAAAGGGCTTGAGAAAATTCCATCGGTCCGTATAGCATAACTTTTTACTTTCTCGCGGTTTCTTCACGCCTTATCGGTCTCACGCGCACGTTTCCCGTGCCGACTTCGAGCTTAATACACAAAAAGAGAGACACACAAACAGTTGCAATGGACGGTAAGAATCGTGAGAGTTCTCGATGTATCTTTCAGGCTTTAAAAGAAAATGAAAAAATAAAAACGATGATGAGAAACATTTTTGCTGTATTCGAACAGAGGCGGTATGCCGTGCATGGCGACAGATCGGGAAAACCCCGAATTTTCAGGGATTTTTGTAAGCCGTGAAAAGTCAGGGAATTCCCCCGGTCGACACAGAGGGTCTTAGATTCATTTGAATTATTTTTCATTCGATTACAATTATTTTTCAAATTTGCTTCGCAAATTCCGTGAATATCGGTTGAAAAAATAACAAGTCCGAAAGAGGATAGAAATAAATCACTTTTTTTCGATGGCAAACGTCGATTTCTCGAGCGAGATGGAAAAATGAAACGAAAAAAATGTGGAAAACGCGTTATCTTTTCGGAATTATCGCAAACTTTTTTTTTTCCCATTACATATTTTTCATCGTATCTTCACTTCTCTCGCGTATTTCTCGATCAATTTCGTGCTCTTAGCGTTGAATATATCACGTGAGTAAAACAAGTTTTATTCTCAAGACAATGTATAATCAAAAAATTGGGAAATTTGCTTGATTCAACGAATGAGGACCCGTTAAAATTGAGTAAAACCGCGTATAAAAAAAAAAAAAAGAAACCTCGTATGCCCGGGTTATATACGAGGACGCAAAGATGGTCAGTAGGCTCGCGCGCGCGATATGGCCGCGGCCATTTTGTGATTCGCAGAACTTTCATTCAACCGCGTTTATACGCTCTCTGTCGCGACTATAAGAGCAGAATGATGCTACAGAGAATCGATCAAATTTAATTCAACAAAATTCGTTCACTTTAAATTAAAAACAAACAAGCAAAAAATTTGTTCAGTTTTAATGTATTCTATTCGTTTAAAAATAATTTAAAAGAAATAAATGAATTTTTCTTCATCAACGCAAAAGATCGCTGAAGCGAAAAATAAATCGTGGTTGTATTTTTGGAATATTTCTGAAATACAAGCAATCAAAATATAATAAACTTGCAGGATGTTTATAAAATATTAATGAAATATTAATGGAATTATTAATATATATTAATAATAATGAAAAAAAAACAATGATATATTTGCACATATAAATTTTTTATAAATTTTCGCATAGAAACTTCTCAACGCTTTCATTTCACACGAAAATTCGACTCTTCGCGGCTGCACCGTTAATCCCCTTGATAAGCAAACCATACTGTAAAAAGTATCCTGAAATTTAAGATACAAAAAATGATGAAATTTCATTACCGCGTAATTTGAAATTACAGTGCGCTTGTATGAATTTTACAAGAATGTGTTATGAAATTTAAAATATTTTGTTTTGAAATTTGGCAATTACCTTAAAATTCAAATAGATTCAAATAAAAACTACGTAGATTAATATTCAATGATTTAAATCGTTGAATTTTAATACACAAAAAGTACACGTTAATTGCTTCACGCACTTTCCTATTTAATTTCAAACAGAAATTTATAACAGTACACGCCATCAGGATGCGCTAAACACGTCGGGGGTTTCTATTTTTAGGAAAATATCCTCGAAATGCCCTATATGGCAAAGCTGCACGGGCCATCTTGAATCTATAGTGCCCTCTCGTTTTTTTTTTTTTTTTCTGACACGTGCCCCTAAAACGGATATTATATATAGCGGCAAGAGGGTCATGCATGTATATCTAAGCAAGTCGGACGTAATTCTTGATGGGGGGAAAAAAGGGCGAGAGAGAAAAACGTCAAGACGCGATAAATGCACAAAACTCGTAGGGACCCTTATAGGACACACACACACACACACACATACACACATTCGAAGACGACAAGGAAACCGCAGATATCGTTTCTTCCTTCGTTTCTTTTTTCTCTCACCCCTCCTTGTCGAGCACATAACGAAGAAAACGACACACGTCGGAAGTCATCCTCCTTTTGTATGTAATAACACCTAACATCTCGAGGATGAGGGGAGGCTCTTTTCGTATTTTTTTCGAACCGTCCTTCGGGCGTTCTCTTTACTATACGAGGGCGAGAAGCCCTGAAAAAATTCGTCTATACAAGATTTGTAAGTCCCCCGAGTGCAGGGCGGGGTCCCCCTTGTGTTTCTTATTCCATTTTTGGAAAGATGCTGCGAGTTCGGTGACCGCACGGTTGCGCCCAATATGGAGAAAGTGAATGAACCCGATTATTATTTTATTTTTTTTATTTTTATAAATCAAAACATCGAACCGTATAGAGAAAAATGAATTTTACATTACTTCGATCAATTTATCATAATCAATCGAAAAATAAGAGTCGAAAGATGATTTTTGTGATCAACCCTTATATTATTGAACGAGCAAAAAGACGAGACATCATACAAATTTTTTTACCTTTCAAGCTTATTGCATACATCGAAGCTTTATTATTGTATAAAGGACCCCGCAGCATATATTCATTTCCGGTCTGTTAACGCGTGTCTCTCGACGCCTAATATAAATCCAATCGCCGTTATACGTCTCCATTCTTCCGTATCTCATTCACGTCTTCCCATCAAATTTCGTTCTATACAAAAATCTTTCCAATTTCCCGTGATACATTGATCTCATCCGAGGTCAACGCTTTAATCGTACGCGCACGAGGGTCGCAGTTAGCGCGGCTGAATCGATCGATCTGTCGAAGAATAATCGCAGAGACTCTCATATATACCACTGCAAATGTACTTCAATTTTATTTTATTTTTTTTTCCACATCTCGAGAGGATCCGTGTGCCACTCTCGAGATCCCCCGAATCTATTTCTGGAAGTATTTTTTTTTTTTCTTCTTCTTTCCTTCGTTAGAGCAAATGACGGCGAGTATATAGATCCTCATATATATATATATATAGCTGACAGCAGCTTTCACGATCTCGCGGACGCGCAACGGATAGGAGAGGAAAGCATTCGTAGATTATTGTTCCCGCCTGCTGTACGCGATCCCATTCTGCTCGTGGTTTTATATCAGCAAATATCGCGTGAAAAAAAATTGCTCGACGGTCGACAAGCTTGTGAATCGTTGACCTCGCGAAGTTTCCCTCAACCCTTTGAGTCAAATATAGTGGCAAGTAATCTTACCACCTATTTTATATCCAATTTTTTTTTTTCCTATATTTAGAGAACTTTTCAACATATTTCATTGCTGTTTTTTTTTTTTTTTGCTATTTCTGATAGTATACCGATAGGTTTTCAAAACCCAAAAGTAATTATTGCGGTACAATGTAAATTATTATTGTTAGAAACAAATTGATTGAAAAAAAATCGTGAAAGTTAAAGGAATTACGTGGGACTCGGAGGGTTAATTGCGAGAATTGCCAGCAGATTTTCATTTTATTTTTTTTTTTAATTCACGAATATCGCGTACATTTTCGATTGTACGATAGTATTAATTATAATTGATACATTTTCCAATATATCTTGACGGAATTGAGTTTCACAATTTGCATAAATTCCTCGATATGTTTTTTTTTTTTTTCATTCCCTCCCTGGGGGGGGGGGTCTTTTACTTGCGTGCTTGAGTTTTCTCCCCGATCACGAGTAACAAGCGTCACGGGGGGCAGGGGCGAGGGGTCATCTAGGTAGTAGAGAGAAAAGCGTTAAAAACGTCCGTGACACGAGTGCGTGTGATTCACGCAAGCCCCCTTCGCGCTTTACCATCGTGGATAAATTATTTTTAGCGGGTCCTCGAGCCCCAGAAGGCGCATCATAAGGAGATCCGTGACTCTTTTTGAGAAATTAAGAGGAAGAGAATGAGAGAGAGAGAGAGAGAAAGATGGAAAATCAGGAGGGTGTATAGGGATATAGAGAGGGTAAAAGAGACGAGAAGGAAGGAAGGAAGGAAGTGGAAGATAAGACGCGGTGATTGATGGCCGGAGGCTGCGTGCCGCTGGTTTTCCACTGCTATCCACTTCCATGATGGTTGTTTGGGGGTTGTGCAGCCGCACCGAGTCTCGAAAAGAGCAGCAGGCACGGACCTCGGGAATATATATATATATACATATCACCAAATAGACACACATTGCGACCCACGAAACATCCGGTGCTTCCGATCTATCTTATACCAACGCCTATACATACACTGTAAAAAATATCCTGAAATGTAAAATACAAAAAATGACAACATTTACAAAATGAAATTGAAATTAATGCATAAAAACTTGAAATTTTATATGTAGCTCTCAGAATTAAAAAAAAGTACTGAATTTTCAATAACCATCATTAACATTGTTGTATTAAATTGGTAAGACTATCTTCAAAATTCAAAGAATATCTTGAAAATTCAAAGACTATCTTGAAAATCCAAAGATCATCTTAAAAATCCAAAGATCATCTTGAAAATTCAAAGATCATCTTAAAAATCCAAAGATAATCTTGAAAAAAGGGTTTGTGTGAAAGAAAGATTCCGATTCCTCAACGAGAGTTCATCGCTGAAGAAGACGACCTGGAGTCTTTCACAGCACGACGTAACTTTTTATTCTTTAATAAATATATTTCGAGCACCTGGAGACAAATCGCTCCATTTTCCACTCAAAGTCTCGCGGGTCATATGAAACTTTTTTTTTCCCCCCCTCGGAGTAGGAGGAGATCGATGTCTCGGCAATATCGATCAGTGTGCAGCTATAGCGATAGAAATCGCTGGGACGTAAAAAAAAAAAAAACCCCCCTCCCCCAGGGTCAAACGTCACAATGACATTTCGAAGAATATTAAATTCTTTCGAACAGATCACTTTAATTCCCATAGCCCTTTTTTCCATTGCTCGGCGTTCCTGGCTGCAACTTTTCCCCTCAAACGAGAGACGAGCACGCGCTGCGGAGTTCATCTCGATCGTCCCCTGCCCGCCCGATGGTGAATTAACTATGAGAAGAATCAAGAATCTCCTGGCTGTACGGTTATTATAGAAAAGTACCTGAATTTAAAAAAGAAAAAACATTTTTTTTTCGATAAACATATATAATTTATTTATTAAAAACTGCTTCGATCGATCTACAAAAATTATTCAACAAATTAAAAGGACTGTGTCAAATCCAACCGTTATAACGGACTTTTCAAAAATCCAAATGAATATTTATCTCCTGGGAAATTGCAATTAACGATAAATATAAATTAATATTCATTATTTTTCTCCATTTTCAATTAATATTTACACTGGTGCAGATTGCTCGTGGAAATTTGTGGAAAGAATTCGCGTTTTTTTTTTTTTTAAATATATTGCTCTTCGGACATGAACTCATGAGGAGGGGAAGGGAAGCGAATTTTGGCGGGGGGAAAAAATGTGTGTAGAGGATAGTGGGGCAAAATGGACACCCGAAATTTGATTAGAGCATAAGAAATTGAATATCGATCGAGCTTTAATATTTTCGTACGTATATTTTGTTGTTCATATCTTGGGGAAAACGTGTACAATGGTCAAGCCAAATATTTCTGTGAAATGAATCTGCCATCAAGGATACAAACTTGACATGATCAATATAGGTAATTTTATGTATCTGGCATGTACTGAACATGAAATATATATAACAATTGACTCAGTATTAACATTTGACCGTGAAAAAGAGATATTTGCAACACACGTCATTGCCGCGATCGACAGATCACACATGTGTCACCCGAAACGAGATTAGGTTGTCGTTAGGTGACTGCAAACGCTCGGGGCGCGCAAATGTTTACTTTACCCTGTCCATGTTGGCCCAAATTTGACGTGAGAACAATTTGACTGAAATCTTTATGCAAATCATGTGTGACAAAAAAAAAAGCATCAAGTCGAAAACACAGCGTGAAATACAATCGTCAGATTTTTTTTTTCGAAATATTGAATCTTTCATGCTATTAAAAGTGCTTCATTTTGTGAAGTATTTCGGCATCTATGCTTTTGGTCCGAATACACAGCCTCCTGAAGATCGTTCAGCCAGAAAATATTTTAGACGTTTACTTTGCCTCGCATGGCCACATTACCCTGCTCTCTCCTATATTAGAATACGAGTAGCGCGAAGGAGACGAGGGATGGAAAATATATATATATATATATATGTGTGTGTATAAAATGTCGAGGAAACACGCGCAGCAGCTTGGCACGTGCGTGATTCTGGGATTGATATAAGCCAGGATGATCGTGCGTGCCCCTTAAGAATTTCTCTCTCGTCCTCCCCCGGAAGAACGCTGAAGAGAGGGAGAAAAAAAGGCAGCCGGTGTTGAACGCATCTTTACCAGGATACGCGTGTACTCTGTCGATGCTGCAGTCACGTTGCAATGGTGGAGAAAGGCCTTCTCTCTCTCTCTCTCTCTCTCTCTCTCTCACTCTCTCTCTCACTCGATGTCCCATCTCTCTTCCTCTTATTTATCTTGGGACTGCACATCGCGTGAAGGTACAGAAACGAGCCCTTCGATTCGGCCCCGTAGCTTGGGACTCTTCCTCAGTCGCACCCACGCGTCCCTACCGCGAGCAACCACGAGTTTTACGTATTTTTCCCAAAGCCTCTCCCGCCCTCGAGGATTCTTCGGCACAACCTCAGAATTAGATCGAGCGAAAGACATGAAAGTGAAAATTAAAAAATGTCAAGCTTCGAACTCACCCTCCCTATTATTAATATCATTATTTCATTATTATTATTATTCTTATGAGATTTTATTGCTGAATTATCGAAAAAAGTTTATCCGAGTTTATGCTTGTTTGGTCGGCGATGCATGGCGTTGGAAAAAGAGAAAAGTGCATCGAGATTCGAACGTTTTTAATAAAAACGGAGCGTGCGTTTTTAATAAAAAAAAAAAATAGTTAAATCATGCGCAAGGCAATACAGTAAAGCATATACGTTCGAGAGTTTAATGATAATCGTGTGCGTACACTCGATGACCGGATATCAACGAAAATATGAACTCTGAACGCGTTACAATGGGCGAAAAAGAAAGGTTGGTCTTATTCCTTGATGCTTTTTTTTCCGTCTCTCTTCCGTCTACTCGATCAACGGGTAAAGAATGGTCACGACAATCGACTGCCTATAATGATCCATCAAGGAATTAAAAAAAAAAAAAGAGAGCGAGAGAGTGGAGGAATGGGAGGATAAGTCGTTCATCTGTCGGATTCTGTGGGCAATCGAGCGCGAAAGTTTTCCCGCCAACGCGATTCTCGATGCCCTTTTTTCCTTTTCCCTTTTTTACTCAATGGGACGTATCTTTCTCTCTCTCTCTCTCTTTCTCTCTCTCGTTGAAGGTTCGAAAAATCCAAGAAAATTAGATAGGAGAGAGAGAGAGAGACAGCGAGAAAGAGCACAGATTTTTTTTTTCTTCGACACAGCCTCCGACCTTTGCCCTTTATGGTTGCTAAAAACACACGCAGATTTTCAGCAGTCAGCACACGGAGACAGCATGCAAGCTTGACTAATCGTTCGAGGCGCCCTTTTTTTCTCATTCAGGTAGCTTAGCACGAATTTGAAGACCTCTCTCTCTCTCTCTCTCTCTCTCTCTCTTTCTTTTTCTACGCCAAAAACCATCCCTGTGCTATACCTAAGCAATATACTGGCAAAATAGCAAAGGAGATTTATCGCTCCCCCTTTCCTCTCTCGCTCTCTCTCTTTCTCTCTCAGTCTCTTGCCAAATGGCTCCAACGAGCAACCCCTCGAGAGACCTGGAATGAAGAAGCCGAGATGACGAAAAACCATTTTCCTCATCGTCGCCGTCAAAACGGTCAAACCAAGCGGCTCTTCCATCTCACCCTCATCTCTCTTTCTCTTTCTCTCTCTCTCTCTCTCTCTCTCTCTCTCTCTCTTTTGGTGGGGCTTTTTCTTCACGATGGCACCCTTACCTTACGTTCTTATACCACTATACCACGAACCTTGATCCTGAAGATTCCCGGAAAATATGCGGAATGCCATTGTTGAGGATTGAAGGAAAAAAAAAATCTGGGAATTCGTCTGCGAGGGAAACATAAATTTTACCGCTAATGTCGATTTTACGAGAATCGATGTGAGTACTAGCCGTTTGCTTTAGCCTTTCTACCAGTGATTGGCGAAAAATGAACGATAGTGAAAATAATTTTTTGCATAATTTTTCGTCGACAATTACTCCGGAAAAAATATTCGTTCATCGTGGAATAATAATTTCGGTCCATTCGTAATTATTCGAAGAAAAATATTCTCGAAAAAAAAAACCTCGCAATCGTTGCAACGAAAAAATTACTTTTAACGATTTCACCAAACTTATTGTTCACCAAACTTATTATTATTATTATTTTTTTACATCGTTATTCGTAATATACACACCGATATTTGAATTCAGGGTTTTTTTTTTGTATTTTTAATTGTTCCAGATCCCGTGGTGAGGATCGATCTGGTTGAGCAATTACCGCACGTGGCAATGATATGCCAGGAAGCACCGGATCGTCTCGGTGACGTTTTGCCCCGTCATTTGATACAGATCATCGGCGTTTTTCTCTGCGACGTTGATCAACAAGTGAGGAAAAAAAACCAAATATTTTAAAACATTTTTTTATTTTTTATTAATCAATATTATTTGACTCGTTTGATTACAATTTTGGAGCATCTGCAATTTATCAATTAATAATTCCTACAGCGTTAAGAAAATATATAAATTTTGCTGCATGACAAACGAACCTACGAATTTTTGTGAAATCGCTGTCACGTGACATGAAGAAAAAAAAAATTTTATTTCGAGAAAAACGCGCCCGAAGTTTAAGCACAAATAATTCCATATAGATAACAGTGGAATTGAGAAAAACAAAAAACACTGAGGATTCGAATGACTTCTGAGATAATATGAAAAAATCGTATGATTTTTTTTTTCTCGGTTAATTTTTTATTTTCAAATTTTTTAATTTTTTTAATTTTACACAAATTGTCTAGAAACGAGCAGCATGACTTTTCTTGCATTTTTTATTTATTTATTTATTTTTTTTTCATCCTCGAAGGTCAGACAGTCGACCCACGCTGCGTTGCTGGCTCTGATAGATCGTGGCCTTCTCGATAAAAATTCGGCCGAATACGTTGTCGCTCCGACTCTCCTGCGTATGTGCCAGGATTCGGATAAACTCGAGCTCTTTACTCACGCAATCGACGTGAGTACAAAATTTTCCCTCTTCTCCTCTTTACGAGCTTATTTTTCCTTTTTTTTTTTTCAATTTTTTTTTTTTTACATCCCTTGTCAAAATTTTCCCTCCTTTATGAGCTTGGATTTGTTTTGTTTTCACCCCCTCGAGGAGCACGAAAGCAATAATTCTCCGTCTCGAGACACGAGAACGGGGAAAGAGAAAAGAAAAAAAGAACAAAAAAAAAAAAAAATGGATTCCGCGTGAAAGACATGGGTAGTGAGATGTCCTTGAGCAATTTGCTTCTCACTACCTTGTCTTTCATGTGGCGTTCGTTTATCAGCTTCACTTATATCGAAGAATTCAATTCCTTTTTTTTTCTCTCTCTCTGACATTCCTGTGAATATATAATTTATATCAAAGTGATATTATCCAGGATTTTTCTTCCTTTTTTTTTTTTTTTTTTTTCGTTTTTCGTTTGTTCGTCAATTGAAAAATCGAAAGTGTCCGAATTTCTAGGACCCATCGGGAATTCGGAATTTTCCAATAATATTGAGACCCTCCGAAGCACCGTAACAATTAGTCAAGTCATTCTAGTAAAAAAAAAAAAAAAAAAAAGTTGCTTCATAATGCAATCTTCCTCAGAAAGAATTTTTTTTTTTTGAAAAAGGTTCAGGGATGTGTGCCCTGAGTGTAAATTGAAGTTTTTGGGACGCGGGGGAGTCGAACTTCAGTCGTCATCTTGGAAAACACGTTTTATCAAATATCTCGTGAACCGTGCATCGTACGAAAAAAATCATGGAAATCTTTTTTATAGATAATGAAATTCTCGACATTTTTTATTTAGAACTTTTTTCTGTATAGTGCATAGTTTTTGATTTATAGCGCGGCAAACTTTTCCAAAAATCATCATATTTACTGTTACAATGACCATGTTTGGAAAAGTTTGCCGCGCTATGAATCAAAAACCATTCACTGTACAGGAAAAAGTTTCGAATAAAAGTTTTAGAAAATTTCATTATCTACAAAAAAGATCTCCATTATTTTTATCATACGATGCACGCTTCACGAGATATTTGATAAAACGTGTTTTCCAAGATGGCGGCTAAAGCTCGACCCTCCCGCGTCCCGCCAACTTGA
This sequence comes from Rhorus exstirpatorius, assembly GCA_963564615.1. NCBI lineage: Eukaryota > Metazoa > Arthropoda > Insecta > Hymenoptera > Ichneumonidae > Rhorus > Rhorus exstirpatorius. The sequence continues at coordinate 27,256,447 of OY751316.1, read as the reverse complement.
ATTTACACTCAGGGGACACATCTGAAACTTTCCCAAAAGCAAAATCAACTCTGTATAAGATTGCAGAAAGAATGGCCACAATGACTAGACTTATAATTCTTCATTGAGACGCCCCTACGAAAAAAATGAAAAAAAAAAAAAAGAAAAAAAATTATGTTCTAACATTTTTTTTCTTCTTTTATTCGAGTTTTTTTTTTTTTTTTAATTTCTTTCGAGAAAATATCATTGATAACCTCATCCGATCGCTCATTCACACGCACATCCGAGAATCTTTGCGATAAAACATTTTTTAAAAATTTTGAACAATTTTTTTTACGTACGATCGTCTCGCGTTGCTGTCTTCGCGAAAAAAAAGTGTCCCATCTGTGGAAAACGATATGCTTCGCGAGGGGTCTTCACGGACACTCGAATAGCGCTTTAAAGCTGACAATTTTCATCCTCGATTATTCAGCTCCGAGCAAACGGAAAAAATGTCCAATTGAAAAAAAATTGTTCTCCCATTGTCGTCGAAAACGATACTGGACGTTTTCAGCAGCAGCAGCAGCAGCAGCAGCGATGAATGATCGAAAATATGAATATTTGAAAGCGTTAAAACATTAATCCAGTGTCTCACAGACCGATTTTTCATGCATTTTTTTTAAATCCTGGAAAATAAGCATTTTTAGAAATATATAAAATGTATATCGAAATAATATCGTCATTATGATTATTGTGTTTCTCTGTGCATGCATTCGTAGATAGGAAAAAAAAAAGATACGGAAATATGGAACGTATTTGAAAGAAAGAATGAAAAAAGAAACAAATTTGGGCATGCTTTTACCGTCAAAGTTGGTTTGTCATAGAGTTCGACTATCACAGCCAGCTTTGATGAGCAAAATTGTGTTCCACTGTCGACCCCAGGGTGTTGTGCGAAAATGATTTTTGGCTGGTGTAACAGCGAGGAAAAAAGAGAGAAAGAGAGAGAGAGAGAGAGAGAAAGGATAGTAAAATTACTCGAGAAAAGTAAAAAAAATCATGCACAAAAGGACGTCAAAGATCTCGAAAGTTCATCGGATACTACCCGGAGGGATTTTCCCACAACGTACTTGAAGAAACATCGCGGAAACATCATTTTCGCATTTATTTCCGCGGTCCGATACATCAAATGGGTTGTGAAATGTTTATTTATCATATCACAGCCACTTTGATGAGCTCGGCCCGGGGAATCAATCTTCGTTCTCGACGTCAAGGGCCCTCATATCACTCGCAATTCAATGAGAATATATTTACTCCGTTTTAGCATTTTTATCGTTTTTTTTTTTTTTTTTTTCCCCCTTAAAAAAGAAACTTTTCTTCCGATCCCTTGATTTTCTCAATCGTATCAACGGATGTTGGGGAAAAAAAAAAAGAAAGAAAAGAAAAGAAAAGAAAAATTATTCGTTTAGGAGCGAAAACGCGATCCAATCGTCAAATTGGTTGTGACGTGTTGCTTTATGATTTCATATCACAGCCATTTTTGACAAGTTGGATCGCCGTTTTTTACATCCCACATCGCTGAGGAACGAGGAGGGCGAAAGAAAAGAAAGGAGAGAAAACGACGAGAGGCCACAGTATGACGAAGACGAGGGAAAAAGAAAAAGAAAAAGTGAAAAGGAAAACGGAGAAGCGAGTCGTGGTGACTGCGTCTCTCACAGAGTGGCTGTCATATGCAGATTTTATTGTGTTCATATCACAGCCAGCTTTGATGAGCGCCGCGGCATCAAATTAAAAAAAAGAAAAAGAAAAAAAGAAATACTATTTTCATCGGCTTTTTCCGTTTCAACGTCCACACGTGGTCCGGACAACAATTTTCAACGCTGGTAATTGGTTATCGATTTTTTTCGGAGCAGAGGAAGAAGGAAGAGAACCATCCCCGAGTCATGTTTTTGTCATCGATGAAAAATAATAATAATAATAGCAACTGATCCTCGAATTAATCTGAAAATTTATTTAAGTGTAGCACGTAAGGTGAAACGGCCCGGTCAATGGACCTTCAAGAGAGAATTTAAAGTTATTTCTTTTTTTTTTTTTAATCATATGCGGGTTCGGTATTCCAAAAATGTTGGTTGATTTTCACTAATACGGACAATTCCGAGGATAGGGATATTTTTCTTTAGAATGAGTGTGAATAATAAATTTAAAAAAAAAACGTCACGTGCCTAATGGAATAAAGACGTAAGTGCCATTATACGACTCTTTTCCCATTGCTAAAATCGAAAGGTCGTATATATATATATATTTGTTTTTCTTGTATTTACGCGAATCAGGTAAAAAAATTTTTAAAAAAAGTTAAAATTGAAATTTGGGCACTTGAAACCAGAACGTCCCAAGTCCTGGCATATACGAGCTTTTGGAACCTAACTGAAGGAGGAATAATCACGTAAACTAATTCCAAACGACATTATACTTTAGACTTTCTGGCATTGGTAAAAGTCGAAGAAGCGTTTGGAAAAACCTCCAAAATGAGTCATTGGCAGATACGACCTTATGGTTCTAATTTGAGATAATGAAAAAATCACAGTAATCAATTTCATAAGGTCGTATGCGACACATAACCATTTTTTTTTATTATTGTTATTGTTTCAATTTGAAAATTTTCAGCAGCACACACAGTGATGTTTTCCAAAATATTTCATTTTTTTCTCAGGAAACATCAAATAAGTGCATAATTTAAACTATAAAGATATAAAAAAAAAAGGAAATTTCTCATCAGTAACTTATGATGATGTATATGAACGATTTTTATCAGGGAAAACGAGAATTAAAAAATAAATGAAAATTTTACTTTGAAAATTTAAATTTACTTTGAAAATAAAAAAAAAATGAAACTTAAAACCAGAAGATCTTATCTTGAGCGGATACGTCCTTTGAGCATTAATCCTTCTTTAATAAGAACCTAAAACCAGAAAGTCATCTCGGCCAACATACGATCTTCTGCTTTTAGGTTTTTAAATTCCTAATTTTCAATTATTTGTGCGTTTTAATCATTTTTACAACTGACAAAAAAAAATTAAACAACCTTATGACAATAAAATTGCCTTTTTGGCGCTTACGAACTTATTCCCATTAGACACATGACTTGTTTTGTGTCCGATTTAACGGGGCACATACGTCTCTGAGGCCTTTATTTTAGATGTCTGTTGCAACAATAGTGGTGGAGGCTGGTGGTGGAAATAATACTTTCGGTAGAAAGCTTGGATCATTGCCTAGAAAATGTCTCATTGACGTTCTTTCAAATAAACACAGAATAGCTGTAATTGTTGGTAAGTCACCGCGAAAAGCTTGCGCGCAGGATATCTCCACGACCGTTGGACCGATCTGGTTCGAATATTGTACGCCGATAAAAATCAAAATATCAAAAAACAAATATTCAATCCTCTGGCAATCGGTCGATTCTCAGTGAAATTAAAAAATGGCTCATCGTTTTAATTCATCGCGTCTCTTCAACTTGTGGTTAAAATTTCAGCTCACTCCGATAAGTCTGTCTTGAGAAATCCTGCGGCGCAAACTTTTCGCAGTGACTCACCAATGATTTGATTATAATCAAATAATTATTTGGGCCGTTCACCATAATGGCTTTTTTTTTAAATATAAATTCTTTCTTACGTTTCTGGTACACATCCTGGTCGTGTGAAAACCACGAGCAAGATAAATGGCTCCGATGCGTTATTTTTCCAAAATTATTCGACTGCTTTACATTTACCGATTCACATTTGACTTGGATTACATTGATTCGAGAAATATATCAGTAGAAGAAAAAAAAAAAAAAAAACACTCTACGAGCCTTTTATCCAACGTTAAAATTCATACCACGGTTAAAAAAAAAAAAAAAATACCATGTGTAAAATATGTATACATATTTTCGTCGAAGATATATTCGATAAAATATATGTCTTGAATCCAAAAATTTTCACATCTTGATATGTTTTTAATACATTTATCTTTCATGAAAACTCGCTCGTGTGCGTATAATATATGTATATTTTTTTTTTTCCATCAATAAGATTTTGTATTGAAGAAAAAGAAAAAAAAAAAAAAATCGGTTTTACCTCCCGTCATAGTGGTTGTGATGTGGTGATTTTTGTACTCATATCACAGCCAGCTTTGATGAGCGGTACGGATCGATAAATTCAACGTTTCGTCACACCGCGTAAGTCGAATTTTTCGCATAAAAACTATTTGCTTCCGTCCCCTCGTTATTTTCATTGTATTAAAATAATAATAATAATAATCCAATTGAATTTGAAAACACATGGCAAGAATATTATCAAGTTCAAATATATACATATATACATATTTTACTTTCTTTTTTCAAACCCCTTCGCAGGGCATGAGCAAAGTTGCCAGGATCCTCGACGAGGCAACCGCCGAGAGACTATTTCTCAACAAATATTTGTCACTCTGCACCAACAACAGTTTTTTCATAAGAAAATTATGCGCCATAAGATTCGGCGAGTTTAGCGCGGCTATCGGAAAGAACGCCGTTTACGAAAGAATGGTGAGTCAATCTTATTTTAATGTCAATTTTTTTTTTTTTTTTTTTTTTTTTTTTCAAATTCAGAGTATCGGCCCAAAAATTTTGGAGTAAATCCCAGATGGAGATGAGAAAGATAAATTTTGTAAAAAAAAAAAAAGAAAAAAAATAGTAGTTACAACCGTTTGAAAAAAAAAATTATCTTTCGACTATCGAATCGTTTCAGGCAAATTGTTGTTTACGTATTGAAAAAAAAACAACGCGTCTGGGAAAGCTCAAGTGTCGGAGGATTCGTTTGACGTAATTTTTGAAATTGTTTTTTTTTTCTTCTCTCTTTTTTCCAGCTTCCGATGTACGTAACACTCTGCAAGGATCCCGTATGGAGCGTTAGAAAATCATGCGCCGATGTTATAGTATCATTCGCATGCTGCGTATCGTTGCATCATCGTCGCGCAACATTGTCCGAGCTGTTGGCGAATTTTCTCACCGACGACTCGAAATGGGTGAAAGTTTCGGCGTTTCAGATCCTCGGACCTTTCATATCGACGTTCGCCAAAAAATTCACCGGTTTTTCGTACAATCAGTATGGCGAACTCATACTTACCGATCAGCATGGTACCGAGCTCAGGTATAACGTGTATGTATTGCCCGCATGGTTTCTTTTTTTTTCTCCTTATTGCTTTTTTTTTTTTTTTCTTTGACCAATTCAACGTCAAAAATCATAACTTTGACATTTTTTTCGAGATATCGTTTATATATACATACACACACACACACACATAGGTATATATATGTCGAGACGAAAAGAAGACGTAGATGGGGTACAGTAGAAAAAAAAAAAAAGCTTTCTCGTCGACCGCGAACTCGCGTCGAGTTTTTGTTTCTCGTCGCTCTTTGTCTTTGGTCGATCACCGCGCCGTATCGACTTTTACGCGTTCTTATCCTTTTTCAAATGAATAAATCATGCTGGATTTTCACAAATCTCACCACGTATCCACGCGAGGCTCGGAAACTTCGAGCTCGCAATTCGCGTCAATCGAGCTCTGATAATCGGTCTACGATCTTCGCTCTGCAGGCGCAAAAACCAACCTTAGCCACGCATTCGCACGGTACAGAGAAACATAAAAAACTCGTTTGCTCATATATTTTTTTTTTTTTTAAATAAATCCAATTTTGTACACGAGACTTCGCGAGTACGAGTCGCAGGTTTTTTCTTTTCTTTCTTTTTTTTTTTTCTTTGATGCTCTCTGATGTTTTCTCATGAAATCGATAGCGATCTTTCTCGAGATATTATACCGGTAACGGAGGTATCAAATGTAAATTTCGCACTTGAAGAATTATCGTGAGATTGTGGGTAAAGGGCAGCCGCGAATCCAAATTCCGACGACTCTCGCGCGTGTACTATAATCGAATAAAACGTTCTCCTTGCAATTAATCCAATTACAGTTGCATCAAAGAGGCTTCTCGCTATGTCTCTCTCACTCACTCTCTCTCTCTCTCTCACTCTCTCTCTCTCTCTCTCTCTCTCTCTCTCTAACAATTAACAATAATAATAATAATAACAATTCCTATTCTACTCACCTACATTTGTACATTTATACCCGGAAACTCGATTTATACAAACATGCGGAAATCCAGATCTAAGCATAAAATTAGAATTTAATTAATATTATTATTTTTAGTTATTTAACTATTTCTTAATTATGTATACTCGCTCACTCTGTAACGCCATTTATACCCACGGGTCTCTACCCCAGTATAATAAAGTCATGTTCTATTCTATTCTATTCTCTCTCTCTCTCTCTCTCTCTCTCTGGGAAGGGTCGAGTGAATCGTGCAGCAATCGCTCGAAGATTTTCATTATTTTCTCCAAAAATTTCCCAAACGATAGGATGATCTCGATTAATCTGATCCCCAGATAAATCGAAGCCAAGCGGGTAATCCGCGCAGAAAATTCAGAAAGAAGAAGTGCTTTTTCTTTCTTTAATTTCTCGAAAAAAATAAAAAAAAAGAACATTGTATCGTAAAATCCGATCGTTGCATTGCTCGAAGCGCCCTCCTGAATTGTAAAAAAATATATATTTATATATTCGGGTGGTCCTTATTTGGGGATTAGAAAAATTTTCATTGGCACGCCCCCTAGATCTGTACCAAAACATTTCTAAAAAATCTGTAAAAAGTTTCAAGCTGCCACGTAAACTGTAACACGTGCCGCAACGAGCTTGAATTTTTCCAATTAGGTAGAAAAGAAAAAAAAAAAATTACCCTCGGCGTTGATTTTCGGATAGATCGAAAAAATTCTGTTTGAATGAATGCAAAGGTGATTTTTCATGTTATGAAAAATAAAATCGAAGAAAAGGCTCGCAAAATTCGCAGTGTTTGTGTAAAAATATAAACAAGTCGGACCTTCAATTTTTTTTGTCCTCTCACTGTTCTCGATCGATTTTTCCTAAATAATACGATGCTGAACAGAAAAAAAAATGTTTTTTCTTCCAATAATTTATATTTTCTGATCAACAATTGGAATTTTGCAAAAAAAAAAAATTCAAACAGAATTTTTTAGATCTACCCGAAAGTCAACGCCGAGGGTAAATTGTTTTTTTTTTTACCTGAATGAAAAAATTCAAGCTGAATGAAAAAATTCAAGCTCGTTGCGACACGTGATCCAGTTGACACAGTGGCTTGAAACTTTACATAGATTTTTTTTTTTTTTTTTTTTTTAATAATTCGAAATTAATAATTCGGCGGCGTCTCGATGAAAATATTTTTGCATAAGAAATTGTGAGAAGATGATTTTTGAATATTCATTTTCAAAAGAAAAAAATCATCCTTCCGAATGAAAAAAAAAAATAAACAAACAAATTAAAACAATGGAAACCGGCATGAGAATGCGAACGTGGATACCGAGCCGATCTATTCACCAAAAAAAAAAAAAATTCCTTCCTCATTTTCACGACAAAGTTTTGTTTTTCTCATTTCTTGTATCTTATTTTATTTTATTTTATTTATTTATTTATTTTTCATTCGACAGATTGTCGTTCGCCGGCTCGGCGGAACCGCCGCTGCGCAAGGTCTACATGAAGAACGGGCAGATTTTACATTTTTACGAGGAGGACGGTAATGTGATACCGACAAAAACGAATCAGGATACGGCGATGAATCGTTGCGATACGAACAAGGAGAATGTACCGTTGAACGATCGTACGAAGGAGGAATGCGACAATTCGAGGGGTTTTAACGACGATAATCAGGACAACGATGCCACGATAGCCCACGATTACGATCAATTCAATCCTTTTCGTTATTATTACATACCACCGGATTTACCGCTCGATACGAAGCTCGTGATCGAGGCGATCGTCGATTCGTTCGAAACGTCGGAAAATACGAGGAACGCGGAGGAAACGGATGAGCAGCAGCAGCAGGAGGAGCAGCAGGAAGAGGAGGAGGAAGAGGAGGAACAGCAGGAACAGCAGCAGGAACAGCAGCAGCGAGAGTTGGAGGAGAATGAGTCGGAGGAGAGCGTCGGACGACCGATGGAGCCGTACAAAACGAGGGACATCGACGGGGATACGATATCGGAAGAATGCGAGAATAACGTGGATGAGGAGAGACGATGGAACGAGACCGAGCAGGATGTCGAAACGGTCGATTTGTTCGTTAGGAAAATGGATCGTTGCAAGAAATCTTACGACAAGAAGGGTTTTTCATATCGACGCTTTTCTCATTCATATTCCAACGAATCGTCGGGAATTAATAAAAATTGCCCGAGCAGCAACGTGAGCCTGCGAAAAACTTCGGTCGTTTCCCACGAGAAGTTTGACTTTGGAAATTTGTGGAACGATGGCGATCGCGGTGGTAACGTTGCGAGCGGAAAAATTGATAATTCGTCGAGCACCGGACAGACGATCGTTCCTCATGTTCTCGTTAATTTTTTCATATCAATGGCCGATCCGGGCGCAATGACGATCGGTATCGAGATACCGCGTCATTGCGCGTTCAGTTTTCCGGCTGTTGCTCTGACCCTCGGACGTGAGAATTGGCCATTGCTGAAGGAGGCTTACGAGGAATTGGCCGATGCGCGCGAGTACAGGGTACGCCGTACAATGGCATCGAGCATTCACGAATTGGCAATGATACTCGGCGAGGAGCTTGCCGCGCGCGATCTTTTGCCGATATACGATGGCTTCGTGAAGGATCTCGACGAGGTGAGAATCGGCGCGCTCAGGCATCTCACGACTTTTCTCAATGTTTTACGACCTGCCGATCGGCAATTGTTCCTGCCGAGGTTCAAGGCATTTCTCATGACGGACAACGATTGGAATTGGCGATTTCGGGAGGAAGTTGCGAGCAAATTGCTCGAGGCCATACCGCTTTTCGGCCAGAAAGATGTCTCGGATCACATAACACCCCTGTCGTTTCCATTGCTGATCGATAAAGTCGCGGCTGTCAGACACACGTCAATTGCACTGGTAATTAGTTTATTCATTTTTTTTTTAAATTTAACTATATCGTTTTTTTTCCCCCCTCATGGAGAGAAAACATTGGCAATGTTTAATAACACAAATTGCGTGCCACCAAGAAGGCATAAAATGTTATCCGAGCTTTTGAGGGCTTGCGGACTTGAATGTGCCCCGCCTGACTCGCGCTGATCGTTTGAATCACACGAGTTTTTTTAAAACTCAAACGAATCGTTACAGGCGACCCAGATTGTGTCTTATCTGTCGAGCGACGAGCGTCTCGTAACGGCCCTCATTCACGATCTCAAGTCCCTGCTCGTTTCGAAGGACAGCAAATGGACGCGTCGTCAGACATTCGCACTGCTGTGCTCGTCGCTTATCAGCAACGAGGCACTCAGCCCCGAGAGATTTGGCAGGGATCTGTTGCCCTGCCTGCTCAGGCTTTCATCGGACGATGTGCCGAACGTCAGGCTCGCAGTTGTCACTGCTCTCTCTCAGCGCGTTGTCAAAATATGCGGTTCGTATAAATTCATTTATTCGTTTCATTTTTGTTCAATACGGATTTATATATTTACATCGACGCCGTAATTAACGAATAATCGAATTTACGAAATATCTCGTTGATCGAATTTCAGATTATCTTGGTGTCGAACAGGCCGAGGAGATTAATCAGAAATTGATACAGATGCGAACGGATCCGGATCGCGATGTGCGAATAGTTGCCGGTGGTATAGCCGGAAAATATTATCCTCAGGGTGCCGAGTGGGAGCCTGCAGTAAAGTCAAAACTTTCTTATCAATAGACGAGGATAAAGCATCATCGAAAAAAAAAATATATATATATATCGAACGAGCACACATAACACAACAACGAGCCTTAAAGAATTTCCATTTCTTGTCATTTTTCTCCTTATTACCTTAAGCCGCCTTGATCCAGTGACGCAGAGACAATTCTTTACGCCGAATATATGACGAGAGAAAAATGAAAAAGAGAGAGAGAGAGAGAGAGAGAAAGTTCAATTTTGCGCTATCGCCGATGCAATTCGTGGATTATCGCGAATCGTATCGGGATCTAAGCTTGCGTATGTCGGAAGGAAAAAAGGAAAGGAAAAATTCCCACGATACCTAGACACGAAGAACGAGAACGAGTGCGCTCCGTGGCCTCGACACCGATAATCGTTTAACACAAATATAAGCTCAAGTTTTTATTTTTTATTTTAATTTTATCGTTGTCCACTCGGCGAATTGAGCCGAACGAAGCCGAGTCAACGTGATTTTTTTACTGCCTGAGGGGAAAAAAAAAAATCCATATTAAGGTCGAGGAGGCAAGATTTCGGTGAAATGAGAAACGCATTAAAATTCTTCGATCGCGATTTATCCTCGTGATTGCGATAATTATAATTTCATGCGCGGAAATTTGTCCCGTTTGGGGACACAGTCGATCGGCCATTCTTACCTCCGAAATTTCGTACGCGACGAAAGTCTTGCAAAAAAAAAAAAAATCTTAAAAATAACGAGTCTTTTTCTGTTTTTATTCTTTCCCGGAACAATAATCGCGTCTCGAAATTATTCGTAAAGCCGAAACGGCCTTGTGCCGGAGCTGGGCGTCATCCGAATGATAAAAAAAAAAAAAAAAAAAAAACGTTTTAAAGTATAATAATAATTGCGAAAGAGTAATCAATGATCAACGAATTGTGGAAAAAAAAAAAGTAAATAAATAAATATCGGGAGTTTCTTTTTTCTTTGTTTTTTTTTTCTGCCAAGCTGAAATCTCTGCTCGAGTGTGGATCTGACAATTTCATTCACATTTTTTTGCCAATAATCCTCGTTTAACGAATTGTGTATTTAAATCACGAGGAACGGTGAAAAAGGGGGGAAAAAAAAAAAACAGAATGAATTTACACATTCGATCTCAGTTACGTTGATCGAAGCTCAATATTATAATCAAATATATATCCTCCGTCCCTCGCGTCGACGAAATTGCATTTATTCGTATTGTTTTGTTTTTTTTCCCCTCTTTTTCTTCTCTCAAAAAATCTATGCAAAAAAAAACACACACACACACACACACGCGCAGTCGTCGTTCGTAAATTTTCGACTTTTACTACGCCAATTTTTGTAACGATTAATGTTTAAGTAGCGTTTAAATAGCCGTGGATCAATGAAACGAATCTGTAACCATCATTATCCGCGTTCCAAAAGGAGAAATGGAAAAAAAAAAGCAAAAAGTAATCGAAACGACGAACCCTCGGCTCTACCCTTTGTATATTGATACCTATTATTAACGCTAACGATATTAACGATAAAACTATTAATATTAAACAATATTGTACAATACGAAACACATTGCGAGGAAAAATTTTCGTTAAGCACAAGTTCGAAAGGTATTCAAAAAAAAAAAAAAAGGAAAAAAAAAAATTCTTCCTCGTACGGTGGAAAAAAAGCACAGTTCTCTTATCACCCTCACTTTTGCCCCCTCGATTCACCAAATTCGCAACTCTGCTGTATTTTCCCATTAATTTTTGATCGATGATCTCTCTCCCCCCTCTTTCTCTCTCTCTCTCTCTCTCTCTCATTTGTTTGATCATGCCTAAGTTTGTTACGAGGGGGCGAAAAAAATTGTGATTTACGGCCGAGGCTGTCAATTTTATTTTTTAATTTTATTTTCTTTTTTTTTTTTTTCTCTCTTTGCGATTATTCAATCGGCACTCGTTAATTGTGAATTTTTGCGACAAATGAGCAAAAATATCGTTTGAAGATACTATTGTGTATAAAAAAATGAAAAAAAAAAAAAAAAAAACATTATGTATTTGGTAGAGAAGACGAAGAAAGAAATAAACTCAAAGTCATTTGTTACATGATTAGCGTTGAATTTTAATTCTTAATTTTTTTTTTTTTTTTTGTATATTTATTATTTATTTTTAATTTGTGATCGTTGCTCGTTACATTCGTAGTTACTTTGCTTTCATAATTAGTTCCGAGATGTATCGAAGTTGTTCATTATCGGCCGAATATACCGAGAAATTTTCCCGGTGCGCATGCCGGAAGTTGGCATGCCTTTTCCTCCATTTCCGTTTCCGCGGTCGAGCAATTTCTCACGCAATGCCGCCAGCGTATCTGCCGTCCGCGTCCACAGGTCACGCTACATCCGCTCCAATCGGTCCATCTATCCCACTTCCGGTGTGACTTTCTCTTTCGACGAACTTTTTTCTCGCACGCGCCAATCTTTTTGGCCGGTCTCGCGCTTCTCGATCGCTGCAAGCGACGATTCGACGGTGCAGATTTCCAGCAGGATTCTCGGTGTTTCTTTTGTAATATGAAACGAGAGGGAGGGGAAAAAATACGCGCAAAAAGAAAAAACGATAATTTTCACGTTAATATTATGGAATTAACGAGATTTTGTATTATTGGCTCGAGGCAGTGAATTATTGGATTGGAGTAGTTTTGTCATCGAACAGACGATTGGGATTTCATAGATCGTTGCTGAGTATCGTTCCTGAGCAAGCTTATTGGATTAGCGAAAATAATGAACAAGGATGTTTAATTAATTTTTTTTTTTTTCTCAAGAACAAGGGAACGATGTCTTCCGAGATTATTGTGGGGAAGGAAAAAAAGTGTTGAGAATTTTTGAAAGAAATTATCAATCAGAGATGGGCAGCAAAGATTACTCGATTAATTGTTCATCTGTTCATTATAATTAGTTCAAGTAATTGTAATTTTTATTTTATTTCGTTACCAGTAGTCAAAGTAATTAAAATTTTTATTTTTCTTCATCACAATTAGTTCAAGTAATCGTAATTTTTGTTTTATCGTTCGTCATCATTAGTCAAGGTAATTAAAATTTTTATTTTTATTCAATCACAATTATTCCAAGTAATTAAAATTTTTACTTTCGTTCATCACAAGTAGACGAAGTAATTGAAATTTTTGTTTTATAATTCGTCAACTTTAGTCGAAATAATTAAAATTTTTATCGTTATTCATCGCAATTATTCGAGGTGATTGGAATTTTTATTTTCGTTCAAGTAGTCGAGGTAATTAAAATTTATATTTTTCACAATTAGTCAGGTAATCGTAATTTTTGTTTCATCGTTCGTCACCATTGATGGAAGTAATTAAAATTTTTATTTTAACTCGTCACAATTAGTCGAAGTAATTGTAATTTTTGTTTCAGTTCATCACAATTAATCGAAGTAATTGTAATTTTTGTTTTATTTCGTTACCATTGTTCGAAGTAATTAAAGTTTTTTTTTTCGTTCGTCACAAGTAGTCGAAGTAATTGTAATTTTTTTAGTTAATTACAATTAGTCGAAGTAATTGTAATTATAATTTTTGTTTCAATTCATCACAATTAGTCGAAGTAATTGTAATCTTTGTTTAAGTTCATCACAATTACTCGAATTAATTGTAATTAATTTAGTCAATTACGATTAGTCGTGGAAATGGTAATTTTTTTTTTTTTTTTTTTTAGTTAATTACAGTCAGTCGAAGTAATTTTAATGAATTTTAATGGCATAACGATTACTTCGAGTCATTCGTAATTGGATAATTCGGATAATTATTTACGAGAATTTTTCCCAAGTCCGTGTCCACGTTTGAAGACTCTGCCTGAAATGAAAATTTTTCCCTCATTACAAGTCCCAAAGAGAGTTCTCGCCGAGAGCTCGATAATGCGATCGGAAAAATACGTAAAATTCAAGGTAAGTTAAGTCATGAATAAGGAGAAGATTTAAAAACGTAAAGGAAATATGGATCAAATATAAAAAAAAATACGCAAACAAATAAGAAAAATGTATGAAAACATTGAGAAAAAAAAAAAGTAAACAACGCACGAGCAGCGACGATACATCGCAACTTTTCTCGGTTCTAAACTACGTAACTTTGTCTTTAGGCAAATCCCTATTGCCGATCACGCGAGTGTCATATTTGCCAATCGTAGATTATTTTTTTTACATTTTTTTTGTTCGTTTCCAACTCCAAATCGACGGGTACAGCAGGAAGAACGAATAATCGTAATTTTTGTATGTTCATTAGGACGGTTCAAAAAACGGCCTTTTTTTTTAGATTTCGCTCTTCTCCGAGATTCTTGTACTTTTTTTTTACTAAAAAATAGCTCACGCGAAAGGGCTGGGCTGAAATAAATTTTTTCACTACTGCCTCAACGTCGTTGATATTTAAAAAAAAAAGGCTATTTTCGGGAATTTTAAAATTGAGATTTCAAAATTGAGTGCGATTTTTTTTTTTAGTACCGAAAAATCTATTTTAAATTTAGTTTTTACGAATTTCAATATAGTTTTTTCGGTACTGAGCAAAAATTACACGCATCTCTGGTCTGACAAAAACTTTTGTTCGTCAGGTTTGACAAAAACTTTTGTTTCGTTATACAAAACACATAGCCACCGAAGGATTTACGGATATCCCGATTTCGAAATTCCCGAGAATAACGTTTTTTTTTCAAAATTTCAACGTCGCTGAGGCAGCAGTAAAAATTTTCTTTTCAGCCCAGCCCTTTCGCGTGAGCTATCAGTGAAAAAGTACAAGAATCTCGGAGAAGAGCGAAATCTAAAAAAAAAAAGGGCCCCTTCTTTGAACCGCCTTAATGTTCATCCTTGTATATTTCGTATATTTTTGTTTGTTCTTTCGTATTCACGAGGAAGCATGATAGCTCAGGCATGATCGGTAAAAGGGACGATTATCTAGTATCGCTAAAATTTTACCAAGGAACTTTGTCCAGCGTCGGGACGGAAGAAATTCTCACCGTGGCATTGATTGGCTTTGATCTCGATTTGTCTCCAATGTCCTGCTGCGGTCGTTGAACGATCTCCGGCGATTTTTCCGTAGATCGAAACGTCATTGAAGCACCGGCTGTAGTTCCATAATCACGTGAATCCTTCGTTCTCTCCGCGTCGCCGGTGCCATTATTCTTATAAACGTGCAGCTCGTTGACCTGAAAAAACGTATGCAAAACGAAAAAAAAAAAAAAAAAGAAGAAAAACAAAAAAAAAAACATCCCCCAAAGCGTCCTCTTAGGAGGCCGAAAGCGGAGAATTGGCAAAACGATAAATTTAGATATTACAAAGATACTTTGACAAGAAGTTCCCGGACGAGTTCCTTGATATCTCTAATGGGCTCGGATGCTTTTTCGCCGAGTAAATCTTTATCTGTAATGTTTGATGTACCATTTGGTCCTTCGTTAAACTCCCGTACGTTCTCGTAGTACTTGAATTCACGATTAGGATTTTCTCTCTTCTCCCGAATTCTCGTATCGTCGATCGAGATCGTTTCCCTGTCACGCTCATCGGCGCATCTCGCGACATCGTCATTCGCATAATTCGCATCGGCCATCTTTCGTGAATCCTGGGCGGATTCGCGAATATCCCGACGCGAACGTTCTACCGATGATTCACCGGTGTCGAAATGAAAATTATCATAATTCTCATTGTCCTCGTAATCACGCCGATTTCTCGAATCGCGCGACGACGCGACATCCGGTTCGTGAATTTCATTGAAACCATACGCCGTATCGGCGTCATCATCGGCCGAGTCGCGCTTAATATCGTTATTTCCCGCATCAAATTCACGCTCCTCGAGCAACGACGTTCTCCTTGTCTTTGGATTTTTCGTCTTTTTACGATGTTTCTTCTTCTTCTTTCGCTTCTTCTTCTTCTTCTTCTTCTTGCTCTTTCCCTTTTGCTTCTTTCGATGCTTTTCCTCGACCTCGTCATCCGTATCTTTTCTCAATCTCCTCGTTAACATGGAATTTCGCTTGTCCCTCGTGACAATTTCCGGACTCTCAGCTTTATCCAATTTTCCATAATACGTATCATCGTAATTTTCTCGCCTCGCGTATCTTTCTCGCTCATTGACATTCTCATAATTCACCTTGTTGAGCATCGAATCGATGATTCTATTGTCATCGGCGTATGGTTCAATGGCGCGTAAGCTCATATCGTGACGCTGCTCCTCGTTCGCATACGAAAGATCCGATGATTCCGGATACGCGAGACCATCGCCGAATCTCTTGGTTCTCACGTGTTGTATCATCGACGAGGGATCATGCTGAGGATCATCGATGAAATCCGGATAAACATCGTCGAGCCTGTTTCTCGCATTGCCATTCTCATCGCGAAGATACGAATCTTCGGATGCTAATTTACGTTTTCGCGTCGTGACATCGTCGTCGTTCTCGCGTTCACGTTTAACATTCTGCTCGCTTCCGTTCATCGTCGAAGCTCCGTAAAAATTCATACTCGACGAATTATCGCGGGAATTCTCGAGTTCGACAATTACATTTCTCAATGTTGTCGATTCGTCCTTGACAAATGAATATTCTCTCGATGATCCTGTTGATCCGGTTGACGCGTCAATGCGATGAAATTGCCATTCGTTATTCGCCGGAACTCGCTCGTTATCCACTGACGAATCTGCCGCGCCGTTGATCTCGTATTTTTCATCCTCAGCGTCTCGTTTGATTCGCAATTTGTTCGTCGAAGCATCGAAATTGCCATCCGATCGTCTCGCACCGATCGCGCTCTCATCCGGCGAATTTTCCGCCCGAATCTCCAGTGCGCTCGGAGCAAATGAATCCTCCAAATCCTGAAGATAATTCGAATCCACGTCGAGACGATCATCGTCGAGGTTCAATGAAAAACGATCGCGCTTCACGCGTTTGTGCACGTTATTCGATGAGCTCGGATCTTCCGAATCTTCTGGATCGTTCGATATCGCAGGCCCATGAAAATCGAGAAGAGTTCTCTTCTTTGGCTCGTCTTCCGCTCCATTCTCGGCTATTATTTTCTCGCGCAATGCCGGGACAAACGGTTTCATCGTTTCAATGAAATCTCTTGGCTCATCTTGGCCAAACAATTTCACGAGTTCTTTCACGGGCTGCTCGTGACGATCGTACGCACCGCTATTGGCCTCGGTACTCGTGAATAATCGATCGGTAATGTTCGCACTGTTATCCAAATTCACGGATCTCGTCGCTGATGTCGTTCGGTTTACATTGTTACTCGATGATTCGTCGTTAGATTCGATGACAATGCTCACGGATTCTGTGATTACTCGATTCGTAGATTCGCGAATTGAATCGAACACGCCCGTAATTCTCGGATTCGGATCGGAGTATTGTGAATAATTATTGGCAATTTTATATCCGTTTGATGAAAAGTTTGATGACGTAGTTTCATGGATATCGGCAATAGTCACGATCGTGGACGAATCTTTCGAGATTGATCCCGAGACTGTTGGATCTTTCGATTTGTCGAGGATAAACGAAACGTTCGAATGATTGAAAATCTGGCCAGTGGGTAAAGTTAAATTGTTAAAATTGATACCGACGGTCGTGCTTCGATGGTTCGTAAATTCCGAAAAATTGATTTCTTCGTTGCTCGAAACATTGATAATCCGTCTAGGCTCGGACTTCAGGGTGACGTTATGAAAATTCATGCGAATTATCGTGTCTACCATAGTCGTGAATTCCGATGATTTGATTTCTTCCTTGTTGGAAAAATTGTTATTCGCAGTGGGGATTGTCGACGTCTCGTTGAGAAACAAATTTATCGTGACGGGAAACTTTTTTATATCGAGAGGATCGTGTGAAAAGTTGGATTTTTTGCTT
Organism: Rhorus exstirpatorius; assembly: GCA_963564615.1. Taxonomy (NCBI): domain Eukaryota; kingdom Metazoa; phylum Arthropoda; class Insecta; order Hymenoptera; family Ichneumonidae; genus Rhorus; species Rhorus exstirpatorius. Next base: position 27,238,876 of record OY751316.1, on the reverse strand, counting down.
ATCGATCGTGAAATATTTTGGGTCGGTGGAGGAGGAGGATGATGCTGATGATGATGATGATTTCTATGAAACTTGGGATGTGGCTTTCGATGATGTTGACGATGACGATGATGCTGCTGCTGCTGCTGGGAGTGTAAAATTTGATGTTTTTTGCTATCGACGAATTGCGGGAGAAGGAAAATAACAACGGCGACGTTGATGATCCAGAGGAACGTCCATAATCGCGGGTTCACCATAACCCAGGACGCTTGCCGCACCGATGACAACACGGCGATATGACAATGAAAAAAGACTCATCGAACGCGCGATACTTATTTGCGATATTTGTTTACTTGATAAAATAATAATCATTTGTACGATCGACGACGAGCGTCAATTATACCGACGATATGACAGATTTTTCACAAGCGACTGTCATCGTTGTCGAGTGGATTCGTCATGAAGACAACTGCCAAAGGAACAATTTTCGATTTATTTCTTTTTTTTTTTTTTTTCATCCAATTAATATTCCGGTGTATCCGCGATGTTTAGGTTCAAATGTGGATCGAGGAAAATTGAGAAAATGTCGTGACGTTTCGTTGGAAACTTCGCGATGATGAAAATATATTTCTTGCGAGATTTTTTTTGCCAAAATAATTTGAGAATGACTGAAAATTTGGAAAATTACGTCCTTGTGTTTTCATGACATTTTCATAATTTTGAAAAAAAAAAAAAAAATAATCGGTAATTGCTCCAACTTGGCATGCAGCTCGAATACAAAAGAGGAGTTTTTTTTTTGTTTTTTTCATTCAATTCGTAAAATATCGATGAAAAAAACGTTTCAAATTTTATGAAATTTTGAATTTTTTTCGAAAAAAAAAAAAAAAATGTCTATGATCGCTCAAACTTTCGCTGATTTTGAGATATTTTTTTTTTTTTTAATCGCAATCCTAAAATTCCAAAAATTCTCATTCATTCCAATTTTTCGGAAAATTCCGCGAAGCCGAAAAAATTGGGAAAACCAAAATAAAAAAATTTGACTCATCATTTTGAGTTACAAAAAAGAAAAAAAATACAAAAATTTCAACAAGTGCTCTATCGAAATAAAATTTCTAATTTAATATTTCGAAAAATTTCGCGTCCACGCCAACATGAAGCTTAAGCCAAAAAACCGGGAAACTAAAATCAAAAAATTTGACTAATAATTTCGAATTTGAAAAAAAAAAAAAAAAAAAAAAAAAAAAAAATTCAAAAAGTGCTCTATCGAAATTTAATTTATCGAGTAATTTTAAAGAGAAAACAAAAAATGTACTTACCAGTATGGAAAAAAAGTGTGCACGAAAAACGAAAAGATTTTGGGAGATATCCAACGATGATTTTTTTTTTTTTTTTTTCCCAGAAAAAAGACAAAAATGAGCAATAACGAGGCCTGAATGAAAATATCGAATTAGTAAAAATTTTCGGTTTCATCCGATCGACGAATTTTCGCGATATGATAATTCAAAGAAGAAAAACAAACAAAAAAAAATCATTCATTTTACCACAGGAAAACACACACACAGAAAACGCGCAATGGTCTTTTGACGGAATTTTCCATAACAAACAAAGTGTTTTTATTGATTCATTTGGTCGAATAAATATAGTCGCGCCTCGTTGGGCTTTGTGGCTCGCGATGAAAAAAAAAAAAAAAACGTAAATTGCGATAGCCAAAATATAGGCCCCATACGAGAAGGCATTTCATTTTTCTATTTCTTGCGAGAGGGGAGGATGAATTTTACGAGACTTACAATCTCGTGTCTTATAATCGCGTTTTCAGACAGCAGATTCAGCTTCCTCGGTTTCGCTCGGTTCCGCAGTATCGCTTTTGGATCTGAAATAAATCATCAGTTGAGGGGCCGAGTTTCTCATTTAAGGCCACAAACAAGCAAACAAATGAAAATAATGATGGAAAAGAAAAAAAAAAAAGCTGTGTACGTAGCACTGAGAAAAAAAATTATTCGATCCCGGAATGATCGCCCAAGAATCATGAAAAAATAAAACTTTGATGCACCTGAGGAATTATGGAAATTTCTTTAAAAAACAAAAAAAAAAAAATACCACTCGAGAGGATGACGAAAAAAAAAAGAAAATATTTTTGCCAATTTTTAGCTGTAAAAATATTCTAGCCATTCTAAATAAAATTTCATATCGCAAGCTCTCGCGCAGTAAATTTTTTTTCTCTCCGACGTAAAATTTTACCAAATTTCTTCAATTATGAAAATATCTCATTACTTCGGTCCGCTTCTAGGCTCATTTATCTTTTTATTTTTTTATTTTTTTTTTTTTTCACAAACTTCCAAGATTTTCCATGCGCGATCTTTCATTTTAATTTCATGATTTTTGGATGACTCGAGACTCTTGACTAATCAAATTTTATTCGAGCTAAACCAAATGTTTACTGATTTGTCCGGGCTAAATAAATTTTTAGCCAAGATTGAGCTTCGTTCGATCCGAATGTACCGAAAATTTTTAGCGATAACAGCTAGAAATTCATTGCCCCTTTCCCCCCCACGATAAAACGACGAACTTGTCAATGTTGAATAAATTATTTTCTCAATATTGGGGCTACGTTGATCTCGCGTAACGGGGAAGATGGGAATATACATTGAAATTCTATTTTTTTTTCTCTCTCTTTTCCTTTTTTTTTTAATATTATATAATATAAATTTATATTACATAATATATTACATGATTGTTTTGTTAATCACGTCGCGTGATTAACGAATGAGAAGTAATTGGTTTTCCAAGCCCTCCGAGCCCTCATTTAATATTTTGCTAATTCGTATAATATGTATAACCGATCTTCCCTGCCAAAGGAGAGCCAGATATTAATCATACAGAGATGCGGAGGGGAGAAGATGAAGAGAAGAAAAAAAATGATGTTGACGATGACGATGATGACGATGATGATGATGATGATGATAAATAAAATGAGAGAATAGACGAAAGTTCCTTGGCCCAGATTTCCAAAATATATCGTTCACAATAAAGTTAAAAAAAAAAAAAAATGGTTTTAAAAAAATATATATATAAAAAGTGCAGTGAATGAAAAAAAGAAAAAAAAATGTACAAATACATTCGAGCACAGGATCACGATGATGCATTTGCCTATTGGTATCGCGTTGATTTTTCGTTTTATTTTATTTTATTTTTCTTTTTTTTTTCGTTTTTTCGTTTTTTATTAACGTGCAAAAGTTACGGTCATTCCCATTATCTCACTCGTTCATCTTTTTTTCTTTTTCCTCCTCGATTACTTAATTTTTTAAAAAATATTTCTACAAATTTTACGAACGAATACGAGTTAATGGCAACAATTGAAGGGTCTGGGGGGGCGGGGAGGCAAGAGAGAGAATTATTTTTTGTTTGTTTTTGAGACTGGGTAATTAAATTGTTCTATTGGATGACGATAAATGTAAAATTACTGCACAAGTTTATCGGGTAATCCGAGAGGTATTGCGTGTGTGGCTTGTACGAATATCATCGCTTTCTCTCATTCTTTCCTTCTCCAATATTCATATATAAAGATATACATCTTTTCCATCGCGTCTCGTTCTAAGGGATTTGCTCTTTTTTTTTTTTTTGTTTTCTTCAACTTCCGTTGTTTTTTTTTGTTTGTTTTCGTTTTTTACGACGTACAGCGTGAAGTATATCGTAAGAAAGGGTTGATGGGGAGTAGTACATTTCCTACATAGCCATTAAGCACAGTAACTATTCGAGTTGCGAGACCATTATCATTTTGACCGATAGAGAAGAGAATTTTTTGTTTTTCGTTTCGCTATTTTTTCTTTTCTTTCTTAATCTCTCTCTCTCTCTCTCTCCCTCTGGAGAAAATTCGTAAATTATATTCAACTGCGCAACTATTTATTAAATATTGTCGATTATTAAACAAAAAAAATATCTTTTCCCCCGCACTGTTGAGTTCATGAAGTATAAATAGTTTTTGCTTGTTTGTTAAGCTTTTAGATACTTATTCTGGTTCTGTTTTTTTTTTTTTTTTTTTCGTTTTTTTTTTATCGTCTCACTTGGCTTGTGTGGCTTTTTTTTTGTACGCATAGGCACTTTTCTATGTTTCATTGCGGCAAGTTAATTAAAAGTGTTTTTTGTTTTTTTTTCGTTTTCTTCATTCAACGCGTATGGTGTATTAAATTATTTTTATACCGTGGACCGTAAAGCGTAAACATGGCATCGAGCTTAGTTCTCTCTTTCTCTCGTTTCCCAGCATCTCGTTCGCGATTTTTTTGTTTTTTTTTTCTACAAGTTTCGTTCCTTTTCCAAGTCCGAAGCGTTCATTCACTCGGCAATCTCTCTCTCTCTCTTTCTCATTCAAGCTTTCGATCGTCTCATTCACTTCGTGTCGTTCATTCTAGACGCCTCTTTTCCCCCTCGCTTTACACGTTTTTTTATCCTCATTTTTCCTTCCCCCCCCTTCCCCCCGTCCTGGAACTTTTTCACTAGCACCGTGTCTTCTTGAAAACTCCCAAAACAAAAATTATGCGAGAATTTTTGTTTTTCTTTCGTTTTTTTTTGCCGTTCCACGACCCTTCTCGTGTTTCGCAAAATATTATATGGCACATATGGGACGTTAGCAACGTTGATTCACCGTATCATTGGGAAATAGTTGACAGCTGTGGGGGGGGGGGGGGGGGGGGGGGACTTCTACTTTTTTTGGCCAGTAAATGTTTTCCGTAGATGGGATCTCGAGCGGAATAATTCCTGTACGTTTTCGCTTTGTCGTAAAAAAAAAACGCACCGAGCAAAATATAATAAAGTATAAGAGACTATTCCGTCAAACTTTTTTTTCGGGTAAGAAAATCGTCACGGGGAGGATATCCTTTGATAATCAAGGAGAAATAAATGACGAATGTTCGGGCTGCTGAAGTGGAAAAAAAAAAGTTTATGCGAAAAGTGTGACGTGACGTTGAGATATGATTCATTTGGTGAGCAACGTTGCTAACTTTTCGGGTCAGAAATTTACGCATTTTTTCGCCATTTTTCGTCAACGTATTGAAAGAAAGAAAAAATTGCTCCAAGTATAAATTAAATTCGTGAAACATGGAACAGATAATTTTATCGATTACCAATAAACGCGAGTAACATTAACATTAAAAATGGGCACAAATGTTGAAAAGTCTAAAAAAAAAAATGGTACATTCGTCTTATGCCATCGAATATTTGTTTTCTTTAAACATTTTTTCTCTCTCTCTCTCTCTCTCTCTCTCTCTCGTTCCTATACGCTGCTTCGTCAATTCAACTGATCGCGAAGAAAACGAAGCGCTTTTCCGATATATATATTTCCTCGTTTTAACGAATGTGTCATGTTAACGAATGAATACTCGTATCGAGAATGACCTACCGGTTAAATGATTCAAAAGACTCGGATATTTCGGCGAATAATTAAATTTCAATGATTCATCAGCGAATGACCGTAACTCATTACTTTGAAGAAAAGAAAAAAAAAAAAAACGCATTCTTCGTTCAACTTTTCAACATAATTCGTTGTTGATTTTTCTTTTATGCAAACACACCTGAATTTTACTATCGGAGCAGTGAATACTCGGACACTTCTTTTTTGGAGTAATTTTCCCAATAACTCCAATAAAAATTACTTGAAAGAAAAATGAATCTTTTTTTGGAGTAATTTTTCCAATAATTCCAGTGAAAGTTACTCCGAAAAAACATAAATATTTTTTTGGAGTAATTTTTCCAATAATTCCAATAAAAATTACTCCGAAAAAAAGATGAACGCTTTTTTGGAGTAATTTTTCCAATAATTCCAGTGAAAGTTACTCCGAAAAAAGATAAATATTTTTTTGGAGTAATTTTTCCAATAATTCCAATAAAAATTACTCCCAAAAAAAGATGAACGCTTTTTTGGAGTAATTTTTCCAATAATTCCAGTGAAAGTTACTCCGAAAAAAGATAAATATTTTTTTGGAGTAATTTTTCCAATAATTCCAATAAAAATTACTCCGAAAAAAAGATGAACGCTTTTGTGGAGTATTTTTTCCAATAATTTCAGTAAAAATTACTCCGTAAGAAGATAAATACTTTTTTGGAGTAATTTTTCCAATAATTCCAATAAAAATTACTCCGAAAAAAAGATGAACGCTTTTGTGGAGTATTTTTTCCAATAATTTCAGTAAAAATTACTCCGAAAAAAGATAAATGCTTTTTGGAGTAATTTTTTCAATAATTCCAATAAAAATTACTCCGAAAATAAGATGAACGCTTTTTTCGAGTATTTTTTCCAATAATTTCAGTAAAAATTACTCCGAAAAAGAAGAACTTTTTCTTTATCGTGTACGTTGACTCTACTCCATAATACAAAGACTCGTCTTAACTCTCCGCCAGAAAAAAAAAAAAAATCGTGAAAAACAAACTTAACGATCGCTACTTCGTTTCTCATGATTTTTTTTGTATTTTTTTTTTTCGTGCAAATTGCAATGAAAAAATAATAATCTACATCGCGAAGTGAAGAGCCAACGTAGAAAGTTAAACGTATCCTCGGTAACTTCTATAGATCAATTAATAATTGAAAAACTACAAAAAAAAAAGAGTAAGGAACGTCTTTTTTTTTCTTCAAAGTATCGAGAGGTGGACGATGAATCATTGAAATTGCGTACTTTTTGTTTCAAGATTTGTGAATCACAACGATAACGGAAATTCGAACGCGATTTCGATGGTGGATTGGCGGCAATGAATCGCGTTGCAAGCCACCAGCGGCGATAAGTCAAAAGAATGATCACGAAATACACGTTTTTTTTTTTATTCTCAATATCCAGTAGAAAATCGCCGGGAAAAAGGGCCTGCAATATGTTTATCGTCCAACGAAAAATTCTTAATCGCGAAATATCCGACTCCCTTGTTTACTATTTGTACAATCAAAATACGTTTTTATAAGAGAAAACTGGACTCGAAAGACTCAAATTTCAATTCTCTCTCTCTCTCTCTCTCTCTCTCTCTCTCTCTCTCTCTCTCTCTCTCTCTCTCTCTCTCCTTCTTCCTCCCGGCCCATTCGCGTAACGTTTTCATTATTTCCATTACATTTTTTAAAAAAATCCTTCATCTACTCCTAAAACCGTTTTCGTTTTTTTTTTTTTCTTTTTTTTCTTTCTATCATACTCAGTCTTTCCAACGGTTTGCCAGGTAAGTGTATACGTGCTGTGGGACACATTGGGACGTCGTCGCGAGACTACTTTTCCTTATTTCTTCCGCTCTTTTTATTTCGTTTTTTTTTTTTTTTTTCTTTCTCATTCGTTATCCGATGGGAAGTTCATATATATATTTTTTTCAGTGCAAACGTTTGGTGTGAAAGCTTTTCGGTGTGAGGAGGAGAAAAAAAAAAAAAAAAAAAAAAAAAAAAAAAAAAAAAACAACGAATCGCATCGCTGCGAGAGTGGAATTTGTTACGGAGCAACGCGTACCTCGGGGTGCGTGCCAGGAATGTGTTTTTCCCCCCTTTCTTCACTGTAACGTTTTGCTTGACTCTCGTTTATTTATGTTTTTTTTTTCTTTCTTATCGCCTCGATAGGCGGCTTAGAGAAGAAAGACACCGTTCTTTACTATCCAAAGTTTTTTTTTTTTAACCATGACCTTCTATCGTTTCCTCGGCTCTTTTCTGCGCGCTAATTCCTCAATGAGTTTTGCTTTTCCTTAAACTAATAATAATAATAATAATAATAATAATAATAATAATAAATCTGCTCTAAAAGTCACTACATGATTTTTTCTTTCAGGTCTAACGCGCCTACCGTGATCACTAATCCTTGCTAAAAGGAATAATTGTGTAATTTTCCTTTTTTTTTTTTGTTCTATTTACTAATTCAATGCTTGTTGATACCCTGAACATCAATTATCATAGATATGATTTTTTTTCTCCCTTTAAAAGTCCTATTTCTTTCTTTTTTTTTTTTTTTCCTTTGTCGACATCACGAGACTAACGCGCAGACTTTATTATTTTTCCTCTCTCGCCTTTGTGCATTCTCGCGTAGCCACACGTTTCGGCTTGAAAAGAAAAAAAAAAATCGATCTTCTTCATTTTACTTTTCATAAGAATCCTTCTCGCGAGATACTTGCCCGAGCGTACGAAGACGAGACGATATTGACTGAATTTCATTTGATTTGTTTCTTTTTTTCTCAACCAATCCGAATTACGTGGACTCGGCAATATCCTCGAGACACTCGGGAGAATCTTCAATGTATACATACATACATATATATATATATATATATTTTTTTATAAAATCGAAAGTCCCTCAATTATCGTGTCCCGTTTTTTTTGCCATCTGACCTAACCGGAATATCGTTTTAAATGAAGAAAAATCTCCTTCAGCGTCCTCCGAACGCTCGTCTCGAGGACAGGGGCGGGGAATCACAATATAAAAATACAAATACAAAGTTTCCCTCTCTATCAACGCTTTTGCTACTTTTTTTTTCCACGACCCTCCCTCCCTCCGAGTTGTTTACCCTCGTTTTTTTTTTCCCCCCTTCACAAACGCTTACAGCTCTGTCTCAGTCTGAAACTGTGTCAAGCTTCATCTTTTTTTTTTTCTTTTTTTTCTCGCCTTTGCGAGTTTTTGTTTTGTTCTGTGACGAACGATTATCGTGTTCTCTCTCTCTCTCTCTCTCTCTCTCTCTCTCTCGCTCGCGCGCGTTAATCTATTTTGAGGGCAGACGGAGGGAAAGTAACTGCGAGAACTATGTGGAAAAAAAAAAAGAACGAATATTGTTCGATTCAGGTGTCTCGTAGTTTTCACTTAACCGCGCATATATAGATACCCGCAGAGGGCAATAACACCTCCACCGAGAATCGCGGTACCTATTCCTATTGTAAGGGGCTTGAATAATGACCTCTTGAGCTTCTGCCATTCTTCCGACTGCTTCTGCCGTCGTTTCATCTCCCGTACCTGCGCCGCGAGACGCTCCTTCTTCTCCAGATGACGCTGACGCAACTCGTTCTTGCTGCAAAATAAAAAAAATAATTAGGCCCAAATTTGTGCATTACTCAATTGCACGAGGAAATGGTGGGGGAGCGAGAGAGGGGGGGGGGGGGGGAAAGATATCGAATTATTTGAAATTATTCGTGTCGATGATAACGAATAGTTTGGGAAGCTGGCGAGCAAAATTTCTATATGATCTACTAATGTGAGAGACGTTAATATAATAGCGATAATCGTATCATAAACAACATTAACGACCGCTTCTGCCAGCACGTCAATCGAAAGAGCTTCGGATTTGTTTAAAAAAAAACTTTTAAAAAAATTGGACTACTTCATCATGTGCTCGTGTCTACCTTTTGATGGAACGTGTTCAATAAATTATACATGATTCATGAAACCACTCGAGGCAGAGTGGAAAAAGAGAGCGCATTTTGTGAAAATTAAATTTTTTTTTTTCATGAGTTCGTCAACTTTATACACAAAGTGCACACTGAGCAGAGCTAACTCGTTTGATTAAGATCGTTACAAAAGACTAAAAAAAAATGTCTGCCGGCATGTTCTTTCCGAATTGTCGATTGACAGCGCTTCGAAGATGTAAAAAAAAAAAAAAAGTGTGTACTGCATCGTGTGCTCGTGTCAGGCTGATACGAAATTAAATTTCACGGCGAGACACGAAATTAAATTTCACGAGTATATACTCTCGTTTTGTTCTTATTTGGGAAGAATTAAGCGCGACTTTTCCGAACATCATTTCAATAGAATTTCAGGACGAAAAATAGCGAAAACTTTGAGTAGTCGTTCGACACGTTTTTTTTTTTCAACTGGGATAACATTTTTCGGGTCGTAAAAGTTTTTGTTTCTCTTGGTTCTTACCGAATTTATGAAATTTTTTACCTGAATAAAAATTAACAAAGCTCCGCCCAACATTATCATCGGAAGCCTACATGTTTCAATGTACCTTGACGAATATCACTAATTTTCCTGGAACGTGATCATCGACTCGAATCATGCAAAAAAAAAAAAATATTTATAAGAAAAATACATACGCGTCTGGACTGGACGGTGGGCTTATCGTCTGGAACGAATTGTCACCGTCACCCGACGATTCACTCGGCACTGCAACACTGTCGACACCTTGCTCGTGCAAATTATTGGGAATGAAGCTCGAGTTCGAGGGCGGCGGACTCGTGCTTGGCTCTGTGTTCATCGGTGGCTCACGGGGCAACGGTTTGTCGGGTGGACCTCCTCCTCCTCCTCCTCCTCCTCCTCCTCTTCCTCCTTCGCCTGTCCGGGATTTCATTAATTCATCGTTAATTGGCGCTTGGATTGATCCAATTTTTATTTTCCAAGAATGTTCCACCAATTGAGGCGAAAGTTTAGTTGTGCGTATGAATCGAATTTTAAAAGAGATTCATTTTTATTGCTTCCTCGTAAATGAAGCATCATTGATTTTTTTTTTTTTTTTTTTTCTTAATTTTTTTCTTTTCGGAAATTTGTTTCGGTGTGCGTTCATGACGGTTGGAAAATTCGGCTTAAAAAAAAATATTCTCGGTTGCGAGAGGTGCATCGCTGCTGCGTTAAATAAGAGAACGAAGCCATTGGCTTGAAATTTGAAAATTTCCTGTATTAGTTAGAATTTTTATTAAAAACGCTCCAATTCGTGAAAATTTCACGTTATGAAAGTAAAAAAATTGTCACACGGATAAAGTAGTAATTAAGAATTTTTCGATATCGAGTTTGGCGTGCATTTATAAAATGGTGAATAATTTATTTTTTTTTCTTTCTCAATACTTTCAACTTTAACAAAAATTACGAAAAATGCTTCTACTTCAACGAGCATCATTCGATATTTATAAAAAAAATTTTCAACTTACAAATCAACGCACGGAACAATCAAAATTTGAATAATTCGCCTCGAAAGTTAAAAAAAAAAAAAAAAAAAAGATCTGCAACATTGAAATCATCGAAGGTTCTTTTTATTTTAAATACAATATCCCCATGGTCTGAAATTTTTCCTTCAAAAAAGTTCGTCAAAGGCCTTTAATCGGTTGTTATAATTAGAAACGTCCAATGAGCGGCGGTTTACACTCAAGCTACAGAGCTCCCTCTTCGCGAGGATGTTTTTTTTTTTTTTTTCAATCAAAACTCAAATTTTGAGGGGTGGGAGCATGAAAAATAAATTTTTTAATTTTTTTTTTACCCCCTAGTGTATACATGAGAAAGGAATGTGCACATTTTTTGTTTGTATTCGTACTTGAGATTTATCGAAAATTTATTCGAAAAAATTGTATAATTAGGGTGAAAAATAATTGTCCACGTACGATTTTCGTTTGGACTCGGGGTCAAGTCAGCCATCAAACTGCGTGCAAGTGATTCACCTCTCGGAGGTGGAAGAGGCGGAGGCTCGTCATCCTCATCAAATGACGAGTTACTCACGTTGTTAACAACGTCATAATGATTCGTCGCTGTTTCGTTATTGACCACGTTCTGAAAAGTCGATGGGAAAACGATTTAAAAAAAAAAAAAAAACAATACGTTCGATCTCACGTTGAGTCACAGCAGTACAGTGCTATTAGAGAATGAGAGAGCGAGAGAGAGAACAAGAAAAAAAAAAAAAAATTCTTCAACCGACGCGATTTCGTATAGAAATTGATTCGAGAAACGAACGATTGTCTTATACCCGGAACGAACAACATCAAACTCCAATGCAATGACGAGAATCGACTTTTTTTTCTTTCTTTCTTTCTTTCTTTCTGGTCGTTAATTTATTTCGTGAAATTTCGTACAAAGTCGAGAGATTTATCGAGAGAAGAAAAAAAAAATAAAAATAAATAAAAAAATAAATAAATATGACGTAGCTAATAGCAGTGTGCTACTGTGAATTGGTATTAGTTACCACGTTGTTGGACGGAAGCTGCTTCGCCCCCTCGATTATCGCGGCGTACGAGAAGCGAAGCTGATCCGGCGTTTGAATGAGACCCATGCGAAAGCGTCTCATTTCCATCAAAACATTACGCACGTTTACGGAATTCAATCCGTTCTCCTCGATCTGCAAACGAAACAATACGCGATACGCCGATTAGCCGAAAGGGGTCGTAGTTCGAAGGGGGAGGAAAGAAAAAAAAAAAAAAAAAAAAACAACTCGACTTCTCGCTTCAAATTTATTTCACCATGGCCCTGACTTTGGATTTTTTTTTTTTTACACAAATTTACGAGGAGGACGTAAAATTGAAGTAACTAAAAGTGCGAAAATTTACTGTTTTATCATTATTGTTATTTGTTTTTTTTTTCCCTCAATATTTGCTTCGATATGAATTTAAAGAATTCGCAATAAGAGTTTCCATCGAATGAGACTTTCAAATTCTCGGACGGTCGAAAAAAAAAAAAAATGGTTTATTCAGAATTCTGGCAAATTTCTTCAAAGTACTGGCTCGGCAGTTAATTTTCGTTTTTTTTTTCTCTCTCTTTCATTTTTCAAAGTTCGAGATTTCGAGCGAATTTTTTTCTCGATTTTCGATGATAAATTTATCGTAAAATCAATGCCGTATCCGACTTACCAGTACGAGACACGTGTCGACCAGGCAAAATGTTCCAGATCGTCCGATACCGGCCGAACAGTGTACAACAGGTGGCCCGACGTTTTGATCCAGCGCACCGGACTGTCTCACGTCAACGAGAAAACGCAAGAAAGCGGTTGGGCTCTGCGGTACACCGAAATCCGGCCACGTCGTGTAGTGAAAATGCAAAATATTTCGGCTCTCTTTGCTCTCCACGTCCGTCAATCTTCAATGCGATGGAAAAAGCAAAAAAAAAAAAAAAAAAAAACAAAAAAAAAAAATATACAAAATAACGAATTAAATAACAATGAGATGAAACTTTTGGCACAAGGGAGGGAAAAAAAAAGGTTTCACATTAAATTTTGCGAAAATTTTGTATCAACGTTCGAGCTAATGTTACGATTTTTTTTTTAAAATACAATTCTGATCAAGATTCTCAGCGTAAAAATTTCGTGAGAATCAATCGAGTTTCTCGAAATTTATACAAAATTATTGAATTTATTTGAAAAAAAAAAAAAAAAAATTCCCAACATTAAAAATCGAGAAAATCTCTCGCTATCAATGTACTTAAATTTCCAGAAGTTATAACGTCAAGTCCGCGTGAATGGAAAGATGTATCGTCGATATTGTGCAACAATTTTTGATATATGTCGCCAATTAAGAACAAAGAAATCGATAAATTGAATATCGAGAGAGAGAGAGCGAGAGGTCGCGTGTCAGATTTCTTAATGACCCGAGTCCTTTGATAAGAGCGCTCTATTTCTTTTGATATGATATTGGAGAATCGATCATGTGAAATAACGAGAATCTGTCACGTCTTCATTCGAGAAACAATATATTTGTTTATCGACTTTTTATGGATGATCGATCAACATCCATCACAGAAAAGTGGGACAATTCTCACGGAAAACAATATCATGGATAATTTCTTCGTAAAATTCTCACCTCAACGTTCTGGTTGTGTAATCGGAGGATTCTGTTTTACCGATGTACTCGACTTTGAGACCAACATCGGGAAACATCATCGTGTGATCCGACGAGCCCTCGAGTGGCCAGTACTGATGACACTTTACTTGATCCTTCTCGATGACTTTGTTCAACATGAGGACAGCTTTGCAATTTTGTTCCCAAACCATTAGCCAAAAGTGTCCAGCCGTGCTTGGCAGTGGTCCTTGCGTCAGGATATATTTCCTATGAGCTTGTTCCAACTGAAAATTTTTTTTTTTTTCCCCCCCACTTTCGCATCAATTGACTTCCCTTTTACTCGTCAGAGATGGGCAAATCGTTGATTCATCAGCCATGGTTGTTACGCATTATTGACTCAGAAATTCCCTGATTTTTCCAGGTTTTCCCCACACAGGTTTTGCAAATATTCCAGGGAGATTAGGGTCAAATAAAGAACGTGCGCATTGAAACACGAGCATATTTGCAAACAATACGGGACGAATTGTTTACACAAAAATAGCAATGAATCATTTTTGTGAAAAAAAAGAACACTTTTAACCCACTTGAAAAAACATTGAGGGAACTCGCAATTCGATCCTGATATTGGAAAATAAATATTGAACTAGATAAAATAATTTTTTTTAAAGATTCAAATACATGAAAATGTTAAATATTAAAATAAAAAATTAAAAAAAAACTGAAAAGCAAAAAATAAATACATTAAAAGCAAATATCGAACTTGTTCTTTATTATATACGGAAATTTTTATGTCGGTGCCAATAAATGAAAAATAAATATAAACACTTATCTACAATAATAATTGTGTAGTGTTGCGTATCGCCAAATCGAATACTGAAGCGTAGCTTTAGAGCTTTAGAGTAAATTAGTTTTTGAAATTTTTTCATTGTTTGGCACTGACGTAACTTTTGTTGTATATAGTAAAGAATAATATAAATATTTAAAACATACAAAAATATTTATTTTTATACTTTTCAGTTTTTTTTTTTTTAAGTTGGTTTCATTTTTCATAACTCTGGAAAAAAGTAAATTCGGGAAAAATTCCAGAGAATTTTCTAAATTCTCTGACTTTTCCCTGAGTTTTCCCGGTTTTTCATATGCGTAACAACCATGTAAGCAAGAAATTTGAGCCTTCGGGTTTTCGAAACGTGATGCGACAATTCGGTTTTGGCGCATGTCTATTCAACTTTTCAACCAAATTTGCCAATTTTTGGCACTCTTGTCACATTGATACTTGGGCTCGTGATGATTATCAAAATTTCTTACCTGTACAAGATTCGCGTTAATATAATCACAGGTTCCTTTCTTGAGGACGATCCTCGTGTGATCGTAAGGTGCGACATCTCTGTATCTGTTCAAATTTCTATTTTGCGGTTTCTTCGATTCATTACACGTGTAGACGAAATCACCGCATTCGTTACGTATGTGCTAAAAATAATAAACGATTGAAATTCCAGAATTTTCATTCCAAAGTCTATGGAAATCGTTTCGTTGGTGCAGATTTAAATTCACGAATTACGATAAGAATTATATTCATCGATTAAAAAATTTCAACTCGTTTTTCGAAGATTTTTTTTTGTCTCTTCATACTCGTAATGTATTTTATTCGTGACGAAAAATAAAAGCATATGCAGACCGTCAATCAACCGTAATGAATCTCGTCTTATCTACTAAAAATACGGGCATAGATATTGAAGAATGGCAATTATTCTCGAAAATACGTGAATTCATAAAGTAAAAGAAGAAAAAAAATATCGCATTACTCATAAATACTGCTTGCGAGTAATAATAATAATAATTCAAAATGTCGAGAAACGACTTTTTTCGTGTACTGTTCCATTAATTTAATCAAACGTAAATTGTTGAGACTAAAAACAAGCGATTCGTTGAAATCATACGAGAATCTCGGAATCGAGAGAGAGAGAGAGAGAGACTGCGATTACAAAATCTTCTTTCATCCCGACCATATTCTTTGCGCCGGAGAAGAAAAAAAAATCATAAATATTGGATATCCTGTTTTGTGGAAAAGCGAGCCAACCGAGATTCGTTGATTATACAGACTCCCAACTCCCACGCAGCCAGACAGAGCAAACTGCATATTACTAAATATAGTCTGTGTTGGTGCATTGTATATGTATATACTCGTATGAGCTTGCCGAGGCCTCCGACCTTGGCAATACAAAATTGCACAAAGAACGAATTCGATTGGGCTTGATTATATCGTTTTTTTTTTTTACTTCTGAAAACTTGCATCACGGCAGAATCTCTGAGAATGATAGAAAAACAAAAAAAAAAAAGAAAATAGGAAGTGCAGTCAAGGGGTTCAATGACCCGGTTTTAACACATTGAGAGCATTTGCTCGTGAAAGCGTCCAATTGTTGAGGCTTGGAAAAAAAAAAAAACGAAATTCTCTTTTGGGTGGATCAGACGTTAATCGTAACGTGGGAAACCAGCACATGGGAACTCATCAATTCATTCAAGCTCGCGATATTTCCACATGAATTACCTACCCGAGTTACGTGTTAAGCACGATGGATATGTATGTATGTAAAATTGCATGTATGCCGGTGATAGCGCGAGTTAGCAAACACGTTCGTGGATTTTTTTTTTTTTTTTTACTTCCATGCTATATTATACGCGATAAGGGAAAATAAGAAGAGAGACGATACCAGGAAACAGTATAGATGTGATCGATATACCACGACTATGTGTATATATAATTATATATTTTTATGCATATCTATGTATTCGTCGAATGCGTTCGGAGCCAATTAGCACCAGCGACAAATTGGATTTACGAATCGTAAATAGGATTTCGTCCAGACATCCACGAGCAATGACTCTTCCGGTCTTTTCAAGAGCTTTGCACGTGAGAAAATTAGCGATAGCGTTCGTTTTTTTTCTTTAAACCTAAAATCCCACTCAAACGATCAACAACTTGCAGAATGTTTGATCATTGAAATATTCGAATTAAATTCGCTCGAATACCGGTATGACGTGACGACAGCGCTAATCCTGAAGCGAAAATACTCCGAAAGTTCAAATGGCAAGGAAATAATGCTTACGCAGAAACGTCGATATTAATTACTCGACTAATATTTGCTATTCAATTCTGCTGGAATAGGAAAAATATAGATTTTTTTTTTCAAATGCAATTGAACTGACTAACTTTGCAATATTTTTTTTTTTTTCTCAAATAATAAATTTCATGGTGCGTTACCGGGAAGCACTAACTATAAAATAATAAAAAAAAAAAAAATTAATTATCGATGAATTCCTGAGATACGAATTTTCGTCAATTATCACGGAATTTCAAAGATTATTTTAGACGCTGAAAAACCATCGAGGCACTGTTTCATGTTAATTATTTAATTTCATCGTTTTTTCTTTTTTTTTTTTTTTTACGAATAAACTCTCAATTATAATTATTAAAAAATCTGCGCTATTTGAATATTGTTGGAAGGGGAAAAAGTGATTTCTTTAATGAATTATCGATGTTAATAATTCATGAAAATATCATCAGTTTTGACCATCGAGAATCCCAGATTCGCGAAATTAAATTAACACATAAAGCATAATGTAAATTTACGGTATTTTCACTATAATTATCTCGAAAATAATCGAAACTTTTCCCAACGAGGCCCAAAAAGTTTCAAATCCTTCTATTCATAACGATAGCCCTTAAAAAAAAAAATTAAAAAAAAACAACCTTCATTTCACGAAAACCTTGAAAAATTTCGATGAAAAGGCTCCCCCTGCCACTCGACCGGCAGCTTCATCGTGTGCGTGTGCAATGGTAAAAGGAAGAAACTGGACAAATGCAACACTGGTGTGCAACGAGCGTGGTAGTGAGCAGCCACGACGTGCCCCGAAAAAAATGAGTGGACGCCAAAAGAGAGAAGGAGAGCGTTTAGAGAAAGAGAAATCGAGATAAGTATAACAGTAACAGTCTTCACTGTGCAAATTTTTCTGTGCGTTAGTAATGAGCGAAATTCTTCATACGGATGATTCGATGCAACGCACAATCGCGAGATGAACAATTCTTCTCATAGTGTCACACGAAAAATCGTAACAAAATAACGTTCTATATTTTTCGTGCGCATACGAGAAATATTAAAACACGATAAATGGACGGAGAAAAAAAAAGAAATCAAACAAATTTTCGATTTCTGCCTCTATAGTTTTACCTGATATAGAATAGCCCATGCACCCTTGGAGTTGATTTCCAAATATTCCGTCTCCACATTGCTGACCGCGGACTCTTGCGTCTCGCTGGTCATCCTGATCGCTGAAGGCTCGTAGAATTCGTCGTCGTTACCCTGGTTCTCTCTCTCTCTCCCTCCAACCTCGCCACTGTGTGTGTGTGTGTTTTTTTTTCTTCTTTTTATTCCTTTTTTTATTTCTTCTCAACTATATGGTTTCGTTACTCGCGTTCACGCACACGATTCGAGTGAATAGGAGAGGCGGGGTGGGGAGGGAGAGGGATTTCTCGGAAATATTGCCGTTCTACTATAGCCGATAAGTAAAAGTACGAGATTTGTTTTTTTTTTTTGCGTGCAAACGAAAAAATCAACGAAGTAAAGAGCGCGGTAAGCTTTTAGTCCTGCGGCACGTCGAGGAGCAAGCGTCGTCGTGTTTGCCATCCACGTTGTCTCGACGTATTATAAAACACACATACGCACACCGAGGTTTTTTTTTTTTCTTTTTTTATTCGAGCGAAATATATACGTGTGACTCGCGGGCAAGAAAAATAGAACTCAAACACAAAGTCCTTTCGCGAAACTCATCGTCCGGAAACACTCACACATAGTGCAAACTTCAATTTTTTTTGCTTTTATCTTGCGCCTTTCGTACGCCAGCCGATCGCCGAAACGAAACCGCCCCGTGTGCACTCTGAGCACAGTCACGGGCTTTACTGAACGTGCGTAAGCAATGTAGCCAACTTGAGAAGAATTATCCACGGAGAACGAAACGCCATGAGAAAGGGGATTTAATTTAAAAACCTCTCTCTTCATTATTGGTGGTACAAGCCACCGATAGATGGTACTGAGTTGTCAATCCTGTTGCTTCTATTCCGCGCTGCCAAATTCAGCCGCGTGGCAGCAGCATCATAGATTGCGCCTTTTGGCGGAACTTTTGAATCGTTTTTATCGAAATAAACATTTGTATTGAAAAAGAAGCTCTAGTTAACAAAAAATATTACGAAAGCAAGTAAAAAAATTACACATGTTTAATATTTTTATTCATTTGCTCGGTTCACATGTGATTGGGTAGAATACAAATGAACGATATACATGTTTTACGTCCCCGGGGACTTATCGGATTTAGATGAGGATGCAACACGGGTTATATTGACTTCGCTTTCGGGTCAAGACAATTTTAAGTCCTTTACGCCAGGGACGAAAGTCACGTCTTTGATAAGGGAAAAATTACCGAAGGGTGGGGAGACCGTCGAGCCGAATTCCGATGTTAGCTAACATGAGTAGCCGAGTTTGATGAGAGTGGTTATACTCACTTTGATTATACGCCGGGGTGTGCTTGCTTTGGCTGCAGCAGTCGCGTAAAAGCTGGTATCAAGTGCGTCGCAGGATTGTAGACGGGAACGTTAGCCGATGAAGTATTGATTAGATATTTTATTGCTCGATTACAATTACCAAGGGATAGTATAAGCTCCCCTGAATGCACTCTACAATACTCGAGGAGTTGGCATGGCTCCCCAGTACACAATTACTACGTATTGTTAAATAATTCACTATTCACAATCTTCACTTTGACTATTCTACTCTGAGATTACAGTTCGTTTAGAGATAAGAACGCGGCTCCGCTCGGGGAGTTCGATGCCGGCCCGACTGTGTACCAAGAGGCGACTTGGGCATGATTAGGTGATTCCCAATTGTTAAGACGTTCGATTTTTAGGAGTGGACTTTTCGGACACAGGTTTTGCTCCGGTAGGCTCCTGATCTCCGACTGGTATCGGGTGGTTACTCGTTGATACAGAGCTTCTGCTCGATCTGGCTGCTGGCTACTGACTCACATTCGCGCTGCTGGATGCCTCCTTTTTATGCTAGAATTTACTGTGAGTTTAGTCCCGGATTCCCGGGTTCGTAGCAAAAAGCCTCCAAGGAAGGGGTTGGTTTATGACTCTGGATGCCTGACTGTCCATCTATTTGGTGGCTTATCGTTTACCTTGTTCGGTTGCTGCAATTCTCGGTCTCGGCTTCTTTCTTAGGGTGGGTTTTACGACTGTTCGGCCTAGTTCGAAGTTTGCGATTTCTGCTTCGTCACCATCAGATCTTGTCATGTAGCGTATATTGGTGTCTTGGTCCTTTTTGGCTTGGTTTCTCTCTCTCTCTCTCTCTTGCTTTTCATCCTGAGGTGGAAGATGCATGAGGCTTTGTGGCGCCGTTGGTTCTTATAGCGTGGTGCCCCTCCTGTTATAAGGGGCGCGTGCTTGCCCTTGAAGTTTGAGATAAGTGGGAATCCCGAGTTTTACGTGTTTCTTGGCGCCAGGGATGGGGTGCGTGTTGTATGGGTCGTCTCCCCTATTTCCTTGTGTGATGCTGGAGCGTATTGATTCCCTTCTCGTTCTTTGTTAGGGCACATGCGTCTCCTAGGCCTTTTCCTTGGAGTCGGTTATTGATTTCTTACTTGCTGCCTTCTGCGCCGATTTTTATTCTTCTTGGTATCTCCTGCGGCTAACATGCTTGGCTTGGCCTTGTTTGGTCGGTTCGGCTTTTCTTGTTACCTAGGTTGATATGGTAGGATTGGGTTAACGCGTAAGAGGATATAGTAGAGAAATACTAGGGTGTAGGTTGGTGCAACAGGATTGTAATGAGATGTGAGTCAATGTAGTAGGATTGTCATCATAACTTTATATTATGCTGGGCCAAAATAATAATCAACGCAGATGTAGAAACCAACTTTTTTTATTTGGTATTTTTCACGCATGTGACCACAGCGCACATCTATAATTCAAGATGAGACGACCAATATATAGATGAAAAGTTTTACAGACTATTTTTGTTTTAACGAATCGTCAAGCTTTTCTCAATGTCTTTGTCTTCGGTTTCACTGATTCTAAATCCTGATCCTCCTCGCCATCAGTAGACTTTCTTTTATTGGTCTTCATGGTTCCAGTCTTCAGCCATGCTGACATTAAACCGCTCGAGGCTTTCTTCTTCTCTTTGCTGCAATTTTCAAGAGTATCAATAATTTTTTTTTTTAATTATTGCATCTTATCGAAATTTAATCAACGACGTACCCAATTACTACGGGTTCGATGCAGCTCTTTTCTTTGTTCCTCACATTGTTTACCGTACTGGCAACCGGATGCCACTTCAAAGTTTCGGGTGATAAATTTGTGCTTCGTAATTTAGCGACAGCCTTTTCAACAGATATGTTCTTGTAGTTTAGCCATTCCTGCAATAATATTTACTGGGAGTATTCTACCTTCATTTTTTATTAGTAATAAAATTTACAGTTGGTCTATGATTTTTTTACGTCAATGTCATTTTCCGTTTGAAGAATAACTGGTGCACGATGATGTAGCCAGGATAGAACCTCATTAGCGGCTGTAGTTAGAATCGTACAGCTATAAATTGTCTGATCCTTTAAATAAATTTGCAAAAAAATAAATGTGATGAGATAATAAGTTAATAAATGTGATGATGTGATGGTCATAACTTATTTATATATTATATATATATATATAATTGTCAAGAATGACAAATATATTATGCCCTATTTTTAGGGTAATGACAAGTCCCTCTAGTGAACAGTGTAAAAAAAAGTCATTCTATTTTTTCCATATTATTCGATGATAGTTAAATTTGTAAAAATTAGGATACCTCTTCACTCGTCCATTCGTCAAACAGTCCAGCCAGTGTTAAAATTTGTTGCTCACTGACATCATCAGCTGTCTTTTTGTACATGTAATAGGGTTGTTTTTTGCCAGATTGCTTATCAGTTTGCCATTCGTAAAATCCATTTATCACGACAACGCATCGTTTTCCCCGATTAAGTGGTTTCCCATAAAGTTTCGAATTGTTCAAATTCTCCAATCTTCCATTGTGAGTCGATGCATTGTGCTTCTTGTACTCTCCCTGTTTTGAAAAAAAAAAAAAAAAAAATAGTGGAAAATTTGTAAATCGGTAAAGGCTCAAGTTGAATTATTTGAAAATGTAATTCAGCTGCTATAAGTATTATCGTCTTTATCTTTTCCATCTGTTTTTCTGCTTTTTTTTTTCATCAATCGTTAAATCAATGAGATATCAATACCTTGTGCCAGGGAGGTATCATCCCCCACATCATGGGACACAAAATCCTTTCCGAAGCATCGTTAAAATGTGATCCTGCCACGATGCATGGTAAGGTATCTCTGGGCCCCATATTATAAGATGGAACGTATTGAACATTTCGAAATTTATGAAGTACCCAGGGCACCTCACACTCCTTGCCCGAGACGTCCCTGTATTTGCAGGAACAGCTGAGATCTTCCGGAGCAAAATAGCTAAAATCCGTGTGAACGAAGTGAGAGAATGATGAATACAAACGTATAACTCTTGCTTTGAAATTGTTCCTTCGTACTTTTGATGAAAAATAAATTTGATAAAATTTTTTGAGCATTTACCAACTTATTCGACCACACATTATCGTCCTTTTTTCCTTTGTATCGCTTCGATATCCGAGTCCTCTATTTTTCTAAGTTTGACAAAACACGCACTGCGTACACGTTCGCAGCGAGAGAGAAATTTGTATGTGTATACCGTTGGCCTTTTCACCGTCGATAAGTTGGTTGCCTCTTCTCTAACTTTGTCCATTCGGGACTCTGTATCCCAAATTATCCAGTGTTTATACGGCGCTCAATCGGTAGACTTAAAATTTCGTAATACGAGACATTAAATTATAATATGTAAATGGGGGAAAAAATTTATGGAATCTATGAATGTATATGTATATGCGTTACTTTTTCAAAAATTTACATTTTTTTCAACATTTGGAGAAAAAAAATTCTATCGAATTTTATCTTCTCAATGGCGAAGAGTCAGGGACATTTTCATATAAAATTTCAAGGAGAATAACTCACTAGAAGATAGAAAAGAATGAATAACAGCGCGATTTTGTTCAGGCTGCCAATATTATATAATATATAAGCGCCCCCCCCCCCCCCCCCGCAGAACAAAATTTTTTGAGTGTCAGTAAAACGTTCAGGTCGATATTATAACGCAGGGGGAAAAATTCCGATCTCTACTTTTCACAGATCCTTAAGGGCGAACGTACTCTGCATGCTCAAGTGCTTGATAAAGACTAGAAAAAAAATCGATCCTCAGGCCTACGAGTACTCCCCCTTACGGGTAAATTCCCAGATCTCTGGGGACGACATCGAGACATACTTAAAAAATTTCAAGATCTCGACTATTTTTTTCCCGAATAATAAGCGATAATAAGAGACCACATCGTCGTGAAGATGTTAAAATTACTTTATATACTCTAAAACAAATATCGAAAAATATATATATATATATATATATATATGTATATATTAATGAAGCGATTTTTTATGCTCTAGAAATAATATTTCAACGGCTCCATCCTTCATATTTTTGCGATTCGAATGCGAAGGAAACAGTCCCATAATAAACCCTCGGAGAGTTTAGCTTCAAAATTTTCGAGGGTTGTAAATCGAACAAAACGAGGCGTTTCTTCGACCACCCAGAGGCTTTCTTCCCCCCGTAGGGTCCGTGTTTCCCTCAGATATTGCGAGGGTCATGAAACAAGTTCTCGAAATACCTTCGAGTCCTGAAGGCTGTTCAACGAGAATAGAATTAAAACAGCAGCCGGCGCATCGAACAAGGGATGCAGCAGAAGCATTCGTAGTTTAGGGCTCTGTTTAATTGTGTATGTGTACATATGTGTGTGTGTGTGTGTGTGTGTTTGTGTGTGTTTGTGTTTGTATGTAAGTATTCCCAGCTCGCTCCTTGAATTCCTGAGCGCCAGCTCATCGAGGAACCCGCGCCTATTTCGTTGGTGTCACGAGACCGGTGGCAATGATATGCACTAAGACAACACTTCAGAATGAAAAGACGCGGAAAAGTCATAGAATGCATCGCGATCCTCGAGCGTTTGGCGACGTTAGTAATTGATTTTCATTGCAACGATACTTACTTGCGGTCGCTATTTTTACTCAACCTTCTAAAAAAAACAATAGAATCTTTTTCCAATAAATAACAATAGCAATAACGATAATATTAATGATAATAATATATTGTAATTGCAAGTCTTTTAATAAGATTAATTCTTGAAATTAGGAGTTAATTTGAGAGACATTATTTTGTTAAAATTTTGCTCCTCAAATTGATTCGTACTTAAGATGTATTAAAGATGCAAACGTTTTTTTTTTTTTTTTTCATGAATCATCATTATGTCTATTTATGGCAGGCCATTTGGGACATGATGGAATTTTTATGAGGAAGATTCCTCGTCCAAATGAGCCACCACTTATTACCAGAGATAATATGTTAATAATAATAGTAATAATAATAATAAAAACTACTACCAAAGCAAAAACTACACACACACACACACACACTCACACACACACACACACACGCACAAATCTTTCCCAAATTCGATCTGTGAGACCGAGGGACGTCCAATGGATCGTTTCGACGAGGCTTCCTCGTTCCTCCGCACGAGTCTTTCCCTATAATTTAATGGGAGACCGGTTATTTTGCTGCTACGGTCGAGCTCTTTCCAAGAGAATGCCGTAGATCATCGGTAAATTCCCATGC
Organism: Rhorus exstirpatorius; assembly: GCA_963564615.1. Classification (NCBI taxonomy): domain Eukaryota; kingdom Metazoa; phylum Arthropoda; class Insecta; order Hymenoptera; family Ichneumonidae; genus Rhorus; species Rhorus exstirpatorius. The sequence goes on along the minus strand of OY751316.1, from coordinate 27,214,609 downwards.
ATAAGATGAAAAAGATCGGAATTTGAAAAAAAAGAAAGAAAAATCCTCGACTGTGATCAGGACTCGGGAAAGTGTAAAAGTACTCAAATCGTTGAATACGCCAGTGGTATTTCCAAGTATATATTATATCATTCTAGATTGTGATTTTCCTATGATTGAATGTGCGCTTAACAAACACTTCAGAACACTACATACTCTATGGGGTATCCCGTGCAAAGTAAAACAACTTTTTTTCGTGATAATGACCATAAATCGCGGACAATAGTCGTAAGAAAAATTAGATAAGAGATTAAAAATGCTTACGTGCAATATTGCGGTCTAGATTAGGCCTGATATAATAGTATCCAGATTGCGTACAAGGTTATGGGTTTTGTTTATAATATTTCAGAAGCTTCGATGCTTGCTGATATCATAAATTCAAAACTTTCGTTAAAAAATACCGAATCAATCGCTTAAAAATAATATTTAAGAGTGAAGATGACAACCACGTTGATTTGCCGTTGAATGTCCCGTGCATAGTGAATTATATAGTGGTAATATATATATATATATCCTTTGAGATATCGGGTATGAATGAACGCTGGGCTTTATATTGAGTAGGCGTGAGTGAGAGTAACAATGGTTAGATGCGGTCCACGCGATTCAAGAACGACGCGATGGAGACGCAGAGAGATGAAATAGAAATTTACGAAACAATAAAGCTGAATCCCGATGGATTTCTGAGTGAAACCGCAACGAATCTTTCCGGGTAAGCACGCAATTGGGATATGATCGAATACGGACCCCTTGCCCTCTTCCATTCGACATCTGAACAGAATTAAAAAAAAGAGAGAGAAAACCCACCTCAAACCGCCTATTTACCACCGCACTATACCGACATATATACGATACCGTTGATGGGTCTTTACTTTGCGGCTCACAGACTCCGCGTTTTTGAATCGCCTGACGATGTGAAAGTAACCAGGCGATCAGCGGTTCTCAGTTACGATTAATGAAATAAATTAGCTATACATATGAAACACTGAATGAATTTGTATACGAGCCACTTACAGAGATAAATGGGGATAAGGGCTCGACATTTTTCAAGCAGTTGAAAACCGTAACGATGTATGAAACCGATAAAATTAAGAATCAATCAATCAAGTAATTTTTTATTAATTACTCAATTAATTCATCGATTAGTTGTGCAATGGAAGGATAGTAATGCAATTTATCCGATCTACAAATGAAATACCCTGGTTCAATTTTCATCGTGTCGCGTGAGTAGAGTAATTTTTTTTTTTTTTTTCATCCTCAAAAAACATAATTGTGCCAGATTTCGAATGGAAGAATAAATAAGGACAATGATTTTGACCGTTTAATTCATGAATTATAATTCGCAGTAAGGATACTTTTTATCGCGTTGCACAAACAATATTTTTTTTTTTTTCATGTTATACAATCGAAAATCGTAATGCACTTGAGCCAAAAAATAATTTATAAATGTATTGTTTACAATAGATATTCATTGATTGATAAAATATTTGTTAGATTAGAAGAAAAAAACGCAATTAAGCCGAACTAAGCGCGATATAATAAACCAAAAAAATTGATGAATTAGAATGAATCTGATTCATATGCAACGAATCAATGGGCTTTCGACTGAGAACAAAATGTATGCAATCCGCTGGTGGGATGCATTCCCGTGCTGCGTTCCTGTATGTAATATTTTTTTCTGTTATCACATCAACGCGAGATCATTTTTTCGTTTTTTTTTTTTCTCATTTTCGAGAACACATCATGTACCTCATCGACACGCGGCTGCCACCCACCTGTCTTCATGGCCGACGTTTGAGGTCTCATGTTCTGCGAGTACCGCTGTGTATACCGAGGGAATCTCTCAGTTATAATATGCGAGAGAGCTTTGGAGCGAAACAGACTGCTATAATACTTTGGTGGGGTATCTTTTTCTCTCTCTCTCTCTCTCTCTTTCTCTCCGGTCTCATACCGATGGTGAGAGCTCGAACGTAGGCTTGCGAGAGCACATTCAGTTGTCACTGCGACACCGAGTGCGTGCGGCGTTTCGGTGACGCCACTCGATTTGTTTTTTAATCGTTAGTTTTCTTTTGAGTTTTAAAAAATTCATAAAAAAATATAAGAATTATTTAACTTTTTGGTATTAATTAATTAGTCGAACTGATTTTGAAAAAATAATAAATTGATCGATTGATTGGTTAATTGAATTGTGCATTAATTGGATTTTTTTTTTTCTTTTTTCGACCAAAGGATATCCGATCGATTTTAATCGATTGACAATGGAAATTTATTGAAACAGGTACGAATTTATTTCTGCCTTTTTTTTACTTCTTTTCTGTCGTAAGAATTATAGAGCATTATGTAAATTAGTTGAGATGTAGAAAACTTAGTTGTCGTACAGAGTTTGGAACCGCGAGTTTGATAAGATTGCGTGCGGTGTCAAGCGAACCGCGAAATAAAAATGAGATAGACTTATACATAGTCGGTGAGTTTCGCGCTCAGACAATCGAATTGGAGCACGAGAGCGTCGCGAACACGTGCGTGTTGTGTTCATATGGCAAAAGAGAATCGTGTCGCGTTCTATATAAATTTTCGCATGACACTCGTCTCATTTATACATTACACGAGGAATTTCATCCGAGAATAAAGAGCCAAATTTTTGCTAATTGCTTACGACAGAGTTGGTAGATTCTACTCAATTTTTAAAATAATTATGTATAAATTATAAAGCGAGAATGAGAATAATAAATTTATTGAAATAATTACGAATATTTATGATTATTAACTATTTTATCATCATAATTACTATAACTTTTGGACGAGTGTCAATATTAATAAAACTATGTCAAATGTTTCTTTTTTTTTTTTACAAATGAATTGGGTTTTCTTCGCGAAGCATGTAAATTTCAGGAAATCTTAGAATTATATTTCTGCTCTTCGTCAATTCTCGATATCGTCACTGGGACTCGATTCTCATTGTTTCGCGAGATATGTTCGCGATCTAAAATAATGACCAATACAGTTGTACTCTTCTTGTGCCTGTGACGCGACTTTGAGAGTTATAAAACGGAAACCCCCGATGACACGAAGCTTTGGCAGATTCTCACCAGTAAAACTTTGGCACGTAAAAATGACAAGTACCTCGATGCTGATAAAGTAAACTTTAGCAAATGAGCATGATGTAAGATAATAAGGTACAAAAGCACAAAGTGCCGCTCTCTCATTGCATTCTAAACGTCCTCCGAGTAAAACGAAATTGTATCACAATATGAATATGCACAATTTCGTTATTATTATTATTATTATTATTATTATTATTATTATTATTATTATTATTATATATCGTCATAAGAAAATATGTGGTGAACGAGGCACCAGTTTGCATAATTTACAGGCAAAGATGCATGGCTGTTAATTGCTCATAATTAGAGACACCGCTCGGCATTCGTTAGAGGAGCGAATAACTGGTGCGAGAAAAAAAAAAGTGAGAATTCTGTTACGCGGTAGAAATCTTTTCAGAGTAACAGGAGTCATTGAGCGTCGATCGTTTCAGGTCATTGTAAAGTTTTACCGGCGAAGGGGATAACAGAGTAGGCGTGTAATTACCCGAGTACCGAGATTTCACGATACTTATTTCGCGTTTCAGTTCATTTTTTTTTTTCAACTTTGGTAAAACAAAAAAAGGTATATGACACAAATATTTATCAAAAATGAATTGCTTGCGCTTCGTTGAAGTAAAATTATTATTCGGTCATTAAAAGACCCATCGACGAATAATAATGTCACAAGGCAATATTGATTTTTCATTGCTTGTGACACAGCGATTACGATTACTTTGTTTTTCGGCAATCAAGCGCAAGGTCTTTTTTCGTGTCGTTTTATTTTCACAATATGTTTCCGTGGAATATATGAATAATATATATAAATTTTTTATTTACAATACGGACAAACTTTATTCCAATCTTCATCAAGATCAGTTCCGATTTTTAACTTTGCGTACGAACAATTTTTAAAGGCTCAACACTCGAGTAAGACAACTATACATGACGTTGGATTTTCCTTGAGCAAAAGTATTTTAAAAATATAATTATAAGCACGATTTTTTAAAAGACCGAGAATGAACGCTCAATGAAATGCCTCAATGAATGACGCTCAATGAAAAATTTGAAAGTCACGACTATTTTTGAAGATATTTTCAAAATTTCAGTATAAAATTTTAATAGAAAAAAAAATGATGATCAACAACAAAGCAATGTATAAAAAAATTCGTTCAGAGGTTATTTTACATTAGTGGCAATATTATGAAAAGCAATTTCTAAAAACTGTCGATTTGCCAATAAATTCTCAGAGAAAAGTGTTGAGCACGTAAAAAAAAACCCCCCAATTGTTATCCGACATGAAAGAGTTCTATAAGCACGAAAGAGTTAATAATCCTGGATTATCATTATTATTATTTTGTTGATTGTGTACTTTTTAATGGCTATAGGGAACCCCCTTCGTCTCAAATTCTCCCCAGTACACTATTTACTTACACATCCGTGAATACCTTTTGATAATTCTTGTTTGGTATTCAATGGTGGGCGTTGCGCAACCCGATATCACTGCATCGATGGTATACGACGTGAACACAAAAGCTTTCTCCATAAACACACACACACACACACACACACACACACACACACACACACACACACACACACACACACACACACACACACACACACACACACACACACGCACACACACACACACACACACACACACACACACAAGCACGCGTGTGCACATTTCTTCTGTATGAATACCGCGGTAGAGGTAAAATTGCAACGTGTATGGTGCGGGTTCGAGTGACCTACTGCCTATATTTCGTAAATATTCATCGTCGTCGTTGACGTTCGGCACAACGACAACGAGAGAAGCTCAAACGAGCACGCGGTGTTCGGGTTACGCACGCTGGAAATAAGTAATTTCTCCATCAACGCGAGCGTTATGTTTCCTAATATGTTTCACGCATATACGCGGTGCATAATCAGCTATCTGCTGCGAGAGCGGTTAAACGAACCCCCGCTCTACTCGTGGGTGGACGCAGTGCGAGAATCGGCATCAGAGAATTCGATTTTGCGGTAATATCGAGCGATCATGTATACGTGAGCACCCGCGAGTGACGCGGGTTTTATGCATTGGAAATTGAGGAAAAAAAATAATAGCTATGCGGTGGGTGTGTTTAGGGACGAAGAGGTAAATGGCGATCATCCAAAGGCAACATATTTTGAATTACCATCGTAAGATCCTGGTATTCGAGAGTGTCTTATTCGCGTAGGAAAATAATATGTCGTTGCAAACGAACAGAATAAATCTTTTTTCGAAAGTGAAAATGATGAAAAAGGATCGAAGCTTGTAATATTTACGAAAAAAGAAAACTAATTGAATTTATTAAAAGAAAAAATAGATGGTTGCCATTACCTGCTGCTATGTTCATCGTTATGATACCTCCTGCTTCTCTCAATGAGACATTCTCACCTTCCCACGTGCGATCCGTGCAATCCAACCGTGCGATTTGACGATTATAATACTCGAAGCGAGAAGATATTCAAGGTGTAAAAACGAGTTACTCGTTATATATACAGCTATAGTTGAAAAACAGATGAGGCGGTTCTACGAAATTTGTTGACTATCTTTTTTTTTTCTTAAATATATGCTATCTCATTAGAATAAATTTCGAGGGGCCTGAATGTCATGTCAGATTTCGAAAGATACTCGAGATACTCGACCTATCGCGGGAATAAAGAAATTTAATGAAACGCGTGAAATTATGAAAATGATTAACACGATCAAAATCATTGAAATTCCATGTGTGGATTTACAAAATTTGCTGATACCATTAAAAATATTATAAATATAGGAACATCGATTAACAATTTAAATAAGCACTTGAAATTTTTATTCGATAAATTAACGCGATACCACAGGGCAATCGACAGATCGAAATGAATCGATGAAATCACACATTTTATGGTGTATATCATTCAATCGAAACTGTGCAAAAAAAATGAATTTACCGCACTGGCAATTTAACCGGTTGGAATATTCTAAAAAAAAAACGTTATCAAGATTGCCGATCGTATCTATATAATTATATCAAATCGATACAGATGATTATCCGATTGTAAATATATACATATATAGAATGCAGACCGGTTCGATTGCTATACGAACGGACACACATTGAGATGCAATTTCTTTATTGCGAATACCATTGCACACCATGCACATAAAAAAAACTTCATAACGCGATGTATTGCCTGGATTGACGCAGAGAGAAAATAATTAAAAAAAAAAAAAAAACTGAATTCTCCTTTTCTCAATTTTCCAGACATTCACGAAGTGACTGACAGACCGCGAAAACACACGTGGCGTGTAGCACGTGTTCCAGCGCGGATCTTTCCATCTTTCTCCATCTCATTGAATCTGCTCTTATACAGCTGTTACTCTTACGAATAAACGAGAACGCGAACCATCAATAACGGACGACCATATTTCCTTTGGACATGCGTGCAATTTTGTATTACCATTGACATTGATACATCTAATATATTTATCTAGGTAATCCGTAAAATTACTATTTAACAATTAAAAATTATCAATGAAAAATTAAGTGCGAAACTAATACCAAAAATTATTCCTTCAATTGTACAAATGACGTTACAAAAATTTAACATATCAAAAGACAAAAAAAAAAAAAAGGAAAATACGTTTGATCCGTGACAAAAAAAAAACACAATCTAGAATTCGTTTTTTTTCAAATACGTGTGCGACCATCACTTCTCGCCGGTACCCACAGCATAATAATATAATCGCGCAATTACAAACCGCTCCCGCGTGTATACCGGTTAAAAATAGCATCGTAGTAAAAAAAAAAAAAAAAACGGTACGCACGTTGTTTTCTCGTTATATACACGGGATAAACTGGATATAGTATCATATACGGGCAAGGAAGATAGGAAGTGTGCGCGTATCAGTAAATCAAAACGGAAAGGACGAGATAATATGCCGAAGGAGTTGCGCATGCCTGAGGCTTATGCCGGAGACAACGGTAGGAGCTCAGTTGGAAATGCAGGGGAAGGTGGAGGTGTTACGATGCAACAGGACGAGGACGTTCAGTGCACGGGTAGAAGTCGTCCAGTGAGCTTCTATGACAACTTCAAGGTTCGTTGTTGCATATGTATGAACAACCTGCTATTTCGTCGGATTGAACAAACAAAAAAAAATTATTAATCAAATTTCCGGCTCTTTGTTAATTAAAATTCGGATTGTCAATTCATTTAAAGTCAATTCATTTCGAGATATCTGTGACCATTGTAGTAATAAATTTTGTGTTAATTAAAAGTTATTACATATATAATTGAATTTGAATGATAAAGAGGCTGTTTTTATGAAAAAAATTACATTATTATATCATTATAAACACTAATTTTTAATTGATAAATAAGCATTTTCTGTTTTCTCACAAAGAAAGCAATTATAAAGAGACCATTTTGGTTATTTATTCATTATTTAATTTTATTCTATTAAAAATTTTATTCGGTTGAAGGGACAATATTTCATAAATTTAAATTATCTTCATTATCGGTTAATTAATTTGTTCAATTAATTATCTCTATTTCGATAGTACAAGAATTAATTTTTTTTTAACTTACGCAGGACATTGGGGCTATGACACCTTGCATTACGTCCGCGATGAGCGTAGGAAATTTGAGTCAACAGATACGCGATAACGAGACAGACGAAACGATGAATTCTTCGGGTAATCCGGCTAACAACAATAATCGTGTTAGCAGTGCCGTTAGCGTGGGCAATGTCTCCAAGATTCAAGGTACCAAAGTCACGGGTGAGTGAACGCGCTACGACGAAACTACGGTTTATATCATCCGAATCGTGAACAGGATTCGCAATGATAATAATAATATCAATTTTTGGAGAAAATTTTTTTTTTTCGTGAATATTCGTTTGCCGATTTCTCGAACCTGGGTGACCCCGATCTGTGCACACTAAAGTGCAACCGCGAGACTGCTGCGATATGTCATTCCTCGAAAAGTATCTTTTTTTTCATCATATAAGAATTGTAAATGATCAAAGTCCATAGAGCAGCCATTCACTTTTTTACTTTATTGCATATTACTGATCGGGAATTTTTTAAATTATAGTTGCAAAGTCTACCAATACTCCGTATATTTATTTATTTATTTTTTCATCTTTGCTTTAATGCAGAATTCTGAAAATTGAGAAATTTGTCTATTTTGTAGTGATTTTTTCAAGTACCTAAAGTCATTTAAATATGTAGATTAATTGAATATTTTTTAGAGACTATCATTCTTTGTATTGTTTTTTTGTAATATACAGGAGCTCTTTCAACTGGTAATATAGGCTGGATAACACGTTCTGAAAGGGACAGGGAACTCGGGAGAGCCCCATCGATGGCCAATTGTCTCTCGACTACTGTGCCCGTTAATCTGGCAGCATCCCAAATAGCCGGTAGACATACACCCACGAGAAATTCCCTGAGGCACAGCAGAATGATCGTTATGCATCGTACTGGCAACGGTGAGTCGATATTTTTATTTTTTTTTTGCTTTTAAAACGTATTGTTTCGTGAAATTTGTACGTTATATTCGACGGAAAACGAAAAATAAATTTCTGAAAAACTTGTCTTTGCAGTTGAATTGCAATATTCGATAATACAAATTGTCTTTGGATATAAATATCATATACGAAAAATGTGATTAAGAATTTTATAAGATATTTTAAATTGAAATATAAAAATCTTGTCCATTGTTTATGCACGTTAAAAAAAAAAAAAATTCAGTAGATTCGAGATATTCGTAGGCATTTTTGAAGCAAAAGTGTAACTGTATATCCGACGACCGGACACAGTTCTACTTTTACTCCGAAAATTCATGAATTTCTCGGGCCCATTGACACCGTTTCTTTGATACGAATAGCCAACGGGCTAAATTCAATTTTTAAATTATGACTTTAAACGAAAAAACGTTTGTCACTTTTTTCGCATACATTTTTTATCTCATCGCGATTGTTATTTTTAATGTCGTTTTTTTTCATTTATTTGTTTTTAATATGAGTGTAGAAAAAAATGTAACCAATGACATTGTTCATTTGTTTCATACATAAAAAAATATTCTAGCTCACACAGACGTGAGAACGAAAATTATCCGACTGTCAACTTCCCTCGATGATGATTTATGCAATGAGAACGTGACGAAGCATACTTATTCGACGTTGTATATAAAATCCAAACCCATCATTAACAGACCTCGATTTTCACTTGCCTTATTTTCATTATATCGCATAAATGTTTGCAAAAATTATTCGGTACACGATCTGATAAAAAAATTTATGATAACCATATCATTGCAGATGTACATTCAATTTTTTTTTTACTGTTGAAAATATTTGTTTTTTTTTTCATCATCATTAACTCTCTCAATTAGATTATGATTTTTTTTTTCTTCGTTAACTCTTTGCTTCGTTGAGTTCTTTCGATTTTATCACGCAGGGTCATCGGAAGAAAATCATTCGTATACAGCTTTTATTCACCTCTTATTCGTTTATATATACAATGAATAAAAAATAAATAAAAGCCTGCGGGATGTTTTAACGGGCGTTATAAAATAACGAGCTTGAGAACGATATATATATATATATATATAAAATTTCTCGCTGCGCCAGGATGAGGATAACTGCTTTGCCGCTGCAAAATGCGTGTGTGACTCTCGTCACAAGAATGAGAGAGAGAGAGAGAGAGAGAGAGAGAGGACGAATTATACGAGTTAAAGATCTCTCTGACCCTTACTTTTTCTTCCCCTTTTTAAAATTCATATTATAATATGAAAAATTCTTCTCGCGAATATATTGAGTTGCATTAAAAAAAATACACTATAAAAGATCGAAGTAAAAAAAAACCATGGAAAAATGAAATATACAAAAAAAAATCGTTTACACTCGGGAATAACTTAATAAGAAAAGAAATTAAAATACCAATCATCACAATAAAATGACGTTGATTGAAGCAAAATTTTTCGATCGATTCTGTAATGATTCTTTGACTCCGTAACATACACGCGGGCATGGTTTGCATTTTTATCGCTTATATTCTTGACGTATCGTTCTCGATTTTTGCACTATCGTTTATACGATAAATAATGAATGCATGCAACATTGTGAGAGAACGTGCGCGCGGCGGCGTTTGGCGACGGGGTGTGGTTCCTCGACAGGTGTACAACTGCCGTGATTATGGCTATCAGCGTGCGTGACGAGTGAGCGATGCAATTAAAGTTCACCGGCTCAGAAATACCAATCGGTTTCTCGAGATTCCATTCCCCCCCCCCCCCCCCCCCCCCGTAAAGTCTTTGAAAAAAAAAACAAAAACTCGAATGAATCATAATCGCATCGTTCAGGTATTTGAGCACGGAATTTTAATTTTTGATATTGAAATAAAAATGAGTATTCCCATATTGGAAATTTCAATAATTTTGTACTCCAATTGGTTACATGTTCGGTCTGTTTTTCCAATCGCTGAATCCAAATTTCATTCGAAAGTTTATCGAATCGAACAAAATTCATTGTTCAAATATCGACGGACATTCCAACGATCGTATTTGAAAAAAAAAAATTTTTTTGTAATTGTTTGTTGAAAAAACGAAAATTTTTGTACTTGCACGTGTTTTTTTTTACATTCTTTCGTGTAAACTCTGATAGAATTTCCGCTCTATATCGGAGTTGCATAGAAATCGAGTGCACCAGTAATCCGGTGTGTGTATACGAAGAGCTTGCAACGCTTCACTGCATCGATCGAATTACACCTTAGTATAGTTACTTTTGCCACGCATATTAATTAGTACAGGCCAATATATTTATCGAGCAGTGTGGGAAGAAAGTGAATAACTCGCTCAAAAATCTATGCGTAAACAATGTTTTTTTTTTTTTTAATTATTTTCATTTTTGAATACGCGAGTTTGCGTCATTCGGTAATGACATTCGCGAGTTTTCTTAAACCGGAAATGGGGGACCGAGCGAGAGAGAACCGGAAATACATCGGACGCGGTTGGATCTCTCTCGTATAGCTGGAAGCTCTATACTATTCCTATATGAGCTTGTAAACCAGTTCTGTTCCAGCTCGGTTTGCACCTCACGATGAAACATAAGTCTCCGAGAGACACGAGAAACGACCCCTCTTACCCTCCCCTTGCCCGGCTGTACCGTGTGTATGTGTTCGCACGTCGGATATCACGTCTCGCAGCCTCCGGTGGATTTTAGTGTCCTATATATTTATAGAATATCTTCTTTCATCGTGACCCGGTGCACTCGACGTGTTTCCGGAAATAACTTTGTCCCTCTGTCTCAACCTCCGATAGATGAATACAATTTTTCACGTATATAAAAATATGTGTATTCATAATCAGAGATAAGGCAGCTCTGGTAATTTTTTTCGAGAAAAAAACATTAATTTTTTTTTTTTCATCGCTAGTTATTTCATAAAAGTGACCTACAGTGTATAAGTAACTGAATTATTTATTCCACTATTCATACGCCATAATGCAAATGTTTATGTTTCCGAGTGCATTATTTGCATCAGAAAATTTATAAAAAGTAGGCGTAATGAGAAATGAAGAACGATTAACACGCTTGTACAAAGATTCTCCTAATTTAAAGAAAAGAATCATATAACATTAGAAATTTAGGTTAATTTTTTGTTTAGCGCGGTCAACCGAGAGACGACTGTTTAATCGCTTGTCCGTTTAGCCAAGACGAGTCCCGAATTATCGTCGCACGTACAATAATAAGTCGTAATAAGGTTAACCCGGTCTTATCTATATCTCTCTCTTGGACGATATATACCGAGCTTCGTGACCGGAAAAAATTAAATTTATTTCGACGCTCTAGGGTAATGAATCATCGTGAAAATTCATTTATGTTTTTTCTTTTCTCCTAGACGCACTGAATAAATTGAGCTTGCACGTTCTGGATACGATTTGTATACGTACCTCCGAGTTCAAAGAATCTTTTCTACGTGTGCCGATATAGTATACATTGGACTTGGTGAAAATTCACTTTGGCAGTAAAGGATTATTGTCCTATAATATAAGCTGAGAATTCAGCGAGACGTAATTATCAGCCTTGTTAAATATAGTATGTGCAACCGAATGAAAATTAACAAACAAACGAACAAGATTGTACATTCAATTTTCGTATCACTTTCGTCAATTTCGTTAACGATTTTTAATTAAATATTACGACAATGGATAGATCTCCTTAGGTCTGATGTATTTTTTTGACTCTGCTTATCGGATATTTATGCGCTGAATCATGTGATGTTTCAAACGTTCCGATGTTAATAGCTTTTTTTTTTTTTTTACGAGAAACGTAGCAAAGTTATGAAAGGCTGAAACTCAACGCTGGGATGAACCGAGAGGGCAATTACCTGATTGCATTATACGTATATACGCATTGCCATAGGCGTATTACACTATTATATATATTTGTGTAGGTATATTTGTATACGTATATATACCGTGTTATTGCGCAATAATTTGATCGCTGCGACGTATGCACGTGTATAATTAGGTATGCATGTGGCCAAAGCTATTTTCCCTCTCACTCTCTGTCTATCTTGTAATAATAAAATTTATCTACGAAGTAAATCCAATGGAAATGTGATGTATGAATCTATATGAGTACATTTTCCACGGTCTCGCGTGTCTATATATCTCGAAATTCCAGCGACACGGAATACGTTTGATGTATGACTTTTGTCACGAGAAATTTATGCAGAGACAAATATCACGATAATCCGACCAAAATTATACTGCAAAATAAAATAAGAAACTATTTTTTTTTTTTTTAAATTACGATTCCATGGGAAAATTTTGGTTTGACGAAATTTATTAATTGAATAATCACTGATTCATATAGAGACTCGTGAAATATTTTTTTTTCCTGCTAATTTACAAGGCAGATGTAACTTGAGTTTTCTTCAGGTAGCTTATTCGATTGAACTTTGAGATTAAAAGTAACGGGATTAATTGAAATAAGTACCTCGTAGGTTATCTGGGGTCGAAGATTTCGAATGGAATATAAAAATTGTAATGAAAAAAAAAAAAAAGAAAAAATCTAAAAGACAGAATCCCGTGAGGTCTTGATATGCTGACAAAAGCGTTCGTGTATCGACAAAATGAGCTGAAATTTGAGTTCATCGAACCTATTACGGAAGCGTGGATCTGCTTGGAAATTCAGGACTCGTAATAACAGCTCATCGGATCGAATAGTTTTTTTTTATCTTCTGTTTCCTGACGCGTGTCTTTCTTTGTGTGTGCACGCGAGAAAGCTCACATCGTGAGGATTATAGCCAAGCTATGTAGTATCTATCCTCGCGAGTTCCACGTGGTGAAATATACAGAGCCTATACTATATGCTTGCACTTCACCGAGCACAACGCTTCACCCTCGCGTCAAATGGGGTTGCGATTGACTCGCTGCACTATCTCTTTTTTCCTCTCTCTCTTTTTCTCTCTTCTTTGAATCGTGAAAATGCATATGTGACGTTGCAACTACCCTGAAGGGTTTCACACGCGAGAATGCTCACACGTTTATCTTTGAAATTCTGGCCGAGTGAATCCGTAGACGATGATTCATTCATTGCATACCCGAAGGTGTACGATGAAATATTGAGATAAATATATGAATATATATATTTTTTTTCTCGAATTCCTGAACCGTAAAAATATTGAATACGTTTATGCATGATTTTTATTTTATTCGAAAACTCTCGGATTGAATAAAAATTCATTTCAATCATTTCTCGAATAATTAAAAATTGATTTAATTAAATCATGAATTCATGCGTGAAGACTTTCACGATTAAATAATTGAACGATTGCACGATTGATTCAATCAGACTATTCCCTGAGAATGGCGATCTAAAAGTTGAAAAAAAAAAAAAATTTTACACGTAAATTACCGAAAGAAAATCAAATTTATTCGAGCAGCAATCAATCCTTGCTGTTGCAATTGCACTTTAATTTCCCTTTGTTGAATTACGAAAAAAAATTGTGGTTTTTTTAACGAAATCTAAAGTTTTTCTTGTGCCGAAACATCGAGAAAACACATTTAGAAAAAATGTCTATAGGTATGGTTGTGTGTGTGTGTGTGTGTGTGTATTTTCGAAACAAAAAAAATTCAATTCCAACAGTGATTAATTCGCGAGTAATTCGTTTTTTTTTGCACGGCAACGAAAAATCCTTTGAAGACGAAATGAGAAAATGAGTGTTTGTTTGGAAAAAAAGCTTCCAGGATGTGGGAGGTGAATTATGGAATTATGTTTCTCGAAAGTCCATGTGACCGATAATGATTATATTGCGACATGAGGTTTTTCTTACTCGTGCGTGTACAGTTACGGCGATAAAAAACGCAAGGACGTGCGCGCGAGAAGTTTCTTACCCATGTAAGTTCCCCATTTACGGAGCGACAGCGAGGTCGTATTTTACGCATATACACATATATATATATATATATCTCTATCTTTCTATGCGCACACATGTACATGTATTACATTGCAATTGGAAACTCAGTCAGTGGATTTCCACTTTGGAGCGGTTCACTTGACCGGGAAAGGCGCCGCTCACGAACGATCGAACGAGCGTCGCCAAGCCCGTTTTCCTTCTCTTTTCCTCTACATTATCATTCTCTCTCTTCTCTATCGCAAAATATCCATACACGCCTATTTTTCATCGATATCACACGTTTATTTCCGGGAGTCAATGACCGAATGAAATGAAAGATATTTTAATTGTAACATATTGTCTCTGTTTTGTTAAATGAGATTTTCCATCTATTTGAAAAAATTATTATTGCAGCAACGCGGAAGTCACAGCCACCGCTTCTTCGTCATTGTCGTTTGGCTCGAGCTCTCGCGGCAATGCAATTAATTTTGGGTATCGCTGTAACGTCTTTGGCACTTTGGCTCTTGCTCTGGGCACCGAATTTACCACTCACCGATAATCCATACTGGAGCGGAATGCCGGTAATTCTCAATCTCAATTGCAATCGTATGGAGATAATTAAAAAAAAAAAAAAAACGTTTAACCAATTATTGATAAAGTAGTAAATGAATCATTTGTTTTTTACTTTTTTTTTTCTTCAAAAAAGTACTGAAGAAAATCCATTGATAATGATACAAGAAACAAAGGATAAATTTAATTTATATATGGCAGCATGTCGAGTCCAAAAAAAAGGTATCAAAATTTTTAATGTTAAAAATATCAATTTCAACGTCCTCGTTGTCGTTTCCAAATGAATTTTAAGCTCGGAAGAATGAAATTCGAGAGGATATATCTTCGAGATAATGAATCTTCTCATTAATGACATCCATATTGTATGTGCGATTGAAAAATAATTTAATTTAAAAAATTTTCTTGCAAGCTCCTGCTCTCGGGAAGTTTTGGAATTTGTTTGCTGTGCTGCTTCAAAAAAGAGTATCCGGGAATGAGTCCAGGCTTTTGTCTTTCGTCGACGAAGGTATGAAAAAAAAAAAAAAAAAAAACCACTATACAGGAAATTCTTTGTAAACTTTATTTCTCTACTTTGAAAAATTTTAAATCAATTTTTTTAGGCAATCAGCGTGTTTCTCGCTGTTCTATCGACCCTAACTTGCGTCGTAGCGTGCATCGCAGCTGCGTTGCATCTCGCGAAGCTCAATGGACTGGAATGCACACCGGCACGAGTGAGAAACGCAACGTGCAGTTGCCGACCACGCACGGATCTGGCAAGTCCCTCGGAGCCATTGCTCAGATACGTGGATCTAAATTGTCCCGAGGTCGAGGGAATTTTAACGATACTATTGATATTCTCGTCCGCCTGCAATGGCATCGGCGCGATAATCGCTGGTACGTACTGTTATTTACACTGGTGTACACGCGAAAAAAGGCCAATGTACGTAAAAGTTCGTACGAGTTCGACCACCAATGCCAATATCATCACAAGACCGATTTACAATCCCAGTCTCAACGGACGATGATCCGAGTCTTGGATTTGCAAGAAAAAAAAAAAAAAAAAAAAAGAAAAAACAAATCAAATTCAATACAAACGGAATAAGCAACAACGCAAGTCAATAACCAAATGAATATACGAAGTCGTCGAAGAGAAAAATATACAACCGACAATATCCTCCGTTGCGAAACTTCACCAGTATTTCTAGAATTAATGAAAATTCTTTGAGGATTTTTGTTTTATTTTTTACCGTATACATGAGTCTCGTTCAAAAGTTTGAGTCAATGAAAGAGTGAAAGTCACGTATTTGGGGATCCTAGTTGGATCAAGAGAGAGTCATCAAAAATTTCAGACACACCTGACTGTCTGGGTTTGTCGAAAATTTTAGAATAAAAAAAAAAAAAAAAATTGAATCCACGAGAGACTTTGCAGTAAAGTTGAAAAAAAATTTCAACAACATTGACTCGACAGTTTCATGCTGGATTTTTTTTCTCAATTTTTCAATAATTTAGAAAATACATCGAGGCTAAGGGAAAATTGATTATTAAAAAAAAATTAAAGATTAAAATTCATTTAAAAAAATGTTTTCGTGGATACAAAGCTGCAAAGTTTCGAGAACATTTTTTTTTTTTACTACTCGCTTTCGTAAATAAAGCTTCTCGAATTTTACGAAAATATTAAGATTATCTGAGCAATATGTGACATTTGATCAAAGATAAATATGCATATATTTGGTGAATAAAACTTTCTTTTTTTTTTGGCATACCACATGATCAATATCTTTTTGGAGTTAAAAACGAAAGTCGATGTTATTGACATTTGCAAATACATTTTTTTTTTCGGATTTTAATTTTATCGCGATGCGCTAAAAATTCTCATCGAATATAAAAATGATAATAATAATAATTTTTGAACGTGACCGTATGCGTTAGCTGTTAGGATCGTTGAGTGAGCATTTTTGTATGAAAAATCGATCATGAAACGTGCAAGTGCGTATGAAAGTATGAATACCATAAGATTGTGCGAGGTAAATATTTCAGTTTCGAACGTTGAGAGCTTTTTTTTTCCTAGCCCAATGAAAAGCATGATTTTGAAATTATTGCCTGAATTCGATTTTTTTTTTAATATCCAAACAATTGAATTTGTATTCTGTCGAAAAATGCTCTTTTTTCAAAATTGTTTACCATTTTTTTTTTTCAAATTATCAACGATTTATTTAACAAGAAATTCGACACGCGATTCGTAAAAGAAAAAAAAGTTTGATTATAACGATTGGCAATCATAATAATTTTCATTGATCTGGACATTGTGAGACAAACCTGGATTCTTTTTTTGTGGACTATGAAGAAAGATACGAAATACCAGAGTGTTCAGAAATTGGGATATTTTCCCACGAGGTATATTATACATGGGCCCATTCCACCAATTATCGATCAATGTTTGGGCCCTAAAAATTTTACCAGTCTCAAATTTTCTTCCTCACATTTTCTGCACCAAGATTGATAAATTTACCAAGTTTTAGTCCAATAGGACGTGTGACCTGTTCACGATGAATATGACATGCAATTTTAAGGACAAAATTTAAATGAGAATTTTCATCGTATCTTTAGCGTCACAATAAAAATATGAAAAAAATACATTTCTCGTGTGAAAAAGTCTCAGCTTTTCGAATCAATTTTTTTATTTTCCATTAGCTCCTCGAGATTCGTCTTAAAAATACGTTTTTTTTTTTTTTTTTTTTACGAAAAACAGCAATTTTTCATGCATCTAAATTTTTTTATCATTCCTTTCAATTTTTTATCTGAAAGCTGAGATTATTTCAGGAAGAAATCCAAATTTTTAGATTGGGTTCGATCTTTTGGTACGTAACGTGGGAAGAAGTATGCACATGTCTGTGAATATATCGTACGATGAGAAAAACATGTCGTGATAAACGAATGAAAAAAATAAATATACTTTGAGATGAAAATGTACGCAGTGCGTGCCATCGTAAGGATATACGAAAAAAAAAAAAAATCGTAAAACAATTCGATTTCTCGCTCTTACCGACCCGAAAGTACCACTGTCCATTTCTAGTCCAATCTTTTTTCGCTGACTTTCAATTAGAATTGTTTTGCGCAGTATGTACAATTCGCAGCATATGATTTCAATTACTTCGTGGATGAAAGACGAATTTCCGTATGTACATATTTTTGTAGAGACGTTTTTAGACACTTTTCTGGCTGACTAACGTATTTTGATGGGTGGATGATCACATCCAATGTGCTTGGTGGAAGATTTTTTTTTTTTCGTCAGAGATACTTTTTGGGTTGGACATGACAATTATAATATCGCGTTGAGTCTCAAAAGGTTAACGCGAGACCGCGCAGTCGTTCCATTCTAAAAATTTGGTTTCCCTGCTGAAATAATCTCAGCTTTCAGAAAAAAAATTGAAAGGAATGATAAAATATTGAGACGCATGAAAAATTACTGTTTTTTGTAAAAAAAAAAAAAAAAAACCTGTTTTTAATATTGATTTTGAGGAGCTAATAGAAAATAAAAAACTGATTCGAAAACCTGAGAGTTTTCCACATGAGAAATATATTTTTTAATATTTTTAATGTGACGCTAAAGATACGATGAAAATTCCGGTTTAATTTTTACGATATTATTATTTTACGATAAAAATTCGGATAAAAATTGTCTATCGCATTCCTCGTGGACAGGTCACGTCCTATTGGGCTAAAACTTGGTGAATTTATCAATCTCGGTCTACAAAATGTATGGGAAAAAAAAATTTGAGGGATATCAAATTTTAAGAGCCCAAACATTGGTTGATAATTGGTGTTATGGCCCATATGGCACTGTAGAGATCGTCTTGTGTACCTGTTACGAGCAATAAAGCGATTTTTGAGTTAATAATAATAATAATAATAGTAATAATGCATAAGTACATTAAGATGTGATCGCGTGGGTAATTTATCGGCGAGTTCACGAGAAATGCTCATTAGAGTTTAGAAATTTTTAGCACCGTAGCGAAATAATCAATAATATTATCTCTCTTTTGTGTAAATAAAAATGTTTATGATGAATTGAAACGATGATGAGTCATTTCGGGAGATACATAAATTTTGGAGTAATCCTCAGGGACAAAATCTTTACGCCAACGGTTAAACAACTTTTTGAAACCTCTGATATAAAAAAAAAAAAGAAAAACAATCCCAAGGTAACCAGTTTTGATAATGAGAAAAATTTTCTACTTAAAATCAAATATTCTTCGTGAAAATTTTTTTTTATTAAATATTAAACCACTCGCGAGACCGATAATGTCCCGATATCCAATCGACGATTAAAGATGGGACACCCGAAATTTCGTGTTCGTCGTAATTATAATCTCAAAGTACAAGTGTCTTTCCAATTCGCAGCATATTTATATTTTGGTTTTATATTTTCATAAATATTTTATCCACCCGAAGGATTTTCCAATTCGACGAGGGTCCATGGTTTCTGGTAAACAATTGCTCGAAAATTTACGTTCAGAAATTACGAAGACTCAGGAAAATATAGAATGACGTTATTTTTTAAAACCATTCGGAGTGGAGTAGACCAAAATTATCGTAATTATTGGAACATTTCGACGAACCAAGGGTAAATGAGTAAATAAATTTTTGTTGTTGCTGTTGTTGTTATTAGTAGCATTTAACAAACCGTCGAAACGGCGTTTCATAACACAAGTGCGATATAACACACTATATATATACGTATAATAAAGTTCGTTCTATCGCTGGCAAATTTTTTCCATTACGTAAAGTTAAAAAAAAAAAAAACAGAAAAAAAGCTTCACTTTATCTTGGCTGAAAATTTCATAAAAATAATTGCAATACTCTCTTGTTAAAATTTAATGGAATCACGTATTTGGTGCATTGTATACTTCAACTTGCATTCATTAAAGTTTGAGCATCGCTCAAAGTCACGTTTGAGATAACAAGCACTTGATTTTTTTTTTTTTCCACTTATCACACATCACTCAAGATTCCATTAGATTCACAGCTGATGGTCTTAGATTCATCTGATGTTCACCGAAAATCATCGCACCTAGCCACTTGTGTTGAGACACCACCGAAGCTCCGGCCAGTGTGTAACCAATGAAAGGAGTTTCCTTGCACCTGAGATTTATTTAAAAAAAAAAAAAAAAATGAAAAAAAAATACATTTAATTGAATTCCATATTTATGAAATATTTGAAGAAAAAAAAAAAGTTACCATCAACTCGATTGCAATTATTATTTTCGCAATTATAATTCAAAAATTCATTCTGCAACTGCAATTGAGAAATTAATTTTCGAGCACAAATTTAAAAAAAAAACATAAATTTTTTAACGTTTATTACAAAAAAAAACTCCTTGCAACACCATTTGAGAAGTACATTTTTACGACACAATTTTTTAAATTCATTTTGCGACTGGAATTGAGAAAAAAAAAACTGTATCGGAGCACGAATCGAAAATTGCATTTTTGGAGCACCTACGGAAAAATTTATTGTTCAACTGATAGAATTTTGAAATTCATTTTGCGACTGGATTTGAGAAAAAAAAAAAACTGTATCGGAGCACGAATCGAAAATTGCATTTTTGGAGCACCTACGAAAAAATTCATTGTTCAACTGATAGAATTTTTTTCCTAAATTCCGAATGATAAATTAATTTTTCAATTCTACTTGGAAAATTAATTTCGGAGCACAAATCGATTTTTTTTTTTTTTTTCATTATACATGCTAACCAGAGAGTACATATTGGGGAAAATAAAATTATTTTCCAACTCAAATTGGAGAATTTATTTGCAAACGGAAATTTTAAAAATACTTTCCTCGAGAAAAGGTAAACAAAAAAGAGAATTCATAAGCAAGCAAAAAAAACAAAAATCCGCCGAGTCTGTACTAATTAAAATAAAAAAAAAAAAGATGCAACGAACCTCGTTGGTTTTTCGTTCTTGACGATGAACGTAATCGACCATCTGTAAAAAGGTGAAGAAAAAAAAAAAATTCTCAAACAAATCTCTGGTACAATTTTTACAGTTCGATTGATGAACAAACAACCCTGCTGTATTTACCCCATATGAGGATTTCGTTTTGGTTCGTGTCCCAAGTACCAAACTATGTCCTCGATCCTCCACTCGTGGAGTTTCAACGAGCACGCTTTGTCCTTGTAGCAGCTTAGCTTCGCCTGACTGAATTCGAAGAGATAATGCTTAAAGTTCTTTGTCCTCGTGTCGGCGAATTTGAGTTCACCGGAAATCGTCATCGGTGGCATGATCTTTGCGGAGAAAAATAAACGTTCAAATGATTTTTTTTTTTTACGACTCTCGTAACACCACAATTGATGGGCGTCTTTCACAGCAGCGGTGAATGAAAAAAAAAAAAAATAGTTCATCCAATATTTGATGGATTGGTGAGTGTCGAAAAAGAAAAAAAAAAAAAAAAACGAACCAAGACGATCTGGCCTGTGGTCTGTATATATTTTTTTTTTTTTCATTTTCTACTTTTAAAGCCAGAGTGAAGTACTCCCAATTATAATATAGTGACGAAATTGCACGAGGAGGAAGGTGCGGGACAATCGTGAATTCATGGTGAAGTCCAATTAGGCTACATCCTGTTTTCGGCTTACACCAAGTATGCATACATACAGTTTGACCACATTGGGTTAAACACTGAGTATGGGGAATTTCACGCCGATACGATAAAATTTAACTTGCTTGGCTCTTTCGATTACTTTGCTGTTTTTTTTTCCCTCTTTTTTTCCAACGGATGAAATATTTAGTTTTTCTTTTTTGCACAATAATGTCCCAAATGATTTTAAATACATTTAATTTTCTTAAATATCGTAGAATTTCGTTGATGAGCATATAGTTACAATTGGCAATGATTCTCTTTGTTTGACGATAGCTGTGATAAAATTTGCATTCATCACAAATCGTTCGTCCTGAATTAGGTTGTATGGAATAAAAAAAAGATTGTGAACAAATTTTCTACGCAATTGTACGTTGCCCTTCGATAAGAAGATTGAGTTTTCTCGAAATATATCCATATCGAATGCTTTTTTTTTTTAAACTCTGAAAAAAAAACAAAGATTTTGAGCCATTGCTCAGAGTGAGCATCGTTTACTTTTTGTTTTATCGAATTTTTGAGTTTCAAGTTGCGCTACTTGAAAAATATGGGCTAGACAAAAAATAAATTACAAAGAAAATTAAAAAAAAATCAATAACAATTTAAAAAAAATCAATAAAAAAAACAATAAAATAAAAAAGCTCTAATTTGTTCTGAGGAGTGGAATTGAAAAAAAAAAAAAAAAATGTCAACGATATTGGAAGACTCGAGGATCAGATCGGATCAGATTGTATCGAGTTGAGTAATGTCTCATGCACGTATGAGGCATTCTCCATCAGTTCAGCGATTTTTTTTTTTTTTCATTTTAGTACTACTTGGCCTCTGTGAATATTTTTAGATCTTTAAGTGAATCGATTCTTTTAGAAAACGAAGTGTTAATTTTCTGTAATTCATTTTTAAAAAAATTGGATCAGACAAGTTTAGCAAAAAAGTTTTTGACAAAAATAATGCAACATGTGTTATATTTTTATTCTCATTGCAAAGGCTCTTTTGAGCATTAAAACAAAATTAAATGAATTTTTTTCACACTCAATCGTAAGTCTTTGATTTTACACTCAATTTTCTATGTTCTACAAGGATCCATAGTACACCAAACCCACGAAAAAATAAAAATTGATTCAACGGGCATCGACTACTTTTGAATGGAGTAAAAAAAATTTTTTCCAATGTTTCAGCACGAAATATCATTAGAGTTTTTCATATTATATTGTCATCGGTAAAGCGATTTCGTAATG
Source organism: Rhorus exstirpatorius (assembly GCA_963564615.1). Lineage (NCBI taxonomy): Eukaryota > Metazoa > Arthropoda > Insecta > Hymenoptera > Ichneumonidae > Rhorus > Rhorus exstirpatorius. The sequence goes on along the minus strand of OY751316.1, from coordinate 27,191,661 downwards.
ACACATGCCACAGAGTAACGCGAGACATATCAGTCCAATGTGATTTCGTGATAAAAATTGCAAAAAAAAAAAATCGTTTACTCCATTGAATAGCCGATGTCCAGTAAGCAAAATTTTTTTTTTTTTACATTTTTCACATATCCCTGTAGATTATATAAAATTGAGGGTATAATCGAAGGTCTCCGATTGACCGTATGAAATTTATTTCGATCTTTCAATGCTCGAAATAGCCTTTGCAGTATAAGTATAAAAATAATAAGATCTTGTTGCGCGACAACGTTCAGTGAAAAGCAACATTTTTTTTTTCATTCCGAGAATTTTTTTTTTTTTGTTGAACCTACCCGATCCGAGTTATATAAATTACAAAAAAAAAAAATATCTCTCAAAAGGATTGATTTAAAAATCTGGAAAAATAAACAAAGAGTCTTCTTTCAAGCAGTACTTAAAATATCGTCAATTATGAGCAATATCTGAGGGAATTCGAAAAAAAAATGACTCAACTGACGGTGAATGCCTCATACATTTAATTGTATGTATGAAGCATTTCTTTCATACTGACTCATGCAATCTGATCCATACCCGGTTACCCGGGTGTTTATCATTTTCCCGTATTGCCTGAGTACTGGATGAGCCTCTCTGGCAAAAAGTTTCACCCTTTTTTTTCTCGCATTTTTGTGTGTTATATTATATTAAATATGAAACGACGACTCTACCAAATTTCGCACGTTCTCATCGTCGCGAGTTGAGTATCTTTTTTTTTTTTAACAGAGACACAAAAACGATTGAATATGATGATTTGTAGATGATGATTGATAAATTTACCTGAGACGCTATTTCATTGTAGAGTGTGTCTTTTTTGAGCACGAGTATGTTGTCTTTGCGATCATCGGGATCCCAATAACTCCATCGAGTAACGGCTTCGAGGATATTTTCTTCGTGATGAAGAGGCCTCTTGAGTGCACCACCGAGCGAACACTCCTCGATGCAGAGCTCGTGAGCCGGAAGTTTTGCCTTCTCCGACAATTCTCTGCACACATCTGATGCGGTCTTTTGAGGACCAATCTGTGCCACCAAAGAACAAGTATTGCACGATCAATTACCGTAGAATCGTGATTGTAAAGAAAAAAAAAAAAAACTGGATGAACATAATAATATACGTGAAATGAGAAAAATTATTTGTTTGATACAACGAAATTCATTTGAAATAAATCATTCGATTTTCTTTTGTGTCATTTTTTCTTCATAACTTCGTTTCTTTTCCCCCCCCCCCCCCCCCCCCAGGAAATTGTCTTTTCGATCCGGTAAAAAATAGTTCGGGTCTACGTAATTATTTTTTTATCGATCTACATATAGATCGAAATTTTGGAAAATTATAGATCTCTGTAGATCTCCGCATATAACGGTGGATTTACGTATATCGGAGTTGACCTAATATATTGTGTTCGAATACTTTTGCTCATTTGGAACTTGGTTTATCTAACAGCTGATTTTTCTAATGCTTAAAAAATTGAGAAATCCAATGAGGCAAAAAAATTTCAAAGAGACTGTTTTTTGCTAACTCATGGAGGAAGCTGTATTTTCATAAATAAGAAAAAAAAAATCGAGATTTTTATGTCAGTATATTTAAAATGTCCTAGAACGTCGAGAAATCGTGCTTGGAAAAAAATTTCTGGACGTGTGTGCGTGTATCAGGGTGGTCCTTATTTAGGGCGTTTTCGAATTTTAATCATCTCACCCTCCTCCTCCTCCCCCCAAATCAATTCCAAATAAATTTAAAAAAATCCCTGAATGTTTTCAGATATTTATTTTGATGATTGACCCCTGTCCAGCAAGGTCAAAGTTCCCCATAAGAATACCATAGAGTTTTTAGGATTCACTGTATAAAATTGGAAAGTACGAATATTTTCAGCGGAAAAATTTTAAATTTTTGAAACTTCATCTACATTGACGTAGCTATACGAAAAAAAAAATTGATAACATTATTTTTTTGAGTTTTAAATGGGTTATTCAACGTCGAATGGATTTTTTTTCTCAAAAACACGGTTTTCAACGTTTTTTAAAAATAATAATTGATTAGAAAAGTATTTCTCAGCTTAATAGTTCAAAATTCTCTGAAACTAATCTGCAATGTTTATGGCCTCGAAAAATTCAAATCCATCTATCTGGAGAACTACTCGAGCAGTTAAGCTGAAACTTGGTATACACGGGTAGACCATGTATCCTTCTTTGTTCACTGCAATTTTTGTCCAAATCTCTTCAGAATTTTTTATTTCACGGAATTTTGAATTTTTCGAAAAAAATCTGTGCGCTCTAACTTTCACAATTTTGCAGTTATCGAGCTAATTTTTTTTTTTTTGCACGCAAATAGACTTAGTCTCAAGCATGGTCGGTATTGAATTTGTCAAGAATCGCTCAAGGGGTTTAGATTTCAAAAATATGTTTGGTTTTTCAAAAAAATCTCCATTAGCTCTCCAAATTGCGCAAATTTTGGCCTATCGAGCCAAAAGTTTTTATACGTGGATAGTTAATATGGGACAAGGATGCGTGCCACCGAGATCTACAAAAATAACCGCTTTAAGGGGTTGAATTTTTATTTTTATTTTGAATTAAAAAAACTTTTTTTTTTAATTTTGAATTTAAAAAAATCTCTGATAGCTCTAATTTATTTTTGGCTTGTGTACCAAACACATTTTTATTTTACACAAATAGTCTTTCAGTCACAATCAGGGTTGATATTGAATTAGTCATGAATCGATTGAGTTATCAAGAGTGTAATTTTGAAATTTTCAAAAAATTACCGTTATCGTTTCAAATGTGATTGAAAATTTTTTGTTCGTTATTGTATCGATAAAATAATAAATCGATAAAAGAGTGAAAATTAGAAATTTGCACATTGCTTCCTCATTATTTTATCTTGCTCACAAAAAGCTTCCTTTGTGAGAAAGGCAAATTTGAAAAATCCACTTTCCCATAGAGGAATTTTTTGTGAGTGAGATAAAATAATGTGAAAATTTTTAATTCTGCACGCGTTTCTTGTTCAATATGATACAATTATGGGTGACTTACGGTAACGTTGAAGCACTGTCCATTCCTGGTGAACAAATAAATCCATATTTTGAGATCACCCGATGGGGCACCGTAAAATCCATTGTTCGAAACGTGATGACGCTCGAGTACCTCGAGAATTTTCGCCTCTTTGGCAAGATCAGCCGTCGACAATTGATAGAGCTTCGGATAAAGATTTATGAGATCGGCGACTACCATGGTCTCGGAACGATTCCAATTCTCGGAGTTCTTTTCACCCGCTTGCATCAACGTCGGTGCCCATATGGCCGAGATGTTCTCCACGGTCATGAGATTTCGCGAGCTTTGATTGCTCAGACAGTGAAGGTGAGCGAGAATTCTGCGCAGGCTCAACGAGTATACGGTCTCCAGGTTGGCCAGAATATTCATGTAAGTCGTTGCTTTCTCCTCGTCACTCGTTATTTCTATTAATTCACGAAAAAAACAAAAAAAAAAAAAATGGAAAAATCTGATTCGAAGGGTAATCCTTCTTGTAGCTTTATTCACAAGGATTTTTTTTCTATTATTTATAGATACGAGTATCGTAGGTGTTTGATATTCGTGTGATGGTGGATGCCGAAAATAAATATCCCATAATTCGAGAGGGGGTTCTGGATTTGGAAAGTTTCGAATTACGAAGCTAACATTACTGACGTACATTTGAGCCATTTGAAATTGGATGGATTTTTTTTTTTTCGAAAGAAATGACCGGAAAAGTGTTTACTTAAAAAAAAAAAAAGAAGATTGTACATCGACAGAGCCAAATATTTTTGCATAGATGAATAAACACGCGTGACAAAGCAATAAGTGAGTATGAAACAATGAGTAACGTTTAAAATTTTTTGATTCTTTTGAATGAAAATTGCTTTAAACTTGCAAACCATGACGAAAAAAAATCAGCAAATTTATAATCCTGTTCGAAGAAGTTGAATACAGAGAAGACTCTTGTACTGAACGTTTATGAGATCGACTAATGGGGAAGGGGGCAAGCAATAAAAAGTGGTGGAAAAAAAATGAGATATCAAGCTCATGAGAGCAGAATAAGCCATTCGTCCAAGGGCTGTGTATAATTGTTTGTTTGTTTGTTTGTTTTTTTCGTTGTAAGAACTCTCGAACTCTGGAAGAGAAATTCTTGGACCAAGGATATCGAATGAACAACATAAACACGACCATTGTATATGAATACACTTGGATTATATGGGCCCAAGCAGCTATACGGCCATTGACCCGCTCGGTCATATTATACATTGAGATCGACGATGGACATTGTGCATACGCAGTAGGACGATGCAATTGCGAGAATCGCATCGTTCAAACTTACCAACAGCTTCGAATCAGAGAACTGGAGCTGCTGTGCTCTCCGCGCAATCGTTTCAACGAGTTCAACGTTCCCTCACACGACGTTATTGTCATCGTCGTATATCATCAAAATGACAGAAAAAAAATGCCTCAAAAATCGTTTGAACTGCACGAGATGATTTTCAAAAAATTTGATCAAATTCTCTCGATGCAAAGTCGTCGATGATATTTCCTCAAGTTTTTTTTTTTTTTCTTTATTTTTACGCCTCGAGGAAATTTCAATTAACATCGACGAAAATAACTCTGTACTACTCCGAGTGTCAGCAGTTTGCGAGGAATTCGCGAGTGGGCGAGAGTCAGCAATTTTGCACACACGCCGAAAAGCAATAGCTCGTTTAATTTAAATCGAATTTCGATTCAATTGATAAACGAAATAAATTGGACGAATAAAATGAAATAATTTAAATGATATTAACATGGATTATATCGTATTAAAATCAATTTATCATCGTGCCATGAGAAATTTAAAAAAAAAAACGGTAAAAAATATTATTCAATGAAAAAAAAAAAAATATTGAAAATTCAAAATTTATTATTTTACGCAAGTTCCAAGGACAGAAAAAACGTCTCGAATTTTTTTTTTTTTAATGCCTACAGAGATGATAAACGATTGACTCCGATATATATATGTTTGATGAATAGACCGATTTTTCGATCAACGAAAACTCGATTTGTTTATAATGACTCGGTTGCATCTCCATGAGACTCGCGCGTGAATCAACTAAGGATGTTTTTCACTTACATTCCCATCCAACGGTAAAAGTCATCGTGAATCGTAATAGATCCCGATGAGTTGTAAAATTAAAAAAAAAAATCATCGATATCGATGACACCGAGGATATACATATTGAGTTTTAAGGAAAATTTCATTTTTAAGAAAACATATTGGAGATTTTCAGGATTATATCTCGATGAAACCAGAGTCGGTCAATGATCTCGAAATTTTGTAAAATTTTGCAAATTTTGCTCTCTGTATTTTTCAACTTTGTGCGAAGAATCATTAACGAGAGGGATCACGCGGATGCGCCTCGATAAAAGTCCGTTTGCATGGATCCCTCAGAGTCTTGAGTTCGAATGCTCATAAAATACATGTACTGTAGCGAAGAAATCGCGGTGTACGAGCGAACAAATGTATCGCAGCGATACGAGGAAACGATAATATTAACGATGCTTAATGTAAAGACGGTGGAGGCTTAATGGCTTTTCGATCGCCATAATTAAAGCTCGATGCATCAAACGGGTGTATTGTTGCATGATCAGCGCGTGCGTAGGCAAAGTTGTTCTTTTTTAATTGATTGTTTTTTTGTTTCGAAAATTCGAAAAAAAAAAATTTACATTACTGCGACAGTAAAAAGTATGAGGATATGACAAATATTGGAAATTAATTTAAAAATATAAAAATATCAATAATGTCATAATTATAAATGATAAAATTTCACGTGTATCGAGGATTTACATTGTTCGTATATCTCACCTGTGGCTCGACAAAGTGGATCGTGCATAGTCGATGGCAATATAGGAGCAGCCAAATCCCGAAGGAATCTTCGGATCACCGTCGCCACATCGTGCTCCGTGTAAGACTCTCTCGTTATCTGAGTCGCCCATGCGTCTCGTCGAAATGCCTCTAAAAGTCTGACGGAAGCGCTGCTCGATCCGCTACGTCGATAAATTCCCTCGGACATTATTCCTAAAATATGTATGTTTTTTTTTTTTCCAAATGTAACATCGATAGAAGTTTGAATAATTTTTTTTCCCCAAACGTAACATCGATAGAAGTTCAAATAATTTTCAAGGCAGCATGATCTCACGAGTAGTCAGTGATAATGGAATATCGAATAATAGAATAACTTGGTAATTCGGAATGTTTTTTTTTTTCAATGAAATTCAATTTAATTCGACACAAAATGATAGATGACTAAAGAAAATAATAATTTTTGTCCGGAGAACTGCAGAAAATAATTTAACACGAATAAGAACAGCTACAATCTCGCGAGATAGATATGGATGCATCATACTTTCGAGTAACCCACTTTCGTAATCTCATGGACCGACGAGTGAGGCTTTGCTGTTTTACGCGTCTCGATGATATTAAAAATAAAACGTTTTTTATCCTCCAATGGGAACGAGATCGAGGATACATTGGTTTTCGATAATTATACGGTGCTCCTTGCACTTTGGCAATTATTTGAGAATTTTGTGAATTGGAAATATTTTAATTCTGAAACGCTATTTTTTCGAGACTGCAAAGTTTCAGATCACGTTGCTGAGTTTTTCCGCGAGAAACTTTGATTTTAAAATCGCACTTTTAGCATAGGATATACGAAAAAAAAAAGAATGAGCTTACCACGAATCCAATTGAAAAATAAACTTAAATACTGGACAAGTGATTGATTTTATAATTATTTTGTTTGCGATATAATGATGGGCTTTACACAAAAAACTAGGAACATGAGTCGTTTGTCAAAGAAATATCGATGTAATATGATCGGAACAATTCAGCCAGTGATGAGTTGTATTAATTATAAGAATCAATTGAGAGTTGTGTAATCTTAAAAAATGTTTGTTACAAAACTTCCAACAGTTTTGAGTCTAGCCAAGGTAAAATGATTCAATGGGCTAGTCGAATTGATGACGAAAAATTGAAAATACTAAAAAAAAAAAAATTAATTCAAGTGCTAAATGACATGTCGAGAGTTTATTATAAATTCTAATAGCTACGTTTCCGTGTTAATATGCGGTTTTATAGTTTTCTCAAACAATTTTATTGATAAAGCAGTCGATCGCATGATTGGTCTGCCACAAGGACTACATCTTAGTAATTAAAGCACTCTGCCCAATCGAAAATTGTCAAGAGCGAATTTTACGCACTTTAAAAACTTTACTTCTATACTTTTAAACGCTTTTTTTTTTACGTGAGAACATTAATTAAACGTACAAGGCGGGAATTCTCGATGAGGGAAATTTCTACGATTCCCCCTGTGAAATAATTACTCGCGGCCACACCTCAAGGGCTTCATAGAATTTCCGGGAAATATGGATGATACGGTCGAGAGCACCCTCTCGGAGCATTTGTAGATCTACTGGTGTATTTAATGGAACACACAAACAAAATCTCGTCTGTACCCGCGGTGTGCATCTATTTTTATTGCGTAGCAAAAAAAAAAGTCAAAGCTCACTTCGCATAATAACTTTAATGCAATTTTTGCACAGGTATATTGTTATCTCGCGTATTTTATCGCAAATATGTCGCTCCCTCGTCATACTCTCTTTTTTTCTTTCTCTTTTTCAACATGTATTGCATATATGTATATATGCAATATATGTACAATGTACACGCTATTCACAATTTTCCCACGCGCATTTATGATTCACGAGCGCAATTATTGTTCGCTCAGTGAGCACCCATTTTTTCCCCTTTCGCTTTTCTTTTTATTTTCTTTTCAAGTTTCACGAAGAACATTGTTTTCACAACGGGAATCGAGATTCCGTTCATCCATCACCGGACCGAATCATGATGTATTGGGTTCCGATATTTAAAATTTCGTTCGCTCAGAGATAATTTCATCGAGAAATCGTTCTATCGATAGTAATAATGATAATGAAAAATAATTATTACTATTGACGATTGATAATATATCTGAGTATAAGAAAAAGTGTATGAAGAAAAATGTTTGCCTATCCTCGGGACTTGTGTGTGTGTGTGTGTGTGTGTGGGGGAGGGGGGACTCGGAATCATAAATTTTGCGTTTCGGAGATGTCGTTTCTTTTGAAAATTATTTCACCGGATTCGACGTTTCCGGGGGTTTTTAAATCGCCCCTATACATCTAAATCATTCAAGCAGGAAGAATGTTTTACGGCGATTTGGAATTTCGATGTTTGAAAATATTTCAAAAAGCGGACAGGAAATAAATTTGTTTTTGTTTTCTTCTTCGTCTTTTGGTTTTGAAACAGGAGAGCATCGATAAATGGGCCAAGTAAGAAATAGAGTAAAATCGACAACTCACCATGGGTGTAAATGAAATTGATGCATTTGTCAAGAATTACGGGTACATTGTCCTGGGTTAACTGTTGCTGATCGAGCTTCGGACCGCAGCTGGTCGCGGCTTGGTGCAAGGCGTGACGCCAGGCCGAGCCCTCTCTCGTTCCCGGTACAGCTATGTGAATTGCACCGCTACCACCAGCATCTACGACCACTACTGGCACATTTCCGGTTCCCGGTCCCTCTTGTTCTCTCAATACTAAATTCAATTTTTTTAAATTAAAATCAAACGTAAAATATTTCAGGCTGTTGTTCGATGATTTATTCTTTTAAATGGAATCGTAAAAATGATACTTTATTTTTTCTGTGAATGTTGATTAAAATTTATTAAATTTGATTAGGTAACGCCTGTCTTGTAGGGGAAAAAAAATTAAACCACTCATCCCAAAATAGTTTTATTCATTGAATAAAATGGTTGATATATTTTTTCCTTTGTAAAACTTGAAAAAAATCTTTCGTATGTACATTGAAATTCATTTGCCAATATCGAGAAATTTCTCATACGCTCTCTACGCGTAACAAAGAGTGAGTAGAATTTTGCTTCCTCATAGAGAAGCTTTTGGGTTTGGTGAATTTTTTTTTTAGTTTTCAATGCCAATGTGTTCAAAATGTGTCAAAATGTACGAGAAATTACATTTAGAAAAAATATCAGGGCATATGTGTATGTGTGTAAAACCATGCACTGTATACAAAATTGAATCGTCTGTAACTCGACAAACGGTTGAGCTACAGCATTGCAATTTCGCAGTCAAGTAAAGCATGATAACTCCTTCCTTTACTGTAATTTTTATACGAATTCATACAGTGACTCAGATCTTATGTCATATTCAATTTTTCGGAAAATGGTCTAACTCGCTCTAAGTTCTGCAAATTTTGGGATATCGCGTTAATTTTTTTTAAATAAATAGATTATCATTAAGGGACGATTGGTAAAAAAAATTTTTTTTTTCATCATTCAAATCATCCTTTCATTATTCAACTCTTCAATCAGACTTTATGAAATTTCAGATTGTACAAAATTTTTAATTGAAGGGTGATTTTAATTTTGCAAGAATCGATGAAGGGCTTCATATTTTATGAAACTTTGAATTTTTCGAAAAATGTATGCAATAATTCTACATTCCCCGCACTTTGAGATATCCATCAGCTAAAATTTTTTACATAAACATCAGAATACACGCGTATACGTTACATACATGATTGAAAAAAAAGTTGCAAATTGCTTCCTCGTAATATCCGAAATTTTATAAAGCTTTTTTTTTTAATCTCGCACATGAAGATTCCTCTATGAGGAAGCCAAAATTGAAAAACTCATTTGCTCATAGAGGGAGCTTTATGAGCGAGATAAAAAAAAAGCTTTATGAAATTTCGAAAATTACGAGGAAGCAAAATGTGCAAGTTTCAATTTGCAACTTTTTTTTTTCAATAATTTATCCTGGCAATGAGAGGATAAGGGAAAGAGCTCGAGTTGAAAATGAGGAAAGATGCACCCACGAGAGTCAAAGCATATGATATGGTTTTAAAGCTGCAAGAGCCGCGTTAGGCCACTCGAGTTTTATTATAGCGCTATGAGAATTACGAAACTCTTGCGCACATACTGGCTATATCATTCTCGCGAGATCGTATATATATAATAAGTATCAGCGGAGTTACGTCGATGCGCGATGATGATTCACGATTGAGGCAACTGTTAATATCAAAAGTATCGTATACTTTTTTTTTTCGATACATCATGAGTCTTCGTCGCTCCCATAGGATCTCAAGAATAGTATTGACTAAAGAGGATTATAGTGTATGCTCGTATACAATATATGTATAATGTATATCGTACGTGTGCAATTGTAATGGAGCCATCGATTGGCGAGGCGATCACAATTTCGTCATAATAAAAATAATTTTTGTACAGACGCCAGCGTATTATGACACCAGCAATGAAAATAATTATAAAAATAATAATAATGAAAATAATGTCGATTCCGAGTAATTGAATCACAAATGAAAAAATACCCATATATAGGGGGTTGTAATATAATGGGAATTTTTAAATTTTCACCCCCATCCATACTGATCAATTGAATATTTGCAATCTTAATCACACTTACCGACGTAACGAGCTTTTCGCAGATCCACCTGTTCAAATTCTATCCGATCCACGCACTTGGTATAGACCAAAGTTCTCTGCTGGAGTAAAACCCAAGTGGGGAACCATGTACCAGTTACTCCTTCCTGATGATAAAATTAAAAAACAAAATAATAATAATAAACAACTAGCTAGGAAAATTGCTCACGAAACTTTAGATTTGCAATTCAAGATTTTCAATTAATAAAAAAAAAATAACGGAAAGTTGTCTCAAAAATAAAGTATTCGGAGTTCAAGTGTATTTATATTTTTTCATGACGACAAAAAGATTCGATTCCCAGCTGCAGTTGAGAAGTTGTAAATTTTCATTGCAAAACGATGATACGATATTGAGGCTCTCAAAAAAAAAGGACAATTGGACAAAAGGACAAATAAATAATTAATCGATCATCAGTGAGAAAAATTGTGACGGAATTATAGTATTTATTTTTCATAAAAAAATTGTTCATTATTTTTCAAGATGATAATAGGATTAATTGACGCTTAAAAAAAATGAACACTCGGATATTATGGTTGCAGCAATTTCATCTTTTCCAAAAGATTTTACTCAATCGTATCGCATTACGCGCGTGACATATTAAATATTAATTCTGCGATCAGATCGAATTCAGCAAAGAAATCCTATCGCGACTCTGGGGGAACATATGTGGCTCGTTGACCTCGTTTAAACATCGCGGTGATATTACGCAAGAAGTGAATATCGTCAAAGTGCACCGTTTATAAATATTCATTTTACATATTGCATGTATATACATGAATGTAATATTCGAGGCGGTAATATGTACGTCTGACAGAAATGTTTTAGACGTTACCTTGACATAGGCCCAACCGACTCTTGTCAATTCGGCTGTGTATTTAATTGGGAATACTGGCGTTAGAGCTTCCAATATTCTCTGAGCCCAAATACGCCTTTCCGCTATTCCCTTCACATAGAATATGTGAACTCCGGGTCTGCCGTCGCAACTCACTGCTATACAATGTACCGTTTCACCGTCCACCATTCTGATGATGAATAATACAAATTTTACAAATTAAAAATTCATTGTAAATTACTCAATGAATCAATGAAATTCTGCTTGAATTAAAGAGCCTGTAAGCGCTTGAATTAAATAGTCTGTCGACTAAATAGTACATAGTAGAATTTATTAAATTTAAAAAATCCTCGATAAGAAGATATCGCGATTTTAGTTTATATATAAAAAAAATTTCATCGTAAAACGACTGTAACTTACGATTGATAGCTGTTATCAAAAAACGATTTTGATGAATTGATCTTTGAAGGAATACAAATGACTGTTAAGGAGGTACGACTAGTTCTTTGGAGTCAAAAAAAAGTCTAAATTTATTTTACCCACAGTTGTTCTGATTTATATTTATTTGCGTTGATTATTCATATTATCGATTATAATGTGAAAAATTTTGTGGTAAATGATTAATTTATTGCGCATGAACTAATAAAAACTGAAAAATTAGATTGTCAACGACTCGATAGTAGTCTCCATCATAATAATAATGACATGTCTACCACAAAAACGGACTAAAAAACATTTTTTAAAATCAGCCGAAAACCTATTAAAATAGACTTGAATTACCTCAGTGGAATTAATACGATCGGTAGAATGATAATTATACATATAATTGATACGTGATAAATAATAAAACTCCATAAATAACATGATGGAATTTGAAGTAAACACTTGGCAACGTCGCATTGGCGATGCTATAAGTTGGTATACGTGACCAACGAAGATGACTCTATCTTCGTTGCTAATATCAAAACAAAGCTAGGTTATGTTCGCCGAAACCCATCAGCTGTTACTCGCGACGTTGCTAAGTCTGTGGGTGCTATTTGATCGTTCTGACCATTTACAACCGGAAATTGAAACTTTTTTATGATGTAGTGCCAGAACTACACGGTGAAGAGTAATTTTTCAATTTTTTACAATATCTATTATATCTAATCTATCAAGTTTCAGTTTTTCAACGGGTGTAGTTGGATACGTGAGCAGCAAAACCGTGATCACAGCACTTCCGGTTAACCGTCTCCATAAGACGACGTGCTTTAGTAACTCAAACTGCTCGACTTTGCAATTTTATTACGAATAAACTAAACGGTTAATATAGCTCAAATTTTGGCAATAGGCGCATAAAGTATTCGGCAAAAACATATAAAAAATTCAAGTCCGTCAGTTGGATTCTTCATACTAGTCGTACCTCCTTAAGAATAAAAATTCGACCGAATCTGTGCGTTCTTTGAAAAAAAAAAAAAAAAAAAAACCAAGCGAAATTTCAACACTTGATAAATATGCATCATAATATTTTTTTGTTCGTTAAGAATACAAGCTGTACAGTAAATCCCGCCTGTTAACCGTTAGTTGATCTTTAAAAATTTATAAAAACAATTTAAAATAAAGTTATTATCGTTTTGACTATAGTGCCTATCGAGGTATATCCATGTTAATGACTTGATTAATTGTTTAATTGATTTATAAATTGAATAAATTATAATTTCACAGCATAGTAATTTTTTCACAGCTTCAAATTTCCCCCCCCGATATACAAGGGGAGAAATTCCTGATAAACACCGGGAGTAATAAATTAATAATTTAATCAGTTCGGTATGCGAATTAAAATTTTATAATCGAGAGATTGATTCACGAGAAAAGGAAACGGACACGCGGGTGGTGTAAAACGAAATTGAAAACGCCACGGTCGAACGAAGATTTTGATCGATCGAGCGCCATATACGAATTCCGGATATTCGTAACGATCGATACGTCATGACAAAATGATTGATCTCGATCGAACCAACGGTGCCTGACCCGAATAAGAGAATTTATGGGAAACGTGTCACATTTTTACTTGGAAAAATTTAAACGTCAATGAAGCTGCTCGGCGTCGAAAAAAATCACAAATATTTCAAATAAAATTTTTTTATTTGAATATCGAGTTTTTGACGAATAAATTGTTCTTTTATAATAAATTCCTTTGTAATTTTATATCAAGGAGAACGCAATTGTGGACTTTGAAAAATATACATGTATCTTTTCTCAATCAACGATTATAGTACTCACTTTACGTCCTGAAGAAGATGAACGCTGGTAACAGTCTCAAGATTAATAACTTCCTTGACCGTGCTCATGCTTTTGTCGGTGAAGAATGAAATTTTCTGAGCAGCCAGTACGGCTGCTCTCATGACCAAATCTTTTGCCCTCTCGATCCCAACGCCCGAACGATAAACGATACCTCGATGCGTGGACGAATTCAATTGTCCCTCGAATTCTGGTCTCCTCATCATTCCGCCGTTTTCGAGGCTCGTCTTCCTCTTCGCGTTACTCTCATCGCACTTTTCCCGATTTCTTCCGAGTAATTTCCTATTTTTCATGAAATTCATGACATGCGGTTTAACGTGGGAGTCCTGACCGAGTTTTTTCAATTTCTGCATTACGCTCGTTCGTCTCTCCTTGATTTTACTAACTGTGGACGAATTTTCGGACGGCAAAGCGACGGTATTTTCGTCGCTATTCGTTAAATTTTTCGGCACTTTTTCGCTCTCATCCCGCGTTACGTTGGAGGATATTTTTCGCGGTGGTACAGCAGGCTTTTTGCGTCTTGCGAGATCCACCAATTTCGGCAATAAAGCCGGATTCTTCGTACTGGCCGATTTTTCCGGTTTCTCGATCATCTCGACCTCGTCGTATTCATTCTTCGGCAGAGAATCGTATCTCTTGGGTAGTGGCGGTGGACACAGTGGTACAATTACCGAAGACACTTTTTTCCCGATTTCCTCCTCCTCCCCCGTCTCATCCACCCCGGGTTCCTCATCATCATCCTCCTCCTCCTCCTCATCTTCTGTCAGATCCCTACTACCAGCGCTACTGGTCGATTCGCTGATAGCCAATAGCGTCTCTAGCAGCATAAGATCATTGTTCTCGTAATTACCATAAATATTATCTTTATTTTTCGCATAAGGATCGAACTCACCGAGCAATGATTTGCTTTGTTTGTCCTTGATCTCGGTTATCTCGCTTTCCTCGATATCATCGAAGTTTTCCCATGTTTTTCTCGGCAACCAATTCTCGTACAACGAATTTTGCAATGACACCGAACTGATGTTCGAGGCGCACGAAATTCTCTCGTTGATCGGTGCTTCGCGCTCATCATTTTCCTCCGGGACACTCGCGATATCGTCCAACCGATGATCGTCATTCGTCGTAGTTTTGCTGGTGATTGACCCGTCGTAAAACGTCCACGAATCCGATCTCATTAATTTTCTACTCGTAATATCATTGTTTCGCGAATTATCGCGCGTCATCGCGGGGCCGCAAGTGACACTGAGATCGGACAAATTTAACGATTGATCGGAATCACTGCTGGCGCGACGATCGTTGAAAAAATTTGGCCTATCGAATTCCTCGACGTCGGGAAAATCGCGCTCGAATGCGCGCATACTTGTCGAGCTAAGGGTGTCGTATCGCGAACTATGACCGGAAGTTACGGATTGCAATTCCTCGTATATCGACTCGTCAGGAAGCGGAGGCGGCGGATACACGGGAGGCGGTGGACTGTATCGCGAGGACAATGACAAATCTTCCTCGTTCCTCATGCTCGTCATATTCGTATCCAACGGACTGTAGAACGACAGCGTGCTGAATATATCGTCGCAAACCGGCATCAATACGCAACGTTCCTCCTGATGTATCGCGTTGAATTTATTTTCATTATTTCGCGTATCTTCATCGGTACTCAATGACGTTAATTTTCTCGTTAACAAATTTTTCACCGATTTTTCCAAGCGTATACTCGCGTTTCTCGTGCTCGATATCACGGCTTTTCCCTTGACCGTCATTTTCTCCGATAACCCGTCCTTCAGTTGGCGCGAGCTTGTGCCGAGATTTTTGAAAAATTCCCCATTTGTACTTTGCTTCGTCTCGTCGCAACTACTGCCCGATGAATTCAACGATTTTCGGTCGTCGGAATTGCCACGCTCGGATTTCATTGAACCGTCACTGGGCGATCGAGAACGCGTGATTTTATCGGTTTTCGTGACTGCTGGGAGCTGCTGAAGATGCGGTCGGGGCGCTGGTACAGGCCGATCGCCGATTATCGAACGAGGCTTCGGTATCGGCTTAACCTCCATCGCACGAATCGCGGTAAAATTATATTCAACGGCCCGTAACACGTACGCGGCTATTTCTTTTCGTCCGCACGCACTTTTACGAGCTCCTGATAAACTTTTATTTTTTTTTTCAAATAAAAATTACGTAAAAAGAAAATGCTGATCGTTAGAAAGAGCGGACAAAAAAAATCACAGCGAAGACGAAAAAGAACGAAAGCAATGAGGTCATTTTATCTAGCGATAAGCTCCAGGTGACGAATCATATATGATTCGTCACATTTTCTTTTTACGTAGTTTTTTCTTTTTTCTTTCTAACTTAAATTTTTTTTTTTTTTTGCTTCAAGGCTCGTATTATACTTCGTTCAAGATTCGTGGGCCATCGCGCTTTTCATCGTCAAATCATATACATTTCTTTCTTTCAACGATCTTTCTTCAGCCTTTTCTTCTCCCTTCTTCTAGAATTCTTCCGGGATCAAAGTTTTTTTTTTCCTTTTCGTTATAATATTTTTCGTAATGCCGAATGACGTTTTAAACAAAGTCATCAATCTCTGGCAAATATTCGAATCGTTTCTTCGGAATTTTTCGTAAAAATTGCCAAAAATACCTGGGTAATTTTTCTTTCACTCACGAACAATTTAGATACTTGGAAAAACAGACACAAAGAGAGCAGGAATATAATATGGATATAATAGCCTCGGGTGGAATGACGCGTTTCAATCGCCGCACTCGTTGGTCCAGTAAAGCCGCTATATGCGTGAATCATACCTTTCCGTGACTGCTCGACAGTCAATGACTACGAGGTACGAATCTCGTACGTTGGTCAAAGGAGTAAGTAAAAAACAAAAAGCTAGAAGAGTTCCATGCTCGACTATACATCGTGTACCGAGATGTTATATGTCGTCGTGCTAACGGTTGTTCTGAAAACGAGAACGTTCAATATATGTGTCGTGAGAGTACAACTTTTCGCTATCAAAGGTGCAAAAAAAAAAAATATATCAATTCCCTCTCATAATCAGGTTTGATAAGGGTAAATCGCGGAGTGTGAATGAAATTTATCGACGGATATAGTCTTGGATTTATTTCGTATCGCAGGGACTCCGTAATTTTTATTTGTGTTCGTCTCATAATAAATTTTTAACGTAACGACGAGAAAATTTGACCATTTCGGAGAAATAAATCTTGGATCCGAGCTGGACAACAAAATCTGACGATACTTTTTCAAATTCATATAAATTATTATCGCTGTCATTGAATATATAATATTTCTCGTATGAGATGTTTAAGAATTTTATCGATCGATGAAAACGAGCCTGTTATGAGAAACTTGAAGCATTTCAGGCACGAGTTAAAAAAAAATGTTTATTACGACGAAAAAGAAAAAAATAAAACCGAGCTCTATACGAACTGGGAGTCATTTGAATACCGGTTATTCGTGATTTTCCTCAGGCGTACTTTCGTCGGATGAAAAATTACTTACGATTTTTACGTTTTTGGCTAATTGCGATATTTACAAAACAATACCAAGGTAGAAATAATCGAATTCGTGAGTAGAAAAAAAAAAAAAATTCCAAAAATAAATAAATTCTACGGGAATCAAGATTTTTCATGAATAAAACATCTTATCCAACTCACGGTCAACAAAACCAAATAAGAATAATTGAAATACCAATTAGTCTCGCTATTTTGAGGCTCAAAATGATTGAAAAAATAATAATATTTTTTTAAAAAATGATCATAAAAATAGAATGGAAAATTTGACTTACTCGATCTCACGAAGGATTAAAGATGCACGGAAGAAGTCCCTGGCTTTTCGTATCGACAAAATATCTTGTCCGAGTGAAGAAGGCAAAGAAAAATTACTCCAAAAAAAATGACGAAACCAGCTGACTCTTCTCGCTGCTCCCCGGTGGCTGACGAGACGTCATGCGGGTCAGGGACCCACCTGGTCTCGTCGGCCAATGTTCATTGGTTCCTCGACGCTGTCACCAATCACTATACATACCACCATCACCGACCACCGGTTGCAACAAACGCATCACCATCGAGGCACAAAAACTTTCGTTGCAAAACACGACGTTGTTCGCGAATTTGATAAGAAGAACAAAAAAGAAAGAAAAAAAGCACCGACGTATGGCCAATAAAATGGAGAATTAAAATGAAGAAAAAATGATCGATGAAACATCGGGCTCGAAGAGGCGAGGATTTTTCATCGCATAAGATGAAAAATCGATGATCACCGAGGGCCTTTCACGATCATTCGTGCGTCGACACGCGCTCAAAAATAAAAGCAACTCTCGAAATTTAATGATTCAGCTCAAAAATTAAATTTTTCATTTCGTCAAGAGGTTTTTTTAATAGGAAAACAACTCAAACGTTCACCGAGACCGTTGGATTTCATTTTTGTGGGGGGTTTTGTTTTTCCTAGTTATTTTTTCGACGATAAGATACGACGATGGCTTTGTTGCCTCGAGAGAACTACCGAGCTCGAGCTGCGGTATAAACTTCGCTTCGGGTTTCACCCGAGCACATCGTCAGCTTTAACTCTCCTTCTTTCTTCCCTCTTTTTTCACATTTCACGGTCTCTCACTCTCTCTCTCTCACACTCGTACACTCGTTATACATTCTTTCGTATATTCACTCACAGGCTCGTTTAACTCCCACCCGAAGCAACACGTTTTCCTCCCCACTTACACTTACCAACCACGGCTCATCCATAGATTCGAATATCTATATATTTTTACAGTCTGTGCATGCACTGTCTGTGCATCGCAGCAGGCTCTGAGAGGGAGATTTTATCCCACTCTTGGCATTGCCGGATCGACGGCTACCAATGTGGCAGGCAAACAGTGACGCGACTGTACTGTAAATATATTTTGCGTTGCAATTTTACCGAGGAAAATTTTTCGAATTTCGGAGTTGGGCCAAAATATTAATTTTTCAATTACACAAGAAGACATTATAGTTGGCTTTGTTTTTTTTTTTTATTGTTAAATTAGAATTTATCTTCTCACAGATTTTTCCATTCCACTTTCATTTAAAAAAAGATAATTCAAACGTCTCATCATCGAAGACGATGAATGAAACGTAAAAAAAAATTATTCTTTCGCCAATTGAAATGACTCATTACACGCGCGTCACTTTCGGTGTTTCCGTAAAAAAACAAAAAAACATTCCTCTTCTCGATTTCCTGTCCGAAACGTTTACCACGAGGCAAAACCCATTTAATTTAAATATTTATGCATACGTGTCGAATTTTTACGACTGACTCGCGTTACAGCCAAAATGAGTCACTATAGACGCGCATCGTGTCTGATTATTCGTCGCTGTTCGTTTCGTTAACTCGCGTAATTGATTTTAAGTCAGGATACAGTTGAGCGACATAACTATTAGAATATGACGAGGGAAAGAGGAAATAATAAGGAGATGCGGGTTGATGACTCTATAACGTGACATCAATTCGCTAAATCGATCTCGAACTAAACACATTTTTTCCATAACTCTTATATACCTTTTAAACTTCTATTATTCATTTTCTTTTTGTTTCCGTCTGGGGCTCGATACTTTCGGGCATGATGATGAATTTTCATATTTTAAGTCGTACATGAGCTTGGACGAAATTTAAGAGTCGTTTAGTTTGAAAAAAAAAAGGAAAACTAGACTCTTGCACATATTGCTTCCTCATTATTTTATCTTGCTCGCAAAGCTCCCACCATGAGCAAGTGGGTTTTTCAATTTTGGCTATCTCTTAGAGGCAGCTTTGGGAGGGAGATAAAATAATGAGGCAGCAATGTCCGAATCATTTATTTGGGCGCTTTTTTTTCGTCTAATTCATCTGATTTGCACGATCTGAGAATCCTCAAATTGGCGAAAGTCAGAGCACCCACAAGATTTTTGAAAATGTGGAAAAATTTTGTAAAATATGAATCCCTTAAGGGATTTTTGCCATATTTAATACCGAACATTTTTGTCTTCTGCATTATTAATGCAAAAAGTTTTGAATCGATATCGTTAAATTTGCGAAGATTAGAGTGCATTTTTCTTTTAATTGTAAATTTTGTAAAATCCGAACCCCTTGAGGGATTCTAACCAAATTCTGTACCAATCATACTTGTCCCCAAGCCTGTATTTGTAAAAAAAGCTTCAGCTCGATAGCTTAAAATTTATTAAAGTTAGAGCACGTATAAACTTTTCTTGAAAATTTTAAGATTTTCCAAAATGTGAACCACGTAAACGATTCTAGCAAAATTCGATTCCAATCATCCTTGTCGTCTAAACTATTTATGCAAAAATTTTCAGCTCGATAGCTTAAAATTTATGAAAGTTAGAACGCGTACAAACGTTTTTTTGAAAATTTAAAATTTTTTTAAAATCTGAGCCACGTAAACGAATCTAGCAAAATTCGATACCAACCATCCTTGTCGTCTAAACTTATTTGTGTAAAAAGTTTCAGCTTGATAGCTTAAAATTTATGAAAGTTAAAGCATGTACAAACTTTTTTGAAAATTTTCTAAAATCTGAACCACTTGAGCAATTCTATCCAAATTCAATACCAATAATCCTTGTTCACAAGCCTGTATATGAAAAAAGTTTCAGCTCGATAGTTTTAATTTTACGAGAGCTAGGGCGCTTACAGTGATTTCATCACACATACACATCCGGACACTTTCTCCAAATGTCTTTTCTCGACGCTTCAGGACATTTTGAACATGCTGGCATGAAAATCTTGATTTTTTTTCCTCCTCGAAAACAAAGCTTCCTCAATGAGGAAGCAAAAAAATTGCAATTAGTATAGTCACGAATTCAGTGTTATTTTTTCTTTCTGATATAAATGAACGAATTTCAATAACATTATTAGCTTTTAGCTGAAAAAAAAAATCATTCGAATCATCATTTATTCCTCAAATTCAATAGTATATTGAGAAACAATATTTCGAAAAAGTCTTGGTTAAATAAAATCGTAATTCATTGTTGAAATCTTAATTTTTCGTATGAAAAAAAATTAATAAGTAATATTCAATCAAATTTACTGCGAGCTGAAAGAAAAACGATATTATATGCATGACAATTGATTTGTGAAAATTTCATGCATGATGATCAATAATTATAAAAAATTGTGAATAATAAAATGAGAATTAATAAGAAATACTGTCGAATTGAATTTTGTTATTGAAATAAAATAAAAAATAATCTTCACCCAACACCCGTACTCCAAAATTAAATATATCACTTAATCACTTTCATCGACTGTCTCTCCTGATTGTCACTATGTTTAGGCTCTACGTAGCCGATATACACTCATTTTTTTATAGTTCTCATTCGATAAGATATGGACTCTTCCTAAAGATGATCGTCAAACGTCTTATCAAAGCGTCACTCGATCTGCTGTTTTTTCCTTTGAATTTGTCTGTGACTTTTGAGAAGGGACAATCTAAAATAAAATAAAATATTATATATATATGTATATATAAAAAAAATTACTTTGAGACAATTGGCCTTTATGAATTGTAAGCTTCGCAGGGCTTTGGTGACTCACTCATTGTCAAATTATCGAGCATATGGGTTGTAACTCCGGACACACAAAAGACAATCAAGTTATACAAGCGTCCACATATATTTTTATAAAAAAAAATTATATCTACAATATCTACATCCATGAAAGAATCAGAATTGCCAAAAAAAAATTAATAAAATCCATTAAACAGTCGAAAGAATCACTGAAACTAAAATTCGAGAAAAATCGTATCATCGAGGGATTGCAGCACTCGGAAATTTTTAGAAAAAACGATATCTTTCCAATTTTTCTATCAGCAAATATTATAAAATAATATTTCCCCAAGCATTAAAATCTTTCATCCATTTTAACGAGTACTAAAACGAAAAAAAAAAATTATCTTTGTTGAAAGTCGAGTGAACGTGAAGTGTATTTCAATGAAATATTTATTACCCCTTAATCGTTGCAGGCAAAGTCAAATAGTGACTTTGGCTTTTACAAACTGGGCGAACGCGTGTGTTTTTCCCCTTGCGAAGAATATTCGTGTATAAATGTATTTATGCACAATGCCGGATTCTAAATTTCCGAGCTCGAGCGTGTATCAACAAACGGGGGAAAAAAAAAAAACCATTGCGATCAAAGATACAATTTATCAGGAGTTATAGATTCGAGTCAAGAAAATATCATTTTCATACCGGAATTACCATTATTGTAATTTTTTTTTTTTTTTCATATTCAATGAAATATTTTCGAGACAAAAGAGCAGAGAAATATATTTTTATACACGATACTCGGCGAAGAATCCGAGTTTTATTTTTATTTTTTTCATTTCATTTTATTATTTGCAAACGACGCGGCAAAAGGTACCTTAAATCACAATGGCGACGACAATTGTATATTATTTTCTTCTTCATTTTCGTTTTTTACACATTTTTTTTTCTCACGATCGTTATTGCACGTGCTTATTTTTGTTTGTGTCTTTTTTTTCTCATTTTTTTCGCATACACATACGTAAAAGCATGCATGCAGTTGCAATTGCAATAACGAACGATCGAATGCATATCAAATATCATATATATATATATAAATACCAGGGTCACAATAATTCATAGATGTTCTCCTTTTTCTATCTCGAGAAAACAATTTTTTATGAACGAAAGAAAATTGTCCCAAAATAAAAGTCGAGTTATTTTTGTTTTTTGCTTATTTTTTTTTTATATTTATATTGTTGTACATCGACTTTTTTCGTGCCGGAGATTTAAAACGAGAAAAACGAATAAACAAATATTGTCACCCTGATATTAATGCAGTGTACATAATGTTTGGAAATATTGTACATGTATAACGTATCAACACGGAGAATTGTATAAATTTTTAATTTGAATGAAAGGAATATTCTTTTATCCAGCACGAGAGCTCATGGCTTTTGTCATCTCGATAAAGTATCAGCCTCGTCTCGTTATTGCGTAAATATACTTTTTAATATATATATATATATTTTTTTTTTTAAATATTTTTAAGTGCAGTCGAAGCTGGAGCAAGAACGATAGACATGAGGATTGACTGAAATGGCAAATTTACATAATAAATTTGAAACGTTTTTTTGAAGAGAAAGAGAGAGAGAGAGAGAGAGAGAGAGAGAGAAAAACTTGTCCAAAGAGTTAAATAAATAATCTGACACACTCACACGCATACGTACACTTAAATTTAAATACAAACTAATACTATAAATATATATATATTGTTACACACGGGTTATTTATCCCGTGGTAACTTATTATTATTATTATTTTATTCGCTGAAGTCAAAGGCCCCGGCGAATGGATTCTCTGTCCTATTTAAGCTGGGTAGCACCTCACCTTGTATATGCTTGTAGTTCGTGATGATCGGATGGGCTGTGATGCAATGAAGGAGTACAGCTGGTTTCACACGAATGTATTTATTCGAGAACACACATCGATCAGTCACTTTTACAATAATAGTTTAAGTTGTTACAAATGTTATACTCTATGATACACTGACGCGCAATGCCGCTAAGGTAATTGGCACGAACAATTATATCACAGAGGTAGTGAAGCGCCGCTAAGGTGTTCCTTCACTTAATGAGTTCTTATACACTTGTCTACAACAAGGGTTTGAGAAGATCACGTCAATCACGCCCGCGAGAACCTAAGTACGCGAACGGACTTGCCGCTAAGGAACGGGATCTCTCGACCGATTGCTAAGAGCGTCGTATTAAGACTAATTTTATAATATGTCGAGAGAACCCTCGTTAGCTTTGGGCGTCCGGCTACAAGGGTCTCGTGGGGGTGGATTGAGAAATCATCGATCGATGTAGGTCTCGATGATTTCGAAACCCATGAGTTGAGAAATCATCGATGGATGGAAATCTCGATGATTTACGAAATCTGGTGATGCAAGGGGTTTACGAAATCTGATGCAAGGGATCCAATAATCCAGGTTATAAGTGATGCAAGGGGTCGAATAATCTAGGTCATTTGGTAAGGTAGCAAGAGTCCGAGGACGAAAAGAGGAATCTGCTGACGCGCGGTTTGCTCGAGTTTCCAGAGAGTGACTGTCGCAAGAGTCGGCGTACTCTCTGGAATCTGATGACTCTGTTGTGTTGCAATGACCGCAGGTAGTGATACCTCGGTTCGTCACAGCCCTCCCTTCTCAGATTGAACGTGGTCCGGTGGTCCATGCTTCATCCAGACGTAGCTACCTTATGTGTTGATGATGTTATCTCCAGGTGTCATCGAATCCGACCGTCAATGGTGTATTGATTATTTCTTAGTGCGTCCCCGGAGCCTTTGTTTTATTATATTAAGTGTGGATTTTTGGGGGCCTGCCTCTTTTCTTCTTAGGTTCCGGTTCGGGTGGAGTGTCACCGGTTACATGGGCATGTTTAAGTTTATCCATGTGTGTAAGGCTTAGTTGGCCATCCCTTTTATCAACCAAGACGGTGTTTTGGTCAAGTATCTTGGCAATTCTGTAGGGCCCTCTATAATAAGGATCGAATTTGTGCAATTTCGGTTCTCTTAGGACATAGACCAGTTGGTTTGGTTCATATTGCACGGCGTTGATTTTCTTGTCATGTCGTTGTTTTGCTCGGTTCTTGCTGTCGTTTAGGTTATTGCCTCCAATTTCTGCCAGCTCATCAAGTCTGTGCACTATATCGCTCATGTACCGAGTCGTCGTTGGCAGGTGTTCTTTTAACGGGAGCGTGTCTGGCGTTTTCATTAATTTCCCGTAAGCCATCTCGTATGGTGTAAATTTTGTTGACTCGTGTACTGTGGCGTTGTGTGACTGGATAGCGTAAGGCAAAATTTCGTCCCATTCATTTTCCTTTTCAATATAATGTTTCAGGTAGTCGGCTATTTCCTGGTGGCTTCTTTCTAATGCTCCGTTGCTTTGTGGGTGGTAGGTTGTGGCCTTGACGTGGTGGATTTTTCTCTCCTTGAGAAAATCTTCCATTCGTTGGCTAACGAAGCATTTCCCGTTATCGCTGAGCAAAACTAGTGGAGTGCCGTGTATTGCGAAATATTCGCGGTCGAGGGTTCGAATTACTGTTTTTGATTTCATGTCCGGTAATTCGAAAGCTCGTGCAAATTTTGTAAGCAAGTCGATGGTGGTTAAAACGAAACGATTACCTCGTTTTGTGAGGGGTAATGGTCCGAGTATATCCACGGCAATTTTTTCCCATGCAGCCACTGGTGTATCCGTTATTACCATTGGTTCTCTGGTTTTTATTCGAACCAATTTTTGTTGTTGACAACTATGGCAGCATCGTACGGCGTTTTGAACATCGTTCTTCATGCCTTTCCATTGGTACCGTTGTCTCAGACGTTCGTAAGTCTTTTTCACACCCTTATGCCCTCCAATGTGTTCGCTGTGCCATTTCCGGATAATTTCTTGGCGCTCTACGGTGGGTGGCGTCTCTATTTTGCCTGTGCACAGCGTCATTTTGCAGGCACTCTTAAAGAATGTCTCTTCCAACAGGATTTTGAATGCATAGGGCGGTATTTCATCGTGGCCGTCGCCGAAAACAGCTATTCGGATTTCCTTTATATTTTCAGCCCTTAAGAATTTTCTTAGGCTCTCGAGTGCATTTTTCAGATTTTCGACTGTAAGCTTTTGGTAGTATTCCCTCGTAGCAGCGATGCTAATGACCTTGGTTTTTCCTGTATCGCTGAGTACGATCATTTCCCTCTTTAGCTCTCGTGAGAGCATTTCAGTGTCGATATAGCCAAGATCGCATAATTGCCGACCGATAGGATGGCAGATCACTCCGTCAGCTGACACAAAATGCACGAGAATTCCTTTCTGAGATGTGAGTTGCTCTGGCGTAAGGATAATTTGAGTTTTGATGATTGTCGACTCCTCGGAAGAATTTTCTTCAGTTTCAGATTCGCTGCTTTGGCTGCTATCTGTATATTCGCTTTCTGACGAATATGAATATGATGAGTCTGATGAGTCTGATGATAAGATGGGTTCAGTTTCAACGAGAGAGCTGTGCGTATTTCCCGTAGTTCGGTCAGTTTCTACTGAGAAACGGACGTTACGAGGAGTAGATCCGCATTCAGGTCGTTCGCCTCTCGTTGGCGTTGGCATTGTCGAGATTCTTCTACTGCTTCTGTTTGTCTGATTCTTCAAGAGATTTCCGCTGATAATTGATTTTCTATTAATTTGAGCTACTTCTGCATTTCTCTCAGTTTGATCATGTGTCTCTTCGGTTTCCTTTGCGGGTTCTGGGTTGTCATTAAGAGTTTCTTGCAGGAACTCGATTTGTTCAGACGTAAGTTCCCTTCCGCTAGGTTCCGAGTCTTCGTCAAGATCTTGATTCAGTTGTTCAGGAAGAGCGATCGGTTGAGGAAGTCCATGCGAAAGCCTCCGTAATTTTCCTTTTGCTTCGTCTATTGTAAGGCCATGCGCACCGCGTTGAATGGCAATCGATGTATCAAAGCGGTAACCTCGTGGATCCGATTGTGTGGACGTATTCATTTCTTCTTCCTCCAGTTCTTCCTCCTCGTTCTCGGTGGTAGTAACGCCTGGAGAAGCCGTGAATGGAGGTTGCGCGTCGTCAATAACTGCCTCGTCTTCTTCTGATAATTCCCAGGAACTTGGATCATGGTAGGCGGTTTTAGTCGCCGCTCGACCTCTATTGCGTATTCTACTGGCAATCGTACTTTGATTCGACTCTTCTTTTTCGGTTGTTTCCTCAACCTGGAGTTCCGTCTCGTCCTTGGGTGTTAATGGAAAACTTTCTGCAGGAGGGTTTCTCGACAAAGCATCTGCGTTGAGATTCGTTTTTCCTTTTTTATAGACAACTTGATATTCATATTCTTCCAGTTGCAGTCTCCATCTCATTAATCTCGAGGAAGGATCTTTCACAGAGTGTAGCCAAACTAGTGGTTGATGGTCCGTTACAAGAGTGAACTTTCTTCCATACAGATACGGTCGGAAGTATTTCACAGCGTATACCATTGCGAGGCACTCTTTTTCTGTTGTTGAATAATTCCTTTCTGCAGAGTTCAATACTCGACTGGCATACTGAACTGGTAGGTCTTGACCCACTGTATCTCCCTGACTCAGCACCGCTCCGATTGCAATGTCGGACGCGTCAGTCGTAAGTATAAACGGCTTGCTAAAATCGGGATATTGCAATATGGGTTTCTTACATAACGCATCGCGGAGATCTTCGAAGCTTCTTTGATGTTGGTCGGTCCATTGAAACTTCACTGTTTTCTTTGTGAGGTCGGAAAGCGGTTTGGCTCTTCCAGAGAAGTTCGGAAGAAACTTCCGGTAATATCCGGCGAGTCCAAGAAATTCTCTTACATTTCTCGGTGTTTTAGGTACCGGAAATTGTTCTACTGCCCGTAACTTCTTCGGATCGGGCTTCACTCCGTCCTTTCCGAGTATGTGTCCGAGATAATTGACCTCCCTTCTCAAGAATTCGCATTTGTCTACTTGTAGAGATAGTCCATTTTCTCGGAGTCGTCTGAAGAGTCTTTCGACTTTTATGCGATGTTCTTGTAAGGATGTTGAAAAGATGACTATATCGTCCAAATACACAAACAATTCTGTGCCGATAAGACCCGATAGAACGCTGTCCATAAGGCGTTGGAATGTTGCCGGTGCATTTTTCAATCCAAACGGCATCCTCAGGAACTCGTAGTGTCCTCGGGGAGTCGTAAAAGCTGTTTTAGGACTGTCTTTCGGGGCGACCTTAATTTGGTGAAAACCACTAGCAAGGTCAAATACCGAAAAATATTTCGCTCCCCCTAGTCTATCGAGAATTTCAGATATATTCGGTAGTGGATAGCTATCGCCAATGGTCTTCTCATTCAATTGTCGATAATCTATTACCATTCGCCATCGCTTGTTACCTTGTGAATCCGCTTTCTTAGGCACAATCCATAGTGGTGAATTGTATGGTGAGTGTGAAGGTTTGATAATTTTATTGGATAGCAGTCCATTTACCTGTGTTTCAATTTCCGTTTGATGTACCATTGGATAACGATATTGTTTGGTATGTATCGGTCTGTCGTCGATGGTGGGGATCTCATGTTCGACGCGTGTTGATCCTTTTAAATGGTCTCCTTTTAAATAAAATATATCAGGAAATTTTTGAACGAGTTTATGCACATGTTGTCGCTCGTATTCGTTCAAATGATCGAGTCGCAAGGTTTGCAAAATTTCTCTCACTCTATTCTTTGTTGACTTCGTTGTAGTACATGGCTCGCTCGATGTCTCGGCGTCGGAGTCGGGCGCGTGGTGCGATCCAATTTCATATGGCTCGAGTTCTTGTGCTGGCAATTCAATGTCAACTGGCTCGTGGCTTGTGTTGGTGACTATGGCATAACAAGTGCCGTCGTGATTTCTTACCACGGCTTCTCCAATGTGTATATGTGGCCCAAGGTCGATGCGCCTTAGATAGCCGTCGTAAACATTGGTATTGCGGACCTTGATTGCTACTTGCGTTCTACTGCGCCCTTCAAGATGGATCTTTAACTTTTCGTATTCTCCTAGAACTGAGTCAATTTCTTCACGATTGCAAAAAGGGATTGGTGTGACTGGTTCGCTTGCCGTGACCAGTGTCCCGTGGTTATATGATATTTCAGCTTTTTCTTGGTGTAAATAGGGCGCGCCGAGCAACCCGTCGGCTCGTGACAATGGTTCTCCTTCGAATACATGGAATACTGCCTTTGATTTTCTAACGTCGAGAAGAACTGTCCCTTTCGTCCAAATATTTTCAGGGTGCACGCTTCTCACTGCCTGACGGTCGCGTGTATCTATGATCACATTTCTGCTCAGGACACTGGCATGTACCAAATTCAGGGATGAGCCACCGTCTACGATGAACTCTGCGTGCCCATTCTTGAATTGAGGTGAGGAAATTTTTACCCTCACAGATGGAATTTCTTTGAGGAAGCATTGTTTCTTTCCTTTTCGTGAAAGCGAACATGCTTGTTCTTCTCTCTTTTCGCTGTCATGATCCTGATGTCCCTTTTCTCCGGTTCCTCGCGACTTCTCTCGCTCTTTGCGCTCGCTCCACGATGATCTGGGCGAGCGCCCTCGAAGTTTAAAGACTCCGTGGATGTGGCTGATGAAGCTCGAGATGAATTGTACGGTGAAGGTGTTCTCACGCGTTCTCGAGGTTCTTGTTTCTCATACGGGATGCGACCTTTTCCCTCACACTGCGTGCAGGGGCGCATTGGGGAGTAGTATCTGTTTCTGTAGCCGTAGTTACGGTTTCGCGGTTCCCATCGTCGATATCTTTCTTCTCGTCCATCGGTTGAGTGGTCACTGTCAACAGCATATACCTTGCTGCTTTTCCGATCTTCCTCTGACGATTCCGTTGAGTCGGAGCTGCTACTGCTATCAGAACTTGTCTCTGAACTACTCGAGGATCGTTCCCTTTTGCGGTTTTTCTTACTTTTACGAGATTTTCGTTTATCACGTTTCCGAGTGCGCGACGAGCGGTGATCTTTTGAGCCAATGGCGTGGCGCCGATTACGTCTTTCTCTAACCTCGTTGATTACAAGATCATAGGCGGCATCGAGAGTAGCTGGATTATGATGACATATGCAATAATAAAAATTTTCAGGCAAGCCTCTCAAAAAGCTGCTCAATGCCTGGGTTTCAAGGTCGTTGAGACTGCTTCTAGCTTCCTCTCTGGTTCGGTCGCCTTTCACAGCCGCTCTCGCTCGTGTCATGAGTTCTGTCGTGCGCGTGACGTACTCCCGCACCGACTCATCCTTCTTAATACTAAGTCGATTGACCTCAGCTAGATAGGAGCTTGCGCTTCTCCCAGGTGAGAATTTATTTTTAAGATGTTTAATGAGTGCATTAACAGTACCTATATCGCGTCCTTCGAGTGAGTGCCGTGCTGCACCTGTAAGCTTGGCTTTAACCCCTTTCAGGTATAAGGTCTCATCAGCGTTATCGAGTTGTTCAAACTCCTCGATGATTCGCTGGAGAAACTTTGACAATGATTTTTTTCCACCGTCATATTCCGGTAAATTTCGCGCAGCTTCTTTAGTTTCTTTTCTCCTATCAGCGATAGTTGTTTGCTCCAAGAGTGACATAAGCAATTGTTGAGAATTATCTTCGGCCATTTCAGTTTTTAGATGTTAATAATTGAATTATTTTTTTTTTTCCAAAAATTTTATGAATTAACTAAGGGTGAGTTATCGGACAAAACATCCCACTTCTGACACCAATTTGTTACACACGGGTTATTTATCCCGTGGTAACTTATTATTATTATTATTTTATTCGCTGAAGTCAAAGGCCCCGGCGAATGGATTCTCTGTCCTATTTAAGCTGGGTAGCACCTCACCTTGTATATGCTTGTAGTTCGTGATGATCGGATGGGCTGTGATGCAATGAAGGAGTACAGCTGGTTTCACACGAATGTATTTATTCGAGAACACACATCGATCAGTCACTTTTACAATAATAGTTTAAGTTGTTACAAATGTTATACTCTATGATACACTGACGCGCAATGCCGCTAAGGTAATTGGCACGAACAATTATATCACAGAGGTAGTGAAGCGCCGCTAAGGTGTTCCTTCACTTAATGAGTTCTTATACACTTGTCTACAACAAGGGTTTGAGAAGATCACGTCAATCACGCCCGCGAGAACCTAAGTACGCGAACGGACTTGCCGCTAAGGAACGGGATCTCTCGACCGATTGCTAAGAGCGTCGTATTAAGACTAATTTTATAATATGTCGAGAGAACCCTCGTTAGCTTTGGGCGTCCGGCTACAAGGGTCTCGTGGGGGTGGATTGAGAAATCATCGATCGATGTAGGTCTCGATGATTTCGAAACCCATGAGTTGAGAAATCATCGATGGATGGAAATCTCGATGATTTACGAAATCTGGTGATGCAAGGGGTTTACGAAATCTGATGCAAGGGATCCAATAATCCAGGTTATAAGTGATGCAAGGGGTCGAATAATCTAGGTCATTTGGTAAGGTAGCAAGAGTCCGAGGACGAAAAGAGGAATCTGCTGACGCGCGGTTTGCTCGAGTTTCCAGAGAGTGACTGTCGCAAGAGTCGGCGTACTCTCTGGAATCTGATGACTCTGTTGTGTTGCAATGACCGCAGGTAGTGATACCTCGGTTCGTCACAATATATATATATATATATATATATATATATATATAGTATGTGTGTGTGTGTAGAGTACGATTTTCTCAATTCACAGATCCAGTAGAATTTTACTTTTTAGCTTTTTTACTTATCGACGACGAGCTTCGAGGATTTGCTAACGTAGAACGACAAGATCCTGAAAAACTTTGACAATCAACCAAACGAAACAATGAGAGCAAAATCAAATTTGGGATTACGACGGGTTTTTTTTGTTTTGTTTCGTTTTCCTATTTCGTCAAATATTCCGGAGTCATTCTTTTTGTACTTGTTTTCCGTGCTTGTCATTGCTTTTTTTTTAGCATCACGTCGTAGATTCGAACGTATTAAAAATTAGATGAGCAAGATATTATTATCGTCGATCGTAAAACAGAAAATAAATAATTGTCATCCAACGAGATATCCAAGAGTCTCGTGGTCGCGTAAAAATAATCCTTGATTATTATTCGTTTAGAACGTAATTAGACACGGATCTTCTAAAATTGCTCGCTTCTTTCCTATTATTATTATTTTTTTTTCCTGCTTTTTTTTGTTTACTTGGTAATATTCTTAATGTATAACGATCACGCAAAGAAGATCGTTGTTTGTTTCGTAATCTTACAATAGCAAATATATTATCACATTTAGATTGTATTAATTCTTAAGACGCTCGCAGTTTTTTTAGGATACTCTGACGAAATCTCGCACTAAAATTTTCACGGTAAAAGAAAAAAAAAAAAAACATTTAAAGATTTTTTTTCTATTCGACAGATTGTAAAGGGGCTTGAAAATGTTTCAATTAATGCAGGATATAAAATACGTAATGATCGATGTACATTATGGGAACACAGAGTGAACGCGTCCGGTTGCAAATACTGCAATTCATTTTTATAAAATAATTGACGAAAAAAAAAAGTTTTGAAAAAAATCATGGAGAACGCTTTTTTTTTTTTAAACGAGAAGTGCTCGGGTGGTCTTTCGTTTGATTCAAAAGAATCAAAATATTTCTCATTGATTTTTCCGTGGCTTGTCCCTGGGCATTTTTTTTTAGAATTTCACAAAAGACTTTTTTTTTCGAGTGTGTGTGTAATTGTGTACGAGACTTGTCAGCGAATCCGTGGTGTCTCGAGTGCGTGGCGAATACGACGAAGAATATTATATAAAGAATTGGCACTAGTGAATCCACCACGACTTGTGTATTATTTTAAAAGATCGCCATCAACACTCGAGAGACCCTCCTTGCTCGTTCCCTTATTACATCTGAGAAACATTAATAAATATAGAATATATATATATGTCATGTTAGTTTCATATATTTAATGTATACGCTTAGGACACTTACGATCTACGGCAAAAATTCAACAGTTAAAAGACTTTATCATTAACAATATAATGCTTTCATGTTTTTCTTTTCTTTCTTCTCTCAGATTTACCCCGAGGGAAGATGACACATTTTCATCTTATCCTCCCCTCACCATATTTTCATCGTTTTATTAATCGACGCGAGAAAACGATTCGTATACCGGAAGCGTCGTTGTATTATTATTATTATTATTATTTACCTTTTTTTTTTTATCACAAATACGCGAAAAAATGTATTTTATCGGTAGCCAGAATCAACACGCGAAGCTCGCGTGTGTTATAAATAATGTTTCGTTTTTCTTCCATTTTTCCTTTCTTTTTTTTTTTATATATATAAAAATGACCACGAAATTCTTGCACGAATAAAATGCTTTGTAAATATAAAATATTCATTCGGAATACCAATGTATATCAAAAAGCAAGAGAGTATATATACATATAGATAAATAGGCGTTTCAGCGAAGGAAACAAATTATCTTATTAATAATAATAACATTGTTGTAATACCGTTCGTTATTGAATATAATTATGAGAGAAATCGATGGATGGTTTTTTTTTTTTTTTTTTTGGAGCACACATCGACGACGTGTCTTTTCCTATCGATATCACACTGAGAAAAATTATAAATATACGAATAGGTCAAGAAAAATGGCGTTAATAAAAAAAAAAAATTGACAGTTCAAGGATGTATCCGGCTGTCCAACGATCAGCCCGAAAAGTTCAACTTCGTTGTCACATTACATAGCTATGAAATCTTGCAAAATTAAACTCTACCTCACGTTTTTTTATTTTATTTTTTATTTTACGGATTGAATTCTCGGATTTTTTAAAAAATACAAAGAAGTTGTCAAGTCAATTTGGCAAAGATTTTTGTTTTTTTTTTTTTTTTTTAGAATTTCTTCTCGAAAGTAACGTTCGGCAATATTTATGCATTTGATCCGACAAGTATCGTGAAAATTACAAATTATCGAGAAGAAACAGTCCTGAGATTCTGGAGGAAGATAGCAAAATTAAGGAAGATCTTGAAAACTTGAACTTGTAAGGGGGAGTGTGGCTTCTCAAACGGATAAAAATAATTCATGATTTTCTCAAATTTTTCGTCATCGTTGACAGCCCAGACATCCTTGATTGATCAGACGACTTATTTCTCTTCCCATTGGTATTGTAGTTTTTTTTTTCTTCTCTTTTTTTCAGTGCAAGATCGAACTTTTTCGCGCCTCTTCAATCGATTATACAATGAATTCCGATACATTAAAAATTGACACACATTTATATATATTAGTCGAGGTCGAGTATTACTCGTTCTTATTTTCTCTCGTATTAAAAAAATTTTTTTTTTTTCCTTTTTTTTTCAATTTATCTCACTATCACCGGACGACGATAAACGGGGAATAATCTTTGCCCCGGTTTGAAACAAAAGCGGTGCGAACTACGCAAAATCACTATTTATACGGGCGAGAATATTCGTTGAAACATCAATCGTTTATATCTATACTTTTTTTTTTTTTTTTTTTTTTCGACGCAAAAAATTAGTACTACGCCGATCGTCACGCTAATGACAATAGTAACAATGATATTTAGTCATTTTAATTAGTGGGATACCGATTTACCGAGGAATTAATTAAATTTTAAAATAGCACCGTTTTCACGTTCACCCAATTGCCAGAGTCCACGTTGAAATTATTTTATTCAATATTAACGATTCAGCTCGTTAAAGATTTGCCGATTTCGTAAAATTTCGTGTCAATTCAGTCTTTCGATCACAATTACACATACATATATATATAATTATACTTGTGTACTTTCGATTAAAACTTGGCAAAATTCGAAGAGTCGTGGATTAGAAATTTTTTCGATTTCCATTTCTTTCCCGATCATCCAGAATCGTATTCACGCGCCATTAAAATATATTATCACAAATTAATTAAATTCAAGATTAAATTGAATATAATCGCGTGGCTCGGTAGCCTCGAAAATTTTCTAATAAAAATACGCATCCACGGGACTCTGGCACGGTTCGGTTAGCGCGATTCGCAGTCTTTCATTCACGATCGATCGTTTCTTTCAGTTTTATCGTTTGTTTTTCTTCGCATCATTATGCGTTTACTCGTCACACGATGTCCCGAAAAAAAAAAAAAAAGACACATTATGCGATCAATAAAATTCGTCTTTCATCAGTCTTTCTCTATTAAATAACCAGTCCAAGTGTCTCAGCACCGTCAAGTCGTTAGCTCGATTGGAAATTTTTTTTTTTCCCCCACGTTTTATTCCTTCTTCCTCTCCAAACCATTGAGTAAGCCTTTTTTTTTTCGTTGAATCCGTTAAAAATTTCGACGCATCATCGATATATATATATATTCGCGATCATTGTTTTAATCGTGATTCGATGTATCGGTGATTGGTCTGCGAGACCGAAGTAGCTGCGCCGTCTACAGAATAAAAATAATTTTTTCGTTATTCAGAGATTAGACTCGCGGGTAATAAAGGCAATTCAGAGCTCGATGAAAATATTTTGGAGAAGAAATGGAAAAATCGTCAAAGTGCTGTGCATGCAGCTTTTGTTTTTTTTGTTTTTTTTTTTTTTTCCACGAGATACACACACAGACACGGTTTCTATTTTATCGAGAACATCGAGTGAGGATTCTCGCAAGATTCAAGCTCAAGATGGCTCAACCTCGAACGCCTCATATTTTTTTCACAGTTGCGAATTTTTAATTACTCGAAAAATTCATCGTTCGATCATTCACACTAATATTCAATTCGATAACAAGTTTTTTTTTTCGCCTATTTAAAAAAAAATTGTAAAAAAAATGGACTGTATCGAGGATTAAAATGATTTTTAATGTTAAAAGCAATTAAAAAAAAAAATCGTCGTAAGGAATAAAATGGAGAACGTTAATTGAAATCGTTTCCTCGATTACTTCTCCGGACGATTTTCTCAATAAATCTTCATAAAAATAAAGAAAAGAATAATTCGAAATTTAAAAATATCGCAACGATGAATTCTAAAAGTTCTCGAAATACTCTCAACCCTGGATATTTTTCTAGAAATAATTTACCGAGAAACCACACGAATATGTGACATCAACGATGTCACATATTCGTGTGGTTTATACGTAAACGGATTAGTCTAGAATCGAAATGCTAATTTTTTTTTTTTTTTTTTTTTTTTTTTTTGTGGAAGACTACGGTGAAACACGAGAATTGTCCGACGTGACGGATTTTTTTTTTCTTTTCTTTCTTTCTTTTAGCTAGTATAGGGATTCGCTTGATTCATTATTACGTTAATAATAATAATAATAATAATAATAATCATAATAAAGAACAAACGAGAGTAAAAAGACCACTTGGCATTTAGTCTTATCGTAGATTAAATTCATTTGCGACTTTTACGACGCGATGAGGTTTCATCATGGACGGGGGTGTATCCCGGATTTACAAATCAGACACCGGAATGAGATCGATCGGAAGAATTCTGAGTATATCTCCGTTTTTTTTTTTTCCCCTCCTTTTGCGGGGGGTTTTTTTTTTTACTTTTTTCTTTCATCTCAATAAAACCTCTCTTCGCGTCAATCATTTAGGCTAATACTTAAAATGGCTTATTGACAAATTTAGGACGTGTTGTACCAACGAATTGCCTGGAATTGGCAAGTTTTTTTTTTTTTTTTCCGTTAGTCATCCGTCAGCTCCCCCGTATCGGAGGACGGTGACGAGGCCGGAGTCTGGACGAGGGCGGTTAACGATTCGTTAACGATTGTCGACGAATCCATCGGCATACCGCGAGGACTAAAAGTGTCGCAGTAGAGATTTTCCTTCTTGTGAACTCGCCGAACGTGACTGCGAAGATTGTCCCGACGAGCACTTCTGTAGGCGCAATAAGGGCACAGATGTGGCTTCTCACCGGTATGCATACGACGATGTTGAATCAGCTGTGAGAATATTAAAAAAAAAAAAAAATTATTTCAATTCGCGATGATCGTCTACGGGCTTGGAAAAACGAATTTTTTTAGTCTTGATGGATTATAGAAGAGATTTAAAAAAAAAAAATAAAAATACTCCAATCCAAATCTCTATTCCTCGCATTATCGAAATATCCGAACGAAATTGGCAAAAAATTGCGCATTTTTTGCCTTTCTTCGAGGCCTCTGAAGAACTCTCCAAATCATAAATATCATATTCACGAGATATCTTTTCTTATTTCGGTCATTTTATTTTTTTATTCAACGATAATATCGAGAAATATTAATTTATTCAAATTCCACAGAAGCCCATGCGAATGTTATTTGAACAAAGTAATTTCTACATTAAATTTATTCAGTTCATTGAAATAAAGGTTTCATTGGTTACCAGTGGTTATGAAAAAAAAAAAAAAAAAAAAAAAAAAAGGTGAAAGTGTCGAATCAGGGCTGCAGCTCAAAATGCATGGAATTTTTTTTCTAACGCTTGTTATCACTAAATTATATTATTAAATTTAATATTATGGCGGGGGAAGATTTCCAACACCATCGAAAATATTTTTAAAAAACTGGCAATATTAAGTAATACAAATATTAGCAGATAAAAGCAGATATCGAGTCGGTCCCAAGATACGAGACATACACACACACACACACTCGTTATATGAACAGATTAGTATACTATGAAGTATACTATGAACTGATTGAACTAAACGCAGAAATTTAAACATCGCACAGTAGCATTTTAAGAAGGATTGAACGAAATAACATTGTGAGAAAGTAAGTATATTTGTAATAAAAGTATCTACGTGACAATGAATAAGGAAGAAAATTGTTCGTAAAATGGGTAATTTGAAACAATCTTTGCGAATCAAAACGTGGCTCTACAATAGTAATTTGGCATCAGAAAGATGTACATCAATTGCCTGTTATATCCTTTTGCACCCACCGCATAATGATTTTATTATGAACTAATTAAATGTATCTCTGTATTACATATTATTGTTGGTTTAAAAAAATTTTTTATGACGTCGGAAGTCTTCCCCCTTTTCAATACTACATAGGATATTATTTTTCAATGATGACAAATGCTAGAAAAAAATTTTGGAGCATTTTTGAGCTGCAGTCCTGATTCCACACTTTTGTCAAGAAAAATTTACAAAATATAAATGTCGCAAATATTAAATATTTTTAAATAATACAACTTTGAGGTGAAAAATATGCGTAAATATACGAGAAACAATAATGAAAATAATGATTTATTGAATATGAAAAATAAATCTTGATGAAATAATTTTTTTCTTATCGAATGAATGAAAAAAAAAAAAAAAATACCTTTTTTAATTGAACCGTTCGAAAAACACATATGTCGCAGCAAAAATATTTGTTGACGCGATGCCTTGTCATGTGCCTGCTGAGAGCAACCTCCGAGGATCTATCCGCTCCGCAAACCGCGCAGCTGACTCGCGTTTCCGGTGCGCTTCCTCGAGC
This sequence comes from Rhorus exstirpatorius, assembly GCA_963564615.1. Taxonomy (NCBI): domain Eukaryota; kingdom Metazoa; phylum Arthropoda; class Insecta; order Hymenoptera; family Ichneumonidae; genus Rhorus; species Rhorus exstirpatorius. The sequence continues at coordinate 27,153,998 of OY751316.1, read as the reverse complement.
GTGAGCTTGAAGATGTCGCTGAAAAGCCTTTTCCACCGTGCACGCATAAGAGCACAGCGAACATCGGTATTCTTCTCGCTCGTATCTGTAGAAAAAAATGTCTTTATTTATTTGTTTAAAAAAAAAAAAATTCACAATAGCCAAAGCAATGTGAAAGGAATCGTGATTATTTTTTTTTTTTTTTTTCATTGTGAAATTTGACGATTTTTTAAGCGAGAGGAGAAAAAAGAGTGCGTGAAACTTTGAGTACCTATACCTGACGCGCTGCAGGGCAAGACTTCGTTTTTTGCCCGCTGGCGTCATGCCCTGTGCCACGTGAGACCCAACATGACTCTCCATCTCGCATCGACTTTTGCTCGTAAATTCACAGCCCGAGGATGGACATCTCCGCGATCCCGAAGATTCGGAGCTCAAGGAGCCAGGATGCGATTCGAGTATATGCTTCCTCAGTGCGGGTCTCGTCGAGGCTACGGTGTCGCAGGTGCCACACGAATAGCCCCTGTGGGCCCCTACGATCGGACTGTTACCCCTTGATCTGCAACATTTCGGATAATTAATTATGGTAATTTTGAAATTTTCGAAAAAAAAAAAGAAAAGAAAGATAAACGAGACACCACGCACTACTTGGTGTGAGAAAAGCAGCAAATTTTTTTATTTAGATTTTAAAAATATACGCGCTGTTTCGATTCTAGAAAAAAAAAAAACCAAAAAATCAGATCACTGACTTCTCAGTGCAGGGAGAGAACCGTGGCAATAATTTTGAAAAAATGTACTCGTTGCTTCGGTTAAAAAAAAAAAAAAAAAAAGAAACAAAAACAATAAACACTTACTTCTCAGTGTAGGAAGAATTATCATTTTCGGAATCGCTGTCGGACGGCATATTCGGTACTTCGCTTGCTTCGAAAACCGCAGCGGCTGCTGAAAGTCTTCCCAGCATCGCTGTGTAAGCTCCGAGGACCCAACCATTTATAACTGGCGTCATGGTTTCATCCTAATTGTTATGAATTTTTTTTTTTCACATTTAACTCTTCACCAATGGAAGTCAATATATCGCTATCTTATTAAACATACTAGTTAGGCTGAATATCCAGTATCGTTAATCATATTTGAGTTGATGAAAAATATTCGTTTGCCCCCCGAGCATATCGGTGATCCATGCACTGAGAAAAAAATTTTGTACATCTGAAAATTTTACTGCGTTGCAAAAATTACTCCAAAAAAGCACTATCGATATATTCACTGCTGCAATAGTGAAATATTCTTTTCAGTGTATACTCATTAGAATTGTCATTTGTTTTTTTTTCCCCCGTTTTCAGTTGATACGAGTAAACTTTTCCTCAGTGTCGGATTGCTCGATACTTTTCAATTCATTATTTCTCCACGTGCAGTAAACTTTGTCGTTTATACTTGATAGTTTTTTTTTTTTTTTTCCCTCTATAATAAATCTCGAGTGAAATAACTGACCTTGTCAAATCCAAGACACGACATGGGATCCGGGATAAATTTCGGCGAGAAATTATTATTCGCCGATTGTTGCGAGCTATCGGATATACTCTCCGCGTCATTATCATCATCGAGCTCTTCGTTTTCGTTCGTCGATCCACTGGGAACGGATGTCTGCGATTGATTCTCATTATCGTCATCCTCATCGTCGTCGACTCCTTTTTCACCGTTACTTTCGTTGTCTTCCGTTTGTCCCGGCGTCGTAGAACCCTCGCGATCATCTCGCGATATCGATTTATCGCCAAGATCTTCGCTCTCGTCCGTCGCCGAGGCTAATGAGGATTTGGCCGTTGGCTCCATTGGCTCGCAGTTGGAACCCGCGCCGGGGCAAGGCGGCGACTGCAGGGCACCAAGGGCGAACGCTACCCTGGGCAATATTTGCGATGCAGCGGGTGATAAAATCGGATAATGCCGTCGGGCGAGACGCGGATCGCTCCACAATCCACCCGCGGCGTGCAGACCCCAGATCCCATATTCCATCTGAGTAATTATTGTTTTTACACGTCTGTATGAAAATGCGATAGACAACGGGATTGACAAGAGGTATCTCGCTCGCGAGACACCATTTTCAACTGAAATATAAAAGATTGAAATTATAATTTAAAAAGAAAATGCCATGTTCTTCAGTTTTTGAAAAAAAAAATAAAAAAAAAAAATTAAAATTAAAAAATCCTGCTTATAGTCTTGTATGTTTTTTCAAAAGTATAATTTGCATCCTAACTTTGGCAGCTGTGAAGAACGAGCATTATTTTTCTCGCATATTGTTTTGCTTTTTTTTTTCTCAAAGATTTATGTATGGAACAATCAAATGTTAAACTCATTTTCGCAGTAAGATTCATGCGATGAGATGGAAATTTAAAAAATTGGTTATTTCGAAGTTTCTAAAAACGTGTAATTCGATTAATTCTTTCGAATGAAAGAATTTTTTTTTACAATTTTTCACGTTCAATGTGAAGTCTCTCTATGCAAACATATTCAAATGCAAATACACTCCAAGCTTGTTGTTTTTTTTTTTTTTGTTTATATAATCCTCCTGGACATCCCTAATATATTTACCAATATTTTTTCCATTCAATTAACGAAGAACGTATTTTTATGAAATTCAGAAGGATGAAAGGAAGAAAAAAAACTTGTTTGTTTGTTTTTTTTTTCTCTATCACGGTATCCGTTGATTCGTTCATTATTTATCACACGTTCGTCAGTAATGAAAAACGAGATGAAGTTGGGTGCACGATCCATTATTCGATCTATATCAATCGCAATTACGAAACTACTCCCAAGGATACTGGAAAGTGAATATTATAATGGACTGACTTTATTGATTATTGAAATTTTTCGGTTCTGAGCAATATTAAAATTTAAAAAATATCATACAACATTTTGACAAAGTATTTCACGAGAATTTGAATTTTTACGGTATTCCATGGGGGAAAAAAAAGCACTCATGTTCAATTGTGTGTTGTTCGTAAAGTTCCCCCTCCGTTAATTTCAATCAATAGGTAAATCAAATGTATCAAATATCTCTCGTGGCATTTTTATTACTTAAATATTTGAGTAATGAATACCGATAAAAAAAAGGCAATAATGTTCTAAGCTCTTATGAAAAAATAAATAAAAATACGTTGACTGCACTATTAAAAAAAAAAAAGAAAAGGAAAAAATCGAATTTCATAGCTCTTCCCTATTTCTATGAATTAATTATAAAAAACAAAATAGAGCGATTAATTTTTTTCGGACCAACCACGAATTTTCATTCATCAGTAATTCCGTACTTTTTCACGAATGAAACAAAAAAAAAAAAAATAAAAGGATCTTTTCATTGATCCAAAAAGACAAATGGAATGAATCAATAATTTGAATCATTGCAATTTTTGTTCTCGCCACGCACTTTCCAATTCTCTCGAGCCTGACATCCCATCCAACTTATCTACAAGAACAAAAATATTTACAGAAATATTTACAGTATGCCCAAGTCTAAATCTTCGTTCTATACGATCACGGTGTATCACCATTAATCCTTACAATCCGTCGATATTCTTCGTTATAGCACGAAGAATCCCATGGAGTTAAAGATCCTCGATTTTCTCGTCTCGATCATGTATAACGTTGCTTCGATATCGCGGCATTCGAGAATGAATTTTCACGATCGCGTGTACCAATGTGAAATACATAAATAAATAAATATATATATACATTTTTATATATATATATATATAATATTACGAATTATGATGATAATGACGATGATACGTGACAACGCTTGTCGCGACAATGAAAATACTTTTGTCTCGGCTTCGCGTATATTATCCGGACGATTATCAAAAATTTTGCTTCGTTCGTCGTCGCCGTGTACGCGCATACTTCAGCATAACGCGCGCATTATACATATAAGAAGGCTTGAAAAATCGAGGATGAGCTCACAACGGTGACTCGATACGTTTTCCCTCGTTATATACATTTTCCAACACATAAAACCGTTTGCCCTCGCTCCCGAGCATCCATTCCATCTCCTCTCTTTATAAAATCTCCCTTGTCCTACGATATCCCCCCTTTATCCCCTTCCATCTCTGACGTTCTCGCGGATTGTAAATCCTCCCCCCCCCCGTTCGTATAGCGTGGCTGCCGCTGCATGACCCAGCCACTCTGCTGATATAATGCCTAGGCTACCGCGTTTCAGCCCCGTCCCCGTTGCACCCCCACGTCGAATCGATTTGTTATTGTTTTTGTGTCTGCGGTCGTAGGCGGCAAGTTGCGGAGGATCAGAACGACGCGGGGTCGGGGGATATTATGTGGATGAGTTTTGGTGCGCGCGCGGGATAGAAAAGAACGATTGCAACATCCTCATCCCTACCAGCATATCGAGCACATAGATATAACTCCGGGAGCTGGAGATGGACAACGGTAATTTAACGTGTTTATACGAAACTCGACGTAATATCAATACGTTGCAAATATTTGAAAATCAAAATTCATATTGTTAACTCATTTTTTTTTTTTTTTTTTTTTTTTTTTTTTTATGGTTTTTGGGATGAAAAATTGAGGATACAGCGAATACGTTGAAATTTTTGAAATATTTTTGAAAATTTTGCTGTTAGCTAACGTCTCTGCAAGCATATTTTTCCATTTTTATCCAAAAAGAAAAAAGAGAATGTTATTTCTGATATTTTTTTTTTTTTTCAACTCCAAAAATTCGCGATATTTTTTCGTACCAACAAGATTGTCACTGACGATCGATAAAAATAGTTATTTTTTTTTTTTATCCTCGATGCTACGAATTACTTGATCAACGATAATCACGTTTTCGAGCCTCCTTGTCGTAAAAAAAGAAAAAAAAAAAAAAAGAAAACAAGAAATCTCGTTTCGTGTAATTCAAATAGAAAAAAAAATATATAAATTCTCTCAAAAAACCCCGGGATTTTAAAGTTTTAATAAATCAGCTTGGTCGATGTACGCCCTTTTTGCCCGAGATAAGAGACAAAAGATTGTTATCACAAGGTACACAAACAAAACGAACAAAGGGAAGAGTGGACTTGACACCGATGATTGTACAAGAGAGAGAGAGAGAGAAAAGGACGATTGACATTTTGAAAAATGTCTCTCGTATGTACCGGAGGTAACGAGAGCAAATGTGGTTCATTAAAGGGACTGAGAGAGTGACATTTGGCGGTCCATATGTCGAGGAAATAGCAGGTAGCTTGATGCAAGTATCACGATAGATGAAGGTAAAAAGAAAAATTTGCATTGTAATTTTATAAATATTCACTAATAATTGGAGAAAAAGAGAGAGAGAGAGAGAGAGAGAGGGAAAGAGATGCGCGCTGTCGAGTTACGTGGTTGAATGGTAGATGAGGGGTGATAGCAGATCGTGTTGCAGGAAAAATTGAGTGAGCGTGTGCGTGTGGGTTTGTGAGGAAGACAGAAAGAGAGGGTAGGGGAAGTAAGGTGCGAGGGAGATTCGTCGGTTCTTGACAGGTGACAAGCGATTGGACCACTGACGTCACACAGATCACTTGCTCAACCGCGTGTACACAAATATAAATATACATTTTCACGTAAATGTACATATATATATATATATATATATGTGTGTATATATTATATGTAGAGACTGAAAGGTACATAAATGTATACACACAGAGGAGTGCACGCATGATCACACGCTCGGCACACTCACGCATTTGAAAACTTCCCTCTCAACCCTCAAAACCATCACCCTTCTTCCTAAACCCCGGCCAACAGAGAGAAAGAGAGAGAGAGAGAGAGAGAGAGAGAGAGAAAGAGAGAGAGCCCGATTTGAAATGTGACAAACGAATGCACGAAAAAAAAACGATTCCGAGACTGACGTGACGGAAGAAAAAAAAAAGGGTTAAAAAAAAAGAACGAGGCCTCTCGAAAAGAGCTCGGGATATTTACGTGCTAACCGGCCGATAGCCCCGCGACGCCTCTATCTGGTTACCATTACACTCGGATGTATGAAATGCTCCAACATACACCATCCCCCCACAATAGCCCTATTTATGATTGGGCAAAATTGCTTTCCATGCGCAGAATAAAATTGCGTGGCGGAAAAATCGTTTCGAAATGGTCGCGTCCGCCCTCCGTTCATCCTCACCCTCGTTCATCTTCTCCTCTCTCTCTCTCTCTCCGCTTTTCTCCGTTCCGTTTTCGCGAATTTATTGCACCCCCCCTCGGTACGATCGAGCCGGAAATCAACTCTGTCGTTTCCTTTTCATTCTCGACGCGAAACGATTCCCCTCTTGTGGCTTTTCGCTTCTCGCTTCCTTCTATCCTCGATGAATTTTTCCGCCATTGATCCTCGTGATATTTTTCCCTCGTTGTTGGAGGTGAGAGAGCTGCGGAAAATTTGGGGAAAAATTAAATATGGCGAGGACGAGAGAACTCGATTGTTCATGCGCGAGTTTCAAGGGCCACCGAGAGCAAAGTGGGGGGAAATGGAAATACACTCACCGCGTGTGTGAGCTTGCGCGCATCGTTCCGTTTTGTATCAAAAATCCTGTTTCCTGTTTTCATAAAGCTTTTCCTCTCCCTCTCTCTCTCTCTCTCTCTCTCTCCCTCTCTCTCTTTCTCTCTGCGATTCCTCTTTTGGGGGAAGAATGTCTCGTGTGTGTGTGTGTTTGTGTGAATCCGGTGCAATCTTCCTGGACGATAAACACCGAGGATAACGAAAAAAAAAAACATGGCGATTCGTCGAAACCGCGCGGTGAAAATTTGCTTCGATGATCATTCTTCAAGTTTTTTTTATTTAAAAAATTTTTTTTTCTTTCAATTTCGGTCTCTATCGTCATGAACGATTAGAAATTTATGTGTCTGCGAAGCGTTGAAATATTTTATTTTCATCGATCAGTTAATATAATTGAATTTTGCTCTTTTATTGCTCGTGAGAATCGAGCGCAAAAATTATTAGCAGAGTTTATATATTCGAGTGTTGAGATAATATTGAAATGGCATTATATGAAAGTATGCTATTGAGAAGCTTATAACAACGAGCCATGGTTAATTAATTTGACTTTTGTGAGAATAATTTGGCTCGGAATTGAAGAAAACGAAAAAAAAAAAAAAAAATAATGACAATGAAAGAAAAATTAGTTGGGTCGGATATAATATTAGAAGACTGAAGAACGTGAGCGAGAGAGAGAGTTCTTTTGTGTCGCGGCTCTAGAAATTTTGGCAAAGGAAAACAAAAAGCTGTACAGATAGAATTATTGACGGTGTAAAATAAAGTGCTTCGATCGAACTCTCAAAAACACCCGCTGGGCACAAAAGTATAGCTGAAATAACGGCTGGGGTTTGTTTAATTTAAATTGAGAAATGAATTTATTCAATTAAATCTCAAGCTGGATGCGAGGAAAAATTTTTTTAATGCTGTCGTTTTCAAAATTCTATTTAATCGGGATTTTTTTAGTTGATATTCGTTGCTGCTCGCCCAATTTTATGTCGCTTCATTTTTCAATTGAATATTATCTTGCTGAACGAAAATTTTGTAATAGTAATTAAAGATTTATTTCGCCATGCGCAACTCGAGATTTTTTTAACATTAAATGAATTACTTTCTCAGGATATGTCTGATAGATTGAATAAAATTCAATATATATATATATATACATATATTTATTCTGAGGCAGGGAGCTCGCCACGACGAGCCAGCATTAATGAATTCTCGCCTTCATTGAGAACGAGAATTTGCAATTTCTCCAGAGCTTCTTCGCATCTGAAAGATAAAGTAGTTTTTTTTTTTGATTCTTCAATTTCGCGAACATTCGAGAATAAAATGAAAAATATATGTATACATTTTTTATTATAAAATAAATTAATTAAATAATGAATATTTTACGTTTTCTTATCAACGTAAACTTGTGCGAAAGAAGTGCCTAAAATAAATTGAAAAATATTTTTAAAAAATAATTAAACCTTGAACGGTCATCGGTAAGGAATACATTTTGTTGCTTCTACTTTTACGTTACAAAAGTATGCTAGAAATCCACACATAAAGGGTTTGTATAAAAAAAATGCATTCTCAGGATAATCAAAAAATTTGCTGATCATGAAACTTGTAATGAATAAAAAAAAAAAAAAAAAAAAAAAAAAACAATAACACGAATAAACTTACTTTTTTACAAAAATCTCTATATCGACGTAGCTTTTATTAAAATCCTTGAGATCCTTATTAACGTTGATTAACGCATCTCGTTTCGCACCAATCGCTTCGTTGATCGACAGCAAGACGGATCCACATTTTTCCATTTGGCGATGAATTTTTTCCATTCCATCTCTCGTTTCGGGAATTTTTATATTCTCACATTTCAAAACGTCGAGAGATTCGAGCATCGATTGTAATTGCTGTAAAATTGCCATGGGTTTTTTATCAAAGTCATCTGAAAAAAAAAAAAAAAAAAAAAAAACAAGAAATAAAATGAAATTCATTTGATGGCGATATCACGGAAATCGAAAAGAAAATAGAAAGGGATATTAAGATAAAAATGGATCAGGAAATACAACAAGACTGGAACCGAATTGAAAAATCGACGTACCGTCCACGACGGTATAAAAGTAGAAAAAATAGCATAGTCTGTACAAAAGAGATAGAAAATCTAGTACACATTTGCACGTGCGGAGAGGCCAAAAAAAAGTCGTTAACAAAATAAATAGTGGAAAAGCTGGAAAAATGGATGGATCATATAGAACGAGAGAGCAAATGAGCAGAAAAATGCAGGAGTCACTGAAAAATAAACCGGTAAATGAGATGTGCGAGTATATCAGAAAATGTGAAAAATTGGTAAGAAAAATCGAAAGCGAGAAAAGAAACGAAAGAGGAAGAGAAAATGAAGATAGAATATTAAGTATAGCTTGAAATTTTGAGGTCGCTCAACGAGGATTTAGGTTCCCCATCTGATTAACACGTAAAAAATATTGTTTTTCGTTCGAAATTATGTCAGGAAACCAAAAAATTGGCGATGTCTGTGTTTCTTGGCTCATTTGAAAGCACACGACTCATCCTTTAAACGATGATAGGTCGTTTTTCCACTTACCTTGTTCCAAGCTTTTTTTTTACGCCACTTTTCGACCACAATAGTCACTTTTTCAAGTTTACAAAGTCTCCAAGGTATCAATGAGTTCAATATTAATTGCTACAAGTATTGATTGTTGATTCGAATATGAATAACCAATTCCAAAAATTGGTAAAACATACGAAATTTCTCAAAATGAACAGGGTTTTTTTTAAACAAAATTGAAGGTACGGAAATACGGAATTGAATTTTAATAAAAAAAAACCATGAAAAACAATATTTTTTACGTGTTAAGCAGATGGGAAATCGAAATACTTGTTGAGCGACCTCTAAACTTCAAGCTAAAGTGCTTTCCTTGAACGAGGATCTCTTTAATGCCAAAACCTAAAGTTTTGAGTGGTAGGAGCGAAGAAAAAAAAAAAGTCCACTTTCGACACACCCTAGTGAACGTCCTTAAAAGGATATATCTGAAAATAAAACTAACCGACTAACGAAATTCATTTGAAAAAACAAGAAATATTAGTTTTTCTTAAACTTATCCAAAACGTTAAAATTTATATTTTAATTCGACAAAACATTGATTTATACTAAGAATGATATATTCAATGCATTTCGTTATATTTGTAAAATTCTTTAGGAGCAATAGAGTATAGCAATTCTCACCGAGGCAAGTCATAATTTCGGCAAGTTGCGCATCCAGACCGCTTTGCAGTGTAATGAGATTCTTCAAATCCCTTTCCCTCGTTTTTACAGACGACAATTCTTTTTTTATCGCATCCTCCTCCTTCATCAGGCTCGCAAGCTGGGTGACTCTCATTCTCTCCTTTTCTTCCGCCTTTTTCCTCATCAGCAGTATCATCATTTCCGTCTGGAGATATTTGTCGTACAAATCTCTGATCTCCGAGTCTTTGTTTTCCGGCTCGAGTCTCTTGCCTGTATCCGGCATGGATTGCAGATTCGGCATCATGGATTGTCTCGACAAAGGCAGCCGTCTGTTCGCAGCAGAAACTGCGGAGTTAAATTAAAATTTTACGACGTATCGTAATCTTTCCTTTATTTTAGATTATCGAGGATAGAAAAGCGATGAGTATTTTTTTTTTTTTTTCTTTCGCGTTGCACATTTCACAGAGTTCTAAATAATTTGGAGACAAACCTGCGGTTGATATATCCGCCGGATTCATAGTCGCTCTAGCAATGGTCCTGCAAAGTTATTACTATTGTGTATTATGATCTTAAGAGCTGCGTAATGGAAACAAAATAACGAAAACGTGCGTTGCGGCTCGCTTGAGCAATGGCAATTAATCCGGTATCGTTCAAATATTGCCGAAAAGTTGTGTAAAAAAAATTATCAGGCATGAATTCAATCATGAAAAATAATCCGAAAATTTTCCATCTATATATACCTGTTGATCCTCTTCGTTTGCGGTGTGAGCGGAGTTTTTTTCTGCATTTTTCGATCCGTTACGACTAAATGAAATATCACTCACTAACTTTCGACACTGGAGACTATAATGTATCTCGGAATCTTTTGGAATACTTGTAAAATGTGAAAATTATTTCAAGTTCGAGTAATACGGTCAAAGACAACGGTGTTGTAAACAAAATTTGAACTTGAGCATGAAGCATGAAGTATACAGCGAAACAGCGCACGCCAACACTTGTTACCAACATGAAATGATCAGCTGCGAGCATCATTCTGGGGGTTATTTTTAATAAATTCCTAATTACTTTCATTAATTAATATTCATCTGAAAAGGAATAATTATCTTATCGTATCAAAATAGTATTATCTTTTAGTTTTTCATCAAAGTTCTTTCATCATTTTCATTCGAGGACTTCAGTCTAGTAATTTTTTCGTGAAAATTTTATATTGGTAATAATAGTTTTTGGAGGTTATGACGACAGTGAAAAAAATGTCGATAATCGAATATCGAACTCGAACCTCGAACTATAATAATAATAATAATTCTTTAAGCACGTGTGCGCGAGAGCCATTGCCAATGAGTTTAGTTTATTATCTGTGATGTTGGTCGTTCGATATTATTTAATCGCACAAATTTAATGGGAATTATCGTAAAACAAAGCCGAAACAAGTAAAACTACAAAAATGAAGAATAAACCTACACGTCACAAGGAAACAAATACTTTTAAGGTTAGAATCACTCAACTACCGGCATTAACCTCCAATACATATATTTCTTTTTTTTCATACTTTCATTCAATGAAAATATTCTGTTGTAGTTTAAAACATTCTCGGAGAGAGTCTCGGAGATCGACGTCGATGTGTTTCATCGAGTAGCTCATCGCTATGAAGAACAGAGCGCTGATCAACTGGAAACGTTCTTTTATCAGACGTTGCAGAAATGGAGCGTTCTCAATCTCACCGAGGGCTATACGGCTTTCAAAAAAGAGGTCAGAAATATCGTGACGCTTCCTCAATTGCTGAATCACAAGCAGGAAATCATAGATATATTGATGAAGTACTTGAGAGAAAAGGATAACAAAGTTTATCTTCAGCCGATCTTGGAGTGAGTCCTTTTTTCGATCAAGGTTATTTAGTTGAGTGTAAACTTTCCCAACTCATTGAACTCTATATAAGTGAAAATATCAATTATCGGCCAAGTTTGGGCTTCACTATCGGGGATCTTTTTGTAAGTTACACAGCTTGGCGTCTGTATTGAAAAACACATGCCATAATTTTTTCAGATTTTTTCCTCCATTTTTTTAGCTACCATTGGTCATCGAATTCTTTCATTTGAAACTTTTTTGTGTTTTTCATTTAATTTTGGCGGCTTGAATTTGAAAACGAGAAAAAAAAATCCAATTCTACATTTTTTTCTGTAAAAAAATCTCAACTTTCCGAAAAAAAAAATATAGCCTAATTAATATACGTGCAGAAGACTCTCAAAATCAAGATTATAATCTGAAAAGTCGTTTTTTTCGCCATTGCCCAAAGTTCAAAAAAAAATTTTCCATATTTTTTTCAGAAAGCTGCGAAAATTTTACATAACATATGTTATTTTTAAGTTGGGATTTCTAAAAACACTCCTGGGATTAATGAAAATGTAAAAAAAACATTATAAATCTCATTTATTCTAATAATTTTAATATTTTTTTATTTTCTGGAGTGGCTGTTGAAACGAACAATAGACAATTTTTACGTACCGGTGTAAATACTGGATTATTGTTTTTATTATTTTACCATTACGACAACATACAATAATTCCAGTTGAAATAGTTAGAAAAAACGTTTGTGAGTTCGACACAGGTTTGAGAATAACTGTTCCCAAATTATTTGGTTATTATTTAAATTATTTACTCAATATTTTCCAAAAACTCAAAATTTACTGCATTAAATGTGAAAAAAAAACAAAACAAAAAAGTTTCAAATGAAAGAATTCGATACCCAATGGTAGCTAAAAAAAAATGGAGGAAAAAATCTGAAAAAATTATGGCACGTTTTTTTTCAACACAGACACCAAAGCTGTGTAACTTACAAAATGATTCCCGATAGTGAAGCCCAAACTTGGCCGATAATCGATGTTTTTACTCATATATTGTAATTTTCAAGAAAAGTCAATCCTAAACTATGTTCGTAAGAATATAATTACATCGATTCGCGCCTTGCGTTGCAGTTTGATCGTCGCCGTTGCCAGAGATCTGCAGAAAGAATTTTACGAATATTTTCCGGATTTCTTGGCAATAATAATCGATTTGCTCCAGACAAAAGATGCGGAGCAGCTCGAGCTGGCTTTCACGTGTCTCGCGTATTTGTTCAAATTTCTCTGGCGTTATTTGATCAAAAACGTTGATCGCGCGTTCGATCTTCTTTTGCCGCTGTTGGCGGAATCGAAAGCGCCGTACGTGAACAATTTTGCGGCCGAGAGCTTCGCCTTTGTGGTGAGAAAAGTACGGGATCGTGATACGTTCTTTCGACGGGTGCTGGAAACATTGCAGGAAAAACGACAAGGAATAAACGGATGCGGTAGATTGATGTTCGAAGTTATTTCCGGAACAACGGGACAATTTCATTCTTGCGCCGAGCCCATGCTTGCATTGTATCTCGAAGCGCTGGAGGACGAAACTATCGACGTAGAGCTCGTGTACAAAGTTCTGGAGAAAATATTCGACTGTATAACGAGCGACATTGATCCACAAAAGTGCGATGTATTTTGGAAGGTTTTGCTGGGATTTATCGAGCGTCGAATCGACTCGAAGGAGCCGGCCGAGGCTTCCGGAAAATTCGTTGTATCGTTTTTTCGACTCGTTCGTCGCGTTATTGAACATCGCAACGGTCGAATGCTCACGGATCCATTGCCATTGGTAAAAAAGCTCATAAATTGCATACAAGTTTACGAGAACGATCGGGAAACGTTACGATCGATAATCGACGTTTCCGTCTCAATTCTTCTCGCTTCGTCCGTTAAACTGAGCCAAGAAACGTCGAGCGAGCTCGTGCTGAAACTCCTCTCGATAAAGCACAAAAGCTTGACTTATCTCATCGTCGAGGGTCTCGTCGATTATTCGTCGTTCGAGACTCTCGTACTGCCCCACGTAATTGGACGAACGATACGCCAGGATTTCGACGATTCGAGCCTCGAACTTTTCGCCAATATCGTAAATTCACGTTCACCGCCCTGTCTCGACGGGGTTTCCTCGAGAAATTGGAAAAAATTTACCCTCGATTTTCGCGGTGCATCGGCGAATACGTTGAATTTTCTTCTTCAGACTCTGGAAGAGACAACGAGGGTGAAAAATCCTTCCGTAAATACCCTCAAGACTATCATGATTTTGCCACATTTGAATCCAATCCCGAAGGAATTTCTCGTGACACTGAAAACTTTGTTAACTTTTACGTACGAAAAGCTCGTGAACGAGAATTCCGTGCTCGATGAGAAAGAAATTGAGAGATGGAATTTTCTTTTTTTACTCTCTATCGAGTCCGCGACTCGTATTCTCGAGGCAGATGATTTTCATGATTTCGTTGATTCACTGAACGGAAGTTTTTTCGAGCTCGCGAGAAAATATCCAAATTCGAGCTGTGCGCTCAACGTCATCGATGTGATTCTTACTCACGTTTCGGGATCTAAACGTCGCGACGAATTGATAACGGGAAAAACATTCGACGAGATGAACGATCTATTGGCTATAAAATTATCATCGCCCTTTCACGAGACTCGTCACGTCGTTTCTCACGTTTACTCGTTGTTTCGCGATGTTCAGGATATGAAAATTTTACCGGAAAAAACTGTCACGACAAGCGCACTGGAACTCATGTTTCTGGCTGAGAATGAACCACCGACCGTTCACAAATATCGCGACAGACTCGTTCATCTGCAAGCTCTGACGTTTCATAGCCATGCCCTGACAAATCTCGATCCAAAATATTACGATTTTCCACTGAGATATCTCATGGGAAATTTGTGGATTAATTTTTCATTGCTATGGGATCCCGTTTGCCGTGCGATTGCCACATACGCGAACAAAGATTGCTCACAGTTTTGGCCAATTTTTTCGTTCGAGCTCAGATCCGAAGTACCGATGGAAGATTCATCAACGAGAATTCTCGACGTTGGCGCAGATTCGACGGCGCTTTTCGCATGCGAAGTTATCGCATCGCTGATGAAAAAATTATTCTCGAACAATGAAAAACCTGATTATTCGAATCAAAAATTATTATTGTGGAAATGTATGGTTGAATTCGTGGAATATTGCGAAACGAGGAATCGCGATATAACCGGACTATTTATCGACAATGTGGAAATAAATTATTTCAAGTCGAACACGGAGACGGCGAGATCATGGAGTATCGTGAAGAGAAGAGACGAAATTTCGAACGAGATAGATTTTATGGAGGCTGAGAGCGAAGATAACGAAGAGGAGGAGGAGGAGGAGGAGATGGAGGAGAATAAGGCAAAAGAAATGAAAAAAACATCGAAAACTTTGTCAAAGAGACTATCGCTCCGAGGCGGTGGAAAATCATTTGAGATCAAGTTGATTCTCGCTCAGATGAAAGTTTTTGCAAATATGAACAATCCAAGAACCCTGTATCGCGAGCCGGAAATGAACAAGATTTACATGGATCTGCTGACGTCGAGAAACGTGGAAATACAAAAAGCATCGTTGGACTGTATCTTCGCTTATAGGCCAAAGTATCTCATGCCTTACAGGGAAAATCTCTACAGTCTCGTGGATGAGAAAAATCTGAAAAACGAGCTCGCGCGTTTTCGCATCGATCAAGATAGCAGTATGCTCAGGAACGAGGATCGCGAGGGCTTGATGCCGATTCTCATGAGGCTGATTTATGCAAAAATGGTAATGAGAATCGGTACGAGAACCGGCGGCAAGGGCGGAGCGATGGTTCGTCGAAAAATTATTCTGCGCTTTCTCGCTGGTAGCCAAGAGACGGAAATGATGCTGTTCACGCGCATGGCGTTCAAACCATTTGAGAAATATGTTTCGCTCGATCTCGAAGTTCCCACGGTAGATCTGCCAAGTTTGATCAACGATGTCGCATCTACGATCGATCTATCGAATGTAATACCACCCAAGAGATTGCGAAGCGCGGTTAATTTATTGTCGATTGTTATCGAGCAATTCGGTGCAAAAATGATGGACAATCTATTGCCACGTTTGCTCGCCATACTCGTCTGTATAATGGCTCAGGCTAATGAGATTCTTCGTAAATCGGAAAACGTTCTTTCGGGCTATCTACCGACCATCAAGAGTCTTCGTACGACTTGCATACGCGTGATCGGTCGTTTTTTCACGCATTTCGAGAATTATCACTGGAAACCCGAAGAATTGGACGCTATCTTCGACGTTGCGGTATTTCCGTTGTTGGAAAAATTACCGTTCGAGGGTATACACAGCCCGACGGCACTGCTGAAACTTCTCGGAGCTTGGGCGGAAAATCCGCGTTACTACAAATTATTGGCGAAGCATCAAACGGGAAATATCTCCATAACGCCTCTACCCTACGTAATGAGACTCCTGCTGGGACCGAAAACGCATCCTTCGGTCGTTAACGCGATTCTCGAGATGCTTCAAAAAATGCTCACTCTACGGGACACCGATAAGATGGAAACTGACGAGGAACCAGCGCAACCGCTTATCGTCGCGAATGTACTCAGCATCGATGATCATGCAGCATCGGAAATAAATTATGGTTCGTCGATATTGATGCCGCACGTACCGGAAATCCTTCGATATATGAAGAAAAAATTGGAACGTTCGAGCAAGAGTATCAATCGAACGGAATTGACGATACTCTCGCGTCTCTCGGAATTGGCGAAAGACGCCGATACGAGCGACGGATTGTTGACACTTTTGTTGCCGATTCTCGTCAAGAGGACAATTCGCGGCGAGACCGAGGAAACGATTCTCGAGCTGCTCACGACAATCGTGAATCTCGTGAAAAATGTTAAAAAACGAGAGATTCATTTGTCCGCTATTGTTCCACTCTTGGGCACCGTCGCGCCCGTTCCAGCGAGAAAATTGTTGCTCCGTACGATCGACACGATAGCCCGTGGCGCATCGGCACTCGAGACACGAGAAATCGTTGCGAAAAATTCCGATCTTCTGCTTAGGCTCAATGCCTGGGATCAAAAGTGGATCGAGCAACCGGATTTTGAGAAGAGATTGGACGCATTCGCGGAAATTGCCACTTCGATGGTATCGAAAGATGAAAAATCCATTCACCTGACTCTCGAATTTGGCGCGGCCGTTATATACACTTGTTACTTCTATCTGGGCCACGAGACGGACCTGTCGTTGCGCGATTCGTCGGGACAGTGCCTGAAAAATTTGGGACCAAAATTGGCGAAAGCTTATCAGGCAAACAACGCCGAGAGACGTTATCTCATGGACGAGACGATTTTGTCACTGATAAAAAGTGGCATAAGAAGCAAAAATGACGTTGTGAGAAATCAATCGATAGGATTTTTGGGTGAAATGTCGTTGGAATGCCCGGAAGTTCATCCGATTCTTCGTGACCTGTCGATCCTCGCCAACAAGGAAGATCGCGAAGTCGATTTTTTCGAGAATCTTCAGCATCTTCAATTGCACAGAAGAGCACGCGCGCTCCTGAAATTTTGTTCGTTGGCAAAAACTTTCAAAAGAATACCAAACACCAGAACCCTTACGCAATTCATATTTCCCGTTGCATCGTCTTATCTGTGCAACGAGTCTTACGCGAATAAGAATAGTATAATCGACGCTTCCATCGAGACCGTTGGTACGGTCTGTCGTTTGTTACCCTGGCATCATTATGAAATTATTCTCAAACATTATCTCGACAAACTCGGTGGATCCGTGGAATTTCAGAGGCAAATTGTGCGAATTCTCGTTGCCATACTGGACGCCTTTCATTACGATTTGTCGAAGCTCAAGAGCGTCGATGTTAAATCCGCGCAAGTGGCATCGAACGAAAAGATCGCGAACGAGGAAAAGTACGGGATCATCGCGAGTAACGAGGATACGAAGGAATCGATTGTGGAAAACGTCGTTGGTGAAGAAACGTTGGACGAGGAATTGGATACAGCTGAGGTTTCGTTAGAGATGGAAAAACCGAAAGATGACGATGTGAAAGAGACAGCGCTGGAAATTTTTGCAATTGAGAAGCAAACTATTTTGTCGCAGTACGTAGCAAAGAGACTGGTATTCGGTATAACGCATATTTTATTGCCAAAATTGCATCGTTCGATCGTGGCTCGTACGCATCACGAGAATAGCCACAAGATAAATCGTCGTAAAACCGGAGCCGAGAGAGAGGATGAGGAACTAACGAGAGTACCGATTGCCCTGGCTATGGTGAAACTTTTGCAAAAATTGCCCGAGGGTATACTGAATCGTAATTTGCCGGGAATATTCATGAAGCTCTGCACATTTCTCAAGTCACGCTTGGATTCCGTGAGAAGGGCAACGCGTGAAATTCTTCAAAAAATCATGATAACGCTCGGCCCGGATTATCTGCATCACCTGTTGCGCGAGATGAATGCACTGCTGACCAAAGGTTTTCAAATTCACGTTTTGGCATACACGATACACGCTGTTCTCGTCACCCTCAAGCCGTTCTTCGAGGAACGTCACATTAAGGAGAATCTCCAGAGTATACTGTCCGTATGCAAGATCGATTTGTTCGGTCAGACCGCCGAGGAGAAGGAGGTCGCTGCTATAGCGAAAAATGTCACCGAAGCTAGAACAACCAAGAGCTATGATATTTTCGGTATAATCGGCCAATTCGTTTCGGAATCCTGTCTCATCGATGTTATTCTACCGTTGCGCGAGATACTCGCCCATACGAGATCCCACAGAACAGTGAGAAAAGCCGTTGAATGCCTGAGACACGTTGTGCTCGGTCTTGCTGACAATTCGTTCATTCCAGTCGAGAGAATTCTCGTATTTCTCTATGGCATCGTCTCCGACAGCATACCCGAGCTTTTGCCGGTGAAAAAAATACAACAGCTCACGGCCAAGGAGTGCGATGCCATTAAAAGACAAAAACCCGATTGTTACATAATCGCACCCGAACCAAAAACACGAATGGGCGTAAAAGTCACCGCTAAAATGTCATCCGACACGAATGCCCACGTTATGATGGAATTTGCACTGAAGCTATGCCATATTTTGCTGAAACGCGAACGGGTTGCCGGTGCCTCCTTCAAATCGTATCTTGATCCCTTTGTACCGATTCTCGCCAGTTGTCTGGATGCCAGACGCGTTAAGGTGAGATGAATTTGAAAATATTCGATGGAATGAGTTATGTGAATTCAATTTTTTAAATGATTTATATTAAAAAATAAACAATTTTTTAAAAAATAGCGATTTCAATGTACGAAATCTTTTTTTTTGTTTTGTTATAATGCGGAAAGAGTCAGATTTTTAAAATTCCATTTAGGATTTTAAAATTACGCAAAAATTCGTACAAATAGAATGAAAAAACTTAAAAGTAAAAAATTTAAGGATCCACACGAATTCCAATGCCAAGAAAATTCATCTACGGAAATTTCATTGATTTCATTAATACGATATGCTTAATTATTTTTCATTTGACCGATGACCATTCTACTTTGAAAATCGAAATGCACAGAAATAAAGTGTTACCGACGTTTTTTTTTTTTCTTCTTCTTCTCCCTCTTCTCTCTTTAGCTCAGTACACTGGCTCTGCAATGTCTGAACTGGATACTAAAAATGGATCTTCCAAGTGTGCGAGAGTCCATATCGGATATATGCTCCTCCGTTTTCGCAATTTTGCACAAATACGCCGCAGCGGGATTGAGCAAAGGCGACAATTTTGATCTCGTTATGGCATCATTCAAATGCATGTCCGTACTCGTGCGCGACGTCAAATACTTCGGTATGTCGAGCGATCAGACGAAAGCACTGATACTCTATGCCGAGCAAGATTTGCACGACAGTGACAAACAAGCGACGGCTTTCAATCTTCTAAAGGCAATCGTTAGCCGTAAATTAATCGTGACGGAGATGCACGCTGTTATGGAAAAAGTTGCCACTCTCAGTGTCACGTCCGAGCTCGATCATGTGCGTCAGCAATCGAGATCGTTATTTTATTCATTTCTCATGGAATATCCGCTTGGAAAACATCTCGATAAACACATCTCGTTTTATCTCTCGCAATTGAGCTACGAGATGAAACCCGGAAGACTGAGCGCCCTCGAGATGATTCACAGCATAGTAACGGGTTTTCCAGCGGTGAGTTATTTGCTCGTTTGCGAAATTTTCAATTCATCGAAACTCCATGCTCAAAGATATTTTACAATTTTTTTATAAATTAAAAAATCATCAATTCCAAAAAAAAACTATTCTCATTACTTGTTACGGAATTCATATTCATATTTTAACTTTTCGTACGGTGCCTGATAGTTTTGAGAACAAGACAATTTAACTCAGTTTCGTCAACTTTTTTTTTTCCCCTAGGATGTTCTCGTGAAGCAATCAGGAGTCTTGTTTCTCATGGTGGGTGTGAGATTGATAAACGACGATGATCCAACGTGTAGAAAATTGTGCGCAAAATGCATCAAGGAAACGATAACGCGAGTACCCCACAATCAGAGGGTCAAACTCTTTGACATTGTTAAGCTGTGGCTAAACGATCCCAAGGTACGGAGTCCATAAAAAAAATTGTTGTACGCTCGATAAGAGTTTTTGGGGGAAAAAAAAAAATCACGATTCGATCGAAACTAGAAAAAAAAAAATTGTAATTTTCAGGTCACCCATAGAACTCTGGCCGCTCAGCTGTGTGGTATTTTCGTGAACGTTGAGAAAGAATCGTTCGAGTCGAGGCTAACGGACGTATTGCCGCTCGTTCTGAAGCAATTTCACGCCGAGGACATGGAAAATTCGTCGAACGAGCCTGGACGTTTCGTAAAATTGCCAAAACCAAATATAAAAGCGAAACAAATGTCACGTGATCTGACAAACGTCGATATCAAAGATCCCGAGAGAATGAAGGATCATCATTTGTTTCAAGTACTCCAATTGTCGCTGAAAATATCGGCAAACTGTCCGAGTTTGTTTAAAAATGAAACTTACGAGGATTCCGTGCGTTCACTGGCCGGTAATTATTATTATTATTATTATTATTATTTTTTTTTTTTTAAATTATGTAAGAGCAACGCAGAGTTTTGTGTATACTTTTTTTTAATTTTCTTATTCCGTTTGTTATAATTTTTTTGTTTTTTTTTCCCCATTGAAGAATACAGCCAATCGCTTCTTGCGCATCCTCACCTGTGGGTTCGTCTGGCGGCAACGCAATTGATCGGTTTCGTGCTGGCCGCTCTGAGCGAGGAAAAGATTTTGCATCTTCTCGAAAATCCCGAGGATATCACGAGCGAGCGGGGTTATCTTTATTCCGATCCTGTCGAAACACTGAGAAGTCTGAGCCTCGATCTTGCCGCTCAGCTACAACCGGATATCGAGTTTGAAGAGTTGGCCGATCAGGTCATCAAGAATCTCGTTTTTCTCGCGAGGGTTATGAAGTCAATGAAGATCGAAAATCGCGCTGAAAGTAAGAAAAAGGAGGAGGGCGCAAATGACAACGAGGAGCTTGGCCAAAGCATCGATATCTCGATTCTTTGGCTACTCAGACGAATGAGGAAGTGCATTAATGTCGAAGTAACCCAAGCACCTAAATCTACATCCGTGGTAAGCGAGAGAGAGATTGATTGATTGATTGATTTTATTAATATGCCCTAGCAAGCTGTGGGGAAAAATCTGATAATACAAAATAGACATGGTCTAGTGACCAAATGATACAATACATTTTAAAATTAAGGAAATTAATGAATAAAAACATATTTTTAGTGTTGGTAGCACAAAAATACAGGCCCAGAATTGAATATTGGTAGAAGTAGAGAAAACAGGAGACATAGATATGCGAAAAGTTCACTTAAAATTTAACTTGGATCGTAAAATTAAGGCTAAAGTATAATTAAATATTATAATAGAGTATCCCTGATTCAACTATGAGAACTAACACGCCAACTCCACGCCGTGGGTAAAAATCTGATAATACAAAGTAGACATTATCTATTGACCAGATGATACAATACATTAGAAAATTAAGGAAAATAATGAATAAAAACATATTTTTAGTGTTGGTAGCACAAAAATACAGGCCCAGAATTGAATATTGGTAGAAGTAGAGAAAACAGGAGGCATAGATATGCGAAAAGTTCACTTAAAATTAAACTTGGATCGTAAAATTAAGGCTAAAGTATAATTAAATACTATAATAGAGTATCCCTGATTCAACTATGAGAACTAACACGCCAACTCCACGCTGTGGGTAAAAATCTGATAATACAAAGTAGACATTATCTATTGACCAGATGATACAATACATTAGAAAATTATGGAAAATAATGAATAAAAACATATTTTTAGTGTTGGTAGCACTGAAATACAGGCCTAGAATACATAGATTGGTAGAAGTAGAGAAAACAGGAGACATAGATATGTGAAAAGTTCACTTAAAATTTAACTTAGATCGTAAAATTAAGGCTAAAGTATAATTAAATACTATAATAGAGTATCCCTAATTGAACCATGAGAACTAACACGCCAATTCCAACTTATCAGCTTAGATAAACGGGGTATGAGATACGGCTCTAGCTCATTGAGAAATAAAACAGCGGACGGTCGAAAAATGTTCTACAAAGTTTACAAAGTAGCCAATTATTCAATATTAAGACTCAAATTCGGATTCAAGAGAGAGAGAGAGAGCTTTCGTTCAAATTCTTAATTTTTCCGAAAAGACAAATAGTGAAAATATTGCGCCACTATTAAACTTTTTTGCTCCCCATAGGGGAAGCTGTATTTGCCTTTCGTTGCGTGAAACATTTTCCCTGAAGGGAATAAAACGAAATTCTCGGAGCACAAAGTATGCCGATGCTTGACCAATATATTTCTTTATTTTTTTGTTTTCTTTTTTTTTCTCACAGCGAATGGCAGTATTCAAATGGATTGCCGGAATATCAGCCACCATACCAATGGAATACCTGAAACCCGTATTATTTCAAATAATGTCGCCTCTCGTTCGCGAGATGTCCACGACCGAGGAGTCCAACGCTCCGTTGCGTCATTTGGCCAAGGAAGTCGCGACGATGATAAAAAAGAGTCTCGGCAACGACGAATACGCGAGATTACTCGTAAATGTTCAACGAAAATTGGACACGAGAAGAAACGAGCGTAAAAAGACTCGTACGCAGCAGCACATTACCGATCCGGAGCTGACGGCTAAGCGAAAAATTGCGAGACAGCAAAAGAAGAAGGAAGCGAGAAAACGACGAATGACCGAGACGAGGGGCAAGAGAACGGGAATAAAAAGACCTCGAAGAGAAGTCAATTTAGAGATTGCATAAGAATTTTCTTTTTTTTTTTTTTCTTTTAATGATTCGTTCAAACGTTTTGATAATAGGAAAAATTGGCTCCAGTGAAAATTTATTCCACGTTCATTGTTGAAAAAAAAAAGCACAAAAGATCAAGTCCTCGTGAATTATGAAAAGTTGAATGAAAATTTGGGGACAAAATCGTTGTTAAATTTATCTGGGGCTGAGCTTTTGAAATTCAAATCTTTTGCACATAATGTACATAATGAGTTTGTTATAAATCAATGTTCAGACGGATGATCGATGTTTTTTTTTTTATTTTTTTTATTTTTTTTTTCCATTACACATTCCAAACTGCCGTTAACGCGTCTCGTTGAATTTATTTGTCTCGTCAGTGTCGCACGCTCGGATCTCCTCGAGAACTATGTGCGTCCATGGGCGATTAGTTATGGGAGCTCGCGGCGATTCACAGCAACGACGATTAGAATACTTAATGATATCCGATAGAGAAGGGGAAGAGAAGAAGGAGGAGAAGAAGTTTGCAGCAAAGAGCCGAAGAAACATTTTTCCGCTTGGTAGAGGAAAAAAAATTAGTCGCTAGCAGTCCCATCGCCTGGCTCAAACGTACTTTCGATCGCGAAAGTGACGATTTTTCCGGATTTTATTTGTTTAAAATTCCAGTGGGACGCTCTGGAATGAAAAAAAAAATATATATTAAATTTGCATCAACGGAACTCAGTTGAATCGATAAGCTTTAATTTATTAAATTAGAAAAAAATATTAGCGTGAATTTTGAGTTTAATTTGATTTACAAAAAATCGGAAATTTGTGGAACTCATTTGTTCAAGTAGTTTCGAATTTTAGGGAGTTTTTTTGTTGTAGAGATCGCATCGATGCAAAAAAATTTCCAATTAAGAAAAAAAAATATATACAAAATTCTTGAGATTGCGGATTTTTTGAGAACGTAAATTTTTGTTTGTTCGTTAAAAATGCGATTTGCAGCGTGTCTTTCGGCGATTAATTGAGCTCTGTTTGTTTTTTTGTTCTTCAAAAATAATTTCGTCCCTCAGGTGCGCGTACGTCGCGAAATTCGTTGATTTTTCTCTCTTTCGATTTATCGATGAAATAATTCGAATTAAAAAAAAAATATACATATTGGGCAAAGAGAAATGAAGAAAAAGATAATGATATGCGCTTTAAAATTTGATTATCAGGAGATTGGAATAGTACGCGAATAAATTATTCTTCGACAACGAAAGGAGAGCGTCGATTTTGAGGATTCACGAGATGTTCACCGAGCTTCTATTGACTCTAGCGAGTTTGCTGATTCTCGTACAACTTGGATTATTCACTTATAATATGAAAACGAATAGTTCACCACCAGGTAACGCGAATAACTTTCTCCATATCACTTATTGTCACGTTGTCGATCATTTGTTTTATTTTTCTATACAATTTTTTTTTAAAATTAAGTATAAGGGACTCGCATGATGAGATAAGCAAATTTCCTTTCGAAAAAAACAAAAATATTTCGCAATAATAAAATTGGCAGCAATTCGCTGAATATTACAGAGACCCAAAAAAAAAAAAAAAAACGAAGAATTTTCGAGACTTTGGTTATGAAATAAGAAACGATGAGTAAATTCTCATCGTTTCTTATCTTTTCGTAAACTTTGAGCGAGCGATAGACGAATCCTGTGGTTGAAAATTTTTCGAGTCAGAGATATGTAGAGGATGAAGAGAAGAATAATCGCGAACGATACGAAAGGTCTATAAATCTTTTCTGCTGTATAATTAAAGGTTCAATGGCTCCGATGCCTGAACGATCATGCGGTTGAACGCGAGCACGTGCGTGCATGCGGCTCTAGTGTCAATTCAATTCCTCGTTGATCGTTCGATCGACCTTCGTGACCAATTTACTCGTTTGTACGAGACCGAGCGAGAGACGGAGAGAAAAGGAGAAAAATAAAAGAGGCAAAAAAAAAAAAAAAAGGCCGAGGTATAATTTTAGAAGAGCTTATAGTTACGCGACTGTGAGGTTTTTGATTACTCGAACGACATCCTCGTGCTCGGTGAGTCCATTCGGAACAGCGGATCGTAGCGATAATGCTCACCTTTATTTTACTCTCGATCGTCGCTAGTCTACTGGCATTAATCGTCAAATCGAGACTACGAAAATATAATCTCGCGCCACCCGGTAATTATAAATAACTAAAGAGTGATAAGTGAGCATCGAGTGGAAGTGTATAAAATAGATGAGTGAGATTTTTTTTCAATGTAATATTCGCTAAAAAGTTATGTATTCATGATACATATGTTTCATTTATATTAAGAAAAAAAAAAATTAACTGTCACATCGCTTCCTCATTCATCCAGATTGTTTTTTGATTTTTGTTTTTTTCAATCAAGCCAATTTCAAATTATAAATGTAAAGAAGAGTGAAGAAGGACAGGGTGCAAAGCATGCTGCTCACTGATATATATGTATATTAACTGGATAGAGGATATAGGGCTTCGGATGTGATCCCCAATTAAACCGCGAAGCTACGCCATTTTTGCAGAAAAAAAGACAAAAGGCGCGCGGGAATTCAATTCATCCCGTCAGCTGCGAGCATTTCGTAGTGACGGGAGTGTTTCGGAGCAGTTTTCCTTTGTCTGACAGATTCCCATTCTTTTGTCCGAAAAGATGGCCGTGGCTGGTCTTCTAAGCAGCACTAGCTTATTTGTTATGCTGCTTATTTTTTATCATTTTTTTGTGGACCTACAAAACTCCCTCTATGATAAAGCTGGCTTTCCTAATTTTGGTTTCCTAATTTTAGCTTTGGAGGTCCGCAAAAAAAAAATGATAACAAATAAGCAACAAACTTTGCATCCTTCCCTTCTTCATTCTTCTTTACATTTATAATCTGATGTTGGCTCGATTAGAAAAATTAAAAAAAAAAAAAACTATCCGGATTAACGAGGAAGCCAAGTGCAAGTTTCGACTTTTCACGCTTTTTCGTAATTTCTAATTAGTGTATCTCATGACCCCTCGAGTGACCCATCAAAGGGATTCTCGACAAATTCAAAATGCCAAAAATCATTGTCTCTCTGCCTGCTTGTGTGCAATCTTTCGAATCGATAACTGGAAATTTATTTAAAAATCTGAACCCCTTGAGCGATTCTTGCAAAATTCAAAATGAAACATCCTTGTCCCATTCATATAAGAAGGTTTGGCTAAATAACTTAAAATTTATGAACGTTAAGAGCGATCACAAACATTTTTCGAAAATTTCAAAATTAAAAAAAATTTGAACCCCTTAAGCGATTATCGCCGAAATGAATATACCAAATACCCTCGTACCCTAGCATATTTGTATTTAAAAAAATTAGATAGTCCTAATTTACGAAAGTTGGATAGTTCATACAAATTTTTCGAAAATTTCAAAATTTTTACAATTTCTCACCGAATCCAATAACAAACATCCTTGTTCCCTGTCCTATCTATGTAAAAAAAAAAAACATTTTTACCCGATATCTCAAAATTTACGAAAGTCAGAACGAGCACGGACATTTTTTGAAAATTTCAAAATGCCATAAAATTTGTAATTTTCAAGAAATTTTTACGAAAATTTCAGTAAAAGAAAGGGCTATAGAGCTTTAGCAGTGTACGGAAGGGCAGCGGTGTAGCTCAAACCGTTCTAAAGTTATAGAGTTTTGAATTTTGCAAAGCCAACAACGCACATAATGTCCCAAATTTTTTTTAGTAAATGTATTTTCTAGATGTTTTGACACATTTTATAAGCACTCTAGCATGAAAATCATAAAAAAATTTTTTTTTTTTTCATAAAAACAATGAGGAAGCAAAAAGATATTTGAAATATATTTCGCACGATTCTACGATAATGTCTTGATGAAAAAAAAAAAAAAAAAATTAATATTTTTCAAGGTCCTTTCCAATGGCCCTTTATCGGAAATCTTCGTCTGCTTCGAAGTCTGAGTCGACAATATCGTGGACAACATCACGCTTTTCTCGAGCTCTCGAGACGTTACTCGAGCAATCTCGTGTCCCTTCGACTTGGCAGTTCAAACGTGATAGCTGTTTCCGGCTACAGGGAGATAAAGAAGATCCTCGGTGCCGAAGAATTTGACGGTAGACCGTGGAACGAATTCATCAAACTGAGAAACATGGGACTTAGAAAAGGTGACGAGACGCGTGTGCTGCTTTTTTTTTTTTATAGATGCATGACAATGCTATTTTAAGACGAGAATTCAATTGAGAACGTACAGTCATATGAAAAAGGTAATAAATTTGAGAAAAAGAAACAGTTTTTTTCACACATCTCTTACGAGTAATTTGAATTTATTATTTACTGATCGGTTGGTGAATGTGTGTGTGTATGTGTGTGTGTGTACTTTGAGCAGAAACCAAAAATTTCTGTCTTTCAGAATTAATGGAAATTTTTTGATCGATCAATTTTGATAAGCCTTTGCTTCAATAGACTTAATTAATTTGATAGACTTCAATTGGATGGAATTTACGTGTTAATTAGATCGTGAATGTAAAATAATTTATTTGAAAGGCTGTTTAAAAAATTTTTTTTTTAAATTAAATCCTATTTGGGCGTGAATGTTGCGAGATTTTTTACGCGGAAGGCCTTGAAGCGTTCGTTTGCGTGTACAAATTGGACGTACTAATTTCACAGGTATCACTATGTCAGACGGCCCCGAGTGGAAAGAAGTTCGTGCTTGGCTCGTTAGATCATTGCGAAAAGTTGGATTTGGACGCCCCGAGATGTCCGCTCACATCAACGAGGAACTGCAGCTTATTATAAAGAGAGCGAGCGACGGTGGAATTTTTTGCATGAAATCGCTCGTAGCACCGGCTATGATTAACACCATATGGACATTGGCTACTGGAAAACGAATTTCCGACGAAAAAAAGTATTAATTGCATTCATTATTTTCGTAATAGATCAATTTATATCGAAGCCATTGAAGAAAAGTATTGGACTCTTTTGATTGTGGGTTCTTCGGACAAAATAGTAAAGTATAAAAATTTTATATTATTTTAACGATCACAATAAGATTGTCCAGACGAAGGCTTCAGCGAAAACAAAAAAAAACAATCAATTTTAATCAATATTAAAAATTAAAATGAATTATTTTCCCGAAGTCGTCAAGTACAACATATTCAATTGTATTTTGTCAATTCTTCATTATGCTCTCTATGGGAAGCTTCGATTACTTAAAAAAATATATATAATTTCGTTTTTTTACCATAAAAATTTGGTATCAATAAAAAAAAAAAAATAAAAATGGCCTCTCTCGATCATACTTCTAAGATCGGTGTTGATAAATTTTCACAGACTCCACCACTTAATTGAATTAATGGAACGTCGTGCCAGAGCTTTCGACATGTCTGGAGGAATTATATCGATGTTTCCCTGGATTCGTCACGTAGCTCCGGAAGCTTCCGGTTACAAGCTTCTTGTAACGTTGAACAGCGAAATAAAGGCTCTCCTTATGGTGAGTTTATGCCAAATTTCAATTTTTTTTCTTTTTTTTTTCACATGGATACCGATTTCTTAAATTTAAGAATGTTCCTCTGTTCGTTTTCGGGACGAGTCGGGCAGTCAGGCAGAGCTCAATGGTATCAACGTCAAATCTTTACTCATCTCAGCCAGTGAATTTATGTTCTCAAAATCATAATTAGAACTGTGAGGTTTCGCTTCAACCCTATTTGATAGTAAATGATATTTAGAGCAACATATAAAAATTGTAACAATATAATCCTGTAAATTTTTTAAAAATATTAACGTTTGTGTTGCAAAAAAAATTCAAAACTCACGTTTTCCGAGCTTCAACTACAAACGCTGTCCGAACTATTCAAGATTGTGAAAATTGCGCACGAACAATTTTGTAGAGAATTAAATTTTATAGAAAAAAGTCTGCAACGACATTCATAAAAAATCAATAGCGGATGAGTGGGAGGCGTCCGAAGTGGCGTGACGAGGAAGTCTGATTTTTGTGAAATCGCAGAATAGTAGACCCGTTAGTTGTTAAATTACGCATCACTGCATTAGCGTTGAATTAAAAATGCCTAAAAATTCATACGTCAACTAGACACAGCGAGGAAGCCATTACTGCCCTGAAAAACTTTATTTATAACTAAATTCAAATAAAGCCACCTACTTGAAATAGTTTTTTTTTTAAATTATTTCTACAACTTTGGACGCCTACCACGCCTCAATTATTAACTATAGATACATGCCGTCGTGGACCTTTTTTGTAGATAATTTAGTTACCTAGAAAATGATTTATGAGCAATTTTACTCTATTACGTTTAGTTTGAGCAGCGTTTCGAGTTGAAGCACAAAAAGTGCCATATTTTCATCGTTTCTATTTGTCCCTTGCCAAAATGTAGAGAGGGATAATAATGCACATTTTATATGTTATTATTTATGCCATTTACTATGAAAAGACCCGAAAAAAACTCCAGGATTTTATTTTGAAAAAGAAGCCTGATTCGACAAGTTGAGTTCAGCAACATTGTCCGTCGCGTCTGAAATCGACAGCGTACGCCTCTTTTTTTTTCCAGCATTTTTAAATGTGTTACATTTAATTACTTAACGAAAATGCTCCCAATTAAGATCAGCTTTCGCACACGATTTTATTATACATAGAACTTAGCCATAAAATTTTTTAGAGGTGCTGTATTTCAAGTTCGTGAATTACAGAATTATTGGAACCTGTTTTTAACGTGTGGCCATAAAAACGCATATTAAATAACGTTTTTTGTTTTTTTAAACATTTAATATCTCGACAACGAGGCTTCTAATCTCAGTGAATCTATGCACACACGTTTCGGGGATAAAACATTAATATGCTGTAAAAATTTCAAGTCGATGACACTATATCGATGTAACAGTGAAACATCCTCAACCAGTTGCATTAATTTTATTTGTCAGGAAGCGATCGAGGATCATAAAAAAAAATACGTAGCTGGGAGAATCGGCGGAGATCTCATTGATATGTTTCTCGAGGAAATGTACAACGGGAAAGGAGAAAATACAATATTCAATGGTAATCAACGTCGGCTCGAAGAGTGAAATAAATTTAATTAAAAATTAACACGAAACTTGATTAAATTGAAACTCGACATTTCAGAGGATCAATTGTTCATCATTCTGTTGGATCTTTTGATCGCTGGATCCGTGACAACAACGACGACACTCGATTTTTTGTTTCTACGTATGACGGTTCATCAAGAAATTCAATGTCGACTGCACGAAGAGCTCGATTCCGTGATTGGACACGATCGTATTCCCCAACTCAACGACAGACCAAAGTATGTTCATACGATTGTTTTCAATTTATTCGAACGATCGTGAATTTTTATACTTTCACCATAGAAAAAAAAAAGAAAAAAAAGTCACGAATGAGATTATTTTTGTTTGTTTTACAGACTACCGTATACCGAAGCTGTCATTACCGAATCTCAACGTATGCAAATGGTGGTGCCGATAATAGGACCAAGACGCGTTACACAGGAAACCAGCATGAATGGTTACAAGATACCCAAAGACTCGTGCGTTCTTCTGAATGTCTGGAGCGTACACATGAATCCGGAATATTATCCGAATCCGGAATCTTTCGAGCCGGAAAGATTCATCAAAAATCATTCGCACGTACCCGACGAAAAGCTCATATTCTTCGGTCGAGGTAAAGTCACGTTGGATAAATTTATGTAATTAAAATATAAAAATTAAAAAAAAAAAAAAAAAAACGAAATTATAGGCATGCGAAAAATGTACATGACGTATGATCTTGCTTCCTGACAAAAAAAAACTTCGTTATAGGAAAAGAAAAAAGTATGTTGAGATACTTGAATCCCAAAATATTCCAAATTCTCGCAATGTTTTATAGAATTTTTCCATTTTAATTTGTATCATAATCTTGTGAAACTCAAACTTGCACAGCCGATAAGAAATCGTAACGTTTGGCTTTCCCCCGCGAGAACAAATAAGAGGGAAATAAGAGAATCTCTTGCGATTGTGCAATGTAATTTAAAAAAAAAATCCTTTCAGGCCACAGAAGGTGTCCCGGTGAAGCGGACGCAAGATCAGCGCTCTTTCTATTCTTCGTTGGTATTATGCAACGCTTTCAAATAATGCCGAAACCGGGACAGGAACCACCGGACATCGAACCCAATCTCGGTCTCACGATATCACCAAAACCATACGAAATTTTGCTCGTTCCTCGGCAATGAATTCGCGCGACTAGCGAGGAGAAGAAAAAAAAATTAACCTCGAGGACGATTTGCTTTGACTGAATAGCCCAAAGTAGCTGAAAAAAATTTATTAAACCAATTTGTTTGAATAAACAATTCTTTTCATTGATAATGGATAATTATTGAACATTGGCTGGGTCAATTGACTTTGATTTTTTTTTTTTCAATTTCAAAATTATTATTATTTTTATCTCCGTGATAACCTCGGCGTTAGTACGAGGTGATAGGGCTTTGGGGAAATTACGAAACCGTCGGTGCCGTCGAGACACGGTAAACCGTGTTTTTCGGAGATTTCAATATCGAAATTGTGCACGACATGGGTGAAAAAGAGAAAAAGCGAGGAGCGTGCCAGTGTCTCACCCAGACAACGTCGTTTTCCTAAAAAACCAAAGAGAAAAAGAACATTCATGCATATTACCATAGAATGGACGAAGGAAGTCTGATGATTAGTGAAACAAGTATATCACAAATAAATAAAATATAATAGAGAACTTGCATGTAAACGATTTTCTTTTTTTTTTTTTTCAACATTCTGTCATAGTTAAGTATTTACTAAAGTCAATAAAGATTGCATTAGTTTCTTCAAGCTAGTAAATTATTATATCTTGAGGTGTACAAATTGTAAGAAATTTACGCGCTCTGCGGGTCGTGTGACGTCACAACACCTCTCGATACTGGGGGTAAAGTTATGTCCGGTTTTTTCACCTAGGATTATTTTACGGATATAGTTATCCGCCGGATAACCCATGTTAAATGTATAGGATATCCGGCGGTGAAAAATTTCGTGAAAGTAAATCATCAGTGCACGAGTGAGTGTAATATACGTTACAGCCTATGCTATAACTTAAAAAAAAAATTAATCAAGGGTACATGAAAACAACATTTGCAAATTTTCCAAGAATAGGTTTAGAGATGTTCCTAACGCAAATAAACTCTTTTTCTGGTGTTGATACAGTTGTGTTTTTTGCAACATGGTACAAAACAGCATTTGTACACTTTCTTCGATTGTTCAGGTATATTATTCATGCTTGAAGCCCATTTACAGACTACATATTTACGAATAACGAAGATGTTTTGGGTTAGGAATGATTAGCTGCTTGAATTTCTTAATTCTACCGCTAGAGGTGCTGCTGCACTGGGGTGTTGTGACGTCACTGTCACGTGATATACGTTTGAAATGTAACTCAATTTTCAAGCTGGTATAATTAATTAAATAATGATAGGCAACTGGAATAACCTAGGAAAATGATGTTTTTGAATAATTTAAAAGTTTAAAATAATGCAAGTTCTCTATTACGAAGATTTTTTGGGTTAGGAATGATTAACTGCTTGAATTTGTTAATTTTACCGCTAGAAGCGCTGCTGCACTGGGGTGTTGTGACGTCACTTTCATGTGACAGTCGTTCGAAATGCAACTCAATTTTCAAGCTAGTATGATTAATTAAATAATGATGAGCAACTGAAAAAACCTAATTAACTTTGAAATAATTCAAAAGTTGAAAATAATGCAAGTCCTCTATTCTATGAAAGATGACGAAACAAGCGCGCACATTACAAATTTGCATATTGCTTCCTCATTATTTTATCTTGACCATCAAACTATATATCTCTCTCCGTCTCACACACTCTCTATGAGGTTAGCGTCAGCATTTTGGTCGAGATAAAACAATGAGCAAGCAATGTGCAAGTTTTTAATTTGCTCGATTTTTCTCCTAATTCGATTTCAATATTTCAAAATTCTTAACGTTGTTTCAAGGTAATTTCATGTTTAAAACATGAAAGCTGTAGAAAATTTGTCCATCACTTTTAGGCTAGAAACAATATCGTTCAACAAATAAAACCACTATTCACATCGTGAATGAATATTGATGTGATATTAGAAAATGTACGATAGTCAGAGCCAGCGTATAATTTGCCATAAAAATTCGAAAAATATTTGAAAATTGAATATTTTCAAAAATCTTAAACTCTTTAGCAAATGTTTTCAAATTCAATACCGAAAATCATTGTCCCCTGCTGGTTTTTTTTTTGTGGCAAGCGTTGGCTCGGCAGTGGTAAATTCGCAAAAGTTTTAGGAAATATATAAATTCCGATGAAAATTAAAAATTTCACTCTGATTCCGAATTTTTGAAAATCTAAACCTATCCACCAATTATTTTCAAACTCAATACCCAACATTGGTATTATCTGACTTATTTATGTGAAAAGTGCTGGCTCGATAGTGGTGAATTCACGAATATCAGAGTTAACATACTATTGCGCATAAAAATTCTAAATTTCATAAAATCCGAACCTTTCGATGAATTATCGCCAAATTCAATACCAAATATTCTTCTACCCTAGCCTATTTATGTAACAAGTTTCGATCCGATAGCTGAAAATTTACGAAAGTTCGAGCGAGCACAGACTTTTTTTTTTTTGTAAAAATTTTATAAAACCAAAAGTTTTCTACGAATTTTGACGAAAATTGTAACGAACCATTGGGGTTCATTGCTCTAATTATGTGCAAAATTTGGGCACGATTTCTCAAGGCGTGCTTCACATATAACAGTTTGAATTTTGCAAGGCCAGCACATACATAAATACGTCCAGATATTTTTTTCTAAATGTGATATCTTGACTATTTGAAACATTTCAAGCGCTCTGACATAAAAATCTTGAAAAAAAATTTTTTTTTTCACGAAAACAAAGCTTCCTCCACGAGGAAGCAAAAAAAATGGCCAAGCCTCTCTCCTGTCTCCTCGAACGTTTCTGGATAATAAATTTGAAAGGAAAAAAAATCTCATTACCTAGACCAAACTGCAAAAATTGATGTTTCCTGTTGAATTGACCATTCACATCGAGAAAACGTTCAGGCAAAAATTCGTTGGGTCTGTCCCATACAGCTTCGTCATTGTGGGCACTGTGATAGTTCACTAGAACCGTCGTATTCTACGGTTGAAAGTAAATCAATAAATAAAAAATATTTCACGCTCGAGCCACCTTACTACAATGAGAGAAAAAAAAACGATTAAAAATAAAAGAATTCGAAACAAATTGTGACTTACTTTTGGGATTTCGTAACCGTTAAGAGAAACATTCTTCGACGTGCTGTGTGGAACACCGAGAGGCGCGAGCATCAGAAATCTCTGCGTCTGTAACGCGACGATGATTTTTCAAAAATTATTTTTCTGCAATAGAAAAAATAAATATACATACAGTCGAACCTCCGGCACTGACGAGCTCTCGAGATAAATTTTGTTTCGGGCACTGATGTAAAGACCTAACCTTCCTACCGGCCAATGAGATGAAAGTCTCAGGGCCGTAGTTATGACCGCGAGGTACCCTGCGTCTATACTTTCATGAAATCGCGGGGTTCTAGATCGTAGTCGGCACTGGCGATAAATGAATAGCGATTTGGCAGTACCCGAAGCACAGCTGACGTCAGTGCGAGGGGTTCGTCAGTGCCCGAAACGTCAGCGCCCGAGGTCCGACTGTATATTCATATAATTTTTTTTTTTTTATTCCAATGAATTATGGTACTTCAGCGAGATAAGCCTCGACCCTGGGCAAAATTGTTTCATCCGCGAGTACCGGATCACGATTTTTGCCAACTACGTTGTCCAAATCTTCCTGCAGGATCTTCAACCATTTGGGATTATGGACGAGAAATGCAAATGTTATTGCCAGAGAATCAGTCGTGG
Organism: Rhorus exstirpatorius; assembly: GCA_963564615.1. NCBI lineage: Eukaryota > Metazoa > Arthropoda > Insecta > Hymenoptera > Ichneumonidae > Rhorus > Rhorus exstirpatorius. The sequence goes on along the minus strand of OY751316.1, from coordinate 27,119,165 downwards.
TTTTCGAACCAGCCAAAAATAAATCAAGGCACATTACGATGATATCCTTACCTGTTAAAATTCACGTTTAATTTTCATCCTCATGCTCGATCTAAGTAAATCATGTTTAATTCTAAATGATTCAACAATATGAATTATGGAATATATATATATATATATATATATATATTTTTTTTGCAAACTCACGATCGAACGTTCGTGATTCCGAATCTTTTTCACTACTCATCATTTCCAAAACATATGCATCCATAAGATCTCTAGCTTGATGATTATCCGTTCGCATTTTAGTCTCGTGTTTGTCAATTTCATTGCCGATGAATGCCCAGAGTTTCTCGAGAACCGATATCAGATCATTGTAACCGCAGAGCTCGGGAATGACGTGACGTAAAAATGGTATTTGTGACACCAGACCACCGAGAGGATCGGTTATTCTGCGTTACAAAAAAAAAAAAAAAAAAAAAACCAATTATCGTACGAATGAATTTGCGAATATTTGATTCGAGGTTCGTTTCTATGGGGAATTTACAAAATTATAATTTTCATATAAATTTATGTGTAAATCATTAATTTTATCGTCTATAATCGATGATAAACGGGTGACGGGAAATTGAAAAATTTCACCTGAAAGCGTCGTGAACAACTTGCAAAATTTTCTCAAGCCTCGGATCGTCGTATGAAAATCTGTAACCCGCGAGCATCGTCCACATGGCATTGAGTACCGCAACGTCAAACGCCACGTGCATGGCAATCGGTTTTCCATCTTTGCCCTTTTCACAAAGATTTTTCACGAGATCGATCGCCTCGAAAATCACATCGTTGTGCATCGATGCCTGTCCAAAGCCAAGAGCTCGAAGATGTTTTGTGGTTAGACTCCGATTCAAAGACCAAGTTTTACCCTCGGTGAACAAAATACCTTGATCAAGGATAGTATATATATTCAAGATCGATAAGACATGTTTTTTTTTTTTTTTTAATCTTGTTGTAAAAATCTCTGGACGTACGATACATTGATTGTTCCTTATATAACTCACCCTTTCGCGCACCGAAGGATCTGACCCTGAAGAAAAATCCATCGGGACGAGCGTTAAATTCTTCGCTCAGTAGAACCTTCTTCACGAGCTCGTTACTCGACACGACTACGAATTTCTGATGTCCCAATTTCACTCCGAGTACAGGCCCGTAAGTCTCGGCGAGTTTCTCGAATGCCAAATAAACGTAGCCATATTTTGCTCGCATTCGCTGGAATATCGGTAGGCAACCGATCAGCGGTAGCCATGCTGGACCCGGAGGAAATCCCCGAGGCTTTACGCACTCGTGAAAATACACGAGAAGCATAACGAGTATAACGATAATGACTAACATCATCGGCAACATCGCGATCAGAGCAAGTGAAGAAAAAAAAAAAAAAAACTTCTGGTTCCTCCCGAGTTTTCAACGTTTCTGCGTATATTTACAAGTTGCGTTGTGAGCTCGAGAAAAAGAACTACGAGAATGAAAAAAAAAAAGGAGTAGGATATTATACCGATGCCCCTGCGATGATAAAATCTGCCTGAAAGAATCGTCGATTATACGCGAGGCCAATGACAAAAATACATTTTCCTCATTGTCGATATTCTTGACCTCCGGACCTTGAGGAATGACTTCATCCGGCTCTTTGAAGCTCTGATTCAAAGGGATAGATCCTTTTCTATTCTCGTACGATTCTTTTTGAAAACCATTCTCATTCGTCTATTCCCATAAAATTTTCAATGTACGAGCTTCTCAATAAGAGCGTTCATGGAGAGGGGAAGGAATTTCCGAGAAGTGTGGTACCCCCACTCTCTACCGCGAAAAACTCGCTCGCTCGAAACGTAAGCGGGTCTTTCAATAAAAAAGAAGGTGAGAGGCCAAATACCAAGTTTTAATTTTAAAGAATTTTCTAAAGCGTGTTAGTCTTGTCGAGTATTCGCTTCATAATACATCTCTCCTCCGAGGTGAACCTGCACCCTCGGAGTATCGACGCGATTCATTGAGTATAATACGTATGCTCTCTTTTAATAATTGTCTAAGTCACTTTGCTTAGTTCAACGCATTCATTTTTATACTTTATACGTAAGAATATTCGATCCACTAGAATTTAATCTTATTCCTACCTCTCAAATGTAATAATGATTATCCAAATAAATTACGTTGTTGTTTAATCTAATACCCGGTTTTTTCACCTCGGGTTATCTTCTGGTTAGAGTTATCCACCAGATATCCCATATGCTAAAAGCATTAGGATATCTGCTGTCAGACAACTTTAACCGTAGGTGAAGAAACCGGCCAGAGCGCTGGAACTCTCCTCGATTTTAGTGCGTAATAACGTCAGGGCCACACTATGCGGTTCTATATACAGCAGCGTTTTTGACACATCTATCGTGTATGCATAGTTTAAGACTTATATTACGCTATATATTACGCTATAACGTTCGTATCGTCCGTGTTATATATTATATATTTCATGGGTACACAACTACTGCAGGTATGTAATTATTGAATTTATAACATTAAAAGTCACTCACATTAGCTATTGCTAAAAAAAGTTTGCACGGATCGATAAAAGAAAAACAATGCACTTTTTATTATTATTTTTTTTTAAATCGTCGCGTTAACAAAACGAGAAAGTCATTAATAATAAAACTTCACCGACGCTCTTATTGAGACGAAGTCTTGAAATGAATCCGGTGGCATTCAAAACAAAAGCACGGTATAGTGGAGGTATTGCTCGAGCCTGACTGTAATGGAATGCGGGGGCGGAAATGAGAGGAAAATTTTTTGAACAACAAAATTTCAAATGTGATTTAAAGTCACGCGTAATCGCTTGGCTACGTAAAAGAACTCCCTGGAGCATGAAAAACCTTGTCACACCCTGAAAGGAAGCGAATTTACGAATTCGACAATCAGCCGCGGAATGATTCCAGGGAAAATGCAAATATTTGCGAAACCTCGTATAAAAGTCTATGCCCTCTCTCTCTCTCTCTCTCTCTCTCAAAAAAAAACTGCGGGAGGGGGGTTTGAGAGGAAGAAGCTACCAATTTTACGTGCAGAATAAAAAATTTCGCGCAAAAAACTCGTGACGAAAAGGAGAGTTTCTGTTTTCGATCCATCGGTTACTTTCCACGGAATTTTTGCTTCCGCGTGGTAGAATTTATTCCGCAGACGCGATCGAATCGTCGAGAAATTCATCGTCACGATAAGTCGACGTTGCGCATATATAAATATATATTTAACGATATAATCTTAACGATCTTTCTGTGAATAAGTGAGTTTTTCAATTTTTGCCTTTTCGTAGAGGAATCAATGTGCAAATTTCTAATTTTCACCCTTTTTTTCTGAATTCTATTTCAATAACAGTTCGATAACGAATGCTGGCTGTTTAAAGAGCATTGTATTTCGAAATACAAAAAACAACTGCAATTAAAAACGCATCCCATCAAGTTTATGCTTTTTTTACAGAATTTTTAGAAAATTACCATTTTTTTTTTATTTGAATTTTATAAAATCTGAAGTCTTCCATATTGACTATTTGCAAGCTCCGTAACGAATAGTTAAATATATCGTTGTCTCGTAGCCTATTTGTGTGGCAAGTGCTGGCTCAATAGTTTTAAATTTGCGAAAATTTCAGCAAGAATATCGTTAAAAATAGATATTAAAAGTTTCAAAAACTTTTTAATTTGATAAAACCTGATTTTTTTTTTACCGATTGTTAAAAAAATTCAATGCCAATCACCCCTTCAATAATATTCTCTTCTTGTCGAAAATATAAGCTCGATGCTAATCTATCAATGTGCAAATTTTTGGCCCGATAGTCAAATATTTGCGGAAGTTGGAGCAACGAGAAATGTTTTCGAGAAATTCAAAATTTTTAAAACCTGAATTCCTCGAGCAATTCTTTCTCGAGCAATTTTAGGGAGTTCGAGCGATCACGGACATTTTTGGAAAAATTAAAAATTAAGTCAAATGAGACATCCGTTATAGACTGTGGCAAAAATTATAACGAACAAAGGGGGATCTCATGCTGAAGTTTTATGCTGAGTTTGCGCTCACCATTGCTTCAGTAGTTTTCGAAGTATAGACGTTCAATTTTTGCAGAATTTATGCACACGGGCATGCACACATTTTTCTAAATATAATTTCTCAACGTTTTTGGCACATTTCAAATACATTTATTACCTCGAAATATATCTAAATTTTATTTATTTTTCTTTATTACAAAGCTGCCTCCATGATGAGAATGAAAAAAGAGACAGATTTATTCGAACCACGACGATGGTTTTTCTCTTTTCAATTATTTTTGAAAAGCAAATATTTCACTCTCGTTTCCGGGATTCATCTACTCATTTGTTTTCTTTTTTTTTCACCCTGCTCTCTCGCGGAAGTGCAATTAAGCCGGTAGTAGCTTTTATTTCTCGCTGTCGCATCTCTTATCTATTATGCCGTTCAATTAGCGAGCTAGAAGGCAGCGCAACGAAAACACTCGAGCACGAAATTCATTGCGTGCATGTGAAGACTTATAACGACACTATGATTTCACAAAATCTTTCACCACGTAAGATTCTCAGACGATTATGGCGTTTGCTTCTTGCTGAAAAAAATAAAAATAAAATTTAATAATAATTGATGAATCGTATTCGGCTCGATTAGACATTTATCTGACCCGGAAGAAAGATTTTTTATCATTTCTCAGTCCTCGAGACTGAAGCACATACGGATATATATATATTGCTTCGGAATGGAGGTCGTAAAAATTATGCTCGGGTGAAAATCGTGCTATTCAAATCGATTCTCGCAGATTGGCCGATTGTATTGATTTGGAAAAGAGCTTGCAAATTTCAAATTTGTAAATTGTTTTCTCATTATTTTATCTCGCTCATAAAGATCCCTCTATGAGCAAGTGGGTTTTCCAAATTTGACTTTCTCATGGAGGAAGCTTCGCGAGCAAAATAAAATTATGAGGAAGCAATGTGCAAATTTCTAATTAGCACGTTTTTTTTTCCACTGACTTCGATCTCAATCATAATGCAATAGCGAACACCAATTTTTCAATGACATTTGAAAAAATAATGGTACGTTTTTGAAATTTTCAAAATATTCTATAATCTGAGAGAGTCCCTCAATCGATTCTTGCCAAATTCAATACCAACCGTGATTGTAACTCAAAGTCTATTTGTGTAAAAAAAAAACTTTTGGCTCATTAGCAAAAAATTTGGGGAAATTAAAGCTATTGAAGATTTTTTTTTAATTTAAAAGTTAAAAAAAGTGAATCCCTTAAGTGATTTTTGTCAATCTCAGTGCCAAGCATCCATGTACAAACTTTTCCTTTGATAGCCAAAAATTCGCGGAAGTTAGAGCTATTAGAGATTTTTTTTTAATTCAACATTTCCAAAAATCTAAACCCGAAATTCAATGCCAACTATGCTCATGACTAAGTCTACTTACGTAAAAAAAAAAAAAAATTAGCTCGATAGCTGCAAAATTACGAAAGTTGCAGCGCTGTCCATAGATATTTTTCGAAAAATTAAAAATCCTGCGAAATCAAAAATTTCGAAGAAATTTAAACGGAAATTGGTGTAAACAAAGGCGGGTACATGGCCTACCTGGGTAGCAAGTTTCATGCTTGATTGCTCAAGTAGTTCTCTACAGATAAACGGATTTGAGTTTATCGAAACTGGAACACACTCTCACACACACACACACACACACACACGCGTCTGGACATTTTTTCTAAACATGATTTCTCGATGTTTTGAGAAATTTTGAATATGCTGACATGAAAATCTCAAATTTTTTTTTTCATGGAATACCTATACTTCCTCCGTGAGGAAGCAAAAAAAAGAGACGTGCATCAACGTGTAACTCTGAGGGAAAGAGGAATCTTACCTATGTCCGTATTGACAAGACGAATTGCATTTTCTCCGGATTTCAAGGTTTCCAATTTCCTTATAAGAGTCTCAGGTATACCAGGTCTCTCCTGTCACGTCGATACACACAATTGTGCACCCATAAAATGCACGCACACGCGACAAGTATAAATTTTACCCACGAGTCATGAGATTGTGCACGAATAAAATTTAAATCACGGTGGCGAGTCCCAGAGCGCTCGTGTACAAGTATACGTGTGTGGGTGACCCAGGATACTTTCACTCGAGAAAAACCTGCTTGTAACGTGCGCACCCGGCACCGCAGCTATATGCGCGTCACGTGTAGTCAACCTTATAACATCGTATGTTGTATGCGTATCCATAAACTTGCGACCATAGGTCGTTTATAAGCTTGCATTTTTATATACCAGGAGATTTCACTAGAAATCGCGAATCGACTCCGATCATTATGGTGTCATTCGATTTCGTCGCGAAAATTCTTTTTAACATTGGATTCCTCGCGATCGAACGTGCATTCAGTCACGTTCTTTTTTTCAGATTTTTGTTGTTCGCTGAAAATGACATTGGAAAAGCAGAACTGTGAAAATCCCTAACTTCTCTCTTTTTTGCAACGACGAGACATTATTTTCAGAACTGAAAAAGTTCCAGGATATATTCTTGTTGGGCACCTTGTATATGCATTAAATTGCGACGATTTTGCAGCTGTGTGGTCGTGTTCTTCTACTTTCACCTCTACCATCAGGTTCACTGTCGATTTCTCAACAAAGTATAGGGTTTCATGGACTCTTGAGCTCTCGCTCACTCATAATTCATGTGTCTTCGTCCTCGCTCATATGCCCGATAACCCCGGCAAATCGAGCAAATTTTAATTAAACTTATCAGCAGGTTATCAGCAAAAACAAAAAATGAGACAACGTTTCGTTGCTTTTTTTTTCTAACAAAAAATATAATAGAAAATGTTTATTCGTAACGGCATTGAACAACAATCGTCAAAATAAAACAAATAACATGGAGCATCGTTTGCAGGAAAAAAAAAAAAATAAAAAAAAAGAAAGAAATACATGAGGGTTTACGCAGGTCACAGGAGTGACGTGATAGCGTGTCATCATCAACGTGCCATTCCCTTCGATCACTGAATTTTGCTTTTTTTTTTTTTTCGTTGTTCCAGGGATTGGACATAATCTCGTCGATTGAAATTTATCGTCAGCCTATTTTTCCTTATCTACATAATAATTATGATTAAATATATACATCGCTGACTTATATTACAGATATCTTTCGTACTTTCTCTCCTATTTTTCTCTCTCTCGCTCTATATATATATATATATATATATATATATATATATATATATATATATATATATTTATAACTTTCAGGCTTCTCCACAAGCATCATCATTTTTTCTTCCTCATCGTACCTGGCAACTCGTTGCTCAAAGTTATCATCTTTTACAATAGAGTCTTTAAGAAAAATTTTGTACATGAAATTCTGGGTCGTTTTTTTTGCATAACGAAACGACAGAAAAAATGAGTTGTCTAGCGAGTGGGAAATTTCCAAGCAGCCGCTGGATCGTTTGGACTCGTTTCTGACAATGGCGGTGGAACGAGATCCTGCGTTATCGATGCATGAGCCTGCTGTGACTCATTTTGCTGGATCAGCGAATCCTCTCGCCTCAATTCCGTAGCTCGATTTTCCTGTTGTTCCAATGGTCGTTGTTGCTGTTGTTGTTGTTGTTGTTGCTGCTGCTGCTGCTGCTGTTGATTGTTCCAAGGTAAATAAGACGATGGAACATTGTTGCTCGCCTGTGCCTGAATGTCCTTACGATCTTGCCAACCGTTCTCGGGCTTGTGATGATGATGATCCTCACTGGGGAACCATTCGCTTATCCAAACCGGTTTCCAAATTTTCTTCCAGCCGGGCACCCATATCTCCTTCCAGCCTGGTACCCAAATCTGCTTCCACGCTTCCTTCCACGCCAATTTTTTGTCCGGTATCCACTCGAGTTTCTTGTCGCTCTTCCATATCTGCTTCCACGCCTCCTTCCATTCCAGCTTTTTGTCCGGTATCCACGTTAGCTTCTTCTCCGGTTTCCATATCTGCTTCCATTCCTCCTTCCAGGCGAGCTTCTTGTCATCGACCCATATCTGCTTCTTCGCTGGTTTCCATATCTGCTTCCATTCCTCCTTCCATTCAAGCTTCTTGTCCGGTAGCCATATCTGCTTCTTCGCCGGTTTCCAATATTTCTTCCAAAGCGGCTTCCAGATCAATTTTTTCTTCCAAAGATCGTGAGACGTGTACTGCCAGCCGTGAGGATCCGTACCCAGAAACTTTTCACCCGGTATACCGACCTTTATCCACTCGGGTATCCATATTTTCTTCCATGCTGGCACCTGTATGTCCTTCCAAGCGGGCACCTTAATCTCCCGCCATATTGGCTTCCAAACTTTCTTCCAGTCCGGCACTTGGATCTCCTTCCACGCTGGCACCTATGGCAAAAATGGGGCCAACATTGTAATTATGAACGTTGATCGATGACAATTAGTGTTTGGGTGGGATATGGAGAAATATAGGGAAGAAAATATTGTGTTTATGTGGATTAAATTGGAAAAATGATTTTTTTACTTTGTTTTATTGGTGGCAGGCAATACAGTACCGCGTTATTCTCTGTTTATGCGTTACGGGTAATGGCGTTAATCGATTTTTTCTTCGTATCAGGAGATCGCGTCTTTTACGTAATCCGATGTAATGAGAAAGAAAAAAAACCTATCGATATTTTACTACTTTGGGCAGCAAAAAATATAGGATGACTGTAATCAAAAACTTAATTAGTTGTTTTGGGTAGAGAATCGTTTATGCCTGTCTTTGATTACCTTTATCGGCTTCCACACGGGTTTCCAGACTTTCTTCCAGGCTGGCACTTGTATCTCCTTCCAAACGGGCACTTGAATCTCCTTCCACACGGGCTTCCAAATTTTCTTCCACGCTGGCACCTGAATCTCCTTCCAAATGGCCTTTTTCGTCGGCTCCCACACGGGCTTGTAGATTTTCTTCCACGCTGGCTTCCATATCTGCTTCTGCGCCGGTTTCCAAATTTTCTTCCAGCCCGGCTTCCAGATGAGCTTCTTCTTCCAGTAGCCGGGATCATGATGATGATCATCGTGTTGATGATCGTCGTGATGCTCGATTATTTCACCACCTCCGTCACCACCCCCATATCTCTTTTGGGCCTCTACATTGCCATAACTGGAAGCCAATAATTTTCGTCTCAATAGAACTCACGAGAGTCATACGGGAAAGATTTGCGCGAGTATATACATCGTGATACATGGCACTCGGAGATATTCAATTCAATATGAAAATTATTACGAAAGAGGATGATGATTGTTCAGAATGTTTCGTTGAACAATCGAAATAATTTTTTTAACGTTAACCCTAGCTTATCACTCAGGAGTCTGATGAGCGACATTGCAAATTAGAGTATTATTAACCTTGTGATTTTTAATACTCATTGAGTCATTTCAAATTCTTCAGTACCGTTCAAAATTAAACCGAAATAATTGGCAAAAGGATCGGATCGAAGGCAAGGGTTGCAAGTAAGTAAGCGAAAAAAGTGTACTGAACCAGATTTAAATCATTGGCTATAAAGTACAACCATAAAGTATTAACTATGTCAATTGTAAATGAACTGTACAACGGTCATGATATTTTGGTGAAATGAATTTTCCCTGAGCGTTTTAATCGATCGATTTAACAGCCCGAAAAACAAAGTGTCACGAATCTTCGCTTACGGTGTCTGTTGCTGTTGCACCTGTTGAGTCTGCAATGAAGTCTGATCGAGGGCCTTGCTTGCAACAAGAGCGACCTGCAGTAGCACCACTATCGCAACCTGTAAACAATACAATAAAATCGCAAAAATAATTCTTTGTATCACTCGTATCAAACGGAAAAAAAAAACACTTTTGTCACTCGCCAATCTCGGGTGCACAGAGGACATAAAAAATTCACCGTATATTCGGATTAGTCGAAAGAAAAAAAAAATCGGAAATATGACTAAAACGAAACTAAAACTGACCGCGATTCTCGGACGAAACCTCATAATGTCGGAGCAGCGGCCCGTTTGGGACCGGGCGCGATCTGTCGTTCCCTAGTTGCCGGAAAACTCGGTTAACTTCGTCCAATCAGCGGAACGTCGTGGTTATATAGGCACGGTCATACAACTCCCCCGTTTTGCGGGATTCTCTAGTGCGGCAGTAGGGTAAGGTGGCGGGTTTAACATGGTGGTGGGCCAGAATGGAGTGGCACCGCGGTGATGGTGGTGTCTCGGTTTTGCTATAGTGCGATGAAAGTGGAGATGTTGATGTGCATGTTTTCTTTAGTTCCTGTGTGTCCGTTTCATTCATATATATGTATATATATGTGTGTGTTAAAAATTACGGGTACACAGACATATATACTTTAGCTCCAGCTAACGTCACTCTTTCTCTCTCTCTCTCTCTCTCTCTCTCTCTCTTTCTCTCTCAAAGAAGGTGTAAGTCATGGAGGAGCCTCATGGGATCCCCAGTAATTCCTGAGGTGCCTTCCCCCGGAACATCTTACACATCGTGAACACCCCACCGTTCTCGTCTCGTATCACTATCCTTTTCACTCTGCTCAAGCTTCCCCCACCCCGTAAGCACATTTTTTAATTCTTTTCTTCTTCTCTCTCTCTCTTTCTTTCTTCGGCTAACTATATCGGTGCTCTCGTCGGAGAAAGTGATCGAAAACAAGCTCGCGGTTGACTGTAATGTCCAGCGAAGCAATGCCCGCATCACTTTTTTTTAGTCCTCTTTCTTCGCTCCACGTTCTCTCCGTAACTCCGGTTTCCCTGTGACGATCCCCTTGCGGAACTCGAGCACAGAGCCAAGTTCACGCCCAAGGTTACGTAGCAAGGTTAGTTCTGCTCCAGATTTACCTCGTGCTATATGGTTACGTCGACTTTATATCTCTGTGGTACATTCAGAAAAAACGGAACGAAATTTCGGGCGATGGACACGTCGCTTGAGAGTACGTCAGACCCACGGGTTTACTTTTTTTTTTTTTTTTTTTTTAATCAAAATCTCATTACTTTCTTCTCGTATACGTTTCCTTTGACTTTCGATCCTTCAGCGGGTGACTCGGATACCTGAGAACGGATGAAAAAAGGGTATCGGCGGAATTTAAATGGTAGCAGAGGTCCAATTGGAACACTTGCCGAAACCTCTTTTTTCACCCACTAGTTATTTCAACGACATCTTATAATATATGATATTCCTTGTATTCAGTTAGCTCATTTTATCACGAGGGAAGTTGAATTTCAGTTCCTCCTCATGGAGCGAAAGCCTTGTTGCGTGAAAATAAGTTTCCAAAATGCCAAAATATCACATCTCGATAATGACTCAAGCGATCTAGCTAAAATTTGACACACAGTGAAGCAGTTTAAATGGATTTAAAAGTGTCGTTCTAGCTTGGCTAAAAGTGGCTCTATAGCTTGAACGAATTTTGAGCTATCGAGGTGACATTTGACAGGAAACTTGAATAGTGTATAAGGATGGTGGGTATTAGGGATATGATTCATCTGGATAGAATTGATTAAAGGTTTTAAATATCATAGGATTTTGGACATTCGAAATACTCCGAGAATGATTAGGAGTTGGAATTGATACTGCGGCAAAAAGTATTGTTTTCTGCAAGCAAATGAATCTTTCAACCCCTAAGGAATAATAAATATCTGTTTTTTTTGCGCAAAAATATATTTCATGACAATAAAACATAAGCGCAGAATTAAATTCCCTTTTCATAGATATGAGATCTATTTTATAAAACGTATCTAAACACACGTTTTCATGTTATCGATAATAGTCGGGGTTATGGAAAGATACCTGTATAATTATTCCGGAGGGCGATTAAAAGCCATGTGAAAACAGGCAGCAGGACAAGAGGGAAAGGGAGCCCGTTTGGAATGATTCGTGGAAGCACCTGTACTTATATATACCATACATAATATAGCGTCCAGTCCTGGTGAGTTCAGGTTCTTTTATACCTTATATTCCTCGGACGAAAGTGAATTCTTCGGGGAGATCAGAGTCCGTCCGGACTCTCGTATTTTTTTGTTTCCACAAGCAAACACGGAAGTGAACGCCGTTTCGTTTGTCTGCGAGGTTTTTACGTATTGTGGGGTCCGAGGAAGAGAGCATCCATGTGCAGATCAAGTGGAAACAATTAATTTCGCAATCGCTCGTAAGAAATAAAGATTTCGCTCTCTTAGACGAAGCGTGAATTAAGGATGTTTTGCACTTACATTCCCATGCATCCAACAGTAAAAGTCATGGTGAATTGTAATAGATCCTGATGAGTTGAAAAAAAAAAATCAACGACATCGAAGACACCGAGGATATTGAGTTTCAACAACAATAATGTTAAAAAGTTATCAATATAACAAAATTTAAAAAATGTTGTTAGCTCAATATCCACAAAAATATTATACTTTTTCAGGAATTTTGAACAATTTTTATAATTTTCGTTTAATAATTCGTGTGCTCGATAAATTATATAAAAAAAGAAACATATTCGAGATTTTCACGATGATATATCGATGAAACCGGTCAGTCATTTTGCAAGGATATTCTGCAGACTCTGTGCGAGAACATATCCATATCTCACGATTTTTCAACTTTCTGTGAAACATTCTTAAAGAGGATAGAAAAAAACTTAAAATCGATTGCGACCAGTGTGTTTGCTCCTCCGAAACGTGATAGACGAAAGCAGAGAAGTCCTGTATAGAAGCGGATCTGCTCCGGATTTTTAAACGGTTCGAAGATCGTTTCTTGGTAGCTCAATTTTTCTCCACGCTGCGTTGCGTAACGTTTGAACACGGACAATCAAAGAGCTCCGGGCACTTTCAAAAATATTACGATCGCATAAAAGAAATTTCGCTCCTCCCTAAAATACTTTATTCACCGTCTCTAACGAATGGCCGTACTTCCGGTTGCTCGCGACATAACAGGCTCACAGTCAGAATTTTTCCTGCTACGATCATGATTTTTTTTTTTTTAAAGATATAATGTTATTGACGTTCTTCGCAAAATCAATTTAAGTATTCATCGTCGAAATGTTCTTAATATTTCTTTCCCATGTCTAATTATGGATATGCCTATATACCACTATCCGGCAGCATCGTATGCGGAAAAAAAATGTTTGGTTAATTTCACTATAGTGGCAGTGGACATAAAAATGATAATTTGTTTGGAGCAATGTTTACAACGACCGTAGTAAAACCGCCAGGCAATGGTGTCAAATTTACAAGTGAGTTCGTGCATTTTACTGCAATTGTTGTAAAAATTATAAGGAAAAAAGTTTTCTTCGTACATTCACTATAAACCACGGTAGTGCATGAAATCGATCAAATATTTTTGTGTGACAATTCCTGTCGCAAATTGTCTTCATCTCATATAATGATTCGATTCAATTGTGACTGTATTTCGGTTGTTCAGAAAAAAATTCAAGAGTAAAACTCGAAATTCGAATATTACTCGAGAATATGCTCGAAATTCGAACGCGTGTTCTCCATCTCAATTAAACTTTTCATCACAGTCTTCAATAATGACTGCACTTTCGCTCGTATCTTGCATCATAATAATTCTGACAGCCATTTCTCTTCAACACTCGAGCTTCAAATTGTATTTCTCTTATAATTTCACCAGCACCAATTCAGACCAGCATAACAAATTCTAATCTCAATGTAATATACAGCGGTCGATACATTTCCATCCGCGTTACTTTACGATACTTCCGAGCACGAACTCGTTGAGGACATACACATCGTATATACATATTATAATTAGAATTCATAAAGTACATTCTGATAATATGGATGCTTTGTGTGCCCCAAAAAAAGTGATAGCATTTTTTTTCCAGCCAAGTTCTCCAATCGTTGTCACTGGTACTATGTGTCGTATCTTTCCTGCCATGTATATAATAGTATTGACGGTGTATTTTTTTTTTTTATTATGTAAGAGAGAACTGCGAGCCGCGAAGTGTGTACCAAGCTCATTAGAATTTTGAGCACGCGCTCGCTGGTGTACCACGAGTAACACATTGCCGCTCGCGTTTCACTTTCTACATCCTCACCGGGTTGTCACTCTCGCGAGCGTCCTTCGCTCATTAAACTCCCCCCCCCCCCTCCCCCGTATATTACGCGCACTTTTTCACGTAGCCATTGGACCACAGAGAGAAAGAGAGAGAGAGATATAAATTATTGTCACGTTTCAAATTATAATAATCTGTATGGTACTATACATGAAATTTCAAGTTCTCCCTCTTCGAGTATATGTACTACACGAATGCGAAAAATAATAAAGTTTGCGGATGTGTTACATTTCTTCCTCTACATTTTTGCTAAGTACTCTCTAACATATTATCACGAATCAACGCACAGAGTTTTATTGACAATTTTTTTTTTTTTGCTTTTTTCGTGGTCGGATCAAACATAAAAATGTCATGAAATTTTAACGAAAAATGACACCGGAGAATTTTCGTGGTCAATGATTTCGAATCGAACGTAAAAATTCTGATCTACAAAATGGAGTTTTTGGAAGTCGCGTCCAAAAGTCCCGAAAAATTATGCCCTCAAGAAAGAATAAAAAAGAAATGAAGAAAGACAATGCTCCATATTCTTTGAATGTCATGATACAGCGAGAGTGTTTTTTTTTTTCTCACTTCATCACAAGTACAATTTGTTTTATTATATACATAATTCATTTTCTTACGAATGTTTTATTCGATTTGATTAGAATCGCATAGAAAAATGTCGCTGTCTCGCATCAGCGTGCGTGGGATTTCGTTATAGTCGTGTGGGTCTTTGTTCCGCCGCAATATATGACAAGAAATACGGATAATCAAAACGTGGCGCTGGTGAATTTCGTTGCCGGAGGCATAGCTCGAACATTTTTTCACTGTTTTATATATAAATATACATAGGGATCCTGATCGAGAGGAGCAGGCGCACTGGTAAACTTTCTTCGACCCTGTATAGTGACTCTCAACGTTGAATTTATCGCGAATCGTGAGTCCCGACGCGTTTGTTTTTTAGCTCGCAGCAAAATTTTTGAACACCCAGCGGCGTTCATATATCGTTCTCATCGTCGAAACGTTCGTGTGCAATCTTTTCGTTCCTCATCGTTAAACTTAACAGGTCGAGAGAGAAAAAGAGAGAGAGAGAGAAGTAATCGTGAACGTGAGAGTGCTGCATCTGAGAAAATATATATGTATAGATGACTTAACGTAAAAAGGGCGTATGTACAATTCTTTTATACATAAAATACTCCTTTTTGATGTTGCATCATCATCTTTATGACCCCGGGATATATCGATGTTTGTGAGCAGTAGCGGCGGTCTTTCGTCGTCGATAATCGCGGAAGAAAGTACGGGGCGACGTGCCCGTCTGTAATAACGCTAACCATTCCCACCAATGCCGGTTTAACGTCGAGCCGTACATGACGGTATGATTTGTGTATATGGTTATTGACCGGAGGCACTTCTTTTTGCCGTTCAGCATCTTTCTACGTGGAGCATATCCCGGTCTCGTAAGAATTCCTTACGAGTGTTGATGGCATGTACCAAATATGTATAATACATAGAAACAAAAATACGTGTTACGTATAAGCCCGAAGTAATAATAAACTCATATGCGCATACATGACGTACTCCAGAGAAAATGTAGAACGATTTTGGTCCATAAGATTTTTTTCAAAATCGTCATAGCTAACGCCGGATTTGAATGGGAAATCAAGAAAAAAAAGGACGTTCCAGATACATTCTTTTTTGTGTTTATGTTTTCCTTTTTTGTTTACAAAGAAAACTATACACGGGACTATACTATGAAAAATTTCCGGACATTAAAATCGTGTTTCTTCAGGTGGAATGCCCCATATGTATAGAGCAACGGTATAGCACATTTGCGGATGAGTTAAAGGTTGTATAAGAGCGAAAACACAATCCGTTTACGCGGGAATTTTTGTTCTATATTTGTTACAAAACGATCGTAATTGCCTTCAACGCCTCGGTAAGTAGGAAGAATGCATTCGAGAGGTAATGGACCTTTAAGATGAAATAGGCGATCGGAAAATGACGCCATTATTAAGCAATTAATATGGAAAAATAATAGCATCAAATAAAGATAATAGCAATATCAACTCATTGAGGCTGCTTTTACGATGCAATATTTCATGGAGAGAGTTGACTCAAAATTGATTTAAAAAAAAAAATAATAATGCGTAGGGAAGACTTGGACTTATTTTCGGAAAAACAATGTATATGCGACATATATATTGGTGAGAATTTATATTTTATACGTATTACGATATGTTATATATTTTCAACCAAAAATTGTATAAATGAAATATGATTTGTTCGCATCTATTGTTTTCTGGTCAGGCTGACGTAGCAAAAAAAATGAAAAAAAAAATTAAGAAATCCCCTGAATACATTGGGAGTTCCGAAGAAATTTGTTAAAAGTATGTGTAAAGATACATCATATTATCATTTTCACCGAATGAAAAATTACTTTTGGCATTAAACTTTTGATTGATCTATATATGATGAAACAGAAATTACTTAAAATGAATGTAATTTGCTAAAGTTGTAATTTCAATGTGATCAAATAAATCTCGTCTGATCCAAATAAATTGTATTTTTATTGAAAATAAAACATTATTTACATCAATAAATTTGGTCACTGAAATTCGTACACGTTTCATGCGTATGCCTCGAACTTTTAAGCTCGCGATGCCATTATTCATTTCTCTCAACAGGTGTATATGAATAAAAATTAATTCGTGATAAGAAGCAATATCGTTAATTCGAAACCTCCTCGGAGAGTAAAAGTCCTCGCAGAAATTGAATATAATATCTCTCCGAAAAGCATATTTAATATCAAGATGGACGATGATACTTTTGTCGTGAGCGTAAAATCGGCTCTGACTCATATCACGGTAATTTCTCATCGACGCAATTTTCTTTCAGCAGACTTATTCAACCAGCGGGTGGTATGGACCACCACTGTTATTGCCGAGAGTCATTGCTTCGAATAAATGTATCCTCTCATGCGTTTCAACACCGCGACTTAATATTAAATTTGAAAAAAAAAAAAGAAAAATTGATCCAGCAAAACCGTTCTGACATTGGTACAAGATATTTCCTATGATTAACCAAGAGATAAAATTATAATCCCTCGATAACTTTGTATCGGGGATTTTTCTAATGTTTAGCGGCTTCAGAATATACAGTTCTGGAATATTCCCTATATAGCACCGGACTTCAAGAAAATATGCAAATTTTAAATAATTATACAAATAGGAGCTGGAAGAGTGTTCAAAAATTATTGCCAGACTAGATACATTGATCCTGTATCCTCGGATAAGTGAATATACTTACCTGACGATATAATACAAGTTTTAATAACTTTCAGGCAGAATCGATTAACATTTTGGCAATAAGGGTCTTTTTTCTCGGAGGTCGTGATAAATCGGTATTGGGAATTGTCTATTATAAATCTGCTGATTCCTAATCCCCGCAAAGTATCTTTCTCTGTGCCAATACGGGTACTAACAGAGGAGTTAATTCGTAATTTCGTTTCTCAAGAAGCCGAATTCGCGAAGAAATGACTGAGCGAATCGGACGTACGGGTGAAAGGCTCGACGATATATATACGTGATCCTCCACCGAAAAATATATTTTTTCGATGTGTTGGTGGATATACCGAGGAGAGGGGACCCATCTGCGCTCAGGAATGACAAAGTGGACGAAGAAAAATAAAATAAAATATGCAAAGTCCGAATCGTGAGCTACATATGGAGCATACGATTACAAAATAAATACTGTATCGATCTATACATATATATACATATGTATGTGTACTCAAACGGTTAGCCATTTCCCTATTACCCAATATGTGAAGCGACGAGTAATTGGCGTATGCCGAGAGCGTACGGCACGTCGATCTAATGTGTCTATAGATGTATTGTGTGTATATAGGCTACGGACGATTTATGATAAATCGCTACGGACGATTTATCATTTGGCTCAAGAACAAACGAAAAGTACATAGCCTCGTCAACGAATACTACACGGTTTATGCGGTAATTTAACTTTAATAAAAAGAATGTCAGCGTATCGGCGTAAAATTTCTTTGAAAAAGTGGAAATTTTCTTTTCGAAAAGGCAGTGAGGGTAAAGCTCGGTGACTTGCCTATCTCGAGAAATGTTAAATTTTTTTTTCCCCCTATACAGTGATAAAAATATATATTGTATATATTCGTATAAAAATATGTCTATATGCTTGTCGCTCCTTGAAAAATATTTTCCTTCACAAAAGACGCATGTGCTTTTAGCTCTTGAAGTGAACGTATATTCTGAGGATGCGCTTGTCCTAATGAGTTGCAGAGACAAGAAGAGGAATCGAGGGAAGGAGAAGAAAGCAAATGCAGTCACATGTACAGCTCACTGTGTCGAATGCAATCGTACGGTATATATATATATATATATATATATATATATATATATTATATATGTACATGCGCATCTCGTCCCATAAAGAAAATGCAGTACACTGCCAGTTCCGTAGCAAGGAAAGTGAAACGACCACTAGAGAAACTATATATTTCCAGGTAGGTCGGAAAGGTCGCGCGCCACCGACGCGCAGGAGGGTTCGAGAGAGTATATATATACGCAAAGTCGCGATTTCCCACGACGAAAAATTGCATCGTTGATTTAGCCAAGCGAAAGAAATAAAGATGGCACGTATATATACGTGTGTATGAATCGCGAGCGAGATGAGAGAATGAAAGAAAAAAAGAGAGACGACGGGAAAGTGGTCGCGCGAGAGCTGTATGACATAGATTCATATAAATATATGTGTGTGTGTGTGTGTGAGTTGTGACACGAGCAATTGTGGAATCCGTCACCATATTGGTTGCACAAATAGTGCATATAATGTGGACACTCTTGCAGGGGCTAGTGCACTCACTGATCGATGTTATTCATTAGCCAGTAGCAAAGTGTTGACCCACACAAACACACGCACGCACACACGCGCACACTTGTACGTGAATGATACTTAAGAAGATTTACTGGAAAGTCCTGTTTTAAGCGGTTCTTAGTTCTGATGAACCGCCAGCAAAACTTCATCGCATTACATTCGACTTTACGCACGCGTGAGGTGAGATCTCGAACCAGAGACAAATACATATATATTTGGACCTTGATTTTGTTATCCGGTTAAACGAGTTTAAGAGTCATTGACTGGCGGACTCATACTAGTCTGCTCCTACGGTCATGCTGCTCATGGGACATTGCATGGCGATTCGCAAGCGCAGTCGGTTCTCACAATGAACATAACAATAAACAGAAAAAATTAAATAAAAATTTTCGGACGTGAAGTCAAGAGAAGCCTGCAGGCTCAGTCAGGAATCAATTTTTATTTTTCTCAAAAACCCTGCTCCACCGTCAGTGCTTTCATCTGACATGTCAGGTTCTTCAAATAAGGTCTAATGCAGTCATTTAGGCTTTTAAAGAGTGTAGCACACGGAGCAATATTCAGACTTCTAAAGACCTCTCATGTCTGCTTGAGCACGAGAGGCTCATACGCGTCAAAAAAGCCCCCAAGCTTTTACGGAAGTGACAACGGAGTCTCGCGAGAGGCGAGCTCGAAGCTGCTTCTCCATCAATAGGAGGAGATGAGTTGCATGCGAGCAAGGTTGCCGACTTTTGCCAGAAGGGAAATTTATAAACTACAGACCGAGGGATTATTTTTTAGAATACATAAACGGAGATTTATATGGAGAATTCCAGGCAAATCTACAGGGTCCTGACCCTCACAATTTACATTTTATTCTCTTCCAGCGTTTTGCTGTATATAATTTTGTTTGAACTTTATCAAAACGAAAGTATTAAATTTTAATTGTTGGATGTGCCAAGATAAATGTTTAGTCGAGCCACATAATATTTATTTTGGCCAAATAAGCATTAAAGAAAGCCTAATAATATTTATTAATAACAAACAAATCTTATTTGGCTCAACAAAAATTTTATTACGATAATCAAACATCTTATTCGAGATAACTGTAGATTTTTAAGCCTCAGATAAATTTTTTCGATGTGAACGTTAACGATATTTCACAGTAATTTCATGTTTATCCAATAAAATTTTATGACAGACCTCTGACATCGGGTTTGCTTTTTTCTTGGTCCACGAAAAAACGATACTTTATATATAACATTATCGTTGATAACGATCGCGAATCGATTTGTGTAAAAATCTAAGAATTGTTGAGAATAGTATTTTTCTCATGTCGACATACAACATTGAAGCAATTATTTAATAAATAAGAAAAGTGGTGAGGATCATAGATCTGTTGATTCGGCCTAGAGTGCCTTATATATACATATATATATATATATATATACACACGTTTGTGCATACAGTTTGTGCAGCAGCGGTGGCAGCCCCCGGGTACTCGTCCCATGACAATCCCATACATAGAGTTACGTGAAAGTGGCCTCGCACTTGGTCGTCTCTCGCGAAGGAAACCCCAGGAGCGAGTTCACGATCCACACAGACATTCATGTTTTTTTTTTAATGTATATATAGCTCTGTATATGTACGCGTGCTTCGATTGCCATAAGTTTTTGCTCGCTTATTCTACGAGCATTAAAAAAAAAATCCATCCTGCCGCAGCTTTGGCTATTTAAAGCATTATGTACAACGAGAATTAGCGAAACAAAATTACGGGTACTCTTTATACTACATTTTTTTCATCGTCTATTTTTAGTAGGAAATTATTTTAAACTATGCCGTTTATACCGTTAAGAGTTGTAACTGCAGAAACAATCTACACATTAAAAAAAACAATTAGTAACCTGCACATTGCTTCCTCATTACTTTATCTTGCTCACAAAAAGGTCTCTGAACAAGGGGGTTTTTCAAATTTGACTTCCTCATACAGGAAGCAAGGTGAAAATTTATCATTTTCACGCTTTTTCATATATTCAATAATTCAAAATCGCTAACGTTATTCCAAAGTAATGTCATGTTTACAGCAACAAAACTACATAAAATTTGTCCGTCACTTTTCGGCTAAATCAATACCGTTGAACAAACAACCATTGCTCAAACCGTTAATCGGTCTTATGATGCAATGGCATAATTAAAATTTTAACGAGCATTAGTGTCCCATATGGCTTTTTTGTGGCAAGTGTTGGCTCGGTAGTGGTTAATTCGTAGAAGTTTTAGGGAACATACGATTTCCCATAAAAATTCAAAATTTCACATAAATCAGATTTTTCAAAAATCCAAACCCATCAACCAGTTATTTTCAAACTCAATACCCAACATTCGTATTCCCTGGCGTATTTATGTAAAAAGCGGTTACTCGATAGTGGTAAATTCACGAATGGCCATAACATATAATTTCCCACAAAAATTTAAAATTTCAAAAAATTCACAATTATCGCCAACATCAACATAGCACCTAGCCTATTTATGTAAATAGTATCGACCCGATAGCCGAAAATTTACGAGTCAGAGAGAGAGAAAGAGAGAGAGAGAGAGCACAGACTTTATTTTGAAAAATTCAAAATTCTATAAAAACTGAAACTTTCGAGCAATTTTGAAAAAAAAAATTGTATCCATCCATTGGGGCTTACTGCTCTACTTATGTGCAAAATTTGGGCACGATTGCTCAAGGCGTTCTCGAGATATAATATGACTGTTTGCATTTTTCATGGCCAGCACAAACAAACATACATACACCTAGACATTTTTTCTGAATGTGATTTTTTGACTATTTGGAATATTTTAACCATTCTAACATGAAAGTCTCGAAAAATTTTTTTTTTATGAATCAATGCTTCCTCTATGAGAAAGCAAAAATCATCGTCATGCTCGTATATTTTAATGAATAATGTTATATCTAAAACTTACAGAAATTTCACTTTGATTTGAATAAAAAATAGAGTGCATATTTGGTACATTGTTTTCTACTGGATCAGAGAGCTGAAATTTCACTATGGCTTATTTCGTGAGAAAAATATTTTTCATGCTATGTAAAGATCATTTGATTTGATTAATGATTTTCTCAAATCAATTAATTCAGCCCAATCTATTGATTCATTCTATTTTTACTGTGCAATTTATATTATGATTTGTAAAATTTGCCTCATATTATCTTATGCTCGTGGAACATTTTAACGTCAACTGTAAAGCGTTACGAAAAATTTCACAGATCAAGATGTTCCCTCACGAGTGCCAATGGAGCGAGAAAGAGGAAAATTATCCAAGTTGCTCCAAATTCCCTAAACACGGTATTGTCCTCGCGCAGTCGTGTGTGTTACAGATACTCTTCGAGAAAGAAATAAAGAAAAAGTGAAACCAGAGCAGTAGGGAGTCACGAAAGGGTGCTCGCTGGTGCGGTAAATGTCAGAGCGATTATGCTAAGATGTATCATTGCGAGTGAATGGGTTAAGCTCTCGAAGTTATGAACCTCGAAGCGTATCGGATAGAAAAAAAAAAACCACGAAGAATGAAGAAAAGTTAAATTCAACGAAAAGTGACATTTCTATTGGCACCTGCATCGCGGTCAGTTTTTCCTTGCTACAGCGATATCGATGGAGTCAACACATAAGTTTTTATTAAGAATAATGTGTGTGGCAAAAGAGTCTCGGAGATATATGATCTCGTCACGGCATGATGAGCTGTGAGTACCATACGCAAGAGCGATGACCCTTAATTTAGCTAATTGAAGATATATATATGTACTCATATTATGAGGAGCATTCCACGAAAACTGGATCTGTACTTTGGGCCTTCATCAAACAAGAGAAGCGGACCGCTAACCCGTGGCTAATAGCCGGTAACTTTGACTCTTCGTGATATCAGAAAACTTAAGTCGGTGATCCTACACTTTATTGTTGCATTTGTATTCCTAACGGTCTAATCAACATTTCCGTGTAGTTTTTCGTCGACATCTATAGTGCAGAAGTCGAGATATTACATGGCATATTATTAAGTCTTTCGAGGGTGATTCCCCAATGAGCCCTGTGTTAACAATCCTAATTTCAATCATTATTATCTCTCGATCTTATGTAGTCGATGACCGGGTCTGAAATTTTGCATATGTGAAGATGGGCACTTTACCTATGATATATGTGGAAATTTTTTTTTTTCTGTAGGCAACAAGTCCGTGAAAGAGCCACCTTAACTAATTTGCTTTGGAAGTATATGCAGCGTTTCGTGAAATTGTCCGGAGATAATCGAGCGAGCGAGCGTTGCTCCGAGGTTTTACCTCGTTTAAATCTCTATTAGGTATATGTAATACTTACTAAGAGAACTATGTACCTAAAACACGGTTCTTGCATACCAACGCGCGAGTTATTACGGTTTTATTTTTCTGCTTTTGTCTGGGTCACTCGGCTTTCGCGCATCCGCAGTTTTACTTCCGCACTTGAATGTATAATTATATTAGCACCCTGGAATACATTTATAACAGGGTTGTTGGATGAATTAATTATATGTTCTAGAATAAAATGTGTCTGTTAAAATTTTAAAAATAAGAATGAAAAAAGATTGCTTTCTTTTAAATCCGAGGACATTAGGAATTCTTATCGTCGCACATAAATTAAGAATAAAATATCAATTAAACATTTTTAAAGGAAGGATTTCATTGGAGTGCAAAAATGCTTAAGGGCGTGATCAATTGAACAATCAACATCGTTCCACGTAAAATGTCGACTGACTCGGAGTTGGGTATTCGTTTTCAAAATGTGCTATCGATATCACATTATGAATCCCATACTCTAATTATCCGTATCAGAGAGAATAAGTAATTCATCATTTTAATCGAGTAAACATTTGCTTGAAAAATCCCCCGTTTCCCGAAATGCCATAATGAATCGCAAAAAAAAAAAATTCTTTCTTCAAGGATTATATCACTCTAATCTAAAGGATCAAATAGCTACGTTGATTGCACAACCAAATTGGGAGATAGATACAGATAGAGAGAGAGTTGATCGCGATGAGCCATCCGAATACCGGCACAAAATTCTCGAGAAGAACGCGTCGCGAGTTCTCCGAAGATTCTCCCTGACCCGGACACGATTTCCGGATTGAAAAAAAGAGGCTGCCGATGAGTCGCGACGGGCTTATGTAACTCACGAAATTATTCAATCGAATTTAGAAAACAAAAAACAAAGTAGCGCACACTCTTTCCATTGAAGAGCGTTATGGGGGTCAGGAGGAGATTCGTGAAACTAAAAAGATTTGGGTGAAATGTCGAATGATGGAGGAACATTTCATGCGACCCACGCTTGTATTATAAATTCATCTAGACAGTGCCATTCGCTCAAATTATATAAAACTTATGCCCAATAAATCAACTCTCAACACCACACGGAAAAAAAAGAATTTGCGAAAATATAATAAATATTTGTCGTCGATAAATACAACTTATATAAATTAAATATATTTTCTTATACATATTTTTTTTTTCTGTGGGGTTATCCAGCTAAAATTTTTTTATTCTGTTGACAATTCAGCAGAGAATGATCAGATTAATTATTTAAGAAAAATATTCTCAAAATTTTTGCATTTTTGCAACTGTAGCCATTTTTCGGAAATATTTTTTTATGTCCATGGGAATGTTATTTCTGTCAATTTTTTAATTTCCTTAAAATTATAAAGTTATAACAAGACGCTGATTTATTTTTTGAATTAGATTTAATCTCTGAAAGTAAAGTACCGTGACTTGAAGCACGTCTTTTCGTTTTCTCGAGATATAATTAAGATATCTAAGTAATACCGATGTCCGATGTATCGATAAATTATGCAAAACTATAAGTGTACACGTACCAAAGATAGTGTTTGCCTATATATCTGTAATCAATTCATCCGGCAAGTACAATGTTTGACGGTATAAAGTGAATAATTAAATATTAACGAGATGCTCGGTGGAACAAGCGAATAGCTCACCAGTCAATGCCAGTATGACTTTTACGAGTTCTTCAAGTATCATTCGAAGCGCGTTAAAGCGTTAAAGGTGCGACAGTTCATAAAATTGTGTCGAGACATCGAGTGTCGTTTAGTTTGTACATGCATCGAAGTACATAATGTCCCTAAAATAATCAACGAAATAATATATGCATACATAAATATCTCGACATCCATTATATGTGTCTCTCTTAAAAATATATTGCACAAGTGAGAATAGACGTTCGAGAGCCATTGATAAATAGTTTATAATCCAAAGATATAAATAGTTTCTCACGCCTTCAGTTCTTAATCAATCCTTTCTTCAGTATTACTAGGAAGAAAAAAAAATAGGATTAACGATGTTTTCTGGACGAAAACGTTTAAATGTTCAAGAAAATAGCTTTGATTCGTAACCTAAAATCCTAAAATAAATTCAAAGTCACGTTTACCAAGGGGATTGTTACTCCTCTTTGTACCAATTTTATTTGTAATCGTTCAAGCATTGGAGCTTGGTTTGTTCAATTGAATTTACAATTTGAACAGTGTATGAAATATTCTATCCCGATATTTTAAGTGAGAAAAAATTTAAAATATTTTGAGCCATTGTGGTGTATGAGACATGTAACGAATGGTCATCGAGATAAACGCGTTCGGATTACCATGATTACTTCCGGTTTAGTACCAGGCTCGAGCAGCATCCAGTAGAAATGTTTCCCATTGAATTATACCAACGTCGTGTATGTATTTAATGTGCGTATGGGTAAAAGTTGTACAATTGCGCGTACGTATTCTCGGCACAACTTTTACTTTATAATGCCATCTCGACTCGTTTGGTTACTCTCACGATTTTTTTCGAGACATATAACACACACGAAAGTATTACATATAGGCAAGATAGGTGACGATGAACAGGTGTATGCAGTAAAAATAGGAAGTCAACTGTGTGTTCAACGTGAAAAAAGCATAATAAACCAAAAAATCATGAATCATCTTCATGAATATTGCCGCTAGGAGGAAAAATGATCACGGAGATTTGCACGATGATGTGGTCGGTGCTGCATACAAGACACTGACCGCTGCACGTTCGCATTTACATCGTTTATATATAGTAACCGCTTAAAAATGAATATCGCGGAATTTACGAGAGAGGAGAGAGAAAAACGATTGCATACATTGTGAACTGCGTTTCATTGATTTGTATATGAGTGATTATATTTAAAAATAGAGAGAATTACATAAATTTTGTTTTCACATAGATGAGTCTACAGATTACCCTCGCAAAATTTCACGATCATCGACTGACTGGTTTCACAGGTATATCTTCTTGAAAATCTCGAAAATATTTCCGTTGTATAATTTATCAAGCACACACCGGTTATTTAACGAAAATTACAAAAATTCTTCAAAATGAAAAATCTCATTGCAGCATATAAAAAATTGCAAGAATATTTTTTTTCACGGAGAAATTCAATTTTTTCAATTATTTACGTATAAAAAATTCTGGCAAATTTGCGTAAAAAATTGTCTGCAGTAAAAAGATCATAAAAAAGAACAATAATTTTTCTGAATATTTATATAGTTAACGATATTATTCTTTTCATTTGTTATTAATAACTTTTTAACAATGTCGGTGTTGAAACTCATTATGCTTGGGTGTCTTCAATGTCGTTGATTAAAAAAAAAAGGTTTAACTCATAGCGGGATCTACTACGATTCACAATTATTTTTACTTTTGGATGGGAATCTAAGTGCAAAACATCCTTAAAGTCTTAAATTATCTTGTAACTTTGAAATATGTTCGGCACATTTACAAGCTCTACTCAAAATTTCACTATATA
Organism: Rhorus exstirpatorius; assembly: GCA_963564615.1. NCBI lineage: Eukaryota > Metazoa > Arthropoda > Insecta > Hymenoptera > Ichneumonidae > Rhorus > Rhorus exstirpatorius. The sequence goes on along the minus strand of OY751316.1, from coordinate 27,092,386 downwards.
CCCAATGACGACTCTACAAGAATTTAGACTCCCCGAACAAGCCTAGAAAATAGTAACTCTACCACGAAAACATACGTACGTATAGTTATACGTGTAATTACAACATAGGACGTTTAGGCTTCATTCAAATATCGTGCTGAACGTTTCATTGTGTATTAATAGATATAATATAAAATAGGGTAATTCAAGTAGTTCGCTGTGCTGTGTGCATAATAACTTAATTGCATCCGAGAGTACACACTATTTCATCTCTTTGCGCCCCTAACAGTAAAAGTAACCGCACTCTTCCTCGTATGGACTCGAACGATCAACGAATAAGCGAGCATGAATACAACTTTCACTATTTCAAGGAAGTTAACGGTGGCGCCGTCACGTCCTCCCCCCCTCCGACCCCAACCCTCATCGCAAACGCGGTTATATCGTTCGAGCTTTCCTCAAGCTGTTATATATGCTAATTGAAGTTATCTCGTCATGCTGTAGATTATGAGACTCCTGTCGCTTCATGGGGAGGGATATTGAAAAAATTATTATCGAGCAAGACACGCCTGGGTGTTAGATGCAGACTGCAAGTATGGAAATTCGACTTTCGTGGCCGTTGTGTTGTGAGAACTCTACTAGCAGTTGATTCGTAGAGCTTCCTGTCATTTTTCATATATTTAAAAAAAAAAAATCTCTCAAGAGATGCATCGCAATGCCAGGACGAATTGTGAAGAATACAAGAGTGGCAATAGAGTGAGATAGAGATTTATCAATTTTAACCGCCTCTTTCCTTTTTCCCTGTCCCTCTTTTCTCAACCACCCTTACGCTGGGCATTCTTTTCGATGATGAACAAGGAAATAGTTGACGCAATGAAAATATATGTTTCTTCTGCGTTTCAATTACGGCACGATAAGTATCATAAAACTTCCGTTTAGATCATAAAAAATCATCGAAATCTTCAAAGTCTGCTGTTTATTAATTTTTAATTATCATATAGAAGCAAAGAAAAATGATATAAGCAGAGAGATAAAGCAAAGAGAAATTATTCCATGCAAGGTTGTATATTTTTAGTTTTTTGAGCTTCTTCATGATTTCATTTGAAACGACATTTCGATATTCAGTTATCCTTTATAGAAACCGCTTTCGAGTTGCTCAGAAAAGGGGCTCATGGCTTATTGTTTCATTATTATTTTCGAACGTTTTGTCATAATCGACAAAATAAAAAAAAAAAAAAAAACTTTCATCATTCTCATCGGTCTCGCGGCAATTTGAAAGGTCGTTACAAAATACGAGCTCCATAAATCGCTCGCAGCTACAGATACGTAAGACGCGAGCGCAATAACCAACGAGGATGATCGAGTTTTGCTGATGGGAATTTCGAAAAGAATCACGAGAGTTCAATTCCACGCCGTTAAAGCCATGCGCGCCGTCAGTCAGTCAAGTTTACGCTCGGCGCTTATTCGTCTTACTTCCGGTTTCGACGAGGAAAGTTGTCTACCGCCACGTGAGCTCTGATACTACTGCTGCTGCTCCTGCTGCTGCAACCAGAGAGAAAGTGTATCCACCAACTGCTCAATGGAAACAAAAAAGCAAACGAGCACTCGTCGCCATTTGCGCGACCTCGCGCACGACCCGCTACATGCAACGACCCGAGAGCCTCTCGGGTATCATCGTCGTGAGAATATATCGTCTAATCGACCGAGATGCGCTTCTCTTATCCGTAGAAAGTATCTTGCGGGGACAATTTGATTTTTTTGCCGTGAAACTTCATTTTTTCGAAAACAAAAGTATAGAAGAAGACAAAAAGAAGATAGGACGAAGCGCGTTGAATGCGCAGAGAAAGGTTAAAGCTTTGTGTATGCTTTAGTATCGGTTTAGCATATCGGGTCAATCGAGTACTGAAATTATGAAGAAAAAAAAATTCTTTCCAATTCTCAAAACTAAAAGTGCTGTTATTTTTTTTGTGATTCCATGATAGAGAAAAATAATCGGTGTACCTAAAAATCGTTAATAATGTGGAAATTAATGAAAATAAACTTTTCTGATAGACTTTTCAAAAATACGATCTGCAAGTTTCGTCCGAGTAATATATCTGTTTGTTCCTTTGAATCATCCTCTATGAATATATTCAATCTACTATATTTTATATACAAATTGATAGATCATTTTTCAACAACGAAAAAATGGTACTACTAATCGAGTTCGGTTCAATCCTGCAAATTTCCCTTTTGAAATACGACTTGTCAATATGAACCGACACGAGTTATTTTTCTACAAATAATTGTAATTTGTTTAAAATAAATATTGTATAGATGTTGTTCAACCTGGACTTACCTGCCTTGTCGTTTGAAAATATGTAAAAAAATTTATCGAATGTTTTTTTTTTTCAACTTGAACCGACGAAGCGGAAAATGTTTCAATTCAATTTTAGACTTCCGTAACACAGTTTTGTCTCCGAGAAACTCTGTACACGTATACACGCCAATATAGAGGTGGCTGGATACAGGACAAGGATTCATTTTTATTCACTCAACGTCTTAAAAAAAAAGTTTTTATATAAAAAAGAACAAAAATAATAAACGAGTAATAAAAAAAAATGTACAAAAGTAAACGACGAGGTCGTTTTCATCACACGAGTCGTACTAAATTTATAATATGTACAGTTGTCTCGATCTAATCGAGTCAGTGACATTCGAACATATATATTTATATTTATATATATATATTTGTTCATATATATATATATAAATATTTTTTTTTTTCATCTGTACGTGTTGGACTGAATTTTTACAATGAAACGCCCGTATACACATGGACATTGGCTGAAATTCGCTCATATCTTCTTTTTCTCGTTCGCACACAGAATAAAATGGTTTTATCAAACGTGAATAAATTTCATTGGCATTGAAAAAAATTTGTCGAACACAGATTGAACCGCTTCGATGCCAATCAAGTTTTCATGTAATTAAAAAAAAGGAATTTTTTTTTGAATGAAATAAATCCATCTTATTGGCGAGGATATATCGAAGCAACGATAATCATCATTCATCAAAGCTCGTCGCGTATACGCCGTGCAATCTCTTGGTTGGCGCATCATACCAATCAATAACCATGATGATGTTCATGTTGCGGCGCGGCGACCCAAACTTTCTCCCACACGGGTTTCCACACTTTCTTCCACTGAGGCACCTGCACATCCTTCCAAACGGGCACCCACTTGCTCTTCCACTCGTCCCTCCACACCTGTTCCTTCTTCGTCACCCAGACCTGTTGCTTCTTCGGTACCCACACCTGCACCGATTTTTCCTGCCATTCCAATTTTTTGTCCTTCGCCCAAACTTGCTTCTTCACCGTTTTCCATATCTGCTTCCACTCGGTTTTCCATTCGAGCTTCTTCTCCGTCGACCATGCCTGTTTCTTCTCCGTACGCCAGATTTTCTTCCATGTTGGCTTCCAGATGAGCTTTTTCTCGGGTGCTTGGGGGCGCTCATAGCTGTATCCACCGCCACCCTGATCCCATCCACCACCGTGACCGTCCCCGCCACCGGATGGTCCTTGCCAATCACCACCACCACCACCTCCTTGCCAACCATTATGAGCAGGTGGACCATACGTATCGCTGACACTGATCCACTCAGGTACCCATACCTTTTTCCAGTCGGGTACCTGTATCTCCTTCCAAATCGGCACTTGTATCTCCTTCCACACTGGCTTATTGATCTTTTTCCACTCCGGCACTTGAGCCTCCTTCCAAATTGGTATCTGAACTTCCCTCCATACGGGCTTCTGGATCTTCCTCCATTCCGCTACTTTTGTCTCTTTCCATATTGGCACCTGAATCTCCTTATACGCCGGAACTTTGACTTTTCGCCATTCCTGCTTCCACTTCAGCTTCGATTCGGTTTTCCACACCTGCTTCCACTCCTCTTTCCACGTAAGCTTTTTCTTCCATTCGCCCTGAGGCTGATGAACGGCTGGTGGACCATAAGAGTTCGAGGGTGGACCGTAAGAGTTTGAGGGTGGACCGTAAGAGTTTGAGGGTGGCTCTCCGTAAGAATTCGATGGCGGAGCCCCGTAAGAGTCTGACGGTGCCGCGTAAGATGAGGAGAAAGAACCTCCGTGCACATCACCGGATTGAGCCGGAGCTCCATATGTGTTGGCGGGAGCACCGTAACTGTTGCTCACGGATGACAAGTGCGAATCTGGAACTCCGTAAGATGTTGCCGGAGGACCGTAAGATGGCGCTGGGGCACCGTAAGAGGGCGCTGGTGCGCCGTAAGAGGGAGCTGGCGCACCGTAAGAGGGAGCTGGTGCACCGTAAGAGGGCGCTGGTGCGCCGTAAGAGGGAGCAGGTGCACCGTAAGAGGGTGCTGGTGCACCGTAAGAAGGCCCTGGAGCACCGTAAGAGGAGGCTGGTGGTGTGTCATACTGGGGTAGTGGCGCCCTGGATAAAAATCAAGAATAAATTTACAAACTTGAAGAAACTTTATTCAATGTTAACAACTCCGTTGTTGGGTGAGAGACAACGGTTATAATCGACGTAAATATCGATCAAGACTAATAGCGTCGATGAGGCCAATTGAAGCGAAATAAATTTTTTTTTTTAAATGCACAAATCGAGGTGTGGGGCTACTAAATGCCGTCACAAATACCATTGTAATTTTCAATGAATTAAGGTGAAACTTGAAGGATATCATATTTAAATTATAAAATTTTACAATAGATAATAGAAATGACGATGTAATCATAGCAAGGGAAAATTCCCTGATGCCTCAATTTTCCGTTCAATGAGTCTGTAATTAATTAGGATATCTTACAGTTGCGTCCAAGATGCAACAAAGGGAGTGTGAGATAATAGTTGATAAATCACGAATTGGTACGACTTAAAATGCCTTTATCGTCAGTTGGTGCCTCTCCCTTAGCAGGCTTGGCCTTCAGGCACTTGAGCGTACCAAGGACGAGACATAAATTAGCATGTCATATTACAAACTTACTCTCGCTTGCTGACAGCTCTGATCGGATCGCCAAGAGTCGAAACGACCAAGAGGCACTCGAGTAGTACCTGAAAGTAAAAAAAAAATCATAATATATCGGAGACTTTCTTTCATAACGAGTAACCCCTCACTTGTCATTCCGTTATTACTATATCGTTCCTCACACACATTATGCATACGATGTACATACATGGCGTTCGTAAAATACTTTAAACGCCTTGGGTAATACGTTATGCGTAGATTGCCCAGAAGGCGATAACCCATACAGCTCGTTTACTCGTATCAAACATGATCTCGAGTCACTGTACTCCGTGTACGACTAGATAGAGAAATAAAATGACGGAGTAGCGTATACGAGGTATATGTGCGGGATGAAAACGAGAAGAATTTATATTTGCGAGGAAGGAGAAGATTCGTGAGTGTGATAGTGGAGGAAGATCGCGGTACCGGAACGAAAGTTTTACGTTAACGAGGGAACGTAAAATGGCTTCGGGAACGAGGTCGGATACCCCCCCTCTTTGACCGTCTACCCGCCACGTCTGTCTGTCTCCTTGCTATCCTCATCTTAACCTCGCGAAATCGCGATACCTATATACACACGCCGCGTTAGTTCCCCGACTCGAACGTGGTCCCGCGATTTCTCCCCCTCATCCCTCCTCGTTGAACCGCTTCGAGCGTTTGTTCGTCCCGCGGAATCAACCACGACGCTGCGAAACCCGTGTGAAAGCAAAATCTTTCATTCCATTTCTTCATATATAGTCTCTTTTATTTTTTGACGCGTCTGCGGGATGAACCGACACGTGGGATATATCACTTTTCACTTGTGATACCACGCTCCCCGTCTCCACTCCTCCTTCTTCGCGACTCTCCGAAGAATCTTTTCTCCCGCGAATTGTATAATGTATACGCTTATTGGCTTATTCTCAATTCAGATGAGAATATATATATATAATCTCCAGAAGGAAATTAAAATTTCGAGAAATCGCTTGTTCGAGAATCTCAAGAGTCGAAAATTATTTACATCCACGTAAGATTTCCAGATATTCGAGAAATTTTTTTTCAACGACAAATTGTTTATTACTTTAGATATTTTTTTTTATTGCTTCTTCATAGAGGAAGCTTTGTGATGGCGAACAAAAAAATCACGATTTTAATGCCAATGTGTTTAAAATCTCCCAAAATGTTGATAAAACATATTTTTAGAAAATATCTCGGTATACTTGTGTGTGTGTGTGTGTGTGTGTGTGTGTGTGTGTGTGTGTGTAAGCCCTGCAAAATTCAAACGTCTATACCTCGAAAACTACTAAAGCAATCGTGGGCAAAGTTTGCACACAACTCGAGCATATGAGACCTCCTTTATTTGTTAACCCTTTCGCCATAATCCATAACAGGTGTCCCATTCAACATGATTTTCAGAAATAAAAGCGTGCAAATTAGAAATTTGAAAACCCCACCTACTCGTAGAGGGAAAGAGAGAGAGAGAGAGAGAGAGAGAGAGAGAGAGAGAGAGAGAGAGCGAAAGAGAGAGAGAGAGAGAGAGAGAGAGCTAGATAAAATAATCAGGAAGCAATGTACAAATTTCTATTTTGCATGCTTTTTATTTTTTTCATAGCGGGAAAATTGAGACGATGGAATTTATTGAATCACATCGCAGACACATAAAGGACAGCGCTGCAATGATATTCGACAATATAATTTACTTGTTTCACCGATTTCAAAAGTTTAGAGTCCAGAATAACGTGAAAGTCCGCGGGCAGAAAATGCGCTGTGGGAAGTAAAACAAGCACATTTTATTCCCGCTATCTCGGAAACTCATAATGTGTTTATAGCCAGGGATAAAAATTTAATATTCCAATTATGGTTTTTAAGACTTTTCACTCGCCATATTTAAATGAAAAATCCTATATATGTAAAAAAGTTACTCTTGTACAGACGAAAGTATAGATATTGATCTTGACATTGACTCTAATAAATGAATTTTATAACTTCCAATGTAATTATGTTGAAAAAAAAAATTTCTACATTCACCAAAGGCTCTTTTTGGTATACCCCAAAGCTTGGTGGGACGCATACTCATATTTTTTTTAAATTTCTTAATTAATCTCCCACCTATAATACATGTCAAATCGCACGTAGTATAACGTAGTGTGGTGAACCGGTTGTCGCCCACACGTGGACGATGTGCTCGGGAGAAATGAAACAAAAAGATGAAAAAAATAAACGACAACGATTAAACAAAACAAAACAAAAAAAACACTCCGAGAGGCACTTTCACGTCACACGTGCAGGTATAGCGACGAATCCACGTGCATGTATATACGCGGCGCGTGGAAGGATGCTGCGAGTTGCATGGAGAGATAAAATGATCCCGCGATATATCTCATGTGCGCGATTGAACATACGCGGATATACACGACTTCGGTGTCAATGACATTTCGTTGCGGTGCATTGATCGACAATTTTCTTTCGTGCACTTTTGATATTGAGCGAAGCGTTCAAACGAGCTCGAGCAGACAAATCCTATACACCGATCAAGTTTCTACAAGAATTTTGCCGGTAGATATCGCAAATCATCAATCACACGTTGAGCCTCATCTCCTGAGTTGTTTTTACCGACGAGTCACGCGGAATTTCTCACACTCGAAACACGTCAATATAAACTCCCGTATAAAAATCGCGTACGAGTTTTAATATTTATTATCCGGGATTTTTTTTTCGACGTTAGTAGTTTTATTTAATTATTTAATACGTCTACATATTTAAAAAAGAATAACATGTAATCGTGTTCACTGACCAGGCAATACCGCATCGTGACGATTGTTTGCGGTTTACCGATTCTTTTTTTTTTCCTTTTTCTTTCAACTACAACAAAACTATACGATAAAACGATTCTCTATGCACAAATATGGAGAGAAAAATATCCGCGTTTTTGGGACTCCCCTGAATGCTCTTCTGACGAATCTTCAAGTCACGGCAGTGCCTTTTATAGGTGGTAAAAGTGTTTGGGGTTTCCCCTCATTTCGTACCTGAGTTACGCCTAGTATACAGTGCTGGCGATGAGCCCACCTGGGAAGACTTGGAATACTCCATAGACGAGGAGAACTCAGGTTTTTTTTTTCTTCCTTTCAGGTGGGGAAGATACCGAGAGCGCGTCGCTTCGTTTTAGTCTTGCTCGCAGGCATCATTTTTAATGGCACACATGTATATACATAAAGTTGTACAAAAGAGAAGAGGTTGCCGCCTCTTTTAGCGATGTCTCTCTCGCAAAGGCACGTTACAAGTGATGTTCTAAACGCTTTTCTTTTTTTACAAAACCACCGCGTGTCCGAAGAAATAAAGAAGAGAAAGAGGAGTTGGTGTGGACCTCACGGGGATATGGACATGGGGAGGGGATATGTCTGATAAATTGCAGTCTTATTCCGTAAAATTTCGTGGAGGTAAAAAGTTCTCTGGCGTTTCGGGTGATAATTAGCAATCTTATTTAATTAAAATGAACTGTGTATAACATAATTTGGCTTTCAATCATTGATCAATGATTCCGCATAGTCGAGAGACCGATGACGGGTGTGCCGTGAGTTTCTCGGGTCTCTCCTATTCGAGATTCGTCCCACGACGCTTCAGAATTTTTTTTACGATCCATCATGTGAACACATTTTTTTTTGCTGTAGTAGAGAAAATTTCACTTTAAAATGAATAGCATGAAAAAGTAGTCGGAAAATCATGTATGAGACCACGAATTTTCTGCCCTGCAAGAACAAAAATATGTGCTAATTTATTTGAATAACTGTCATGAAAACAAAAGCACGAAAAATTGTTCTTGATCGGGCTCTGTTAGTTATATATTTTTCTGTGCCATGTTTCTTAAGGGGGAAACCAGTTTAAACGGTTCGAAAAAACGACTTTTTTCTATTCCATAAATTTTTAGTAAAACTATTCAAGAATAGTTCAGTGCTGGAGCGCACAGTTTTTCTCAAAACGACTTTTTTTCAATTTGCGGGAACTCTAGCTCAAAAAATTATTGACCAATCGTTCTAAAAATTTGTGTGATGTTTCTTTATTCAATTACGATCGACATGATCTAAACTCTGGGATGCTAATATTGTCTTAAATATGTTTTTTATTGCAAAAAAGGTGCAAAAAATGGTGAAAAATCATATACTATTTTGTTTGAACACCCCTAAAACATGCAATATTCAACTTTTTTTATCGGAGTTTAGTTCATGTTCTTAAAAAATATGTTGTTAATAAAATAAAAAAACTGCATTAATTCCAAACGAAAATTGTGACTTCCACATTTCTCGCAAGCAACAAACTCTGATGCGGCGACCTTCCATGGGTAACAGCTTATAACTCGGCTATTTCCGGCGGAAATGATTTGAAAAAAATCCCAGATGTACTTAAAAACATTGATAAAATATTCTCTGAATTCAAAAAAATTCTAATTATTCCTTCCTTGTTAAAAAAAATCCCGAAAAACGCTAAAAAATCAGCCTCCTAAACTGGTTTCCCCCCTTAAGTAAAAATGAAATTTAATACAAACGGGACTCGTAATCGTTGGAAATGTCCAGTGATTTTTCGATTTTTCAAACATATATAATGCGATTTTTTAGAGGAGGACCGCTCGTTATCATTCTTATCGATTTATTTCCTCGTGTGCCACAAAGAGAAACTCAAATTTTGTAGAAAAGTGTAGTATGCTACTCCCATTTATTTGAAAATTGCATGGTGTTTTATATCTGGTTGGTACGCGTATATGAGATGCGCTTCAATGTCACAGTAAAGAATTATCATTATTATTATCATCATTACTATTATATTAAGGTAATGTAAGTCGCCTCGAGATTTTGTAATGTAACTCTCAGATAGCGAAAGTAAATTCAAGTACCGTTTTATATATATATGTGTGTATATTGATCAGTAAGGAAGGTTTACGTTTGGCTGTTATCATCGAAGAGAAATTACACGCATACCATCAAGCACACAGACTTGCCTGAGCAAACCAGATTACTGCTTCGAGACGGGAAGTGAATGGAATGAAGTGTAACATAGAGATCAATGTATCTTTTTCGTAATACCTAAATAATTTATTTCCTCTTCTCATGTACGTTACCATATAAAGAGAATATTTGAACTTTCTTTGACATTTATTCAAGATTATTAATCTATATATAGTAAGGATCTTCTTCCTGTACAAGACTGATTCTGTGCGTTTCAAAGTTCGAAGCGTGAAATGAATTTTTATACACTTTTAAGCTCTCGTTTTAATACACATATATTAAAACTAAAGTCTAAAAATAATAAAAAAAACGTCCATTTCATGTTGTTCATCGTAAATAAATATATGCATTCTGCAGGGCATTCCACGCGAATTCGATGTACGTCTCGCTGACCCCCCCACCTGGGATTACATTCATGATTTTTCAATAATGTCGTCGATAGTGAAACAAATCTTCAAATAAACTGAATATCTCACAGGAATATATGCATAATAAATGTAAAATTATTGACCGGATCTGCGTGGGTGAGAATGATTTTTCTTTCGAAATTTATGTTCAACAAGGTTGTCCAACGCATTTTCACAGCATTATCGCTTTCTTCGATACAAAAGAGGCGAGGACACTTCAACTGACTTTACTTCCCACCTGGATGCTCAGGAGAAAACTCGAAAACTTAAAATGCAACATAAACGCTTTGGTGATTCTTGTGATATCGAAAGCAGAGGTATTTCCGGCGTATTGGACGAAATTTCAAAAATTCGTAACCGTGTTATTTTTTATATTTTCAAGACAAATTTTCCATTCGATCCTTGACAATTGTTTTACGCCATTCAAGCGCATTATATACTCGGAATAAAACAACGTTTATTCGATTCGATTGGAATAACATAAATTTGATTGTATTAATCTCGACGGTAATTTAGTTCCTTTCATAAAAATAAAATTTAGCTTGATTTACACAAATGCTTGGATGCGAATAATTTTCTCGTCCTTCATTCCTCGTAATCGTAATTAATGGAGGAAAAAAATCGATGAAATTTTTAAGATCTCGCATAATGATGATCATGAAAATGCTTTCTCGCAGACGTATCTCTGCGTCGCGAGCTTCACACTTTCTTCCGTAATGATGGTGATAAAAAATAAAAAAATAAAAAACACCTTGAAAACGCACAAATTTCATCTCGCGGAACGTCCTCACATCCGCGAGACGTCAGGCGAAAATTTTTCTCTCTCCTCATCACGGCCGAGATAATGCAATTTTTATTCGCTTTCACCTTCAACGTTCGGATATAATATGTATATGTATATTTAACTGCATGTATCTAAAGTCAAACGTGGCGTTTTCTCACTGTTGCTTCATCGCAGCGGTACTCACGGGGCGAGACATGTAGCGAGATTTATAATGCGTTCGAGTTGACGCATTTCATCGTTGCGCAGCAATAAGGAGAGGGATAATTTTCGAATTCTAATTGCGAAGATTCTCTGCGAGAGTTCCTTGTTGAAGCAAGGGTGTATCAGTGACTCGCGATTTCTCTCTCTTTCAGGGTACACGAACTTAGCCGGGAGTGAAAAATAATAAGCGGTACGGAATTATGATAGATGGACGATCTGCGAAAATGCGACGGCATAAAAATAAGTCATTTCCTATCCTCTCTATACGAGAAAATTGAATTTATTTCACTTAAATAATTTTTTTTTTTTTAAATATAAATTAAAGAAAATCTATGCAGCCAAGTTTTAATTATAGCCTCCCCCAACTATATCGAGGGCTTAGGACCAGAAAGGCGTAACCCACAAAAAACGGACTATACTGCCATAAGGGCGTATCCCCAACTTTAACACGGAAGTTCCATAAGAGCAAAATTAATCAGCCTACAGCCAGAAGGGCGTAAGCCCACACTACAATACTGCCAGAAAGGCGTAAGCCACGAAAAATAAAAAAAGTGGCTTACGCCCGTCTGGCAGATCATTCATCATTTTTTCCCGGATTTAAATCGCCTGATTACAGCCAGACGGGCGTAACCCTCTTTTTTTTATTTTTCGTGGCTTAAGCCTTTCTGGCGGATAACCGGTTAATTTTTTCCGAATTTCGATCGTCTACTTACTGCCAGAAGGGCGTTACCCCAAAAAAATTGAAAACGTGATGTGTGTGTGTGTGTGTGTGTGACGTGTGTGTGTATAATTATCAAAATTTTCGAATTTTTCAAAATTTTTAAATTTTAAAATTTTTCAAAATTTTCAAATATATCGAAATTTTAAAATTTTTCAAAATTTTCAAAATTTTCAAAAATATTTGAAATTTAAAAAATTTTTTTAAATTTTCAAAGGTTTCAAAATTTTTAGAGGTTTCAAAAATATTCACCATATTCAAAATTTTAAAAAATTTTGTATATGTTGAATATTTTTAAAAATTATGAAAATTTTAAAACCTCTAAAAATTTTTAAACCTTTAAAAATTTTGAAAATTTTGAAAAATTTGAAAAATTTTGAAAATGTCGAATATATTTGAAAATTTTTTAAAAATTTTCAAATTTTGGAAAATTTAAAAAATTTGAAAATTTTGAAAATTTTGAAAATATTGAAAATTTTGAAAATTTTGAAAAATTTGAAAGTATTGAAAATTTTGAAAATATAGAAAATTTTGAAAAATTTTTAAAATTTTGAAAATTTAAAAAATTTAAAATTAAAAAAAAAATTTTTAATTTTGAAAAATTTTTAAATTTCGAGTATTAACTATAGCAACGACTAAATATGCGCATGCAACCATTTTGAAAATGGTATATTTCGTTTTTGTTTATATTTCGCATTAAAAAATATTAGCAAATAGCGAATAGTTTCCTGACCAGCAACTACCGAGTTTTTCTGACCAGCAACTCGTCAGCCTGCCAAGACTGGCACTGAACAGATTTGCGTTACACACCTAGTCTGGAACTCGACAGTTTACTGGCCATCAACTGGCCAGAAAGATGGAAAACTGGTCAGCATCTTACACACATCAAGTTTTCAATTTTTTTGGGGTAACGCCCTTCTGGCAGTAAGTAGACGATCGAAATTCGGAAAAAATTGACCGGTTATCCGCCAGAAAGGCGTAAGCCACGAAAAATAAAAAAAAGAGGGTTACGCCCGTCTGGCTGTAATCAGGCGATTTAAATCCGGGAAAAAATGATGAATGATCTGCCAGACGGGCGTAAGCCACTTTTTTTATTTTTCGTGGCTTACGCCTTTCTGGCAGTATTGTAGTGGGCTTACGCCCTTCTGGCTGTAGGCTGATTAATTTTGCTCTTATGGAACTTCCGTGTTAATGTTGGGGATACGCCCTTATGGCAGTAAGGTAATGAAAAGTCGAAAAACAGTGGGTTACGCCCTTTTGGTCCTAAGCCCTCGATATGATCAGCCAAAATAAATCCATGAATAAAAATATTCCATTTATTATATGTTGGGAGTGACGAGGCTTCGTATCTTAAATTTCTCCAGCACGGCAGTCGATCGTTATATTATAAGCTTGCTTTATGAGTGTTCCCTTGATCTTGTACTGCCTGAGGCAAGCCTCTTGACGGTATGGGTCTAATCAAAGGGATTACACGTCCGTTTGATCTTTTTCTATCTTTTGCCTATATCGGTGTGAAAACGGTCCCCTATGCTTTGCGGGTTGGCACATTATGTATATGCCAGAGTGGCCGGAGAGCTGTATCGCGGAAACGGACAGTAAACCTGTGCCTCGGTCTGTAGCGGTGAAAGCCCTCATTATATATATATATATCAGTTCCAACTAATCCAACTATCAATGGTATAATCGTCGCGACGTGTTCTGCCGCTTATTACACAGGCTACTGGCCAAGCTTAAGATACTGATCTATATATGTTATTTCTTCTTTTTTTACAATGAGTCAAGTACCGGATTATACAAGATGTAGATAAGCGGGGAAAAATTGATAAATTAAATTGAAACGCGAAAGTTCGTTCGAAACAAATCCAACTGTATTTGGATTAACGCATGATACGAATGGAACGAATATTATTTACATATCACGTAAAATATAAAATATACTTGGCCAAATTTCACATTCCCAAATTAGCAATATAATAATTATAATTTTATCCAAATGAATAAAGTAGTTCGATACAAATTTTGACTCAATAAAAATGGCCTTTTTTGTGCGATAAATTCGTCTTTTACTCAATTCAATGTTTAAATTATTTGATATATTTTTACTTCAATGGTCATTGATTTATTTACAAAATAATAAGATTGTTTTTTAAAAACTGTCAATGGAAATTAAATGAAAAAAAAAGTCCAGCCGCCACGTCGTAACGAGTTTTACCACTTGGATGATTCGTAAAAGGACGTTTCAAACAGCAGTGGTTATTCGATTTTATGGGCTCCGGCAATTATACATCTAGTAAAGCTACATCCTCGATGCAATTAGGATGCGCATACGCAAGAGAGGCACTTGCAAGACGACGTTTTGCCAGTTTAGAAATCGTCGTCATACTCGCGTCGTTTGGAGTTGTTCCGATAGCACCGTCGGATTAGTCTTGTACAGTGCTCGCGTCGCGTGAATGTCAACGACCTGCATTTATTTGTGCTTTTTTGCTCCTTCCTCCCTCCCCCCCCCCCTACTTTTGTATGTATGTGGCTCGACTACTTCATCTCACTTTCCGTAAAGAATTTTAACGTTTCTCCCGATGATGGATATTTTATCCGCGACTGGTGTACGTTGAATTTCTTTTTAAAAATAAATTCATTTAATTTTTCTCGCACTTTGCGACGATAGAATACAGCCAAATGTAAATAGTTTCGCGCGACGCAGGGGCTTCAATTTGAAAAGTCGGAAGAGCCACTTTGACTTTCACGATTCTCTCATAGCACAATATGCGAATATGCTTCAGGGCCTTGATAATGAATTTCCTGTACTCGTCATCTGCTCGCCTGATGGCTCTCTCGGGACGGAATAATACGACTTTCTTCCCGTCTCAATTCATAATTTGTTTAATAATAAACTTCGTGGCTTGCAGACAAAGACATAGATGTATATTTATATAATTAACAATGTATCAGTGCATTCGTGTATTCTTCATTGTATGCGGGTATGAAGGATCGCAGCGTGATTGTGCGCACATTTGTGGGTGGCTGTGTGTGCGCACATGTATATTATGCATGTATATCTATCGGATAGAAAGCATGGGAGAGGTCAGTGTTTCAGTTTCTCGTCTGAGCATCATCCCATACATATCTTTTCCACTTCAGGAAGTGAAGCTAAAATGTATATTTAGTGACGAGCACTCTGTAAAAGATCGGCTAATACCGTTATTTCGTGTCAGATGGTTCTCGCTTTTGCTTCCACACGAGCCCGCATTATTAATTCTATATGGCTCGGGACGTTTTTCTTCCGCAATAAAAACTTATGGATTACGATTTAATTGTTACCTGCATAATATTGTTACCTCGAAATTGACTTTATTTCGAAAAATTTGAACTTTTTTGTCCAACTCAGGCATAGATCAATGAATAAGTTCGTTGACGATCCTTTAAAATCGAAAAATTCGTTGAACATTTAATATTGATTTTTTTTTCTCCGATAACCCAATACACGGGTTATTGTCTATAATTCTGTAAATCAATTTTTTTGTTTCCTCGATTGAACAAACATCGCGATGCTGTTTTTGTCATTCCAACTTTCATATACGAAGTATCAAAAGCATGCGGAAGAAGAATCACAAGAGGGAAAGAGAGAGAGAGAGAGCAAAATCTCAACGTTAACATGTAAAAATGTTACCAATCGTCAAAGGTCTTATTGTATGATGTGACTTTGCACTTTCGATCGCGATACGAAGTCTCTCACCTTTACGTGAGAATTAGATATACCACTTACGTTTGTCGAGTATTAGATGACCGGTTGAAAGAAATGAGCAGAGTAACAGGTAAAGAAAATCGAAAGTATCTCGTATGTATGAGCGAACAAAAGGGAGATTGTGAAAATACGAAAAGCTTAAGCAGAGATTAGAACTTATAAAAAAAAAATGATTCTCCGTCTGTGCTAATGCTTTTGTCATGTTTCGCGCTTGAATGTTAATAACGATTTTTTTTTATACACCAAAATATGCTATTTTGGCTGGTTATATTATTATTCGATTACGTTTATAATGGAATCATCCTTCAGCGTTTCGTGCCAGCTTGAAACAAACTAATGTATTATCCATTTTTTTTTGCGTCACGAAATGCACGGATTACCGAATTATAATTCACGATAGGGGAAATAAAGAATGCGTAGGAAGAAAGTGGGAAGCTATACGTATATTTTATCGATCGCGTCCTCCCCCTCTCGTATGTAATTCGTCTTTGCTGTAAATTCTTGACTCGCCACTGCGTATATCCATCTGCATGTAACAATAATCACGATGCTGCGACCGTAACGTCCAACTCGAAGACGAATAAGAACCAGATGGCAAAACGAACGAGTGAGGCACGCCTCGATTTCGAGCGTTGTCTCTGTTACGTGACGAGAAGAACAAGCTACATCGACATGTCAAATAACCGCAAGAAGTTATACTCGACGAGCTAGAATGTTATACATCTACTTGAGTATATATACGGGCGTGTATTGTCGTCCGACCTATGCGACGATTCGCATAAAAACAAAAACAAAAAAATGAAATTTCGCATTCGTTCGTTCGACAGAAGCGTTTCGAAAGATAGTTTAAGATGTAGATAGAGCAGCGAGCAGTTCTTTTTTATTTTATATAGAGAAAAAGAGGATAAATTCACGCGATGGTGTTACGATAAGAGAGAAATGTCACTATAGTGGATAATATATATATAACCGCGAGTCTTGATTACGAAAAGAGGTCGTGGTGAAAAAAAAAAACCGTTCTTCGTGAACGGGAAAAAAATTTGTGTTGGATTTAAAACTTACAACGCCTGTGGTCATGGACTTTCAAACGAATTTTTGATTGATACAATTTAAAAAATTCGTTTGTTCAACAATGATTCGCTTGAAACGACCAAAATATGTTTGAAGAAATCGAAATTTTTGTTTCACTAACTAGAAAATTCGTTTTGAACGTCCGTGATCTCAGGCGTTGTGAATCCAACAAAATTTTTGCAAGGAAAAAAATCTTATGATTAAAAAAATGCCCGTGAGATTTTTCCTTGTTACTTATCTATATGTTGTATTAAATTGAAAAAGAAATTCTTGAAATCGAAGAAACATTTATTTCAATTTACTCCAAGACGTTGGCTGCGACGAAAGACGAGAGTGGGAAAAAAGAATAATTTCTTCGAGACGAAAGAAAAAAAAAAACAGTTTGAGCAATAATTGCGAAAGTCTAAACGATCGACGCATCACTATAAACGCGTATTGTGTGCACCGTTGACCACGTAATACGCTGCTAGGAATTTATGGGGGATCCATATAGGACAATCGTGCACCTCATACGAATTAATAGAGAATATTTATGACCGTAGATTTTATTATATGTCTCCTTCGGCTGGGTTGTCATTGTATTTCGCTCGGATCACGAATGAGGAAGCGTTGACACGTTAAACGATGCCCGAACTGTTGTAGCAAAAAAGGATTTGGAAAAAAAATTCCACACGCATCGATTATTCTTTGTTTGATTTAACGAATGTGTAATCAACACAGATTAAAATCATATTTAAAAAAAAAAACACGAAATTCATAAGACCGAACAAAGGATAATTGACACGGCGATGCCTGAGATATAATTTTTCGATTAAATTCATAATCTGAAATTTGTATTCTCGTAATTTAATCGTTATTTCGGTAATTTGATAATTCGCTTGAAAAATATCGATACTCGACGAAACCGCGACACTGCATGCATCGTCTTAATCAGGAAAATTCACCTTTGGCTCGACGACGATGCTCACGGACAATTTTAATTAACCACAAACTCGAATAATTTTGTTCGTATACTGCTCGCACATCTAATCGCTCTCACTAATCTGATGCAATGAATTACGCTCGCACATAGCCAAGCTGCAGCAGAGTGGAGAAGAAAAAGTGCAAGTAAAAGCTCGCCGAACTCGTTTCACGTGTGTGTGGTCTCTCAACGACATTGAAAACATTCAGTCGTTTTTCATTACTTAATAAAAATTTATTAATGGCATTGCTGGGTATGTATATATTTTTGAAATTTATTTAATTTCTTACTTCACGAAATTTACCAAAAAATATATCCTCGTCCATACCTTTTTTTTTTTTCTTATATTGGCACAGCAAAATATGTCACTTTCGATATATTTATTACGAACTTTCACGATTTTTTTGCATCATTTTAATAATCTCTGTCCCTTTCTCTCTCGAAAAAAAAAATGAAAATACTCTTGCAATTTCAATGACGAGAATTTATATCGCATATGCAATAGAGTGACCCGAAAAAAAAATTATATATTTTGTTTCGGGTTACCCTACTGAATGATTCATGATAGTAAATTAACGGCGCAACCCACTGCGTGGGATCATAAAACGATATTTCGCATGCTAAGAGAGAGAGAGAGAGAGAGTATCGAGAAGACGACGATATTTCGTATCGATTGGAGAATTCCTAAAATTATCGAATAATCTCTCTAATTTAGAATTCCAGGACTTCAGACCCATCCTGTGACCTCGATGGAAAAAAAAAATTCTTTACAATTCTAGAGAGAAAGGAGACCGGGCGGGCCATCTGAAATGATGACGATATCATCTATGTATCGCCAGATAAAAATTTGAAAAAATTTAATGAAGCATATGCACGACGAGCCTCTATAAATATGTCAAAAGTTCCAGGGGAATTTGTAAAACATTCGTGAAGCTACGCTATATTAATAATATTTTCGCCAAGTGCAAACTCATTTTTACAAGCAAAACATATTATATTGCCGAATGGCGATCGATCGTTCAGGAAGAAAGATAAAAATACAAAATGTGAAAATCGCGTCAAATAGCCCCGGTCTCATGTACATTATCATACGAGCGAGAACGAATAACTTGCCTATACCTGGTTTTTATATTCTCTACAGTCGACCACTTTCACCGAATTCGTTGCGTGCCCTCCAAAAAAAAAATGCAAAATCCTGGAGACAGGAACGGCAATGAGAAAAAAAAAAAAAAAAAAAGAAAAATATTTTCAAAAAGTTGAAAGATGTTGATCTCGTACATCCTATGAATACATGTTGTCTGTATGTATGATATTAAGATAAAAATTTATAAATTTCGCGTCTTTTTGCACACGATTCAGGCACTTTCGCCTCGCTCTTTAAAATCATTCCTCATCATAATATGAAGATCCTGCTTCTTCCGTCTTACATTAAAATTATTTGCAAATAAATATATGTTCAGCTCATAAATCATTGAAATAAACTCGTGTTCGTAAATTATCAACAAGCCAAAGAACGTATTTTTCGATACGCGCGGTTAAAAATTTGCGAGATCAAAGTTCACGCAACGTTCAAGACTTTCTTTCGATTAACTTTACGGCATTGTTTCGAATGAAAATCTGTTTGAAAATCCGTTGGATAATTAACGGAACAATTAGTAATTACGAATAATTTGGTGAACAAATGATTGGGCACTGATTATAAAAGGATATAATTATTTTAAATTAGCGTTGATGATTTTTATTTTTTTTTTTTATTTTTTCATTCAAACCGTGACTATAATTCATGCATGCCGAAATCTTTACGTCTAATATGAACGATCATTGATGCAATGACTACTCAATTTCGTCGCAAAACATAATTAAATACCATTGACCACTCCTCGAAATAACACCTCTCCATGGAATGAAGCATATAACGTAAAAAGACCCTTTCACTCCCATCTATGACGTCTATTGCGTAACTCAAATGTCTGCAACCCAAGGGACCAAAATCTAAAGAATAAACATCTATTACATAAAATTTCTACACGCATAGAAAACCACCGCGCGGTACAGAGATCGAAGAAAACGAAATTTCTATCCGGCCCTCCATCCTGACAACGAGAAATTTTCGAAGCTGTATATAACGTTCTAGAGAGTATGTCTTTCAAAAATAAGAAGAAAAAAAATCATTGACGAGTTCGTCGAACAAGCAGAGAGACTGAAAAGTTGGTACTCGCGTAACGTGCAAACAAAAGGAGAAACAAAAATTCAACCTTTGAGCCTTTCACGAGTGAGCGAGACGGAGAAAGAAAGAGAAAGAGAGAAAGAAATTTAAGACAAGTTGGCACTTGGCATGAATCTGTTGATCTATGGGATATTCGGTGCTCTGGTACTTGTTTTTCGCTAATTAATCTCGACGCGTTTAACGCCGATCCTCTCTCTCTCTCTCTCTCTCTCTCTCTCTGTCCTTTGCTTCGCAGACGATCGAAACTCGATCGTTTACTTTCGGTCTCAGCTGCGGTGATAGCCCCGAGGGCATCTACTCGACTTTCTACCAAACGCACTTCTCTCGGTGTCAAATAAATGAAAAATGTCAGTCAAATATACGTAAAAAAGTTGAAATGAAAATTTAAAAAATATTTTTAAATATCGATAAAGTTTATTAACGATGATATATGTGCATATGCTGAGCATAAATGAAGCGAATGTTATCGGAATTTTAATTAATTGTATTTATGGAATTCATAAATTGGGGTCAGTCCTATAACATTAGTATACGGAAGTATCTGACATATCGAATTGACGGGATGAGGCATCAGCGAGGATTTAAAGAAAATAATAATAATAATAATCATCATCATCATCATCGTACGTATTTTGTGATGAATAAAGTTACGAGATTGGGCTACATGGGATGAAAATTTCGCAATAAATTTGCTGGTTTTTTTCTCGAACCAGCGAAACTCGAACGATCATGCAGAGAAATAGAATGTATAGGCAGCGGCGAGGCACAGCCTCCTTTCACGCGCTTTCCATAGTGTCACGCAGAAATTCCAACATGAGTGCGGCAAACTTGACCTTCGAGATGTGAAATTTTTTGAATATTTGACGATAGTTGGACGTGACGAGAGAGCTCCTAGACGGGGAAGAGAGTTTTTTTCCCTCGATTTCACAACGACAACGATCGTATTTGGTCTTAGCATCTCTCATTAATCGCCAAATTCTTTCGCAAATTTTCATAATCCGTGAAGAGGAGCACTTTTTTTTGCATAATTTGGGAGCGAGGAATTGAGTCTTATATCTCTATATCATCTCCGTTATTTTAGGCATATACCAACTTCAGCGATGAGTTCATTATTTTATTTTTTCAAATTTCACGGTCACTTTTCATCTTTAAACATTTTGTGAATATAATTAATTTAAATATAAAAAATGTGTAAGGATATATTGGGTATCCAACGTTGTAGATCCGATAAAAGTTCAACTATACGTCTTGGTATATCGCAATCGCGAAATAAAAATTTAAAAAAATCAAAATCCACACGAGACATGCTCGTAAAATCGAGTTTCAAGAAAAGTATTGCCACAAAATTATGAACCGAGTAATGAAAATCAATTGTCAGTTATACACGCAAAACATTCACGAATTGCTCAATATATTTATTTTTTACGCCGGAACATTCTTCCGTCAACTCCGGAGCAATATTTTAGGAAATTATGGATTTCAATAGGTTAAACTTATTACTACCACTTTATAGTCAGTACACCTGTCACGTTTAATGCAATACAAAATTTAGAAGTATTTCAGTAAAACAATTTAAAAAGAATCTTCGTTATCGTTATTGCTTTGCTACTTGTCTTGCTCATAAATGGTAAAATTTGTAGCTCGGCAAAATTAAACAAGCACACGGGTCTATTCACGGTAGCCTTGGCAGTAATTTGGTTTGATAAACTATCTGGTTGCCACGCTGAGGCGATAAACGTGCGAGCGTACGACAATGATTAGATCAGCTTGGATAGTAAACTTGTAGTTTAAAATCTTTGGATTAACATTTGAAATCTACGAGCTCAATAATATTAGATGTAATTTCATTCCAACATAAAAATTCTCGTTCAACATTCAAAGAAATAGAGTATTCCGATATTCGAGAAAAATGCATTATCCAACCTTACAAATACTTTTTTATGATAAGACAGTGATAAAAAAATGTGCATGATTGAAAGTACAATTATGCGAAAAAAAAAATCTACAATAAATGATTGCAAGGAATTTCATTTTTTTTCGACCAGTTTTTGTGTCGTTTTCCGATATGAGAAACTTTTCAATTTATTAAAAAACAATTCTGTTTTACACTATTTTATTGTAGAGAAAATACAGATTTATCAACGAGATTAGAATTCGGACTAAAATCTAAGTGCAAAGTCGTATAAAGATATCCGAGAGCGAAGCAATATTGATTCAGATAAGTTTGTAATCTTCTATTTCTGTCAATAAATACGATTGGGTGATGAAGATTGATTTTCCACGTTCCTTCTATGTAATCAACGAGATCATCGTCCGATTTTTTCCCCTACGACCCGGATCGTTGTTTCCGTTACTCAAAGTTTCAGTCGATATTGTGGAGTGTCTCGTGTTCGACGAACAACGCTATAATCAGCAATGCTCTTACGCGGAGGATTCGTTACGATCGTGTGTCTGCAATTGCTGATCTTCGCTGATGGCTTTTTTCACGGTGAGAGAAAGAGAGAGAGAGAGAGAGAGAGAGAGAGAGAGAGAGAGAGAGAGAGAGAGAGAGAGAAAATTGGTTCATTGTATACCTACTAACTGCCAATAACTCTTTAAGCGACGGTATAATTTTTATTTTTATTTTACTTTATGCAATACACGAAATCGGAAAGTGGGACGAGATCCATTTTTTTCAGATAATTGTTATTTCAAAAATTGTCTGACCATAGAAAAAATTTCAAAAAATTATCTTTCTCATCTGTGCAATTAATTATTGTCAGGAATAAATATAATTAATTTCAAAAGCACCCCATCAGCTGCATACATTCCTGTAGAATCTCGGATCGTGATCGTGTATATAAATTATAATTACGCGCCGGCGACTAGAATTACAACAGGTTTTCTCTGTTATATGGTCTCGTCATGCGAGTAGATAAATCGAATTGTCAGGAGTAAATAAAAATAAAATTTCATTAATAAATCCGAGGAGCATTGCTCCTCCTACATATATATTATACGCATTGCACAATCTTGATGTTTGCATACGAGAATTCCCAAAGAAGGAGGTAATGTTTTTCTTAATTTTTTTTTCTTTTCGTATTAAACACCGATAAAGTGAAATGGATTTTTTTGATACAAAAAAAAACAAACAATTTAACGGGGAATTGCACAAAGTTGTAAGAGAAATATGATGCAGTTTTATAATTGGAAATTACAGTCGAGGGAAAAAAAGGTTTCGGTGACACTCGACAAGAATGGGGATACGTAACCGTGCGCCCGAACGCTCAAATGTTTTGGTGGCTCTATTACACGACTTCCGAAGACGTAACGAATCCAAACGATAAGCCGTTGATCATATGGCTACAAGGTGGACCCGGTGCATCCTCGACGGGTTACGGCAATTTTGAGGAACTTGGACCTCTCGATTTGGATTTAAATCTGAGAAATTCTACATGGGTAATGATTTTACGCTTTATAGGAACCAGAAGAGCGTCAATGTCATATGATTTTTTTTTTTTTCGTTAATTGACCAGTGTAATTATTTTTAGCTGCCTGACTTTTCGATATAATTACGTTATCAAAAAAAAAAAATGACAAAGTATTCTCAGTATCCCCAATAACGTGAAATGATCGAGAATCGTGATTCGAAATTTGAGAAATTCTTGTGACTATTGAGAGATAAGATATATAACATAATTATCAGATTGACACTTGAGAAGGAATACCGGCACGTATAAGATAGGAAGATATTCTTAGCATCGGAACAATGCGTTTATCATATCCTGTCAGATTTTATACGTCTGATCTGAATCAATTGTACGATATAAACAGAGCAGCTATATATCAAAGTTTTTTTTATCAAATATATTCTTTCGCAATGGAGATCATTTCCTCATGGGATATTAATGACTCGTAACTCATAATTGACTTTATATTTTTGTCAATCACTCGCCAATCAGGTGAAGGATTACAATGTGCTATTCATCGACAATCCCGTGGGTTCTGGATACAGCTTTAGCGATAAGTTTTCGGGCTACGCCAAGAACAATGCCCAAATCGCGTCGGATCTTGTCGAATGTATGAGGGGATTTTTCGACCAAATTCCAGAATGGTTGCCTGTACCGACCTACATAACCTCCGAGTCTTACGGTGGAAAAATGGCAGCAGAGTTCGCTCTTGTCTGGGAAAAGGTGGAAATTCATGCATATAAGCACCGTAAATATGGATCGCGGGCTGACTTTTTTTTCGTCTCATTACGTCGGTTGTACATTATTATAATGCACAGTCGAATTCCCTCTTGTAAAAAAAAAAAAAAAAAACATGTCACCAAATGTAGATCGAATTACGAGTACATATAATGGAACCCCTCTAGACGCATTTTGTTGAGCTGTTCGTGTTCAGTTCTGAATTTAAAAATTTCTACAAGAAGTTGCGTTTTTTTTTTTTAAATGAAACAATTATTTAAATAATAGGTAGTTCTCTTCATCCAATTTCTATATAGACCGATTGAACTTTTCTTTTCATTCGATCAGAAAAGTATTTCAAGCAATCTCTGATTTGAAATTTTGGATACGATTTTTTTTTTTTTAGCAAAGCAAAAGAACATGACAGAAGTCTATTCCGACTTTTGAGGGTAGAGCCTCTGTCCGCGAATCTGCTCAGATGAAACGACTTTGTTTTGTTCCTTTCACCTGTTCTGGTGTACTATGTATATGCGCGATTAATGAATTTTCAAATTCACCGTATTAAAGGAGCAAAAGGCCGGAAACATCAAGAGCAATTTGCAAGGAGTCATGCTCATTGATTCGTGGATCTCGCCAATCGACTCCGTACTCTCTTGGGCAACCTATCTTCTGAAGACCGTGAGTCTTGTACACTGTTCAATTTTTTTTTTTTTTTCTTTTCCATTTCTCATCCCATATACGACAATTTTATTCCTCAATTTATTTCCAACTTCATGGACTATATTGATTATTTGTCTAATTTTTTTAATCAATCGCGCGTAATTAATTATTTTCTTAGGGTATGGTAGACACGGAAGGTTTCAATGAAATCGAAAGAGCCGCGAAGCAAACAAAGAATGCAGTGGAAGCGGGTGAATGGTCCCAAGCAACGAATCTGTGGGGTTACACGGAAGGAGTGATTCTTCGAATGACGGGAAACATAGATTTTTACAACATTTTGAACAAAGTTTCTTGGAGTGAAGTAAAATCGTCGGTGTTTCAACCGATCCTATCGTCGGTGAGAATCGGTCTCGATGGCCGCGATTCACGTCTGAACAGTCTGATGAACAATGAAGTGAAGAAAGCCCTTAACCTAGAAGAAGACGTTACTTGGGGATATCAGAGTAGCACGGTTTTCAGTATCCTCGCTGGTGATTTCATGAAACCCGTTACAGATAAAGGTACGAATTGTGAAGAAGGAAAAAAAAAAAATCGCGCAATGATAAGTTGCTTTTCTGCGATAAGCGAATGAGAAATTAAATTGATTGATTCGATGATTAATTAGATTAAAAAATAATTAGTAAGAACAATTTGAAAACAAAAGAAAATACTTTGTGTTATTTATATTCGAACGATATAATGGACATCGATAATTCTATAATTGATCGAATTTCTTTTGTTTGAAAATTCAGTCGAACGTTTGCTGAACGAGACCGACATCGAGGTGTTCATTATCACCGGCCAATTGGACCTGATAGTTGCAACCCCAGGTAATAACAGCCAATAACTCATCGATTTATCTAAATTCTAGCATATAAATTCCGACATAATTCATCGCTTAAAATACATCAGCAAAAATCGTCTATATTTATTAACGAAAATGTTTCTCGATGGGGAAAAAAAAAATCGCCGTCTCGCGCAACAATTTCGCGTGAAATCGCTCGGCTGTCTATCTCTCTCATATCCCGATGTACGACACGCAGGCACTGTTGCGTGGGTCGAAAATCTCAAGTGGAGAAACTCGACCGAATGGCACAAAGCACCCAGAAACCCATTTGTCGTCGACAACGTGATCGAGGGTTACGTCAAGCAGTACAGAAACATGAAGATGTATTGGGTCAACAGATCTGGGCACATGGTCAGTACATTTTGTTCAATTTGACAATTTGAAAAAAAAAAAACAAAAAATTTTGTTAAATCCTTGAGTCGTTATGCGCACATCGGGAAAAATTGAATTCATTTTATTCAAAAGTGCAATGCGCTGAAAACTTTTCAAAATTAAAAATTTATCGAATGAATAAGATGAAAATTTCAAATCGCACAATTGCAACTTCAATTGAATATTTTTTGTTTCTCAATGAAATTATTCTTATCATTTGTTTAACTTGAAAAAAAAAAATGTGATGAATGAAATAAATTTGGTTTGAACTAAATGATTATTTTCGGTGTATGAAGCGAGTTGGATTAAATCAATCGGTTTTTGTTGCCTCGCTGTGTCGCAGGTGCCGAAAGACAACCCTGCGGCGAACGCGGAGATACTCAAACATCTGACGGCCAACGGGAAGCATCAACGAAATTAATGAAAAATATGTGAAACTCTACTTTTTTTTTCTCATGATCTCTGATAAATAAAAAAAATGTACGGTGTATCGAATAAACGACGATAAACAAATTCGATTTATCAGATCATTGATTGCAATTTATTGTTTATCTTTGTAATAAGAATAGGTAGATTGCGGGTATAGGCATCTTTGTAAGGATCGGTAGATTTCGAGGTAGAGAGAAGAGGGAGCACAGCGATGAATTGTCAAATGAAGGGAGGACTAGCTCTAACGAGGAATCATCGAAAATTTACGGAAATTGTCGAAATTCGAAGATAAGTATAATGATGGGGACACGTATCATATGAAAGAATTACACAATTTGAGCACGAGTATATCGGCGCTCGAGGGAAAGTTCGGCCGGTGGAGTAATCCATCAGGACAACCCAATTTTCATTCAGGGTAAAAGTTACGATGCGATTTGGGCAAAAGTTGTATTTGGGTTCGGGAGAGAAAGAGAGAGAGAGAGTTCTATATCGATGTGCAGCGTTATGCAGGGAGATAAGTTATAAAATTTGACCACTCGGGTGTAGAGAAATATATTTTGAGAGATGAGGCATGAAGCGACGAAGGCCTCACCCCACCTCGAACATGGTATAATTACCGCAACTCTGTTTACACGGTTGGCCTCGCGGTTATACGGCCGTTAAGCCAGGACGCAGCTTAAAGCGTGGGTGTTTGGGATAGCATGTGTGTAAACAGCAATAAAACATCCCAATCTATCCGATACACACGATACATTAGCTCCCTGGGAGCTTCGGAGCCACGAACGCGACTGAATCCTGCAACGAGGGAGCTTGCACGTTCCAGCAAGTAACTCGGGGAAGGCGGAGTTTTATGCGTCGAACGGCATATTTAAACGCGAGAAATAATGGTTATTAGGTAGAGGGGGGTTGGGGCGAAATTACAAAAAAAAAGTTGGTAAATAAGAGGGAGAGTGGTAACACCCACAGAGCCGGAGTGGGGCCTATGGTTATATGTTAGAAAAGCTCGGGTCTTAATGAGCAGCCATCTAGACGAGAAAGGGATTTTTGTGCCGAGATTCCATCAACTTTTTTTTTTCGATACTGAATTTTCAGTGCTACCCTGAAATTGTTTATGAATCTTCTTTCCCCAAGTCAACAAAAAAAAATTTGCCAACATCGATGGTTAAGAAGAAATTTATATAGAATTCTTATACATTCTAATATTCCATCGATGATGAAAGATGCTCTACACAAATGCAGAAATAATGGTCAAGAATGTTAGGCACTATAATTTTGTCGAGAATCGACAAAGGATTTCTAATTTGATGGAATTTTAGATTTTTCGGAAAAAAAAAAAAAAAAAAAACGATTATAAATAGGTCAAGTCCAGCACAGACTGCTCGATCGAGCTTTATTTTTCTTCATTATCATTAGATAAATCAACGATCGAGAAAATCAAACTTTTCATTAATTGAGCTTGATAAAAGTATTTTCCAAAATGTACAAAATTAGTAATTTGGACAATATTTCTTCATACCCCCCCCCCCCCCCCCCCCCCATGGACATGGATAAGAACTTTTCGTAGCAAAATACATTTTACGAATACACATTGAATCGCAATTAAAGATATATCTCAGATCCATCCCGGATATATCTGTGATATATCCCACATATAGGGTCTCCTCACGAATTTTCTAAAATGTTCCCTTCTCCTTAAAATTGCGGTGACGTTTCAAAGCCCGTTACTTCGATCATGAAAAAATTATATTATTGTCCAATTGAAAGCCCAATTGCTTCGATTCCTTGGGAAATGTGATCCACCTATATCTGGCTTACACACATACATACATACATATATATTCAACAATTTATGAAACATACATTATGTATCAAATATATCTCAGATATAAGTATTTTTCGTTGAAAGTATATGTGGTATATATAAAAGATATATTTTCGGATACATCTTGAATATGCTTTGAATATGCTTATCTTGTTTACTGATTTTATATTTCATTTCGATTTATAATTTACTCAGCTTACATTAATTATAATAAAAAATATATGTGTGTGTGTGTGTGTGTGTGTACTATAGTTTCAAGGAGCTCAAAGATTTTAGTTCGCACGTCAGTTCACACCGTCTTTTTTAGTGTATCGCCGTCGGGTGTACTACTGGGGCGTCCCGAAGACTCGAGGCGGCATGTGTGTAAACAGCAATAAAACATCGTGTGTGTCGGGCTGTTGCCTCGCGGTCATCTCGCGGTTTAGTTTGCCGCGCAGCTTTTGTGGATAAGTAAGCAGCTTCCGTTTTAAACTGCACACGAGTGTATAATTGTATACCGACGAGAAACACGCAGGACACCCACGCAAATCGTTGGAAAATTGGACGCGTGGGCGGAGCTCCATAAGAAAAGAGGGAGGAAAGAGGAACGTCCACGAACATTTTTTTTTTTTGTTTTTTTTTTTTCTTTGCGTTTTCACCAAGGAACGTTTCTCGATCATCTTCGACTTTGCTAAAGGCCTCGAGGATTCGTAATGAAAACAGCCCCTGCGCTACTGAACCATATCACACGAGCGTGTTAGTCGCGATTCGTCGACCTTCCTCATCGACTCATCGCTGTCGCGGAAATTGTCGAAGCGACATTTTTTTTTTTTTTTGTGTCTTCGATCATTGATAAATTTCCTCGACCTGTTTCGCGAATATATTGCAAATTTTATACGATTTCCATGGAATTTTTCGTGAATTAAATTGAATCGAACGACACACAGCAGTTCAACAAATAACTGGAGATTTTTGATGAAACAAGAATAATAATAATAATAATAAATTAATTCAATGGAAATGATGGACGAGAGTCTATCAACGATGTGCACCTCAAGCCCCAATAATGGTTTTTACCCTGCATCGAGCTTGATTCGTCAATCATCGATGATGCCCGGAAATATCGTGTCTCCCGTTACGACGCTACCTGCCCTCGCGGGTTGCATGAATTATTCATTAAATTGGGGAATTTCGGGATATCTCGCGCAATTGTCATGGCAGAGATACGCGAAATTGTTGCCCGCACAGCCGAGACACGAGAAGCCACCGTATTCGTACATAGCTCTCATAACAATGGCGATTAATTCGTCGCCAACGAGAAGACTCACGTTATCGGGAATTTATCGTTTCATCATGGACAGATTTCCGTATTATCGTGACAATCGACAGGGTTGGCAGAACAGTATACGTCACAATTTGAGTCTCAACGATTGTTTCGTCAAGATACCGAGGGAAAAAGCAATTTTTTCGACCAACGAAGACGCTAATTGTCCGGGAAAGGGAAGCTATTGGACCCTCGATCCATCCGCTAATGGAATGTTCGAGCATGGAAATTATCGAAGAAGGAAAAGCTCGAGACAGCGAAGCAGAGGATGTTCGCAGATTCGAAATTCATCTGTTATCTCGGTGAGATATACTTTGTCTTTTTTCTTTGCTCAAACAGCTGATATACTTTAATGATGGAGTTTTGATCGATAAGTAAAATGCTGTCGTGTATAGTGGAAAAAAAAAAATCGACAAAAGTGTAAATCTTTCATTTTTATTTATATTCAATCGGAATTTTTTGTTTTTTTCGAGCTCAACTCTCTGTAATAGCCTGTGTGGATTTTTTTTTTTTTTTTTTTGCTTTATTAAAAATACACTGAGCTTCGAAAAGTGTCGATTGTTCGATTCGCAGATAACGACGGAGACCAAAATTACGGGAGCGACGAACGAACGAAGTGTCGTCGAAAGGAAAAATGATCTCGAAGAGACGAAGGATTTTACGGCGGGCATGAGAAAACTTGCGCGTTGCAACGAGAAATCCTCGATGTTCACGATAGACAACATTCTCAACGATTCGACCAGTTTCAAGAGTTAGCGTTATAATATATAACGCGTATCGCAAATTTGTTTCATTTAACTTTACGATTTAATCTCGAAAGCTTCGATCGTTCAACGTATCGTACGAAAAATTATATAGCCATGCAGAAATTATATTTTTAAAAATCTACTATACCGAACGGAAAATATATATTATGATAACGGGAGAAAAATGTATATAACATGTTTTTTTACCGCAGAGACATATTTGATATGAATATAATATCCAAGTTAAATATATCCTGATGACGTATAAATTTGAGGAATAAAAAAAATGTACATTCTTTACAACATTTGACTTGAAAATTTTTATTCCTTGGAGGAAAAATCATACGAACGAAACGGAATATGACATTTTTTTAAAATAAATTTTTTGTTTGCATCTGTCTCGTAATTCAATAAAAAAAAAATCATTGTTATCACTTTCGGGCTGAAATATTATGAATTCAATTTTTCACGTGAGGCGCAAAAGTCTCGTAGCATGTATATATATATATGCGCGATACACCATCGCGCTGATATGTGTCGTCGAGTGTACCGTATATAATGTTTGTTTCTTCAAAGGCCCCTGAGGGTAAATTTGCCGCGCGAGCGTTAAATTCTCGGTATAGTTCTTTGGCCTATACAGGGGACCGCGAAATTCTACGAAAACGCGGATGATAAATCAACTCGCGAGTCTTTTTGGCAGTATTTTTCTCGCTTTTTTTCGGCCAAAGAGAGCTGAGCAGCCGAGCAGGAGACAGGCTGTGCTAACACATAGTCTCTATTGCGCACACCCGAGAATCGATGAGGATATATATTCGTAACATATACATCGAAAGATATTGTGTTAGTCAGAAATTGCCAACAAGTTTATTTCAAATGTAGAGCAAAAAAAAAAAAAAAAGAAACACGAAAAGTAAAAGGAGTCGATTGCGAACGACAACAAAAGTAATTTTTCATAGTTTTGCCCCAATTTTTTACAGCTGCAATTAAGCGCCGGAGTCATATGGACGCTATATAGAGAGACTATATATGATTTAATAATGGGTCAAATGAATTTTCTTGAATGTTTGTAATAATAAGATGCACAAATAATTGAGAATTTTCAAATGACGTGGCGTAATTATAAAGTCCGGATTTTTCTAAAAAAAATTATAATTTTTAATGTCGACTTTTTCCACCACGTTGTGATTATGAACCGTGGCTATATTCAGCCACGATACAGTTCACGTGAAAAAATACAAGGTTATGTTTCTGTTTTGATACGGAATAAATTATGAATACAGTAATTATTATCCGTATTAACGTGAACTACAATTTGAGAGCGAATATGTAAAAGCAAAGAGGTCAATTTGTTATTCGCAAGCGCGAAAATTGTTTCCCTTTCCGATTTTTATAACAAAAGGTTCCACACCACATACACATATATATGCATCTCTCATAGTGAGATTCATCCGACATGGGCTTGAATAGAGAACTTGCATTATTTTCAACTTTTGAATTATTTAAAAAATGATTATTCAAAAACATCATTTGCATAGGTATTTTTAGTTGCTCGTCATTATATAACTAATTATATCAGCTTGAAAATTGATCAAGTTGCATTTCAAACGTACATCACGTGACAGTGACGCCACAACGCCCCAGTGCAGCAGCGCCACTAGCGGTAAAATTAAGAATTTCAAACAGCTAAATCATTCCTAACCCAAAAAATCTTCGTAATTCGTAAATATATATGTAGTCTGTAAATAGGATTAAAAACATGACTATAATGTACTACCTGAACAATCGGAGAAAGTGTACAAATTTGCTGGTGTACCATATTGCAAAAACCCAACTGTATATCAGCACCAGAAAAAGAGTTTATTTTTGTGTTGGGAACATCTCCAAATCTGTTCTTGGAAAATTTGCAGATGTCGCTTTTATGTATTCTTGATTCATTTTTTTATTTTATACGCTGTAACGTATATATTACGCACATACTCGTGCACCGATAATTTACTTTCACGAAATTTTTCACCGACGGATATCCTATACTTTTTAACATTACCAACCATACTTGGCCTCAAGCCCTATATACGCGCGTGCAACAAAATTTGGCGTGAAAGCCTTGAATTTTAGAAAAGAGCGCTCATTTTGAGAAGATTTCAAAATTTTCTAAAATCTAAACCCCTCAAGCGATTTTAGCCAAGTTCACTACCAATCATCCTTATCCCCTAGACTATTTGTGTGAAAAGTTTCGGCTCGATAGCCTCAAATTTACCAAAGTTGGAGCCACGTACAAATATTTTTAGAAATGTTAAAAAATTTCTAAAATCTGAACCCCTCATGTGATTCTAGCCAAATTCAATACACATCATCCGTGTCCTCTGAGGTACTATCGTAAAAAGTTTCGGCTCGATAGCTTTAAATTTACCAAAGTTGGAGCCACGTACAAATATTTTTAGAAATGTTAAAAAATTTCTAAAATCTGAATCCCTCAAGAGATTCTAGCCAAATTTAATACAGGTCATCCTTGTCCTCTAGAGTATTCGCGTAAAAAGTTTCGGCTCGATAGCTTCAAATTTACCAAAGTTGGAGCGCTTACAGTGATTTTATCACACAAGCAGACACGCACATCCCGATATATTTTTCTAAATGTATTGTCAGGAATATTAGCGTCAGAACTTATGGTAATACGAAATATTTACGAATGAAGAATTGAACCAAAGCTTAACAAATCAACGATGAATTTATTAGCTCATTATGATGATAAGAGATCGGACAAGAGAGTTGAGTGATATACTTGATGACGGACAGTCGTATGACATTGAAAGGTGCGATTGGAAAACAACCATGGCCAGCAACAAAATGTACGTGTTCTTAATTTCACTCGGTCGGTAGTATTTTCTCGAAGTTTTAGAATAGTCTGAACTACGTTGCCATGAAAACCTCGAAATTCTTTTTTCACGAAAACAAAGCATTCTCTAGGGGAATGCAAAAAAGCAAGATTTAATTCTTAAAAGTGTAATGTTTCCTAAAATTTTGGATATTATTTCCTGAAACTTTGATTGTCGTGCAGTTGAGGATCCTTAAAATTAATTAGCATTGGTTTCGCGTTTTAATTATTGCTAAAAAAAAATGTCAAGCTTAAATAATATTTCAATCTCTGGTAGAAACCTTTAAATATTTTTCGATCTAATTAGCGATGTCTTACCATTCGTGGAAGGAATTGAGTAGAATTTTTGAGACTTGACGTTCGTTAGGTCGATAGATACGTCGATAACGAAGAAACTTCGTTAAAAGACTATTTTTTTTTTAGAAAAAATCGTCAAATTAGTCGTAGTATTTTTATTTTCTTTTCATCACAATAATTATGCGGTCGGATTCTTTTTCATCAGTTCAAGATCCGCGTTCATCATGTCTTTCACGAGTTCCTGTGGAGCGAACGAATTACAATTTTCCAGCAAATCAATGATTCACCAATTTTTCCCAAAGAATATTTTAACGAGAATAAACATTCGAACTTACTTCGAACGTAACGGTTGGTTCCCATCCGAATTGATCTTTCGCCTTATTCGCATTTCCCAGCAATAAACCCTGTTCAAAATTTTTTCAATCCAGTCATTAGTGTTTTTTTTTTCTCTCTCGCTCTCTTCGAAGATTGTGCCAACTGAGGCGAATTTACAAAATTTCTTTCTCACCACTTCGGTAGGACGAAAATATTTTGAATTAACCCGAACGAGCAATTGTTCGGTCGTGGAATCTTTGCCAACTTCCTCGATACCCTTGCCCTCCCATTTTATGTTACGACCGACGTGTGCGAATGCCGCTTCGACGAATTCTCTAACGGTATGACCGACACCAGTTGCGATAACATAATCATCCGCTATCGGTTGCTGGAGCATCATCCACATTGCCTGCCCAAAAATAAGATAACTCAGCTGCGATCCAGATCCCATTCTTTTTTTTTTTTTTTTTCATAAAAGGATTATAAATAAATGAAAAATTCGACCAAAGGATCTAACTACATTGAAAATACAGTTATTTAAGTTGAAATTTTCAATTTCTAATTATATAATTCCCAAAGGCTGCAATCTTAGCTCAACGATTGCGATTTCATTACTCTGAGACACGAAAAAATATTGAAGAATTAAGAATGAATATCCTAATCGATGCTATGACGAATTTTTTTCCGAAGTTTAAAAAAAAATATATATATATATCCAACTTATCAAAAATTCGATACCTTTACGTAATCCCTGGCATGACCCCAGTCACGCACCGAATCCAAATTACCGAGTTCCAAAACATCCTGAAACCCCAGATGAATCTTGGCTATGGTTCTCGTTATTTTGCGAGTTACAAAATTTTCACCCCTTCGCGGACTCTCGTGATTGAACAATATACCGTTGCAGGCGTACATGCCGTAAGCCTCTCTGTAATTAATGACGATCCAGTAGCTGTATATTTTCGCGCATGCTGCAACGTGATGCGTGAAATGAAAGAAAAACAAAACAAAACAAAAAAAAAACAAAAAAACAATAACTATAGTACGATCGGTGTTTTCGCGCAAATAGTTGATCCGAAAACAAAAAAAAAAGAAAGGACTAGCCCTGGACAAATACCTGTTTTACTAACCATAGGGCGAGCGTGGATAAAATGGTGTTTTTTCGGTCTGTGGAATTTCGGTAACTTTGCCATAAAGCTCGGACGTCGAGGCCTGATAGAAACGCACTTTTTTCTCAAGACCGCAAGTTCTTATGGCGTCCAATAATCTAACTGTGCCTAGTGCGTCTACCTCGCCCGTATATTCGCTCAGTTCGAAGCTCACCTGGAAATATGCAATCGTGCGGAATCCTTGAAACCCTGAGAGTCGGGTAAATTGTATTTTTTTTTTTTGTTTTTTCCCCCCTCCGAACAAAGACAAACCTTGACGTGACTCTGAGCAGCAAGATTGTATATCTCGGTCGGTTGTACCGTATTTATGACTTTGGCTAAACTACTGGAATCGGTCATGTCGCCCCAGTGTAATTTCATTTTTTCCTGACGATGACTCTTTGGATCTGCATAAAGATGCTCTATTCTCGATGTATTAAAGGAACTCGAACGTCTGATAATTCCGTGCACCTCGTAATTATTTTCCAGAAGAAATTCTGCGAGATAAGAGCCATCCTTTCGAGAGGGAAGTATGAATTTTCAGTAAAATATTCTCGAAGCTCGTGTGTTATACATAGAAAATTGTTTTAATATATTTTGACAGACTCGAGCGACTTTGATTCGAATGATTTCATGAAATAAAACAATTAAGGATGTTCAAAATGTATTGTTTCAAAATAATGAGAAAATTTTTTTAAAAATTCATGCGTAATCAGAAAAATCAACGAATTCATTTCGCTTGTCAAAAAAAAACATTCCTTAAAAATTTGTTGAGCAATGTGCTGTTTAAACAATTTATTTATAACTTTTTGGCATTATTATTATTCAAAATTAATCTTCTTATCGTCTTTATTGTGGTTAAATATTTTCCGGTTTTTTGTCTTATCGTAAAGTATGCAATATTGTCGACGAAAGTCACTTTTGGTTGGGAAGGTACGGCCGATACATCCTGAAAATCTGACTTATTGGTAAATTCAGAAAAAAAAAAAATTCTACGCTCGAGAGCGAGGCTGTAGCAAAAATTTGAAATTTTGACCCTGCAAAAAAAAAATTCACCAAAATTGCAGTGGACTTTTTCTGTTTTTCAATTCAACGGAGTTTTTTTTTTTTTCTAAAATTTTGAGTT
This sequence comes from Rhorus exstirpatorius, assembly GCA_963564615.1. Taxonomy (NCBI): domain Eukaryota; kingdom Metazoa; phylum Arthropoda; class Insecta; order Hymenoptera; family Ichneumonidae; genus Rhorus; species Rhorus exstirpatorius. The sequence continues at coordinate 27,056,162 of OY751316.1, read as the reverse complement.
ATTCGAAGGGAAACATTTCGAACGATCTTTTGCAAGCTGCCGATTGTTAGATCAGAGCTGAACCACTGAAAGGCTTAAATTTTAAGTTCTGCAAACAAATGTTATTGGCAGCTTCGCAATATCATGCCTGCAGATGACTTTTCGTACCTCTGCGTTTCATGGCAAAAAGATTTTGCGTACAATGTAACTTCAACTGTGGATAATTTCAGAAATCGAATAATCAAATTCAAAAGGGATAAAAAATTATGTATCATTACAGCTATACCATACAATAATAAAAATAAATTATTCAGCATCAATCGAGCCATAAAAAATATCAAATACTTTTGGCAAATTTTACGAAACAAAAGTGTTTTTCCGAACATATGCTCAACTCTGCGGTTTTTGGTTTTTGTTTTTTCTTTCATTTTTTATAATTTCGACTTACCTGGCCGGTAATTCCTGTTATCAGGGCAACTTTACGAACGTCGCTACCCGCCATCGTAAATATGATTCCTTTATAAACAATTGTTTCGTTGACGTTTCTTCTTCGTGAAACGTTGCAATGGACGAATATCTATTTGTCGAGCAGTCGGACGCCACACACTAACGTGGCATGCATTAATCTCTATTACTGATCTCTCGTTATCAGTGTCAATAAGCTATGTAAATAAACTGAAAGAGCTAAAAAAGAACTGTCGGTGTCCCAGGTGGTAAACGACAGACGTCAGCAGCATACCGTCAAGCACTGTATATGCAATAGTGCAATATGCCAAAGCCCAGTCCATAGAAATTCGAGAAGCGCGCTACGGCAGCGACATCTGATAATCGAACAAACGCTGACAAATAGGAAGCTGAGAATTCACTCCGGTATAGCAGGAAATTTCAGACTTAAGATTATCGATAAAGCGATTATCTGGCCATAAAAGTGTTTGAGTTTATTAATTATTTCACGGAATTATTGTGTCGAGGAAAAACAAATTTGAAATCTGAAAAACATGCATTGCGATTTTTATTGCCAACTGTGAATTTTTTATACTCTGCATCAAGTTATAAGTTACATTAGGTTCCCGTATTCCCGGGGACACAATTTTAGGGCCTGTATCCCGTGTAAATTTCTTTCTCGACGATTTTGCAGTTTTCTTTACCGATATGGAACACAATCTCAATCACTAGTACATTAAATTGCCGTCCCACGCTCTGGCACTTGGCTAAATTTCTCTCCGCGCAAAGCTAGAGTAGTTACAATCGGAAACATAAACAACAACACTTCTCATCGGGTCTATACCGTCGCAAACAAATCATTCTCAAAAACCACTTTCGACCGAATATACGAAAGAACAAAGGCGATGCATATGATCGTTGAGATCGATAATGCTTACCATACAGTACGGTCAATGTGGCAATCAGTTGGGTCACGAATTATTTGCCAAAATATCAAAGGACATAGAATCACGAAATCCCGGTGAATCCTACAAGGCCAATTATGACTACAGTGAGGCGAGCGCCGAAAGATGGTTTTCTGGTATAACGAGGGACGAAAAGAGAATAGCACGAGCGATACTCGTCGATACGGAGAGAAAAGTTCTGGATAAAATACGCGATAGAGAGAAAACAAATTCATCGTGGCGTTATTCGAGAAATAATGAGATTTATCAGAGTAACGGCGGAGGTTCGGGGAATAATTGGTCATACGGTTATTTCGTAAAAGCGAGAGAACTCGAGACGGAAGTAAACGAGGCTGTGCGAAAAGAGTGCGAAAGAGCGGATCGTCTCGATGGTTTTCTCGGATTGTTAGGATCCGCCGGTGGAACTGGCTCGGGCGTTGGTAGCCGAATTACCGAAATACTACGCGATGAATATCCGTCAAAGACAATTTTGGGAATATTGATACTTCCGTTCGCCAGTGGCGAGGTTGGAACTCAGAATTACAATGGTCTATTGGCTCTGGGAAAATTTACGGATCTCGCTGATGGAATAATACTTTTGGAGAACGATCAGCTGCTTCGAAACTGCACAAACACGAGACTCGTGCAACGACGAAACAACGCTGAGGGACGATTTTTGCAGGACATGAACGAGGCTGCTTGCGAGAAACTCTTGGCTGTCTTCCAACCGATCGGAGGAGTGCGAAACGAGGCAAATTTTTTCGTCAACAAAATGGCCGCTCATCCGGGCTACAAAATGGCGACTATTGCGTCGACTCTACCGTTGAAATTTTCAACTAAACACGAAGGATCTGGTATTAGCGCGAATACGTCTGAAACGGAATATTTGACATGGCAAATTCACGTGAAACAATTACGGGACACACTGAGAAATATCGGCGCCGGTGCTTCGAGTGATTTTGTGGTTAAGCCCGATGTTGCGAGCAGCTCGAGAATGGCTTCAGTGAATCGTGGAGGAAATTTCGAGAGTGATCGTCACGCTTACAGACGCTCGGTCGCCAATATATTGATAACTCGAGGTTGCACGAGCAACGCGAACAAACGAAAAGTGTTTCATAAAAACGACGATGATCCCATGCTTAGCGGCGAACTTTTGACGAGCGATAAGCTCTATGCTTCTTGGTCATCGGAGAATCACAGATTCGCTCATCTACATGAGAACAGACGGTTTCTCGGACGCGAAAAATTCGTCGCTCTTGTTACGAATAATTCGCATATTTGCGAGTCTCTCGATGGTATCGTCGAGAAAGGATGGAATTGTTACACCAATGCGGCTTTTCTTCACAGATACAAGCAATTTGGCCTCGAGGACGATGATTTTTTACGAGCATTTGCAAAAATTGAAAATGTTATCAAGCTCTACGGGGAATTGGATAAAACGCAAAAGTAAGTTTGAGTCGCGTTGCATCGAACAAGTCTTATTCATATTTACTGCATGCTTCATTGATAATTTTTATTAATGAATCGTATTTTCTTTTTTAACCGACTGTTTGGCTTTTGTTTTGATTTGGCTGTCCGCATATTTGGGGGTAAGAAAAAAAAAAAAAAAAAACAGAGCTTATGGGGTTCCGAGTTGTACGTTAAAAGTTTCGAGATTTGAAAAACTAAACTAAACAAATCTGAACTAAAAAGTTTAAATTTGAAAAACTAAACTTTGAGTTGAGTGTCAACTGCTGTATAACGAACTGGCATCTCTGTTCTACGCATGAAATGTTTTACACAAAAAGTTCATCAAATATTCTTTTACAGGCAATAATACCCCCCGTTTATTATTCTACACAAGTGAGCGTTATAAATAAACTTATTCTTCGCGTAATATGTAATATCTTTTATTGAAGACAAAATTATCCAACACATAATTCAACAAAGACGAAAGAAATATTTTCCTACACAGATGAATAGTGCTATAAAATATTTTTCCGATCTCTGACAAAGGCAAAATGCGTAAAGCTTTCCTTGTCTTTCAGTCAGAACATTTTCGATTATTTATTCTTCTTCACTTTTCGAGCTAGCAATAGTCGGATCCCAGTTGTGATTAACTTCATCGTCTCAGCAGAGAAAACTCTTCAAAACGAATGTACTCTTTACGAAAATTAAGTGCTTTTTAGGCGCTAATTTGGTGCTAAGCTTATTATTTTGGTGCTTTTGTGCTTACAGCCAAGAATCCGACTTTAAAAGTTCTCTGCTAGCATGAAGTCAGGGCGGCGGAGCATCATCAAGGAATGAACTGTAATTATTTGCTACTGCATAAGATTTTAGTGCTTGCCGGATGTATAAAATTTAACCGAAATTCGGAGCGAAAATCCTTATTTTCAAATTTTTGAATATTAAAAGTCTCCAAAATGAATTTATTCTTTACGAAAAATAGGTGCTTTTTAGGTGCTAATTTATCGGTAATATTATCATATGATGGTGCTTTTGTGCTTAGAGCAAATAATCCAATTAAAAAAGTTCTCTGCCGGTTTTTAAGGTAGCAGTTAGGTAGTTGAGGCAAGTTAAGGTAGCAGAGAGCATCATTAATAATAAGCAGATAATGCACACAACAAAAAAAATCGAAAATTTTAAAACTAAGACAAGGTAGAAATTTCAAAAATTGTCTCTCATAAGAGACAATTTTTGAAAATCCTCCCTACAGAGTTCTATTTAGCGAATAATTGTTTCCTATCAATCAGTAAACAGTATCCATGCGTTCAGAAGTAAAAAAAGTGGAAAGAAAAAATATCGAAAAATTATCGCCAGCAAAAAAAAGGAAATCAATGGTTCGGCTGGTGGGAATTTTCGAAAAATTCAAAAACTTGTTCCCAGGGGCTTTTTTTCGTACATATGTACGAAAAAAAAGCCCCTTCCTATCGACAGCCTATCGACTCCCGGATTCAACGAAAATTAGCCAATAATAATGCACAGAAAAAAAATCGAAAACCTTCGAACTAAAAGGCAAGGGATTTCGTAGACTGAAGAGAGAAAATTTTTGAAAATCCTCTCTACAAGGTTTCATTTAACGAATAAATATTTGCTATCAATCAGTAAACAGTGTCACCGAATTCAGAAGCTAAAAAAATTGAAAGAAAAAAATTCGAAAAATTCTCGCTGGGAAGAAAAGGGAAACCGATGATTCGGGGCTGGTCAAGAATTTTGAAAAATTCAAAAACTTTTCCCTTCGGGCTTTTTTCGTTGTAAACGATCGACACTCGGAACGAAAATCGGCTAATAATAGTTCACAGTAAAAATAATTCAAAATTTTTTGACTAAAAGGCAAGGGATTGGGTAGACCGGGGAAACGAAGTTTCTGAAAATCCTCTCTGCAGGATTTTATTTAGCGAATAAATGTTTGCCATCGATCATTAAACAGTATTTATGAATTCGAGGGTGGATTAATAATTGTTTTACTATATATATTACAAGCTTAAGAAATAATTATCATGCAATTAACAATTTCAATATAATTAAAAATTACTTAATTAACATATTATCTATATTAATTTTAATATAAGTAATCACCGAGTTAGACCAATGCAGAGAAGAGCCCAACTCAAACCCAATACCGATACCACTGATTGGTCAATTAACGCAACGAAGTAGTCAGGGCTTGGGATTCGGTGGAATTAAATTTAATTAACTCAGTGTTCGGGAGTAAGTAGGATCATATTGGGTTCACTGAGGGCTGGGGATCGGTGACTTTTTTGAAATATATGCAAAGCGTTGTCGATGAAAGGATTTTGACTTTTTAAGATTTTTTCTCTTACAAACAAATCTCAAAAACTTCCAGGCTCTTTAATTACAGAGTAACCACAAGACTGAAAATCAAACTTTTCAATTTATTTTTCATTTTCTTCATCATTTACAAAGGTTTCTCTGTCAGGGAGAAAATTCTCATTGCAGCTTTCTTCCTGATGCTCTTGAATGAACTCTAAACGAATTTTCCTTCAGCTGAATTTAAAACTCTTCGGCACAAGTATTTCCTGAGTTATATGTACGATTTTTTTTTTTCCGTACTCGATCGTGAAATTGAATCTTCAATTAGTGCGTGTAGGAATGCGCAATTTGGCCTCCCGTTTTCTGTATCAAGCTATATATATATATATGTGTGTGTGTGTTTTTTTAATGGTAGCGTGGAATGTCGAGGAAAAAGGAGAAGTGTCCAATGTGGAAGAGAGAACGATGAGAAAAATAGGAGGCAAATGGTACTCCGCTATCATAACCGGGGTTACAAGGCAGATAGCGAGCCCACGCTTCTCTTATATTTCCTCCCGAGAGCCACGACACCAAGACCATATTTCACGTTCGTTTTCATTGCAAACGCTCTCGTACTAAACAGTGTAAGAAAAAAAAAAAAAAAAAAAATCGCGCCAAATTCACGAACTTACTTATCTGAAAAATCAACGTAGTCAATTTCATTTAGCAAATTGGAATTTTTAATTTTCTATCAATGAATTGCGATTTTTTTCTTCGTAAAATTGTTGATGGGCAAAATTTTTAGTAAAAAATGTAAAACATGTCGCTAACAAAGAAAAACTCTTCAACGGAGGATCAGATTTTGTTCATCTCGGTTAACAAAAGCATTCTTCAAGGATATTCATTTTTTTTCTTCAATATTACTCTTGAACGTTGCTTTCAAAAATTTCCAAACACAGTGAATTCTCTGTTTTAATAAAATTGTAGCTTTTTTTTTTTCAATACTTCGTAAAGTTCTTTACAGTTGGAAAGACCGAGAGTATCGGGTCAACAGTGGATCTCGTGATTAGGAGCAGGTCAACAGCCTTAGAGATATAATACGTATATGTGTAAAGACTAAAATGTACGTAAATCGTAACAATATGTTATACATGAGGGATTCGAAGCCAAATCGACATGGTACACAGATCCAACTGTACAGATGCGACTCGACACAGAAAAAATTCTGTGCATCACTGATTTCACATGAAAAAAAAACTTCCGCATCGACGGTTGATCACATGAAAACTCTTCCATGGCGCAACTAAATACTCTTCAACTACACACACACACACACACACACACACACACACCAGAACTTTACACGTGCCAACTTTACACAGAATGTCGGTCTGGTAAACTCGCTGTGGCGTAACTGAACATTTTCCAATTATACACTTTCCAACTGTACACGTTCCATCTATAAATCACGTCCGAACCGAACACTCTCCAGTTACAGACTTTTAAACTATGCGCTATCCAATTGTACTCGTTCCAGCTAAAGTTGTCCCAACTGAACACGATTCCACTATACACTTTCCAACTGTACACGTTTCATCTGAGCACTTAATGTTCCAACTATACATCATCCAATCGTACACTTTCCATCTTAACACATCGGAGTTATAAACTTTTCAACTTTACTCATTCTATCTGAATACGTTCCAACTTCACAATTCCCAGCTGTAAACGTTCAATCTAAACTTATTCCAACCGAGCACGTTCCAACTATACTCTTTCCAACTGTACACGTTCTATCTGCAAAACGTTTTATCCGTATATTATCCAACTGCACACTTTCCAGTTGAACTCTTTCCAACTGAACTTCACTATACACTTTCCAACTATGTAATCGTTTTATCGGAACGAGTTTAAACTGAGAAAATTCGAACTGAGCACGTTCCAACTATACATTAGCCAATCGTACACTTTTTATCTGAACACGTTCGAACTGTACTCGTTGAATAATCTCGAACTATCTATATATATACTTTCTATCTATATAATACACTTTCCAACTGTACTCGTTGAATAAGCTCGAACTATCTGTACATACTTTCCAACTGTACACGTTCCAGCTAAACTTGTTCTAACTGAACACGATTCCACTATAAACTTTCCAACTGTACTCGTTTCATCTGAAACCTTTTTAACCGTATATTATCCAACTGCACACTTTCCAGTTAAACTAGTTCCAACTGAGCACGTTTCATCCGAGTACGTTCCAACCATACACTTTCCATATGAACACAATTATACTATACACTTTCCAACTGTACACGTTCTATCTGAAATCGTTTTAACTGTATATTATCCAACTGCATACTTTCCAGTTAAACTAGTTCCAAATCAATACGAATTCGCTATAAACTTTCCAACTATGTAAACGTTTTATCGGAAAAAGTTTTAACTGAGAAAATTCGAACTGAGCACGTTCCAACTATACATTAGCCAATCGTACACTTTTTATCTGAACGCGTTCGAACTATACGAGTGCACTTTTCGACTGTACTCGTTGAATACGCTCGAACTATATATACTTTCCAACTGTACACGTTCCAGCTAAACTTGTTCTAACTGAACACATTTCCACTCTGCACTTTCCAACTGTACTCGTTCTACATATCTGAATACGTCCGAACGATAAACTTTCCAACTACGTACACTCTTCATCTAAATTTGTTCCAACTTGAACGCGTTCGAGCTGTACACTTTCCAATTATGTGCACTTTCCAACTGTGCTCGTTCTATTTAAACACGTTCCATTCAAAGATTTTCCAACTGAACGCGTTCAAACTACACGGGGAAAACTGGTTTGTAGTTCTGACAAATGCTGCCACAATGTCGGGGCACTTCAGTCACTTCCACATAGTACCTTTGTTGATTCAACAAAGTGTCGCGCTGTTGGATATAGTTCTGGCTGCGCGCATGCGCACGAGGCACGAATATCAGTCCATAAGGCACTCTGCAGATCTACCTTTGTTGATTTAACAAAGGTAGCCTGGTCAAGTCAACGGTTAATGCCTACAAAGATACACGTGGTTGGTTTGACAATCTTACCAATGGCGTGCCAACGAAAAAACTCTACCAAGATGAACTTTGTTATAGTGGCGCCGCACGTCGGTCAGATCAACAGATATAGCCGTCAATATAACCAATTATTTTTCCCCGTGTATACTAGGACCTCGATTTAACGGCCCTCGATTTGATAGACAGTCCCCCCCACCATGTTGCATTTATCGTTCCGTTTTTCGCGTGGTGGGAGATGTTGGGGGGACGCTTAAAATCTTCCCGATCAGGCCCGTAGCACGGAGTGCCGACGCGCACATACAGCATGGGCGGGCGTACGCAACCTCGATTTAACAAGGTGCGATGCCGAGTCGGTCCCGCCACACTGGCCGTTAAATCGAGGTCCTAGTGTATAAACATTCACGGTGTAAACGTTCCAATCATACACTTTTCAGCTCAAAAAAACTTCATCTGAACGCATTCCAACTGAACACACGTCGTATTTGCGATTTAGGTGGTAAAAATCTTCTATCTTGATCTGTGCAACAAAAATTTCACGTGCGCTAAGTTACAACGTGTACAGTTAGTTGGAATATGTTCAGTTGGAACGTGCGTATACATTTGAACCGTGCTCAATTGGAACGCGTACGATTGAAACATGTGCAATTCGTACATTCTTAAGTGCACTGACATGAATTTTTTTTTTTTTTCACAAAAACAAAGCTTCATCCTTGAGGAACAAAAATAACAATGATCGCACGAACCTTTCAGATTGACTCGGAATGCCTCGTATACAATCTTTGAATTATTTTCGAAGAATATTCGTCATATTTTAGGATAACTGATGAAAATTTTCTGATAAAGACTCTTTCTTATGCAAAAGTATCTTTGGTGACTATATTTCGTGGTCCAATTCGTGCGTCAAGAGTGTTGCACGACGGAATATTAAGGCAGGGAGGAAAAATGGGGCTAGTACACACAGGCAAATTCAAGTGTGCTGCACGTGTTAACACACAGACCACCTACCGCTCGATATAACGGGTGTCCGAAAAAAAAAAAAAAAAAACCAATTTCAACTCGAATCTTATTTCGTTTTTTTTTTTTTTTTTAAATTCTTGTTTTGCTTTCTTACGATTCCTTTGACACCAAAAGGTATACATCATTGATTACAATTTTGTTTTCGCACATTTATACCTAGACATTTTGTAGGTTATTTATTCCCTTTAACCATTCAATTATAAACGATTCTTACGCCAATAATAATCGTCACACCGTAATGCGTACTCGCGCGTGGCTCCCGTATATATATTCTCGTCGTCGGTCTCGCGAGGTCCTTATTCGGTCACCATTTGCTTCTCCGGAGCTTTGTTGCAAATGCCAACGACCGAGCGGGACTCTTCTCGAGATTGTTTACTCGAACGGTCGATAAATCTTACATGCACGGATGAAAAATATTCATAATTAACATAATTTTCGATATAATAATATATATTTATATCGTTATTTAATTTAATAAAAAAAAAAAAAATGATGACGTGATTCTCTTTTATTATACGAATGGTCGTCTTATCGCTCTCGGGTCTCGTTGTCTCGGTAATAATTACGTAATGATTGAGATTCGGTGCCAGAACCACGAAATAATTTTTTTTTTTAAATAAGTCTATACATTGGACCGTGACGAGATAAGTGAGAATTATTTCGTAAGCGGGAATTATATGGAGATCGAAAGAGAGAGAGAGAGAGAGAGAGAGAGAGAGAGAGAGAGAGAGAGAGAGAGAGAGAGCGATTATTTCGTGAATGAAACTTCGTATTTTTTAATGAAAGCCCCACACTGTGCGTAGGAAAATGATCTTCTATCCCTTCCACCGACTTGATATTCATAAAGGGACGATAAACTCTCTCGTTACAAACGAGAGCACTCAGAGACTTTTCAATGCACATATAATATCAATGACCTAATGCTGACAAGGGCGTAAAATTTATGCTCATAATATCCATGCAGGACTTTTTGTCATTGAGCCATGCGAATATCGAGAACCGCGGAGACCTCATTATCGTGTATATTCGTCGTCCCTGACGCCATGAGCCTTTTGAAAAATCAATTTATCACGGCGTACAACGAGAAGTCTCGATGGAAAAACGAAAGAAAAAAAAAAAACCGAATCCCGAGTACTCTCAGCGATGTGACAGAGGGTCGAAAAGTTGTTAGGGGAGCGCTTGAAAAACACGACACATAATTACAGGATCGTGCAAAATTGACGGTTGAATCCCCAAATATTTATTTTTTTGTTTTTTTCTTATCAATGTAATTAATGCAGCACTTAACTCTGAGAGTACGTAGATTTATGTCCCAGATCCGATTAAATGTGGCAAAATTCCTCGTCTTCGAATGCAGCCAAAATTTCGATCCAAAATCAATCGAGTTAAAAAAAAAAAGACAAAAAAGTCGAATTAAAACAAAAAATTTGCAAACAATGCGTGCATGTGAGTGTAATTTTTTGTTTGAGAATTCGGCACTTTTACACGAGCCGATTCCTTAGGAAAATTCAGAAGTTTTTGGAAAAGCCCGTATCGGCCGCGAATTTCCCTCGCAGTTTCCCTGTGCCCTCGTATAAATGTCATGCAAGGTATAAGAATCGTGGCTGCTGACTGCACTGTATACTTGCACCCCGAAATAATTCTGTAAAATGACATATCGAAAGGGCAAAGATCTCAATAAAACGAATTTGTTTAAAATTTATTTAAATTGCTAATAAATTTGCAATTTATGTTTAAAATTTCATAACAGATTATATCAACAATTTTCAGTTGGATTATTCTAATTGCTAATTATTCATTGATAAATCCCATTTTTTTTTAAGTCTAATTGTTGGGAATTGTGTTTTTTTTCATTCCAACACACCGCGGTTTATTGTGAAGGCGTCTCTATTCATAGTCTAAGAGCTAGCGACCAAATCGGTCATGTAGCTTTAGCTGTATTGAAACTCCGTTAGCTACTTCCTTGAACGACCTTTTACGATAATCTTCGTGCTGGCAGGCCGCGGGCGGTGGGTGTGGGTGTAGTGGGGTGGGAAAAAAAAAGAAAAAAAATGTAGGTTTAGCGACTTTAATTTTTTTTTCAAACAATTGCTCTGTACCCCCTGTGCACCCACAAAAAATTTTTAATCGGTCGGGTGGTGGAAAGGGGTTGCCAGCGTTAATTGAAAGTACCAAAAAAATAATAATTTTCATGTGGGCTCAGCTGTAATGGCTTTTTTTCTGACGCGAGATTAATTAATATGTAAGCCCCAAAAAAATAGCCATGCAAAAATAGCGGTGGGAAGGTATCGAAAAAAATTATTGAAATCGTTTGATTTCGCTCGAAAATGAGCCGAGGGAAAGGCAAAAGCGGACGTGGAGGGGATATCAGCCGCCGTCTGCGTCAGCGCGCTCACGGAGCGTCGTTTGTGTTCGGCTAACAGAGAGTAATCCCCTCCACGTCCGCTTTTGCCTTCCCCTCGGCTCATTTTCGAGCGAAATCAAACGATTTCAATAATTTTTTTCGATACCTTCCCACCGCTATTTTTGCATGGCTATTTTTTTGGGGCTTACATATTAATTAATCTCGCGTCAGAAAAAAAGCCATTACAGCTGAGCCCACATGAAAATTATTATTTTTTTGGTACTTTCAATTAACGCTGGCAACCTCTTTCCACCACCCGATCGATTAAAAATTTTTTGTGGGTGCACAGGGAGTACAGAGCAATTGTTTGAAAAAAAAATTAAAGTCGCTAAACCTACATTTTTTTTCTTTTTTTTCCCCACCCCACTACACCCACACCCACCACCCGCGGCCTGCCAGCACGAAGATTATCGTAAAAGGTCGTTCAAGGAAGTAGCTAACGGAGTTTCAATACAGCTAAAGCTACATGACCGATTTGGTCGCTAGCTCTCCGTCTATCATGTTCTCTGGCTAAGTTACTCCGGCGGTGACAACCGCCACAAAGTGTACTCACATGCACGTATCCCAGCGTATATATCTCTACACCCATCTATATATATATATATATATATATATATATATATATATATATATATATATATTGACTTTAAGGAAACAAAAGAACCAAGCCCGTTCAATTTAACACGCAAAGTGATGTGAGTTACGCCCTTATTCTCGCCAGGAATCGATAGCACTGTCGTTCCCGGTCGTGCTCTTTCGAGCGACAAAAATCTTGATCGACGTAAAATATGGAGTCGGGTCAGCATTTTGCCGGCAGAAAACGCCTCTTCTGTACAAAGCTTTGGGCTTCATGACTCAAATCTTATGCGGGACTTCAAACGCGACCGACGATCAACAATTTTATAGCGCTTACGTGCACACCCATCACGCACTTACAAAAGTTCTCATTGTGTGTCTCTCTCTCTCTCTCTCTCTCAATCATTACGCATACAGTTATTATTATTGGTATATACGTATACATATATATTTTTTATTTTTATTTTTATGTTGTACATTAGTTGGACTACTGAATAACCAAGCCTTTTGTTTTGAGACTGTTTCTTTCGCTCAATAGATTGTTTTTTGGTAAGTCAGCACTGTTTTTCGGATTTTTAAATTTAACAGCTGTATCGAAGAAGGGTAGAAATGTATACGAGTACTCTGTTTTGTCTTGAAACATCTGGCACTCTCTCTCTCTCTCTCATACACACACACACTCTCTGTATAATCTGTTAGGGGATTCTTGTAAGAACATCGAGAAAGATAGAGAAAAAGACCTTGTAGAAAAGAGGCTGTACCGCTTCCCGGAAAACTATACCTGATCCGATGGTGGAGATATCTCATTTGTACATAAAGTACCGAGAGTCCCTTTCAACTAAAGTCATATAATGCAATAAATAATGTAAAAGTGCACTTTAAATCCCAACAGCAGAATTTTTTGTTCAGCGATATAATACATTTTTACGGATCCTACAGTGCATTTCATTGGGATCGAATGAAATTATTGATTATTACACCTGCGAAACGTTGTCATTAATTGTAAACGGATAATTGCTCTAAATTGTTCGTAACTATTGCAAAAATTAAAAAATTGTTCATTTATACACAATGTTCGGTCATAATTATATATTTTCCATGAGTATTTTACATTTTTCTCCACTTGAATGTTGTTCATACTTGTGACTGGATCCACAAAAAAAAATTCAATTGGCAAAAATATAGCAATCTTTGCCAGAGAAGTATAGATTTTTTACATTTTATTTATTTTTGATGAAAATAGTGTACATATGTATGTTTCACGTATATTTGGAAGATATATGATAAATTTTACACTCTTTTGTGTTCCAAATATTTGTATACATATTATTACATTTAGGACGGTTCAAAAAAAGGCTTTTTTAGATTTAGCTCTTCTCCGAGATTCTTGTACTTTTTTTTTACTAAAAAATAGCTCACGCGAAAGGGCTGGGCTGAACAATTTTTTTTACTGCTGCCTCAACGACGTTGAAATTTTGAAAAAAGGCTATTTTCGGAAATTTCAAAATTGAGTTATCCTTAAATCCTTCGGTGGTTATTTTTTATATGACGAAACTAAAGTTTTTGTCAAACCTGAGATGCGTGCGATTTTTTTTAGTACCGAAAAATCTATTTTAAAATTAGTTTTTACGAATTTCAATATAGATTTTTCTGTACTAAAGAACAATCACACGCATCTCAGGTTTGACAAAAACTTTTGTTTGTCAGATTTGACAAAAACTTTTGTTTCGTTATACAAAAAATCTCAATTCTATCTCAATTTTGAAATTCCCGAAAATAGCCTTTTTCATAATTTCAACGTCGTTGAGGCAGTAGTAAAATTTTTTTTTCAACCCAGCCCTTTCGCGTGGGCTATTTTTTAGTGAAAAAGTACAAGAATCTCGGAGAAGAGCGAAATCTAAAAAAAAAGGCCCTTTTTGAATTTACATAATTTACATAATTTACATAATTTACAACTTTTAGAATGTTTTTTAATGCTGAAAAAAAAAAATCGTTTCTCTGAGAGTCGAGAAATACAGCCCGCAGCAGCATTCACAGTCCTGAGAGAGATTTAATCCCTCCCACTGAGAGGTATACATCTATACATATCTTTACATGTATATATACATATATATACCCCCGAAGTTCCCCGTGTTCCCCGTGACAACGAACTCGACCGGCAGTGCCGAGAAACATCGAGCAGCAGCAGTGCGCGCCGAGTGCTGCAGCCGCTGTCTGTAAGAGCACGGGCACTCTCGTGAGACTATACAGAGTGAGGAGAGAGGTGCGTCCAACTCTACGTCTTCGCGTTCGTTTCTCAACAGTCTCGTGAATTTTTTTTTATTTTTTTTAAATTTAATTTTCACTCAACGTTCCGGCTATTATTTATTCGTGGTGTTTGAAACGTCGAAACGAATTTTTATTTGTTTTTTTTTTTTTTTTCGTTCTTTCGCGCTGTTTTTACGAAAATAATTGCGCGCATGATCGTTCAAGTGCGAGGGAGTTTTCGAGTGTTTTTGTTGTTGTTGTTGTTGTTTTTTTTAATGTAAATTAAACGAGAACAACGCTTAAAATCATCAACAAGAGATCCGAGGGATTCGGACCAAAGAGTCTGAGGTAAGGGAAATACGGGAGACGGTTTCTCTCGTGAGAGCACGAGAAAGACGCGGAACACATAGTATATATGTAACATATACATATATACATATATACACAGTCTGTGTCGTTCTACCTCTGTCAGCCACGTTCCAAGGGTTCGAGAAACGCTGAGAGGTCCATTTCGTGCTCCCATTGTAAAAACACACATATATATATATGCATCGTGATCCATAGGATGAATCATTAATTATCGATAATTCCTAATTTTTATTGGAAGAAAAAAAGAGTCGAGTTAAAAAAAAATACCGTAATAATTCATAGATTGATTGATAGGCGCAAGCTGAATTTAGAATTCGAATGATTCGGTGATGTGAAATGTGCGAGAAGGTCTTAAACTATTTGCCAAAATTCATTTTCAGTAAACATTCAACGAGCCCCCGAGAGATCCACGTTCGGTTATTCGTAAATTTCCCAGTTAAAAATGTTTTTAAAAAAAGTATGCGGTATTTTTTTAGATGAAAAAAAAATATGTATATATATTTCACTCACCTGGATGCTGCGATATACGAGCTCAAACTCGAGTCATTTAACACTGATACATAGGACGTGAGTGCAGTTCAAGAGGATTTTTTTTTTGGGAAAAAGTTTTAGTATGGCAGAACGGTACATGGGACATGTAAAAAATCAAAGAAATTATAACGAGTTGAGTGTGTGCTTTACAATCAATGTGTATACTTATAGATGTACGTATCTTAGGAATATGCCTGGGCTTCATGCATTTTTAGGTTATGCATACATTTTTTTTACAAAAATCTACTTCAACATTGATCTTTACTATTTTAGAAGACCCCAAAGATATAATTTTGTACTCAATATGATCGAAATGTTTCTTATATGTTACTGCTTTTATTCCGAAAAAAGAAAAAATTACTTTCATTCTCCACAGTTTCCTCGTCAAGAAAAGTCTGACTCAAATCAGCAACTAAATTTTCGGAGTAAAAAAATCGAAAAAATTTAATCTTATTTTTTTGGCCCTTCGGTGGGCAGTAAATTTATTTTGGTTGACCTTTAAATGCACCGTTCGAAAATAAATGTTTTCATCTATTTTGGAGTAAATTTTACAATAATTGGAGTATGACTCGCACGTGCCTGCCTGTTGCAAGTATTAAAAATTCACGTGTTATTTCTACACGAGTGGTCTGCAATTTTAATTGCAATTGTTGAAAAAATCACTGCGACAATGAAATTGACCATAGCGTTCCGTCAATATGAAGTAAATGATCGATGAAAGAGTTTTTTTCATTTGAATTTCGTCAAAATTTTTTCATTAAGATTTTACTCCGAAAAAATTTAATTCGATTATGATGATTGCTCATATGATTTCTCGATCGATCCCTCTGTTCAGATAAATGGAGCAAACGTGTTGAGGGGAATCCCGACGGAGGCTGTACATACA
Source organism: Rhorus exstirpatorius (assembly GCA_963564615.1). Lineage (NCBI taxonomy): Eukaryota > Metazoa > Arthropoda > Insecta > Hymenoptera > Ichneumonidae > Rhorus > Rhorus exstirpatorius. Next base: position 27,039,964 of record OY751316.1, on the reverse strand, counting down.
GCGACGAAGAAGAGAAGGAAGAAGAGGGAACGAAAAAAAAAACGACGAACGGTCAATATGGCCCTTATACGTCTTTATCAAACGGCTGTGATAGCCGCCGTTCTTATCGTATTTTTAATAGGTGAGTAGAAATTTTCTCCCCGTACATTCAAACCCAAGGAATATCTCTTGCGTCGTGTCAAATTATAGCGATTTATTCGGCTTTTATTAAACGCGAAAAATAATTACGAAGATCTTTCGATGCACAATGGGTAATTAAGAAAAAAAATCTGAAATATAAAAAATTTATCGTAGAAAATAATTATGCAGATATTTCGATATGAAATGAACCATTCAAGGGTGAGACTGCACATTCGAAAGTCAGGGAAAATTTTTTTTTATTTGTTCAATTCGCCGAAAATAAATTTTACGAAAAATTGTAAATTAAAATAATTACGTAGTATCTTCAATAAAACAAAACGGTGTATTTAAGAAAAAACAAAAAAGATTTCACGAACTTCTTAATAATTAAATCAAGTTCTAGTCGATAGTTCATTTCTTTTGTAAAATATTTACTCATTTTTGGTCCGAGCAACGAGTTCGACAGTGATATTAAAAAAAAAAAAATGAAATAAAAATGAGAGAACCGAGATCCGGCACACTCCCAACACATACGGTGAAAAACAATCATCTCTCCATCCGCGTTGTACCCTCGTGACAAGAAGTGCCTTTATCCACGTCCGATTAGATACCAAGTCGACCCCCTGACCCGCGTCTTCCGCTCTGGAGAGTTTGTGACTCTCTCTCTCACTCTCTCGCTCTTTCTCTCTCTCGCGATGAGTTTATTTCAGTACCCAAAAAACCATATTGTGACCCATGTGCTCCCAGGGACGATGGCGTCACGATGAGAAACGAGAGGATCGTGGTGTTTTCTCAAAATAGCACGTAAAAGATCGTAGGGCATACGCGCGATTCAAAATTATCAAAAAATGAGGCTCCTTCTGCTGAGCTTATGATAAATCGGGTATTCCCCTTGTCACGTTGATCTTAATTATGCTAATCGCATGTGTTTCCCAAAGTCACGTGATCGATCGAGCCTCAAGATGAATTTTCAATAAACTTCGATGCCTAATCGTAATAATAGAAAAAAAAAACAAAAATTGCACGAAATATTCATTAATAAAGTTGCCATTATCGAGGTTACGGTATACGTATGCTTAATTGTATTAATTCACCAATTAGAAATTTGTAAAAGTTTCATTGATCTTTCGATAAAGCGCGAATCAAGGGGCTTTCGATAATTTAGAATCAAATCTAACTCGATTTGCTGTTGACCGACGCATCAACTCGGCGGAAAGGCGATTATGCAAAATTTTGCTCGAAGCGATGAGCTTAATTCTTCGTAAATGAGATTATACAGTCTCTTTCTCCGCTTTCATATCTCACTGTACACTACAAATATTCAATGGACGGTAAAGAGAGAGAGAGAGAGAGAGAGAGAGAGAGAGAGAGAGAGAGAGAGAGAGAGAGAGAGAGAGAGAGAGAGAGAGAGAGAGAGAGAGAGAGAGAGAGAGAGAGAGAGAGAGAGAGAGAGAGAGAGACAGAGAGAGAGTATGAATCGTCGCAAACATCCGCCTCACTGATTTGATAGACTCGGCTGTAAATTTTTTAAAAATACTTTCGTGAAATTCATGTCTTTGTATGTGCTTTCTATATTATCGATGACACGTAAATTCAAGCCACTCGTTTTAACGATGAAATGGCTTTTTCCGCGAAAGCTGTGCAGTTCAGATTGCCTCGACGTTTCCTGTCCTACGCGGGCACAATACTTATCTTTGTTCCATTTAATTTAAAAAAAATGTTTTTTTTTTTTTCATGAAATTATCATTACTATATAATTATTGCAGATTTCGGAGATGCACAGTACGGGAGAGAGCAGCGGATTGCTGCGAGAGGTACGTTATTGATATTTATAATTTTTGTGGAATCGTTTGAACATAATCGCCGGAAACAAAAACTAAATTTTTTTCTCGAAGACATTTTTTTTTATTCGAAGAAAATGAGAATTTCATTATTGTTTATATATAAAATTTTAATTAGAAATATCAAACTGTCGGCAATGACGAATAAGATTTTTATAAATGTTACGGGAATGCTGAATTTTTGGCATGAATTTTTGGTATGAAAATCCATAACGAATGAAGCAGAATTAAATACCCCATTATCAACGGTAGGATAATCACGACAATTTTCCATATCCTCAACTTTGGCAAATAAAAACAATTAGCATCCCATCGACATTTTTTTTTATTCTGCATTTGATGTTGTTCATCAATTTGATGTTCAAATAAAAATCAACAACCCTGCGCGAACGTAACTATCGGCAATTATATCGATGAATCTCTCGCAACGGCTCAAGTCGATCAATGAAAAAAAAAAATATCACGAGTGACGAATGTTGTAGGATCGTTACGGGGTGGAGAAATCGTGTCACCATTCGAGACAACGACTGAACGATATCAGTGGCCAACTCGATCTTATCCGAGGCTCAGAGGTAGCTTCGTCAATTTTTGTCAACTCTCAGTAAAAAAAAATAGTTAAAAAAAAACGTATTAATTACTCAATTCGTCAATTAATTACTGCACCAATTAATAGTTGAAACTTCCAAAAGTATTGGAGTAATTAACAAAGTAAACCGTATATACTAATCCAAATGTTTAACAATTTCATGTGATAACGACTCCCCCGTAAGCTCTCTAATGATTCATAAATCCATTTGTATTATTAGCCTTAACTTTATTATCGAACACGTTACTAATTTTCTCATGCATTACAAACGATGCATAGAGGAGCACGCCTGTAAAAAAAACTCAAGGAAAACTACCGGCTATTTGCTTTAAATAAATAATAAAAAATGAATAAATAGAATCGTAAATAAATAAAAATAATGAAATACAAAAACAAAAAGCATGAAATATTTCAGAAATTATAAAGGATCAAAACGATGTCATGAGAAAATTGGAATTTATTCTGTGACGAATCAAATGTCCATTCAGGATCATTGATTTATTACGAATTTCCAAACTTATCGATCGTAAAAATTACAGCAATAAACTAGCCATCTGTAAATGCCTCATTTGACTAATTGCTTCGGATGATGCGATCTTAATTATATGTCGATCGTAATTTCCAAAATTCCTGCTCTATTTCAAACTCTTCGGCTTTGGCAACTTTCATGTACCAAATCTCCGTAACGATGACTCCGAGGATCCCAATAATGTCTTCGTCAATTTCACGATTGAATTAATCTCAAGCCTCTCTCGCGGTTCTATAAAATATCCGGCTGTTATAAAGCAACTAAATAATAATAATAATAATAATAATAATAAATTTCAAATGATTCAGGTCCGAACGCAAAGAGACGGCATCCCTGTGAGCAAGGCTCGTGTTATCCGGCAACGGGAGACTTGTTGATAGGACGTAAACATCATTTGACTGCATCGTCAACCTGCGGTCTTCACTATCCCGAGCGATATTGCATAGTTTCACATTTAAAGGATCGAAAGAAATGCTTCTTCTGCGATGCCTCGCAGCCCAGGCAACAGCACAACATAACGAATATCGTCAGTGGGTGAGTCTACCGAAATTTTTCGAATTTTCGTTCGTATTATTTCGAAAAATATTTTTTTATCAAAATGGCGACAATCCGTTCTTACCGATTTTCGATTGACAGACCCAATTGTATACTTGGCTGAATTAAAAAAAGAAAAAAAATTAAAAAATTAAAAAAAGAAAAGCAGCTTTTCAAATCGAGAATCGTTTATTCGATCGATATCCCCGATGACATCGCTTCAAATTCGTGAATTTCAGTTCAGCGAAAAACAGCTGGTGGCAGGCGGAAAATGGTGTTGAAAATGTCACGATAACGCTTGATCTCGAGGCAGAATTTCACTTTACCCATTTGATAATACGCTTTCAAACATTTCGACCTGCCGCAATGCTGATCGAGAGATCACACGATTTCGGCAAAACATGGCAGGTTTATCGTTATTTCGCTCACAATTGCGAACAATCGTTTCCCGGTGTGCCAACCTACGGTCATAAAAAATTGACCGACGTTATATGCGACTCTCATTATTCGAATGTCGCACCATCCGAGGGCGGTGAAACGATATTTCGCGTTTTACCACCGAATCTGCAGTCCGTCATTGACAATCCGTACTCCAAGGAGGTCCAGAATCTCATGAAGATGACGAATTTGCGGATAAACTTTACCCGTCTTCATACCCTCGGTGACGATCTGCTGGACGATCGAGCGGAAATTCGTGAGAAATATTATTACGCCGTTAGGGATATGGTTATACGAGGATCATGCTCGTGTTACGGTCACGCGTCCGCTTGCCTCGAACTTCCGGGTGTACAGAACGAGGAGGAAATGGTTCACGGACGTTGCGAGTGTACGCACAATACGAAAGGCCTGAATTGCGAGAATTGTCAGGACATGTTCAACGATGGCCCGTGGAAGCCGGCCGTTGGTAAACAAACGAACGCCTGCAGACCTTGCAACTGCAACGGGCACGCGAAATCTTGTCACTTCGACGAGGCCGTTTACGAGAAATCGGGACGCGTTTCCGGCGGCGTCTGCGACGATTGTCAGCACAACACGAGAGGACACAATTGCGAACAGTGCAAGCCTTTTTACTATCACGATACACGAAGAAACATCACCGATCCGGATGTCTGTCAACGTAAGAAATTTTCTCTCTCTCCAACCTTTTTTTTTTTCTACCATTTCTTTTTTCATGGTTTTCGGCTGATGATTTTTTTTAATCTTTTTTTTTCCGGATCAAACTCTCTTTTGATTTTAAAAAAATTCTCTTTTGATTTTATTCGGATCGTCGGATATGAAAAAAAAAAAAAAAAATGGGTAACATCGATTTTTTTTTTTAGCTTGCGATTGCGATCCCAGTGGCTCATTGGACGATGGTATTTGCGACTCGAGGACCGACGTAGTCAGCGGCGAGGAGTCCGGTCGTTGTCACTGCAAGACAAACGTCGAGGGACGTCGTTGCGACGTATGCAAAAATGGATTCTGGAATTTCAACGTTGACAATCCGGACGGATGCGAAGGTATTCGAAGTTGTACTTTACAATTTGTGTGAGAAAATTGTGAAAACTTGCCGACATTCGCCGTCGATGCAATTTCGAAAAGTTTTCGAACGCATTCGTGCGAGGGAAACTCGTGGGATTGAGGATGAGGGCTGGAGCTGAGAAAAAAGATTTTTCGATGTCGCAATTTACCGGTGGGATGGAATTTTTAAATGCATTTGATTAATTTCATTTTTTTTTTGTCCATCAAAGACGATGTCGTTTCAATGACGATTGAAAGGTTCAGCCTCGCGGTGTGAACAGCTGGAGAAGTAGAGTGAACTTTCTTCGTTTACAAATTGATTGATTAATTTTGAAAAATCAGAAGCATATATTTTTACAGAAATTTTTTAATTGATAAAGTAATATCTGGAGAAGATTTAGAAATTTTTTCGTGTAAAAATATTCATTTTTAAGGAAGTTACAGCTCATGTCTGGCAAGCACTTTTTGCAAAGTACCCACTTGAGTGGTCAGCACTGCTGTTCGATACCAGGATTTCCAAAATAGAAAAAAAAAACCAAAATTATCTGGTTAATATAATAGTTTATCTTATGATCGATCGATGGGATTTCCGAAATATCAAGTTAAGGATGTCCCTCTGTTTGTTTGCGGGACGAGTCGTTCGAGGGTCTCTATGCTTATGACACAGGCAGGGCTCAAGTGGCGCCAACGTCAAATCTTCACTCATCTTTGCCAGTCAATTTATGTTCTCGAAATCAGAATTAGAACTGTGAGATTTCGTTTCAACGCTATTCGATAGTAAATGGCATTGATAATAACGCATAAAAATTATAACAATACACTCCTGTAAATTTTTGAAATATTAACGTTTATGTTGCAAAAAAAAATTCAAAACTTACGTTTTCCGAGCTTCAACTACAAACGCTGTCCGAACTATTCAAGATAGAGAAAATTGCACACGAAAAATTTTGTAGAGAATTAAATTTTTTAGAAAAAAGTCCGCAACAGCATTCATGAAAAATCAATAGCGGATGAGTGAGAGGCGTCCGAAGTGGCGTGACGAGGAAGTGTGATTTTTGTGAAATCGCAGAATAGTAGACCCATTAGTTGTTAAATTACACATCACCGCGTTAGCGTGGAATTAAAAATGCATAAAAATTCAGACGTCAACTGAACACAACGAGAAAGCTATTACCGCCTGGAAAACTTTATTTATAACTACATTCAAATGAAGCTACCTACGTGAAATGGTTTTTATTTTTTAATTATTTTTACAACTTCGGACGCCTACCACGCCTCAATTATTAACTTTAGATACATGCCGTCGGGGACTTTTTTTTGTAGATAATTTAGTTACCTAGAAAATGGTTTATCAGCAAATTTTACTCTATTGGGTATAGTTTGAGCAGCGTTTCAAGTTGAAGCACAAAAAGTGCCAAATTTTCATTGTTTCTATTTTTCCCTTGCTAAAATGTAGAGAAGGATAATAATGGACATTTTATAAGTTATTATTTATGTCATTTATTATGAAAAGACGCTAAAAAAAACTCCAGGATTTTGTTTTGAAAAAGAAACCTAATTCGACTCGTTGAGTTCTCTTTTTTTAAGCATTTTTAAATATGTTACATTTAATTACTCAACGAAAATGCTCCTAGTTTTTTTTAAAAGTGCTAGCATTTCAAATTCGTGAATTACAGAACGTCTGAAACCTGTTTTTCATGTGTGCCCATAAGAACGCATGTTAGTAAATGTTTTTTCAAACATTTCATATCTTGACAACGAGGATCCTAATCTCATTGAATCTTTGCACACACGTTTTGGGGATAAACACTGATAGACTATAAAAATTTCAAGTCGATATAGTGGCACTATATCGATATAACAGAGGAACATCCTTAAAACAAAATAGCGGGTTTTCAAAGTTATAGTATTGATTGTTGTAAAAATAACGGACATTTTTCGTTAATGAAATCAAAAGTAAAGGTGGAAAAAAATCCTTGGATCAAACACAAGATTTCTTTTGTGTTAAGAAAGCACAAAAAGTTTTAGAAACTTCGATGACGCGGCTCAATACCCCGCTCATCAATATTAAAAACGTGCTTTGTTGACATCGACTTAAACTTTCTTATAAACGATTATTTTTACACGAAGAAATTACTGAATATTCTTCAGATGTTACTTTTTCAAATACAAAACTTCTGTCCGAGTACATGTTCATGATTTTCCAAGAAAAATTCTAAAAAATTCGCTTTTTTTCGGTCTTCCGGCTGTTCGGTCACGCTGATAATTATTATTTTCATTCTTCTGACATTCTTCAGTCCAGTCCATCGGTATCCTTAACGTCAATGTCCTTTTACGGAACTTTCGCAAAAATAGTAACCGTAGCAGCCATTTCTAATATCATTCACTTTCATATTTTCTTCGATCGTCATTTTGTTTTCGTTACCCCGCAGCTTGCACTTGCAACGAACTCGGTACGATCGACAATCAGGGCTGCAACACGTTCACGGGCGAATGTACATGCAAGCGTTACGTTACCGCGCGTGACTGTAATCAGTGTCTGCCCGAATATTGGGGACTCAGCGACGATCGTGACGGTTGTAAATCGTGCGACTGCGATCCCGGTGGTTCGTACGATGCGACCTGCGACGTCGTCACAGGACAGTGTCGTTGCAGGCCTCACGTAACCGGCAGAACTTGCAATCAGCCGGAACAAAGTTATTATACCGGTGCATTGGACTTTTTGATTTACGAGGGTGAACTTTCGCGAGCCAGTGACGTGAGTAATCATCATATCGATTGAGGAAAAATAAAAACGCAAAAAAAAAATTATAGAACATTTATACATATGTTTAATTCGATTCAACGTCATATTGCTTCATTGGGACAATTTCCATGGCCAAATATGTTCCTACCTTGTAGGAAAAAGAAACGAATTTTTCCTTCGAAATTATTCGTATCGTCGCTACATTTTAATAATAATCACTTATCCAAAAAATTTTGATAGATATGACGTGAAAAATTGTTACGAATTCTTTGTTTTCCTCGTCGCAGAATTGTCAGGTCGTCATCAGGGAACCGTACAGAGACGGAAGAGCCAATAGCTGGACCGGCACGGGTTTCATGAAAGCCTCGGAAGGTGCGACGATGAATTTCACTGTAAACGACATTCGACGAACAATGTGGTACGACATCGTGTTGCGTTACGAGTCTCTGCATCCTGGTGTCTGGCAAGACGTCGAGATAATCGTTGAGAGAGACGGCCCGGTTGATCCTGATGGCCCGTGCGCTTACTGGCGTCCCGAGGACGATCGTCTGTGGATACAATTGCCGCAGAATGCTCGGAGCGCCGAGGCCGATCCGGCTGTGTGCCTCGAAGCCGGCAAAATTTACAAGATTTTGGTGCAATTTCGTAAATTTGATAGCCACGTCGATACGCCAACGGCATCGATACTCGTCGATTCGGTGAGTCCGAGAAAGCTTCTGAGATTAATTTTTTTTTTTTTTTTCCCCCACGCTCGAATGATTTTTTCAAACATACCGAAACCCTTTTTTTTTTCGAATATTTCAAAACTTTTCTTCATTTACGAGAGAAAAATATTTTGACGAACGAAGAAATTATCTTTTTCAAATTATTATTTTAAAGTAATTGAAATTTCTTTAAACCCGCATAACTCGGAGCTTTGTCGTTCTATCAAATTTTTTTTTTTGTCATGGACCTGTTCCTTGGTTGATTCTCCATCGATTGAAAAAAAAAAAAAAAAACAACTCAAATATGTCAATTTTAGCTGGAAGTTGTGGGTAAAAATCTGCGTAGGGTTCACGGGACCCCGGTGTGATAAAGTCGTAGGAAAAAATTATTGTGGTAACCTAGGGTTAAATATGGCAGCACCGTACGAAAGATCGTTGTTGCGCTTTGAAATAAAATGAAGATTAACGCGTGTGTATGTCAGATCGTACTGAGACCGAGAATCGAGTCGATACCGTTCTTCAGCGGTTCGGGTCCGGGCGAAATACGCCGTCAGGATTACGAGAGAAATCGCTGTAACGAGATATTCAACGATGTGGTACGTTACACGTCCGCTCAAGCCGAGATATGTGAAAAATATCACAACAGCATAGGTTATTACGTGTTCGACGGTGCGCACTCGTGCGAGTGCAATCCAACCGGTTCGCACAGTCTGCTGTGCGAGCACTATGGCGGCACTTGTCCGTGCAAGACAAACGTCGTTGGAAGACGCTGCGATCACTGTGCACCGGGCACTTATGGCTTTGGACCCGAGGGTTGCGTCGCTTGCGATTGCAACGCCGTTGGTGCACTTGACAATTTCTGCGACGTCGAGACCGGACGCTGCAAGTGCCGACCCAACACTTATGGCCGTGACTGCGGCGAGTGCGATCCCGGTTTTTGGAATTTCCCGCACTGCAAGCGTTGCGAGTGCAACGGACATGCCGAATCGTGCGATTCGAAAACCGGTGCCTGCATCAATTGCCGGGACTACACGACCGGGCACAACTGCGACCGTTGCATCGAGACGTTCTACGGTGATCCACGAATCGGCGTCGATATACCTTGCAGAGCTTGCCCATGTCCAGGTAAGTAAGCCAGCGAGGAGTATACGATGGTTTTTTTTTTTTTTTTTTCTCGGGAACTCGTAGGATCTGAGAAGGACACTGAGAAAATTGTAGCTGGATTATCGTTATTAGAATGAAAATAGTTGCTACAGAGGGGATAAATTATCAGGGTCCTCTTATGCCAATCGAACTTTCACATCAAAGTCTAAAAATAACTTTCATCGAATTGCACGTTTGATCCAAGATTGAGTAAAAAATATCGCGCCTTTTGGTCTTCCGGTGAAGCATCTGCCCAAAAATTTATTCCCACGGGAAATAGTCATTATTATAAAAAAAAAAAAACACAAAAACTTTTAGTCTGCTTCGCTGATTACATTGTCCGCAATGATTGTCCACTGATAACTCAGTCCGATAGCCTAATTTTTCCAATACCAATTATCAATGAAGATGAAGAATGTTTGTTTTTTTTTTTTTTTTTTTTTTTTTTCCTTTCAAATATCCAAAAAGGCACGAGAGATTCCGGTCATTCGTACGCCGACAGCTGTAGCTTGGATTCCGTGACTCATGACGTAATATGCGAGTGTTACGAGGGCTATTCCGGGCCCAGATGTGAGACCTGCGCTGATAATTATTACGGGAATCCGGAGGATTCGAACGGCGGTTGTTCAGCCTGCGACTGCAGCAACAACACCGATCTGGCGAGGCCGGGAAATTGCGATCCCAATACCGGCAGATGTCTTCGGTGTCTCTATGATACGGACGGTACGAATTGTCAGTTCTGCAAGCCCGGCTTTTACGGCAATGCTCTGGAGAAGAATTGCAAGGATTGCATGTGCAACGTTTTGGGTACCGACGCGAGCGCCGGACCCTGCAATCATCGTAACGGACAGTGTCCATGCTTGCCCCATGTCGTTGGAAATCTTTGCGACGCCTGTGAGGACAATCATTGGAGAATCGCCAGTGGACAAGGCTGCGATTCCTGCGAGTGTGATCCTATTGGAAGCATCTCGGACAGGTTCGTACATTCACTTTTTTTTTTCACATTTTATGATACTCGAAATTTCCCGATACCCGCAATTGTGCGGGCTTTCACTTTGACACTTGAAGGCTCATGCGGAATCGTATTGAACGTTGGAGCTGGTGCACATTGAGACTGAGGCGGGAATTTTGATCGCTTGTCGTTTCGTAGAATCAATTGTGTGCTTCACCCGCGTTGCTCGCCTATTCGGTAGTTTATGTACGGAAACCTCCGTCGCGGCTCTGTCCACAGCCAATAACCGGCGATTTTGGTATAGCATAGGAAAATTCGTTTGGCAGTACAGTTAGGATTCTTGGGGGTTTCCACCTATCGGTGTAAAGTGTTCTGGATAAACTTGTGAATGGTGTTAATTTGGACCACCAAATGATGTTCAGAGACCTTTGGTGTGTTGGTCAGTCGTTGCTGGAGTTTAAAAAATTTTTTTATTGTTCATCACAGCTCGCATGAGACGTATCTGCCTTTCAATGAACTCCCTAGCCTCATAATCGTTGACTCAAATCGACTGATTCCCGGATCAACTAAATAAGGAGTCTTGGGCTCCTTATTTAGTAAAATGTAGATTTCTTACCGAAAAGTGGTACAAACGATGTACAAGTTCAATGAATCTAAGCTTTTGGGCTCAAGGTGCTCTGTGCTTTATTTATAAGAACGAAAATAAAGTAAAACTACAATGATGATCCTGATTTGTACCGACTTTTCTGCATTAACGTACCATGAGACAATATGAGCCTATCAAAAAATTAAGTGTCCCTGTTTCAATGAGAATCGATGACTGGGATAAGAGCTCAGTAAGGGTTGGTTCTCGAACTCTCGTGACGTTTTCATGATCCTCCGTACAGATGCAATCCCTTCGACGGTACTTGCGAGTGCAGATCGGGTTTCGGTGGTCGCCGTTGCAACGAGTGCCAGGCAAATTACTGGGGCAATCCGAACGTCGAGTGTCGGGCTTGCGAGTGCGACGCGATCGGCTCGTCGAGCCAGCAGTGCGATCGCAACAATGGTATATGCGTCTGTCACCGGGGAATCGGCGGGGACAAGTGCGACCAGTGTGATCGCAGTTACATCGGTGACGCGCCGAATTGCAGCCCATGCGGCGAATGCTTCGACAATTGGGATTTGATCCTCGATGATCTGAGAAACACGACGAATCTCGTGATTCGGGAAGCCTCGAGAATCCAAAAAGTCGGCACGACGGGTGTTTACAGCCAGCAATTCGACAATATGATCGATAATCTCGATCAGGTCAGGGGTCTCATAACCAGTACTTCGGTCAGAAGTCAGGATCTCGATGAATTGAACGAACTGGCGGAAAATCTTGCTTCAAATGTCACGGGCTCCCTGAAATCGCTGGACGAAGTTGAGAATAAATTGGAACTCATAAGTGCCCGGGTAAATCTCGATGATGTGTCGTTGAAGGGATTGAAAAATCGCACCAACAGCCTGCATCAGGGCGCGGCATTGCTGAGCGAGGATGCAACGAGGCTACAGGAGGCAAATGTTCAGGGTGCCCTTAATGTTACCCAACAAATGGCCGAGCAATCGAAATTGGCGGAAAAAATGGCAAACGAAACGACCAATGTACTCTCCGACGCGGAGAGATACAGAAAAAATACGGAATTACTTTTGGCGAAGAACAGCGCTACTGTCAACGATGCGCAGGAGCGTAGCGTCGAGTCGATCGGTAAATTGGAAAAGAAGATCAAGGAATTCGACGATGAGATGCCCGCTCTGAATCTCGGTATGTGCGGTGACAATGTGACCGATTGTAGCAGCGTTTGCGGTGGTGCCGGATGCGGTTCGTGCGGTGGACTTTCGTGCGACGCTGGTGCAATTACAATGGCCAATCAGGCTCTCGATGTCGCAAAGAAACAGGCAGCCAAGATAAAATCGCACAAGGACGAGGCTGAACAGCTTTTACGCAATGTGAGTTGACATTGGTTTTTTTTTTTTAAGTTCATTTTACCGAAATAATCGTCGAATTATTACTGAAATTTAATCCCCAAACGCTAACGATGGGTCATTCGTGTCCGGGCCAAATGCCTGCACGTCTCCATATTGTGCATGAAATTTTTATTAAAAATTTCTTCTTACGGGTGGGACAAATCATTATCATTTAGTTAAGGGTTCAAAAAAGGCCCATGAATTTTTTTAGATTTTTAGAAAAAAAATTCCTCGAAAAAAGTGTCCGGAGAACACTAGGTTTTCTACTAAAAAATTCACAACTTTTTCAATTTTCAATATTTTTTCGCAAAAATTTAGCACCATACTCTTGAGTTATAGTACTTTCATTAAAAAAAAAAAAATAGTTTGGTGTTTTTCAAAAAGTATATTTAAGTAATTCTGTCTTCGAAGCCTCCTGGGACTGCACTGACCCTCAGGAGGGATATGGCTCCTTAAATTACCCTAAACTAGACATTTCAACGCACATCTAGATGTCAGCATAAGTCCGGTTCTCACCGGTTTACTACTCGCAATATTGGATTGAAAAAAAAAAATCCGGCTGGACCCGGGATGATTATTACGGGTTAAATGATAAATTTGTCAAAAAGTTTATTTTTTTGTTCTTCGTCATTAATCGACGTATTTTCCATTCTCGCTCGTTAATTCCAGATGCTGGATATCAAACAAGACGCGACGGCTGCCCGTGGCAATGCCCAGGACGCATTCAATGCAGCCTGGGACGCGAGAAATCGTTCCGACGCCGTGGTAAAATCGGTCTCGGAGGCGACCGAGAGAATTTGGAGTATGCTGAACGAGGATCAGCCGACGCCGGTTATGGTGCGCGATCTAGCTGAGGAAGTTCTGAGAAAAAATATTCATCTGAAACCCGACGAGATAAAGCAATTAGCCGACAAGATCAAGAATATCGTTGGATCGCTGACGGATTCGGACAGAATTCTCGCCGATACGGCCAACGATCGGCGGAATGCTCATGATTTGGAAAATCGTGCCAAGTATGCCAAGGAGACGGCTCTCGAGAAGCAGACACAGGCGGGAAAGGTAAGAAAAATCTGTACTATTTTCGACTGTCGAATAAAGAGCACACCGAGGTGGAATAAAAAATCGGTACTTTTGAGATGGGATATGAGAAGGGCAGGGCACTTTTTATAATTAAAACAAAAAATCGCCAAGTCCGTCATTTCTGAAGTATTTTCCAGCTGAGTGATGTTAGGAAGGCTGTTTTTGCACCGAAATTTTTGCCTGAAATACTTCACAAAATGAAATACATCAACAGCATGAAAGATTTCATATTTTCGGAAAAAAAATCTGACATCCGTACTCCACGCTGTATATGAATCGATAATTTCGAACAACCAAGATTTTGGATTACCTTGAATAGCACTTTTTGACTTGGTGCTTTTTTCTAGATTTCTCATCGCGTCCACTTCATGATACAATTAGTTTTATTTTTTTTTTCATCACACACGATTTGCACAAAGTTTTCAGTCAAATTGTCCAATTGTTGTATATTAATTCCTCTTTCGGTCTTTAAACAGTTCGAGGCTTGCCAGTTTCTTTTAAGCAAGATTTCCAACTATCACAACAATGTTTCTTTTTTTTTTTTTTTACTTTTCCTAGCATTCTCACGAATAACACCTATGATTATTATTTTTCAATACCTGAAATTCCACACTAAAAATCTCTATTTTCTCTTCTGTCTTGTAGTTTTCGTATTATTTACAAATGTCTGCACAAAAGATTTTCTTTTCAAGTTCGCTCAGTTAAATGTCTGGGATCTCGTCGCTCGCTCCCAGAAAAATTATCAAAGCCACATCTCAGAAATTTTTTTCCCCCCATGCCGATTTCAGAAATTCCGAAACGTTCGTTTGTTCTCAGGTCGTTGAATTGCTGAGCGATACTCAAGAGGCTCAGGGCAAAGCCGAGGCATCGATCGATCAGGCCGAGCACGATATTGCCCTGTCGGAAAAAGATCTCAAGGATATCGTCGAGGTGACGCGAGAGGCTGGCAAGAAAGCCGACAACACAACCGCGTCCGTTGATTCTCTGGATTCTCGTCTGACACAACTGCAGACGCAATCGGCGAGAAATGATTTTGTCCTTAAGGACGAGATACGCAATGAATTGCTGAAAGTCGCGAGTAACGCGACGATACTGAAGAACAAGTGCACGCGTCTTGGCAACGAGTACAAGAAAGCTGGCAATTCATTGAATAATCGCGTAACGAAAAGCAAAGGTGACATACAGAGGGCCAAACATTTGTTGCAAAGAGCGTCCGAATTAACTGCCGATACATCGACGAAATTCAAGGATCTCGATGGTATGGAGAGCGTTTATCGTGACAACGACAGACTATTGGGCAATCTAATGGGCGAAGTTGATGCTCTTACATCACAGATGGAGCAGCATCTCGCCGAGATCGAGCAAAAGTCTCAGTTGTATCGTCAATGCTCGGCCTGATGAGGGAACGAATTTTCCTTTTCTCTATTTTTTTTCCTACCTTCGAGAATTTATTTTTAAAGAAGAAATCGAATGAGCGGAGTTCGACATTGTGTGTGTGTGTGTTTTTTTTTTTTTTTTTCCCTCGAATTTCCCGCGCCTGCGGCAACTTAAAACGCTACCGAGAAGCAAAAAAAAAAAAGAAAGGACAACGATTTAATCAAAAAATACAATAAACGTGCCATAATTCGGACTCGATAGTCCGCGATAATCTCGTGCACTTATTCTTCCACGGCAAATCATTTTTCACAGTCAGATCGAACGAGCTCTGGGGCCTTTGCGTTAACTCAAGCCCGAAATTTATTTATCGAAAGTGCGGGAACTTGATTTTCTTTGATACGTGATCTTCCGAAATGCTTCGGTCAAATTCGCATATAAATTTTTTGTTCCGATGACGGTCCGGCTGATCGAAAAAAATGCTCAGACGAAAGTACCATCAACTTTCGTAAATTTTCAAATCCAAATAGACGATCTTTGTGAAATAAAAATTGTAGCTAATTTCAGGACGAATGAAAAAAAGGAGTAAAAATATTGCTCGTAACTTAAAAAAAAAAACAACGGATTTGTGACACTTCGAAGCTCGAGGATTGATGATCGATCGCTTGTGACGGTATGGTTACACTGGCACAGCGTGGCGGTGGCGTCTCGCACTACTCTCGGGTATGGGCAGGCCGTTGCGCATGCGCAGACCTTCCAGCAGACGCGTACGATGAGAAGCTTGTCCTTTGAGCTTCGAAGCGTGTGACAACTTCGACGTTTTAAAAGTTAGAAACAATTTTTTTTTTTTTTTTTTTCGTTGAATTTGCAATGAATCCGATTACAATTTTTTGCAATAAAAACCGTATAGATTTTCTCGTGAAAAATTGAATTTGACCTTAACCGTACTGGGGGAGTCAGTTGATCAATACGCAACCATTGCATTTTTTACCGATACCATTTAGCATCATTTGAGACAATATTTTTGTCTATAAATTTTTCCATCAAGACGAATCTCGGGCATCGATGAATATTTCACTGTTTCGCTTGAAATCAAGCTGATATCTGGTGGAAATTTTTTGATTATGCTTGTGACATCGTCGTTAAATGTTCACATACCCAATTTTTGTTTCAAATAAAGATTGTCGCAAAAGCTCCCACACTGTCGAAAAATAATTTTCGACCTCAGAAGAGACCTCACGAAAGATGATCCCTGGCGATGGAGTCTGATTTGTGGCTCATCATTTTTTTTTTTTGCCTACAAACATCGAATGATGTAGCCCCTGGGATTTTTCTTTTTTACCAGTGCTCACTTTTGGCGAAGCCTTTTTTTCGAGTAAAAATCCACTTTCGAAGAGTGAAAATGGGGACAAAAAAAATAATCAAGCAGTTGAAAATGACACACCCTTATCTGCACGAGAGTCACGGGTCTTGCATTACTTTCGAGCTCACTACACACGTTTTCCTATTCCAGACATTTCTTTTGTTTTGACAATTTTTTTTTTTTTTTTACGATACTCTGCCCGGTTCGCACCAAATGGTTCAAAAATTTTATTTGTAACAAAAAATAAAGTGTAATTTCTCTCGTATAATTTTTGAATTGATGGATAATGAGTAGTGAAAAAAAAACAGCCCCTTACAGTGTCTCGGGCGTTTTACTGCCAGTAGAGTTTGGGCATTTGAATTTTAATTATAGCAACGAATAATTGATGAACCAATAAAACGAGTGGAATGAATTTAAAACTAATGAAAGGCTGATGCCCAGGCAAAAAATAATTTAGATCTACGCAGTCATTTGTTTAAATCTTAATTTTTTTTAGATCTACGTGGATCTAAATTTTTGAAAAATCGTAAATTTATCTGGATCTATGTAGATCCGAGTAAGCGTACTGAGATTTGAGTAGATTAACGGAGATATTAAGCAAAAGTTTTTGAAAATAATATTAGATCGACTCGAATGCGCGTAAATCTTGCCGTTGTATACCGAGATCTAGGTAGATTGACGATTTTCCAAAATTTAAATCTACGTATAGATCTAAATGATTTTTTTCCCAGGTATCTCTGATGTACGCCTACAAGCATACACACACACACACACACACACACAGACATGTCTGTAAATAAGTCCAGTTATAATGCATGAACCATTATGTCATGTAAAACATGCTCTCGAGTAGCACATTTCGCGTTTTTTTAAGGATAAACATCGACATAGTTTGAATAATAACGAGACGTGAGTCCAATAAAGAAAAAAAAAAATTTGATTACGTAAGAAAAAAAAATTGAAGACCAAATCCAGCGGACCCAGTCTCTTTGAATTACAGTACTATAGTTGTAAACGTGTATTTTTCATTGAGAAAAATTTTAGAAAAAAATAACGAAAAAATTATATATCATCGTAAGAGAAATGCAATAATTTTAATACGCTTCAACCAAACGTTTTTTTAATCGTATATATTTCATACTTTGTTACGATTTATACACAAGCCAAGATATATATATATACGTATATATATATATATATATATATATATATATATATATATATAGTATAAAATATGTTATAGAGTACATGAATAAATAAAAAATTTTTAATTGAATAAAACATGAATGGAAAAAATCAAGGACCATTATTCCGTTTGGAGACAAAAAAAAAAGAAATCTTCAGTGACTTTGTGTGTTTTTCGTGATATATCGTCAGTTGCATTGCGGTTAGCGAGATACAGAGAGTTTTCGGGATACACAGGAAGCGAGATATCCCCACAGACCACGATAAGGCCTCTGTTAAAACGGCATTCGTAAGTACATGATAAAGTGTGTTATTTTTTTTCCATACCTCTTATATCACGATTACAACTGTGTCACCTGAATTCCATGCATTTGGAAAAAAAAAAATTTTTTTAACATTGTTTTTTAGTCTAAAGGATTTTGCTCGAGAATGATGGGGAAAATGTTTTTTGTCAATGGGATCGAGTCATCGAAACATTAAATACGGCTTCTGTTGGAAATAAATAATTATGAATCGTTGCGCTTACAAAATATTGCGAAGAAGCATAATGAGTCCAAATCGTTCGTAATTATTGCAAAAAAAAACCTGAAACTTTTTAATTCAGCACATTGGTCATATTTATTAATTATTCATGAATATTTATTGATTGTCGGTCATATTTATCAATTTGAAAAAATGTCTTAAATGATTATTCGTTGGGATTGGCGCCTATCCTTTGGCAACTCACAAATGTCACACTGACCTCTGGCGGCCAAATGTCGAACTGCTCTCTCCCAGTCGCTGCCCGATGATTTACTATGCGAATTTGTCACTTTTTAATAATAATTCAAAATGTGTTGCTTTATTACAAGAAATAATAAATCATAGATAAAGATTGGGAAGACATAGTCGATATTTGGTGTGGAGAGCATGAGATTTTCAGCACACGTAGATTATAAATAATAATTTTATTTATGTCATGTAAAAGCACAAGCGACATGACTTTCAATTTCATAATTTCTGAATCATGAACAATCATTTATGAATAAAGCATTTTTCATGCGATAGGTTGATATTTTAAATAATAATTTATTGTTCGAAAGCATTCATTTAGCCGAAAAGTGACTCGATTATTATGCCGTCGCCTGAACTACGACGTATAATACGAGACAAAAAATACAAGAATAAAATTACCGAAAATGTAAATTTTTCATTTTTCATAATACTTAACCTTCATTCGACATCATTTAATTTGATGAAAGTCGACTCTGTTGAGACCTGAGGGGGGAACCTTTGGCTTGCATGTTTACATCTATGTATTCGTGACAAAAACACACAACGATCCTCGGGATCGTCCTGCACCCTTACGTATTATAATGTGTTTTATTGTCGTAGATATATGCATTTCCTTATCCGTGAATGGGGAGCTCTGTTTAATTCAAACGAACGGTTTCGGCGTATATCTGTATCCATATTATATACATATGTATATTGTGCACGGTAGTGAAGCCTAAGGGTATGCACAATACGCTCATTCAACCTCCTCTCGGTGGTTCTCAAACGTCTGGATCATTCGACGTCAACCGGAACAATGGATATGTACAAGCGACTAGATTCCTCCTCTGAGAAGCAGCATTGAATTAAAAAAAAAAAAAATTAATAAATTCGGCCGGGGAAAAATAGTTTACATCTACGTAGAACAAATTTAGATGGACATAGTTATTTTTTAAATCTACGTAGATCGAAATTTTGAAAAATCGTAGATTTACCAAGGTTCAATTGGATCCACCTTAGAACTCCATTAGATCTATACTTATAGATCTACTCAGATCTGTGTAACTCTACTGAGATATTCAAGTAGGCAAACGGAGATCTAATAAGCAAAAGTGTTGGAACGTAATATCAGCTCGGATGTATGTAAATCTATCGTTATATACGGAGATCTGGATAAATCTACGATTTTCCAAAATTTAGATCTACGTCGATCAAATTTGATCTAAATAATAACTACGTCGATCTATGTTAGATCTATACAGACTTGAACGATTTTTCTCCGGATATGTACATATTAGGGTGGTCCTTATAATTGGGGTTGATAAAAATTTCGATGCGTTAACTCATCAAATTGGCTCCAAAATATGTACAAGAAAAAATCTGTTAAAAAGGCTCAGCTCACTATCTCAATGGGAAGGAGTGTGCCACTGAGGGAAAATCTTTTTTTTTTCCATTTGAATAGCACAAGTTTTTGTGACGTACCCACTTTCCATTTTTTATTATCAACGTTTTAGGCGCTAAAAAATCCTGTGTAACCTTTCATAAAGTTTCTTTTTTGTGCTTCTTTGAGCACGTAGAACGTGATAATAAAAAATCGAAAGTGGAAACATCACGAAAACGCATGTGATTCAGATGAAAAAAAAAGGATTGTCCTCAGAGGCATCCCTCCCATTGAGATAGTGAGCAAAGTTTTTTTTAAATATATTTGGTGACCAATCTGCTGTCGGATTAACGCATCGAAATTTCCATTCGTATTCATCGAAAGTTTCCATCATGCTCGTGAAGATATTCAAAAATTCATCGATGGCATAGAAATTGATGCTTCTTCGAAAATCGTCTACGAATATATCACATCATGTATAGAGGAAAGAAATAAAAATGGGGACACAGGCTTGAGAACCACTGTATATTTGACTTCTCGTCATTAAACTGAAATTCTCGTGTTTACTTCATCCATAGAAAATTTACGAGCTGTCTCCCCATCATGCTTACGTATGGATTCAGAAGCGACTAATTAGTGGGAATAATTTAAACTTGGTGTAGCACACACGCTACAATGTTTCGGGGCCGTGAAATTCAAGCTTTGGGATTTCTCGATGTACATAATAACTTACAGACGACTCTCGTGAAGTTAAATGTGAACCCGAAAAATATTTGTTCGTGGATCAGGTAGATTTGATAGATGACCAGAGTGACGTCCTCCGCGAATGGTCTTCGAGTAATTTAAAAAATATAATCTTTCGCGAATTTTGAGAGACTAAAATGTAAATTGCAAAAAAAAAATTCCTTCCCTGTAAAGTGGGATATCGTCTAAAGGGGCTTACTTTTTCGATCGCAAAGACATATAGTAATATTTTTATCGATCATTAGCTTTAATAATATCCATCGAAATATTCGTTTTTTATCCCCACCCTTCCTTAATTTCGAAACTACTATATCGAAAATTCCGAAATATTGCTGATGTAGAAAGGCATATGAGAAACTTAAAGGAAAAATATAGAGATTTCGAAAAATTCATGAATTATTGAGATTTTTGAGATTTTATGAAAATATGCTTTAGTGGTTTTTTTTTTTTTTTGTTATTCTTTAGAATATTATAGTGACACGAATTACTCAGTTGACCATTTTTATTTTCTTTGCATCACACTGTGCGGTTAATTGCCAGCACAGAAAAAATTCTTCGAGCCCATTAATTTAACGGAACTAAATACAATTGGAACGTAAACAAAAAGAATCTAATTATGGGCATAAAAAAGTACATATGAGGTCACTGATTATTAATTATTTTTTTTTTTTATGTACCAGTAATGAAACTAGTATGTTTTTTCAGAGTTATCAGTGTGTTGCAATGAATTTCCTTTCGGATTTCTATTCCAGGAGGCAACTCATTGCCACGGTCAGAGATAAAAGAGTTTCTCGTTGTATGCACAGCTTGATTAGACAGTCACAATTTTTCAGTCTATCTCTCTCTCTCTCTCTCTCTCTCTCTCTCTCTCTCTCTCTCTCTCTCTCTCTCTCTCTCTCTCTCTCTCTCTCTCTCTCTCTCTCTCTCTCTCTCTTTGTCGGCAGAAAAATTTATTTACGTTTCAGTTTGCCCCGAAAAATGCATCTCACGTTTCACCACGTTAATATCTCACCGAGTTCAGTACATATGCGTCTAGTTTATATTTCTATCCCACGAAAAGAAAATACGTTCAGTCCACATCGAGAAATTTTTTTTCTCCTCACTAGTTCGCTGGATATTAATAGTTTTACAAATAACTCGACAGAAGTTACGTAACGCAAAATTAGCGGTAGTCGTTTTCAAAAAATGTTTAGCGTTTTGGATTCACATCGAAAAGCTCCAATGAAAATTTGGCGAAAATCGTGAATTTTCTTACGAATGTCGAGAGCTACAGCATAGAATTAAAAAAATAAAAATCAAACTCACTGCTACAATTGTGTGATAAATTTGAGCTCAATAGCTCGAGCCATTCTCGAGTTATGGCAATTTTTAAATATGATTTTCGAATTATTTGGGAACATTTTTAGCAATCTGTGTATTCGAATGTGATCAAATTTCAATTTTAAAAAATTATGAATATTTTTGATAAACAACGGGTCTAATGTATAATGTATCAACGCGGCGACATCCATAACAATTCAACGTGCAAATTATCACAAATAAATCAAATACAGACAAAGGTAAAGCGGAAAGACAAAATACAAAAATATTCCCAGAGTATCAAGCGCAACATTCTCGTTTAATTCATTATTTTTTACTTCCTGCAAAGCTTTTATCCTCATTCTTTACGATTTTCTTTTTCTTTTTTCTTTTTTTTTTTTTTTTTCAAACCGTTCGAAATTTCAATGCGAGATTTTGAAACCTGAGATCACGGTGTCGCAAAATCGAAAAGCCAAAAAAGAAGAGTCTCGGCATTGTCCTCGATCGAAATTACACGCCCATTCATTAAAAACGCATCCGCTTTATATTTCTTCCCTCTTTTTTTTTATTCGTCAATGTACCTACGAGTCGTCGGGGTGGATTGTGACGTGAGGATTCTTTTGCCCTTCGTACCACGGGGGATAATGTGCGCATGCTATTGAGACCGTTTCGAAGACGATTGTTCAGCGTCCTTAGTCTCCTTTCTCTCTTTCTCTCTCTCTCTCTCTTTCTCTCATTCACGCTCTTGCATTCGAGGGGGTTGACAGCTGCCCTTAAAACGTTGCACTCGCGAGGGCAACCAATCGCAAAACTCGTATCCTTTCTCTCTTTCTCTCGCCTTTCCGCAAACGAGGTATGAGGAACGGTAGGGAAGAAATTGGAGGGAAAAAAAAGAAAAGTTAAAGGTAGCAGAACCCTCGTTGAACGATAGAGAATAGAGGAACGAAGAACGGAGAAGAAAGAATTAAAAAAAAAAAATGTGCCGGCTGGAACGCGCAGTCGAAGCGAGTCAGGGAACGGTAACGCACGGGTTTTTCCAGAAGCCTCTCTCTATCGATATGGATTTTCGATCATTTTTTTCATTAATCGATGCAACATTGAAGCTATGAATTGCTTGAATATCAAAGAACATCCGCATTTGAAGAAGAATTGAATCGTCCTTCGATTCAATTCGTTTGAATATAAAGGTAATGCAAAAAAGACGTAAAATAACGTGTTTTATCGTTAATTTAATTCAAAAGCGAGATAATAAAGTACAACAACAACAAAAACAAAAATAAAGTTTTGTCTTCGAGACAATCGGAGATCAAATTTCTAAATGAGCTCGAAGCAAATTAAAAATTAATTCAACGAAAGCACAAAAGAGATCCCAGAATTTCAAGTCCATTAAAAATTAATTTAACAAATGCATGAAAAAAAAAAAGAATCATAAACACGGAGTGAATTGATAATTAATTTGACGAAGGCATAACAAAAGAGATTTTGAGCTTCGAGTGAGTTGAAAAATTGATTCAACAGAGTCACAAAAAGGAGATTTCCTCACCGAGGGAATCTTAAAATTAAATTAACGAGTGCACATAAAAGACTTGGAACCTCGAGTGACTTTACGATTATAATTTCACAAAGACACGTGACAGGGGATTTGAATTTAAAGTGAGTTAATAATTGATTTTTCAATGTCCCAAATAAATATTTCGTGATCGAGTAAACGTGCGGAATTGAATTAACGAACGCACGAAGAAAAGTTAAACGTACGATTGAATTTAAAAAATTAATTTTACGAACTCAAAAAAACAGGACTTTTTCATCGAGACAAGGAAATGAAAAAAAAAAAATGATAGATTTACGAAAAAACGAATTAATCGTTTGACAAAGTTTCCTAAACCAAATTCGACTTCCGCTCTACCCTTTTCGCCGCAAGTACGACACGAATAATACATCTCTTATGGTATGCCTGTGAGCTGATGGGTTAACTCTGACGTACGAGGATATAACCACGAGGATCCGAGAACGCACCCGGAGAGCAACGGAAAGCCAGATCGCCATCGAGCAGAAGCGGCAGAAGCAGCAGTTGCACAAGAGGAAGAAAGGCGTAAGTTAAGCTCTAAGATAAGGAGCTCGTGCGTATATCATACAGTTCAAGAGTGAGAGAAAGAGAGAAAGAGAGAGAGAGAGAGAGAGAGAGAGAGAGAGAGACGGATCGTAAAACGAACGCAGCGGGTCGACAGTCTCTTGAGAGTAGCTCGGATGTTGATTTCCCCGCGAGACGTCATACATCGAAACGCGACGTTCGTGAAAAGAAATTTCAACATCTTCGGTCAGTAAAAATTGGCAATCGATGAATAAAAAAAATTGCCAAGTGGATCGTAAGAATTTCAACGCAAACGAATTTTCAAACCGACATCGTGATTATTCATAAAATTAATTTATAATATCAATTCGTTTTTTTTTTTTTTTTTAATTTTCAATGTATTCAGCAATCAATCAATAATAACGATTGCTTAATTAACAACTTTGTTAATTCGTTCACACACCAGCGAGATGAATAAATTCGTTTTCTCCGCGAATAGTTTTTCAACAAATCATGTTCGTTAAAAGTGATTTTCAAAAAAAAACCAAAAATGAAAATTAAAGCAAAAATTAATGTCCAATGACGGGAATTATAATTTTTTTTTTTTCTTTCAATTGCAGGACTTTGAAAAAAAATATTGATTTCCTGAAATAACAATTGTTACAACTGTTTTGCAATTACAGCAATTTGGAAAATAATTTTATTGCTATTGTTTTTTGTTTTTGTTTAATTATCGAGAGATTCGTGACCGTGGAATGATAAAAATAATTGTATGCATGGATATGATAATTGTGAATGCGTTATTTTATGAAAGAACAATAATAAAGTGCGGTGGTGCCGGGGAAAAAGAAAGAAATTCTGCAAGGAAAAATTATCGGGTTAGTTACTCAGTGTGATTCATCGAGAGCGCACGTGTGCGTCCTGGTGTATTTGTTCTTTCAACAATAAATCTCATTGATCGATCCATCGAACTTAAGGGGTCAAGGAATGCGCGAATGCTCGCATACTCATCGATATATAGATATATATATATATACATGTGAGTGTATCTGTGTTAGCCGGGTGAAACGTGAGATTAAGTGATTTTTTTTTTTGCGATCGAGGATAAAATGGATAATATAGGAAGAAACGACTCGATAATCGTCGAGACGATTCAGGAGGTGGACGAAGCAAGACTATTTCCACGATGGGTCACCATGATAGCCGCTGTTTGCGCCATTATTTTCAGTCTAATTGGAATTCCCGGTAAGTCTGATAAAATTTAATTTACTACGAATTCATTATTAGAATTTCAAGGTAATTAAAACAAAAACACGAATTAATCAATTTTTTTATTTTTGCTTCCTCATAGAGGAAGCTTTGCTTTAGTATATTTGTTTTTTTTTTTTTTAGTTTTCAATACCAATGTTTTTAATGTTTGCCAAAACGTCGAGAAATCACATTTAGAAAAAATGTCGGGACGTATGTATGTGTGTATGTGTGTGTGCGTAGCCACTATGCAAAATTGAATCGTCTATGTAACTCGATAACCGGTTGAGCTACAGCGCTGCAATTTCGCAGTCAAGTAAAGCACGATAACTCCTTTATTTACTGTAATTTTTATACAAATCCATACAGTGACTCAGATTTTATATCAGTTTGAATTTTTCTAAATCGATTCGCAAATTTTGCGATATCGCGCTAATTTTTTTTTTTTAGATAAATAGATTATTATCAAGGGGTGGTTAATATTGAATTTTGCGAAAATCAATGGAGGCGTTCAGATTTTATGAAATTTTCAATTATTCGATAAATGTTTAATCGCTTCAACGTTCCTAAATTTTGAGATATCGTGCGAAATTTTTTTCACAATATCCAAATCATCCTTCGATAATATTGTAGTATTATTGAAGAATGATTTGAATTTAGCGAAAATCGATGGAGGGGTTCAGATTTTAGGAAACTTTGAATTTTTCGAAAAATGCATGTTCTACATCCCCACCCAACAACCAACCTCACATTTTGAGATATCCAGCTAAATACATTTCTACATAAGCAGAATACACGTGGATACGTTACACGCGTAATTAAAAAAAAAGTTGCGAATTGAAAATTGCGCATTGATTTCTCGTAATTTTCGAAATTTTATAAAATTTTTTAAATCTCGATCATGAAGATTCCTCTATGAGGGAGCCAAAATTGAAAAATTCACTCGCCCATAGAGCTTTGCGAGCGAGATAAAAAAAAAGCCTCGTAAAATTTAGAAAATTACGAATAAATAATGTGCAAGTTTCAATTTGCAATTTTTTTTGAATTTTTCTCATGAAATCGAAGTAGTAAATACGAAAAAAAACCGCGTGTTTTATTTATTTATCCATAAAATGTTTAGAGCCGATTGTAAAAAAAAAATGAGTTTGCGTATTAAAAAACAAAAATAACTTTATTATTTTAAAATTAATTTCGAAAATTTTCTTGATTGAGATTTTCGATTCTGGCAAGTAAAAATAAAAGTTTCCTCAAATTAGATTCAGATAGGGTTTTATTATTATTATTATTTTTTTTTTAATTTATTTACCTTTTATAACGAATTTTCTTTCATTTTTCATTTATTTATTGCTGCATGATAGAAGAATTGATAATGAATATGTAATATCAGTCATTGACGTATATTGGCTTTTGATTAAGGGCAATTTGTTTATTTGAGACGAGAGATCGTTTTGCCGAGTCCTACGAATCGTTCCAGCGCGTCGAGGTTTATCTCATCGCTATGCCTAGTATCGTGTTTCCACTTTTGATTCAACCACTCAAAAAGCTGCAATTAGATTCGCGAGTTATGTCAGTGTATGCTTTATGAGAGAGTCGAAATAGCTGGTGCGCATTAAAAATTTGCTTTTCGCATATTTATTCATTTATTTATTTATTCATTGATTCATTTATTCAAATTTAATTCAACCATGATGTGTGAATTTCAACACTTCCCGAGACAAATCGGGGCAAATTGATTCCCCGATTTGACTGAATTTAAAAAAAAATGCACGGTACGAACTATACTTGGAATTTTTTCCAATTTTTTTTTTCCCTCGTGAGAATTTACAATGCGAATTGGATGGTATTTTTTTTTTTTTTCGACAGGGCTTCCAACGTCAATAAGTCTACACTAATATCTGAAATTTTATTCTAAAACCAAATCTACTGTTTCATGCACAAAAAAAATCTCAGCTTTCCCCAAAATATTACCAGAATTTTCAATTTTTATTTCATTATGAAGACCAAAAAGGTAGATTTTTTCAAAAAAAAAAAAAAAGCTGTGTTTCAAAGGATCCATTTATGTTTATTACTAATTTTTTTCTGTCAAATTTTATATCTTTTTCCATGTAGAACATGAAAAATTTTGGAGCAGAAACTCTGAGGAGGAAAAAAAACGATAAACTAATAACGTATAATGAATAAAGTCTCTCTCTTTGAGGAAAAAATTTGAAAAAAAAATCCAAATATCTTTCGTACAATGAAAAAATTTACGGAAAAGTTTCAATCGAATCGGAAATTTTCGAGACTCCGATTTGTCGAAAATTGGTGGAATTAGGACTCGAATTGAATTTTTCGTTACTCGACTGTCGATACGAATGAATATTTTTTTTTTGCCATCTATAAAGTGGTAGACACGCCTGAAAGCAATTATGTATGTGACGTTGCTTTGGAAAACGCCTTGGCGAGTTTCCCGAGAGCATACTTGTATGACGATTCAGCGATGGTTCCCACGATCCCTAGAAGCTCGAGCACTCGAGAGCTAACGAACATAAATTTGATCCACAGCGATGGATTAATGAGTCCTCGCCCCCCCCCCCCCCCCTCTCCATTGCAATAAAGTTGAGTTGCAACGACGTTAATGCCACAAAATTACTCATTTTTTTCCGATAAATTTCAATCGTTACACTTTTACACAAAAATTTTCTTCCCGATCAGTGTTAATTATTTAAAAAATTAAGGCGGCCCATCAGTGACAAAACTAGTCAAAAATCGTGACGTGAAAAAAAATCATAAAACCTATCATAATATTTTCTAAATACTCTGTCTAAATAAAATTTATGAATTTCGATGACGTTTCCCGTGATATTTTATCCATAATTTATTATAAATAATATTATAAATAAAGTCTCAACTGACAAAAGTATTTAACGCTGTCAGAGCGATCAAGTCAAAAACGATAGCTGATATTCATATGTTTCCTCGCGTGCAGAATGACAGCCATATATTGTATCCGAGATTTGCACACACGATGACTTTCGCGATTAAATTTATCTGGAAAATCCCTGGCAAGACACAATTTTTTAAATACCATTGGAAAGTTCACGATTTCATCTTTCAATGCTCAAAATTTGAATAAGATCTCTCGTCTTTATCAAAAGGTATCATGTCACTTCCGGTGAAAATGGAATCAACTGTCATAAGACCCATGTTAAAATAAGTAATTTTAAATTACTCGTTCGCAATAATTTGCCTGGCAACATATCCTGAAATTTTGAGAGAGCGTTCATTGCATCTTGGATAACACTCTCCCGAAATTTCATTCGTATCACCGGTTTTTCAATTCACTGATGAGCCACCTTAAATTCTCTTTACGTCTGCAAAATAAAAGAAATCGAAATTTTTTCTTTTCTATGACTCACAATTTTTTTTCACAACAGTCTAAGTATTTATTTTTAAATATTAATTTGAGTATTTATAAAAAAAAATTAAAGCATGCTTTTTTCTGAGTTTTGTCAGTCAGTAAAGTTGAAAATTTACGAGCAAATAATGCGTAGACTCTGTATGGAAAACATACTCAAATTTCAGACGACTTTCCCACAATTTTTTTTTTTTTTTTTTTCTTTACATCGTAAATAATAACAAAAAAAATTTTTTCACTCTGTTTTCAACTCAGGTAATTTCGTGACGATAATTGCACTGATGAAGTACACGAGATTGCGTAGGCACGCTACCACGGCTTTCATCATAAGCCTGAGTATTTCGGATCTGATATTCTCAGCTGTGAATCTACCGTTGACCGCGAGCAGATATTTGAACGAGAAATGGGTCCTCGGCGAGACACTCTGCAAAATATTTCCTCTCTTTTTTTATGGCAACGTGGCCGTGTCTCTGCTCAGTATGGTAGCAATTACGATCAACAGGTCTGTTGTGTGTGTGTGTGTGTGTTTTCATGAGATATATATGTTATCTTGTGGGGGGACGAGAAAAAAAACGAAAGTTTCAATCATAGATGAGCTATTATTACAAGAGCATTGCTCATATTCCTTGGGGAAAGAAGATATTGAATTTTTTTTTTGAGATAACCAGTAAATTTTCCCAAAAAGTTTTTTTTTTCTGAAGAGAAGCAATTCGTAAAAATTATAACAGATTCAATCATGTTGAAAGAGAAAAGATATAACAGAGGACTTGCATTATTTTCAACTTTTGAATTATTTCAAAGTTAATTATTCGAAAACATCATTTGGATAGGTTTTTTTCAGTTATACTCATCATTATTTAATTAATTGTACCAGGTGGAAAAATTAGTTGCATTTAAAACGGCTATCACGTGGCAGTGACGTCACGACACCCCAATGCAGCAGCGCCACTAGCGATAAAATTAAGAAATTCAAGCAGCTAATCATTCCTAACCCAGAAAATCTTCGTCATTCATAAATATGTAGCCTGTAAATAGGGTTCAAACATGAATAATTTACCTGAACAAACGAGAAGAAAGTGTACAAATGTTGTTTTATACCATGTTGCAAAAAGCACAACTGTATTAACACCAGAAAAAGAGTTTATTTGCGTCAGGAACATCTCTAAATCTATTCTTGGCAAATTTGCAGATGTTGCTTTCATGTATCCTTGATTAATTTTTTTTTTAAGTTACAGCATACGCTGTAACGTATATTACACTCACTCGTGCACTGATGATTTACTTTCACGAAATTTTTCACCGACGGATACTTTTAACATGGGTTATCCGGCGGATAACTATATCCGGAAAATAATCCTAAGTGAAAAAAACCGGACATAATCTTACCCCAGTACCGAGGGGTGTTGTGACGTCACTCGGCCCGCAGAGCGCGTAAATTTCTTACAATTTGTACACCTCAAGATATAATAACTTACTAGGTTAGAGAAAATAATGCAATGTTTATTAACTTCAGAAAATACTTAAATATGAAAGAATGATTAAAAAAAGGAGAAAATCGTTTACATGCAAGTTCTCTGTTAGATTTTACAATACTCGTAATGATGCCATTAAAATTATCTTTTTATCGGTCTGAATAATAATCATGAATGATTCGTAATGATGCCATCAAAATTTGATAACTATATTAATAATAAGTACACGATTAGCTACTTTTGCTCTCTCTCTCTCGCTCTCCCTCTCTTGTATTATGTGATTAAAATTCAATGAGACAGCATGGATAATACGTTACTATTACTCTCGGAAAATTAATATCACCGACGATCAATGCATGATTATTTGAAATAAAAATTTGTATCATTACTGACTGTCGTTCTCGTAAATTTGTTACTATATTCACGTAAAAAAATAACTACTCGGAATAGAGATTCTCAGAAAGTTACGATTTTTTTCGCCGGATAGTCATTAAAAAATCCGAATAAAAGCTATGCAAGCATTTTCCAACGCTGCCAGAAAACCATTTGGAGTAAAATGATAGCCATTCGGATTAAAACGATGTCGGCAATCGTTGATAATAAATTTTACGAAATAATAATTACATCGATAAGTACCTCCCTGAATACTAAAACCCTTGAACCCAAAACGTTTTTTTTAGTATCCTCATACACGAAAAGTGGGTCCATTTTTGTCCGGCTCGTTTTCCACCACCTCAACGTAATATAAAAAATCTATAAAAATTCATATACCATCTTTGAACCTTCCGCTACAACGTTATGAAAAAGAAAATCTGAAATAATTATTTGCAACATCTTTTTATATATATTTACGTTGCACAGGATTCTCGACCTATTCGAACGATTAAAATCAGCTCGGACAAAAATGACCCACCTTTTTGGTTTAAGGGTTAAAATAAACATTTAAATACAACAGTAACAATAGATGAGCGAATATTTTCTGCCCCCTCTCTTCCCCTGGTCAATAACACGATAATCGAGAATTTCATTCATAGAATCGACATTCTGACTATACATATGTGAGAATTATATATTTTATAATTAGCTCATGTACGACTGTAACTCGAATTAAAAATGATAACTTCTCTCGCAGTGATCTAATCGACTACAAACGACTCCTTGTCCCGTGACTCAGACTCTCCCTCTTTCTCGCTCGTTTCTCGTTGCTACAGCATTACTTTTTTCTTTTATTCATTTTTTATCAAGTCTCGATGCGGTCTCTTTGAGACTCCCCAGATGAGAAACCGTTTCTTTTTTTCCATTTTTTTTTTATCCCTCGGTAGTATCACGAACACACACACAGATAGATAGATAGAGAGAGAGAGAGAGAGAGAGAGACAAAGAGTTCGAAGATTTGCTTTTCACGGACTGACACCCTATATATAAATTTAATAAAATTGATAAGCAGCTCGCACTTCCAAGAACAAGAAATATAATGTTTTTTTTTTGTTTACCCGCGTTTTTTTCATCTTTCGCAGATACGTACTAATATCCAAGCCCGATATATATCCACGACTGTACACCACGCGAGGAATAACTCTGATGCTGATGGCCATCTGGATTCTCAGTTTTTCGCTCTTGATACCGCCGTTGTTGGGTATCTGGGGAACCCTTGGACACGATACGGAAACCTTCTCGTGCACGATACTCAAGAAGAATGGCAAAAGTCCAAAAAAATTGCTCTTCGTCGTTGGTTTCGTTATTCCCTGTGTCGTCATTATCGTCTCGTATCTTTGCATATACTGGAAAGTAAGAAAAAGCCGTAAGAATCTCGAGGCCCATTCGAGCGGACAGGTGAAAAACGGTGGTTTTCAAAAGAGAGAAGATTCACGAGTCACGAAGCTTATGCTTATAATTTTTTTATGTTATTTACTGTGCTTCATGCCGCTTACCTTCGTTAATGTTATCGATGACAAATTTCGGGTACCGATATTGCACGTTGTCAGCTCGATTTTGGCCTGGGCATCCTCGGTCGTAAATCCCTTTATATATGCTGGAACAAACAAACTTTACAGAGACGCGTACAAGCAAATATTGAGCCCGGCATCGAGGAGCTAATCGTTCGTTCGTTGCTCGATAAATTATACTCGCATTCCAGCAAAGTATTCGTCTATAAAAAAACGTAGCTCTTTTTTTTCCACGAAATTTTATTATTATTATGTTTTATATTTTTTTGCTCGTCGAAATCCTCCTCCCATCACGAAAGAAATACATCTCACATGCCAATAATGAGAAAATATTTATCGCTGCCTCGTGGATTTTGAAATTTTGAAAAATTGCAAAATTAAAAAAAAAAAAATTAAAACTCGCACGAATATGCAGGAATGAATATTCTTTTTTTGGCGATAAGGTTGAAGAATCTCGATGAGCATTGTCGAAAAAAAAAGTGTTTTTTCTTTTTTTTTTTTTCCCCCCTCTGCGCATAATATTGCATTTTACGATAAATTGTACTTGTCCGATGGATAATTTGAAAACTTTTGACGCTCAATCAGCGAGCAATCGTCAATATCCAATTTTTCAAATGTAATTTTCGAAAATTTGAATTTTCACGTATTTCGATAAGAGCAAGACGAGGTGGTCAAGTTGAGTTTCAATGAATTCGACGAAACGATTGCAATGTACAAAATAGTATTGAAATCTTTAATTGTTTCCAATGTGTGTACAGTACCCATACAAAAGCGTTTAAATCGACGAAACAAACACATCGATTTTTCACTTAAAAAAAAAAAGGAAAAAATGTATATAAATCGAGACTCAAAAATACGAGCAAAAAAAAACAAATTAACGAGATCTTTCGGTAAATCGATTAAATAATTTCGGGCGTTGAGACAAATGCGTTATTTTTAGTGCAAATTTATTCCCACGTACTCGATTGATACGAATAAATGTAATTTTTGTTTTTTTTTTGTTGTTTCTTTCTCTCAACAACGTGTCGCATTTTCGTTGTCATTGTTCGTGAGCGTTTCTCCCCCGAGATACCAAGGCTATCGTTCGTCTAATTTAAGTCACTTGGTAAAGCTTAGATCTGGTATTTTGTACTTTGATTGGTGAGAATTGTCGTAAGTCTAAATTTTGGTGTATTATACGCTTGGCGATGGCGTTATGAGATAACGAATATAATTTGGCTTCGAGGCCCTGGAAGGCATCTTTGTAAAATCGTAGAATAAGAAGAAAAAGAAGAAAAAAAAAGAAGAAAAAAACAAACAAACAAATATCGATGAAAAATTCGTTCTTGCAAGTATCGAACATTTTAAATGCGACACACCGGTGTGCCCGTTCGACGCGTAGTCAATCGCGAAGGGACGAACAATGGAGCTGACACTTTTCCCACCTGCGCCCCATAGAAAGTCATTTTCTAAATATAAATGTAAAGAATTAAAAAAAAAAAGACAACTTTGTTATAGCTAGGAAATAAAAAGTGTAAAAAAATTGCCGATCTATCGTAATATATGTATAATGGGGTGGCTCTTATTTGCCCGATGTTCGAATTTCAATTGTGCCGCCCCCTCATTTGTTTCTAAATGAAAAAAAAAAAAAAAAAAAAAAAAATTTAAGCCCAATATGAATGTCCTAACTTGATTTTTACTATCCGCTGTAACGACGCGAAGTTTTCCATTTAAAATACACGTGATTTTTATCTTCTGACACATCTAATCTTTGACGAAAAAAAATTAATTTTATATGGAATTGACGGGGATCGATAGTACTTTCAACGGGAAAAAACAGAATAAACGTATTGGCCATTTTAAGGCATTTTTACCCTGCTCATTTGAATATTTTTCTTTGTTTTAATTGAAAATGGTAGGAAAAAAGCACCATATCAGTCATATCTGACGTTTATTACGTATTCAGGTTATCTAGAAATATAATATGAAGAATTTTAGGTTCGAACGAAGTCATCAAAGAGATATTTAGTTAACGATCATCCGCTTTAAATTTAAAAAATAGAAAAATTAAAAAAACAAATGAATTGTTTTTCGAGATCGATTTTTAGATTATTTCGAAAAATATTTATTCAAAATATAATTACTGTTATGTATTATTAAAAAAAAACAAAAAAAGATAAATATTTTGGAATCCATAACGTTGACTCGATAAAAAAATGCTAAAAAAAAATACAATTTCAATTGCGTTAAAATTACGAAAGGTTTATTAACGAAATGATTTTAAATTACCTATTTTTTTAAATTAAAAGCGGATTATTGTTACCTAAATACCTCTTTGATGACTTCGTTGGGACCTAATATTCTTCATATTATATGATAACCTGAATACGCAATAAACGTCAGATGTGACTGATATCTTGCTTTTTTCTTACCATTTTCAATTAAAACAAAGAAAAATATTCAAATAAGCAGGGTAAAATGTCTTAGAATGGCCAAAACATTTTTTCTTTTTTTTTTTTTTTTCCATTGAAAGTATACTATCGATTCCCGTCAATTCCATGTAAAATTAATTTTTTTCGTCAAAGATTAGGTGTGCCAGTAAAATAATAACATTAGAAGATAAAAATAACGTGTATTTTAAATGAAAAACTTCGCGTCGTTACAGCGGATAATAAAAATCAAGTTAGGACCTTCATATCGGGCTCAAAATTTTTGTTTTTCTTATTTAAAAACAAACGAGGGGACGGCACAATTGAAATTCGAACATCGAGCAAATAAGAACCACCCTAATGTATATGGACTAAAAAAAATATACATTATGGACTAAAAAAGTGTCGCGTGACTGTATTCGGAGACTCTGATATACATAAATGTATGTATATCAAGTTTTTGGACGGAAAAATATGAGTACAGTCGGTTTTCATTTACGTACCAGTCGTTTTACGTAACAGAAACCAATCGTTTTTTTTTTTCTATGAAAACTAAGCTAAGCATAAAATAATAAAATAATATCAATATTTTTTTTTTTTGTGTTCACACGCGTGGTAACTACGCGGCGGTTATTTCCCCCTTTTTTTTTCTTCTCTCATAAGTATTGAAAAGAAGAAGAAAAAAAAAAATACCGCGTCAGGAAATATTTTACAAATATATATAGTTGCTCCTGTCTTGATCGCAGCCTTCGATATAGTACGTAATTGAATGGAACATGCTGCATTATTTATTCGCCTCGCGTTCGCTCTTGTGTCTCAGTTAAGTTCCATTTCGGCGAAGTACGGTTCGGTGATGGCAGTGATGGGACAAATACTCAGGGTATTCTGAAATTTGAGAGAAACAAAAATATGAAACTCGTTAAAATATCGACTGATTTTTATGCGAGAATGAGATTCAAAGCGATTATAGTCCGGTTAAAGAAACCTCGCGGATATGAGAACTGTAGAATTGTTTAGTAAAAAAAAAAAAATTTGTTTTAATCATCCATCACGAGATACGAAGATCTCCGGATGTTGATTTATTTTACGTGTAATATCTCATTTTTTGTGTTTGTGTGTATGTGTGTGCGTGAAGGACATAAAACTATTACTTTTGTCGTAAAAAAAATGTCTTAGCGTTAAAAATAATTACACGTATTTCAATTTGTGTTGAATATTTTGGATATTGACGAATAAAAAGTAGTTAATATTATAAGACACTTGATGACTGGAAAATCGTACAATACTTGTATGTTTTTTTTTTTTTTCATGCAACCTTGCGTGCACTATAGAACTGTAGTCGCTGGATAGGACATACAGCGCTCATAGTGGCCGAAATTCGCATTTTTTTTTTTTGCTGACGCGCAAAATTGCATCGCAGTGAAAATTGGCCTTAGATGAGAAATTTAAATTTATGCATGCAATCACGTATAAATGTATTTCTCCGCAAAAACACGCAAATAAATGTTTCACCCTGACAAAAAAAAAAGTCGCGTAACCTCAAATTCAATAATTTCTTCGAATTTCAATATATCGTCTCGGATGTCCCAAGAACGACTCCGTAAATTCTAAATTCTAAATTAAAAAATCGGATATGAGCCCGATAGGCTTGGCAAGGCTTTGAAAATGTAGTAAATTCCTTTTTTTTTCTCTCTCTCTTTCTTTCGGCTCATTCATTCATTTCATCGGGAAGCAATATATGGTCTGACTGAGATTGATAAAAAAAAAAAAAATTGTAATACGCACAAGTCTCACGAGTTCATCGAACGTCGGTCTCTCCGCCGGATTGGTTTGCCAACAAGAGAGCAATACCTCGTACAGCGGATCCGGCGTGTCTCTCAACTGTGGCAATTTAACGCCGTTGTCAACGGCTTCCTCGACATCAATGTCATTCGGAAGATTGGCATAAGGCGTACCGCCCATGCTCAACATTTCCCAGATCAAAACGCCGAATGCCCAAACAACAGCCTGGGGACTTTTTTTACGTTTGCCGAAGCACTCGATCGCCATCCATCTCGTATATTTCACGTCCTCCAGGGCATATTTTCCAATACCATGGCCCATGACCTTCGGCGTAAAGTCATCGCAGATGCCGATGCTTCTCGATGACAATTTTTCATGAATTATCTTGCGCGACTCGAGATGCAGCAGAGCCGAGGCGATCGATGCACCGATCGGTAATATCGCGTCAATTGGAAACGCATCGCCTGATCTGGCTGCCAAAAGACGATTTTTCAATGTTTGCGTCGGCATCTCAAGGACAACGTAGATTATCTCCGGTGTCTCGCATGTACCCACGAGACAAGCGATATTCGTCATAACGCCGGCTTTTATGCAAACATCCAAATCGCGAAGCATGTGCTTCTTTTCCGTTGGTCGTAGCGAATTATCGGCAATGCAGTGTATCGCCGCGTTCGTCGTTGTGCCATTTTTTTGCACGGTACCCGTGTGAACATTGCCGAAACGTCCGCGCTGTATTATTATCGTTTTGTCGATCGTCAAAAAATTAAACGGTATGCTCCAGACTTTTTCCTTCAAATTGTCATAATGATTAGCTCGCTCGGGCACGTCCTCGGGTAT
The DNA here is from genome assembly GCA_963564615.1 of Rhorus exstirpatorius. Lineage (NCBI taxonomy): Eukaryota > Metazoa > Arthropoda > Insecta > Hymenoptera > Ichneumonidae > Rhorus > Rhorus exstirpatorius. The sequence continues at coordinate 27,002,980 of OY751316.1, read as the reverse complement.
GTATGCCATATTGTCGATCTCGCAGAGGGGTCCCTGAAGCGTCAGTTCCTGCTGCTCCGGCAATTTTCTCATGCGATTTTGATTGTGTCGTCGACGTAGAACGAAATAACCGAGCACGGTGGCGAACAAGGCAAGACCGAGAATCGCAATGGCAATTCGTAATCCGATTATCGTCGCGTCGGCGCGTGTATCGCGATGATGAGAGCGAGCATTGGCGAGTTTCGAATAGCCATAACGAATTTCACGTCCGAGCCTCGATACAACGACCAGACCAATTTGCGGCCCGACGAAGCGTCCTCTCAACGGGGCATTGTAATAACCACCGATCGATTTGCCATCGCCAACGACGAATCTCTCGTATATCGTAAAATCAGCCGAATCGAATTCACCGGTCACGTAATAACCGAGCGATTCCTCGTTCGCCCGATTGTAATTCTCGTATATGAATTTTTCATCGTTCGGCGGTATTATATATGGCTCAACGATGATAATCCGATATGAGCTTACCGGACCATTGTCGCTTCGTCCCTTCGACAAACGGATCGTCGTTGTTTCCCCCGTTTCGTCGATAATCTCGGGCATACGTGGCACTTCCGGTGATCCGATCAGCGTCCAGCCCAGCACGTAAGACGGATCACTCTCGCCTTTTGTGTTCGATGCGCTTATCGAGATATTGTACTTCGTGCCCGGATGAAGACTCATCAGCGTCGTTGAGTTGGAACTACCGCCTTGGATTATCGTAACGCTCGGTTGAATGCTGTACGTTGCGTGAGTCGTTTCGGCGATTGCACGCAGAGCATAGGACGTCAAGTTTCCATTTTGTATGTTCGGTGGCTCCCAAGCGAGAGCGAGACTCGTCGATGTGCTTTCGAGAACTTGTAATCTTCGCGGCGGCGATGGGCCTGTCGAGTGAAAATTATGAAAAATTATATAATTTTTATCGTCGATAGAAACGAGCCCTTTTACAATGCAACGAGATGAACAGAAATTGGAGAATAATAATAGTGATTGTTTCGAAAATGCCTCGAAACAATGAATGATAAAATTGTGATCTCTTTTGATGCATATGGTCGATCTTTGATTTACAGGAAATTTTTCGAGCAATCGAAATTATTCTACATTGATGAATTTAATTTCAGGACCAGCAAAACTGAACTCAAATATTTTCAATGGATTCATACAATTCGATCGAGCCAAATTATTTTTCATTCTTTGAATGTGATTTGAGATGAGAGAACGATCCTTCGTGTGGATTTAGTCGAAAAATAACTACGTATCTCTACCGCATCGATGAGTTAATCTGGCTTATTGACAAGGCAGTGAATATATTTTCAGGAATAAAAACACTGGACTCGAACTGTCGATGGAAATAAAAATAAGTTGTAGTGTATGCGCTACTAAAAATGCGAATTGATTTTTGTACAATTCGATCGCTCAAAATGATTCTTTGTTGTAAAATTTATAGCTACAAATTACATTGAATTGGTTGTTCTAATTTCGGGAACGACACTCAACTCGAACTTACTAATTCCAAAAAAAAATTTCAACATTCTTTATTCGTAAATTCAATTCATCCGATTCAGCTATCTAAATTATAAATTATTACCAAATTTAATTTTTTACATATTAGAAGAATAAGTTTAATATAAGGAGCAACAATACTGCACTAAATCCTTTGAAAGCATAAAAGAATAAATTGCAGCATGCGTACGTAGAAAATACAATTAATTTATTCAATTCAAAAAATTAATATTGTCCTTTTTCGTACGTATGTACAGTTGAAGAGTAAGTATGTACAAGTTCCGCATACATCTGAATTATTCTTGATTGTAGGATTAACATTTTAAAAATATTTTCTAACGCACCTACATGGTGAAAAATAAATAGATTTTTAGGAACAACAGAGTCTAGGCCAATCGTTTAAGCAACAGACACAAATCGTAACATACATTAAGTAGGATTTATATTGTCGCCGCGATTATCTATTTATGCATTGAATTGAATTACGAGTCCGATACAAGGAATCGCGGATTCGATCTTTCGAATCTATAAAAGAAATGTATTTACCGGCACATCGAATACATCGATACGATTCAGGAGAGCCGAATTATTATTTTTCATAGGATTTACAATTGAGGAAACGACTGCGTACGTCGACTCGATCTTTCGGTTGGAAAAAAAATTGTTATGCGCATTAGTGGAAAATTTAATCAATTTATACAACCGTCGGTCCATCCGAATTATCATTATTTGAGAAAAAGATACATTCCCTCATTAAATCGTGTAACAAGTCTAATTTGTGGAACAATGAGTCCGGACACGATATTCCCAGAGGTGAAAAAAATCGCAAATAGCGTCTTGGCGCAAAAAATTGCTTCGCCGATCTGTCTTACCTGTTTGACCGGTAACGTATACGCTTACGGACTCGTCCGATCCGCAATAATTAGCCGGATCGGAATTACAGGTATTGGTGCAGGCATGAGAAGGTCCGTTTCTCCCGTAATGACTGCCGCAGTAACACTGCTGTCCGTGCATAAGCCCCGCATACCTGGATTTCATGCGAGACTCTATTTTTTTAAGACGATACGCCCAATGCCATAGCGCCTTGACGATAGAAAATAATAAATTAATTGCTTACATGAAATATCGACGACGACATTCGGCTGCGCACTGACTCGGACTGCTGGGCGATGCTTGAACCAAAGTGAGAAAATCAAGCTCGTTCTTGGTGCTCTTGAAGCAACCGAGATAACGTTGGGTACTTGCGAAATTTACAGCGAATGCGAGAAACGCCCAAAACACGATAAGCATGCCGTAATTCATTTTTTCCTCGATATCACAATTTTACAATTTATAAACGTGACTTTGTCATTAATTATCTGGCCGTTTTGTTCGCCCATCGCCAGGAAAGTTAATGAACGGCATGGAAAATTCTTGAACAATGAGTTTTACGAACGTGAAATGAGTCAACAGCGAGAGAAAGGGAGAGGAATAGGCGAATGACAGAATGCCAATGAGATTGAGGTTAGAGTATAGTCATTATCAAATTCACAATCGTTTTATCAGGGTTTTTTTTTTACTTTTACAATTTATAGAAATGGGCAAAGACATTTACTTTTATCATTTATTAATACACATGTTTTTCGATTCAGTACAGACAATTTTTACTCCGAAATACAATTATACATGTATCGCGTGTCAAAAAGGTAGAGCACAGCACACTTGTTCGTCACAAAATGCACGAATGCACACAAGAGTGCAGCATGTGCAATGCGATGTTTTTACAGGATATATATTATGTATACATAATTGAGCAAGATCAAAAGACTCTGTCTTATCATGTCGATCGAAATATTTTGTTTCGTACCTATACACATTTATCATTCGAGATTTTGAAAGCGTACTATAATAGATTTGCATTCGGGAGCTTTGGTCAATATGATTTTTTGTGTTTATAGATCGTTTAAGATTCACATATATACTGAAAATTTTAGGAGATAAAACCGGGAATTTTCTTACGAAATATTGTCAGACTGACGACAGCAGAATAATATTCTGAAGAATAAAACAATCGAGAGTTCTCCAAGATTAAAACGGCAGTCGTAAGTCGTATCAATTTTTACGATGAATTTTTACTTCAAGCATTATTTCGTGTATTCGAAAGTATGAGCGATCAAATTGCATTTAAAAAATTCTGGTGAACAAACTTAAGTTATCAACTTATATATATAATTATATTTAAAAAAAAGAAATGATTTTCTTAGACTATATATGGTGATGAATTGATGATACATATATATTTTTTAAAATCAATCTTTACAAAATTTCCATTGAGTCTATATATGTATCATCGTCTTGAAGCAGCATTTCTATCATAATTAATCAAACGTGCAATTTATCATGAAGAAATAAAATTTAAAAAACCAGCTCGAGGAAAAAAAAATACATATTTTCCGAAACTGGCAAAAAAACATTCTCATCTCATCAATTTTTTTTCCTTCCTGCGGAGTGATTATCTTCATTATTAACAATCATTTGTTTTATCTTCGTACTTATTTATTTTTTTTTTTCGAACAATTCGAAATTTCGACGGAGTCACAAGTCGAAAAGCCGGGAGTCTCGACTTCCGCTTTACATTTCTTCAGCTTTTTTTTTTAATTCCTCAGTGTACGCCAATCGTTGGGGTGGATTAGTGACGTAAGATGAGCAACGTCTTTTGTCCTCTTCGTAACTATATATGGGATAATGTGCCATTGGGACCGTTTCGAAGACGATTGTTTGGCGTTCTTATATATATAGTCTTTCTTTCTCTTTCATTCGAAAGGATTGATATAGTTGAGGGCCTAAAAATAGCAGATTTTCGAGAATTTTTTTCGTAAGGAAGGAGTTTCTCGACATTTTAGAAATTTTGACACAGTTTTATTTCATGTTTTTACCATTTATGACAATTTTTTTCTCTACAAAAAATTTATTTTTACTTTTTTTGCTAAGTATCGACAGCTTCGTGACTATGTGGAATGATAAAAATAACTATGTGCTTAGATGATACTTATAATCGTCCTAAGTAATGGATAAGCGATAATAAAGCGGAGCGAAAAAATAATTCTGCAAAAACGAATTATCGAGTTAGTTACTCAGTGTGATTCATGAGTACCGCACAAGTTCTTCCTCTGGTGCAGTATTTGGGCTTTCAACAATAAATCTGATTGACCGATCCATCGAGTTAAAGAGGTCGATCAAGTGTGAATACTCGTACACTCATCGATATACATATATATGTGCCAGCCGAGTGAAACGTGACATCAAGGAGGTTCACCAGGTAGAGCGAAAATGCACAAACAATTTTGAAATTTTTTATCCACCATATACGCGTATATATACACACCGAACGGCCTGATGAATAAGTGTTTTAGAATTTTTATGTGCACCATTCATGGAGAATAAATATTTAAAATTTTCATTATAACATAGGTCCTCATGACACTTCATGTTCCCGGCATTATAACTAAAGGAAAAATTTACAGAAAAATAAATGATATCGTGCAGTTGTTTAATGATAGTTTAATTATATAGCCCACGATAAAAATTCGATACTTTCTGTGCCTCGTTTAACATTGTTACCCTTTTTACGGTTGAAGCGTTGGTAAAGATATTCCGATTCCGTGCAAAAGTTCCACTTTTATCGCAGGTTACTTCGCAGAATATTCGGTGACTCAACTTTTTTTTCGTGCCCGATAGAACAGCACGTAACCCATCAAGAATACGCAGTACTTTTTATATTTTATTTCTTACAATTTCAAGCGCGTCTTCAATTAAAGATCGAATTCGGCATATGTACTTCTGTCATGAGCGCCACACGCGCGCCAGACTTCGATTTTCATTCTTTAATTTTTATTTCTGATGTTCCGTAATCGACTCTATAATTTTTCCAGCACAAAATTTTTCTAGCATAAAATAAAGCTAATGTATTCAAAGTTGAACGCTAATGACAGACGATATTTCGAGAATTAGAGCCAGTTGTTTCACCTTATCAAATTTTATAGAAAAATTTGCTTTTCCTGGGTTACCGTAACTCAGTATGAAGGCAGAGGGTTCAGTCGTTTTTTTTTTTTTGCGACAGAGGATGAAATGGATAATATGAGAGAAAATAAGACGATATTAATGGTGATTGAGGAAGCTGACGAACGATCACCTTCAAGTTCGGCCTTCCACAGCATGATGTTTTTAACCTTCTGTGCCATGATAGCAGGATTTATTGGTGAGTCCGATAAATATCTATAATTACTATGAAAGTTCAAGGTAATTTTCGAAGAAAACATGAACTATCATACTGGAATCGATCATTTTGTTTGCCGCCTTATTTTTCTCATGTTAAGGAAATCAAAGCGATAAAGTCGAGGATAAACAGGTGTTTTTTTCTTTATTATAAAAATATTTAGACCCAAGCGTAAAAAATGAGTTTGTGGGTAATGAAAAATAGTTTTGTTTCGTTGAAATTTATATCGAACCAGTTTCTCAATTGAGATTTTCGATAATTTTTTTGTGACAACTGAAAAAAAAGGTTCCCTCAAATATGATTCGGATAAGGGGTATTTTGTTTTAAATACCTTTTATTTTTATTAATTTTATTAATTTTTATTAATTTCATAAAATTATTGATACATGATAAAAGAATTTGTAATAGATACGACTTATTGCGTTACATAGTTTAGATTGAATATCCCGATTTGTTTATTTGAGATATGAGAGATCGTTTTGCCGGGTTGTGCAATGATCAGCTATTCGAAAATATAGCTCGTTGAGTTATATTTCACCGCAATATGCTACTATCGAGTTTCCACTTTCGATCTGACTGCTTAAAAAGATTCACGAATTATGTGCGTATACGTTTTATGGGACAGTCGAAACGGCTTGGTGTGGATGCAAAATTTGACGAGATCCCACGGGTAATTTTACGCAATTTTACGTAATTTTTGGGGTCAATTTCACGATTTTTTACGCAACCATATCTACGTATATTTTTCAAAATACCGATCTGGGTATTCATTTAAAAAGAATAAAGCATGCTTTTTTCTAAGCTTATTACTCGGAGAAAAAGGTTCCACTTGAAAGACTATATCTGCGAAATTTGTCAGTCTGTGAACTTGAAATTTTACTAGCAAATAAGAGGTAGATGAGTCTGTATGAAAACGTTGCCAGAATTCACACGACATTCCTTCTATTGTATTTTATCTCTGTTTTTACCGCAGGTAATTGGTTCTTGATGAACCAAATGATTATGTGGACGAGATTTCGTGACCATCCTATCACGGCTTTCTTCATAAATTTGGGTATTTCGAACTTCATTTTCTTGACTTTCGTACTGCCGACGATGGCCGGTGAATATAGTTTCGAAGTGAGAAAGGACCTCAGCGACTCGATGTGCAAAACGTATATTTTCTTTTATTATGGCGACGTGGTCTCGTCTCTGCTCAGTATGGTAGCAATTGCAATCAACAGGTCTGTATGTGTGTTTTCATGAGATATGTTATCTTGTACGTGACGAAAGACGAGAGTTTTAATCATATCGATTATTACTCATGAGTATTACTCATAATATATTCCTTGGAGGAAAAAAATATTATGAACCACTGAGATAAGTAGTAAATATTCTCAAAAAGTTTTTTTTTTCGTGAGAATTATTCATGATACTGTTCTATTCATACTATTCATGATACTATTCATGAATTGGTCAGTGGTTACAACGCTTGCCAAAAGTTTTTGAATAGTCATAGCAAAACGCCATCTGCGATTTTATGATGGTGTATGATGAAAGTTCAATAAAAACAGCATTTTCTTTACTATTGCTGTTGGAAAGTCAGTACTATTGACGTTCATTAATAACTATTCGCGATACAAATTACTCCTATAGCTGCTATTGTTCTTAAGAAGTTAGTACCATTGACGTTCAATACAATTTACGCATAAAATAGTAATTATTCGGAATAAAAACAATATGTGAAATATAGGCTACGGGAACAGTCACTATCACTCTGAGAAAGTTGATTCTATATCGGCAGGCATTAGACGTTCCTCCGAATAACGACTATAACGATAGTTGTACCGTTGGTTTATATAATTAATTCAATATAGTAACTAATTCCCAATATAGTAACTATTTGTGCGGTAATAATTTTATTTTCCCCCGTATCCTAAAGGACACGACAATTAAGAGTTTCATTTATCAAAGCGTGATGATTTTGACTGTACATGAGAGTTAATTATTTTGTAATTAACTCGTAGAAAACTCTCACTCGAATTAAAAACGAAATCTGCTCTCATCTCGCAGTGATCTCATCAACTACAAACGATTATCCTTATTGTCTCGTGACTCACACTCTCATTCTCTCTCTCTCTCTCTCTCTCTCTCTCTCTCTCTCTCTCTCTCTCTCTCTCTCTCTCTCTCTCTCTCTCTCTCTCTCTCTCTCTCTCTCTCTCTCTCTCTCTCTCTCTCTCTCTCTCTCTCTCTCTCTCTCTCTCTCTCTCTCTCTCTCTCTCTCTCTCTCTCTCTCTCTCTCTCTCTCTCTCTCTCATAGAGTTCGAAGAGTTGCTTTTTGCAGACTGACACCCATATACGAATTAAGTTTCCACATAGTACTAATAAAGAACAAGAAATATGATTTTTTTTTGTCCCCTTTTTCCATCATTTGCAGATACGTCCTGATATTGAAGCCCGATATATACCCACGTCTATGCACCGCACGAAAAACAAGTTACATCCTGATGGCCATCTGGATTTATAGTTTTTCACTCTTGATACCACCGTTGCTAGGTATTTTGGGAACCATCGGACGTGATCCTAAAACGCTCAGATGCGCGATACGCGAGACGAATGGCAAAAGTCCGCAAACTTTTATCACCGTTGTTGGTTTTATCCTTCCCTGCATTGTCATCATAGTCTCGTATCTCTGCATATACTGGAAAATTCGAAAAAGCCGTCAGAATCCCGAAGCAAACTCGAATGAACGAAGTTATGGTGATTTCCAAACGAGTGAACATTTACACGATACGAACATGATGCTTTGCATGTTTTTGTTATTTTCACTATCCTTCATACCCCTGACGCTCCTTAATTTATTCGATGAAAAATTTCATCTACAGAGACTGCACGGTTTTGGTTTAATTTGTAGCTGGTTATTCTCGATCATAAATCCATGTATCTGTAGAAGCATCTCTTTTTACCAAGACGCTGACTGATAAATATCGAGAGCCTATGAGATTAAAAGAAGCTAACCATGGATCGTTTGTTCGACCAAAACTTACTCGCATTCCAACAAAGTATCTCCTCCCCCCCCCCCCCCCCCCCCCAAGCAACGTAGCACTTTTTTTCGAAATTTCATTGTTTTATTTTTTTTTTTTTCGAGAGACCCGGAAAATCTTATTGTTTCAATTTTACGTTAAAAAATGAAACTTTATGCTCATTTGATTTTGACACATCACATCACACGATGATTTATTATTATCAGTGTCACTTCAGACTGTTGCAGTAAAATTCGAAAAAATTGATGCCCTTTTTTTTTTACATTGCGTTGTTCATTAAGATTCTTTCCCTCTCACAACGAATGAATGCATCGAACGAAAATTTAGATAAAATATTTACCGCTTCCTCACGGTTCTTGCTCCTCGTTCATTTTTCACATACGATTTGGGATATGCGTCGTTTCTGGAGAATGTAATAACCGAGTACCGAGGCGATTGAGGCAACACCGAGAAATGCCTGATCAGGCGGTTTATCAGTCTCTGTTCTTGTCCCAGTCCCCACTTCTCGCGCTCGCCACCCCCGTACAATCACCTTCAGAGTGACGGGGGAGTCCCTCTTCGCTCTCGCTCTCTCTCTCTCTCTTTGGTTCTTGAACCAAAATGCGTTAGCCGCAATAAGAAATAAATAAATAAATAAATAAATATTAAATAATTGTTACTATTAATTACAATTGTATTGTTAATATTTTGTTCGAACAATTAGTTACGAATGATTCGTTAAATAAATAATCTATAATTCATAACATCATTAATATTAAGTTATGATTATTTATTATAATTTCATCGTCAACATAATTAAATTTTTAATTGTATTAAAAATTGAATTGGTATTGAATTTGGAAAGAATTCCTCGAGGAGTTCGGGTATTGTAAAATTTTGAAATTTTCCAAAAATTTTTGTGCGTGCTCTAACTGTCGCAAATTCGGCGCTATCAGGCCAAAACTTTTCACGCTAATAGCCTCGGGGATAAAGGCGATTGATTTTTAAATTTGGTGAGAATCTCTCGAGGAGCTCAGATTTTGGGAAATATTGAAATTTTCGAAAAATTATGTGCGTGCGATAACTTTCGCAAATTTTAACCTATCAAGCCACAACGTTTAACCCTAATCGTCTAGGTCAAAATGACAAAAATAGCATGCAAATTAGAAGCTTGCACATTTTGCTTCCTCATTGTTTTATCTCGCTCACAAAGCTTCTTCTATGCGGATGCAAAAATCAAAAGACCCACTTGCTCATAGAGGGACATTTGCGAGCGAGATATTTTATCTACATTTCTTGGAATATTCCCTCAATTGGTCTCGTTGCGACTCCATATACGACGATGCTCGCATATATGAGCGATCAAAAAAACAAAACAAACAAAAAACAAATAAATAAACAAACAACCGCATAAGCTACAATCCTGAATCGTTTGAATTTCGAAACTTTCGTTCGCGACTCGTTCGTATCAACATTTACATAAGATTGCGGTAAGTACGAAGGTTGAAAAAATGATTGTTTCTCATCGTGTAATCACCGCATGGAACAAAACGAATATTATGCGATACCACGAGAGGTCGAAGATATATAAATGTAAGAATAGGGAACGAAAGGAACGAAGGATCCGACAGGAGAAGGCGATTTAAAGTAGAGCGTAAAAGTGGTTGACATGAATTTCGGTATAATTTAGCATTCGGTTGATGCAAAATAGTGCCTGGTAACGAGACTTTTCGAAGGCGATAAAATACACGCAAGTAGTGCATTGTAATATGCATATATATATATATATATATATTTTTTTTTTTTCCTCCGGTGCGACGAATGCAAAAGTGGCATAAGAATATGGAACGAAGAGAACTTACCAGTGAAGGTGAGATGGTAACGAAGAAAAAAAAAATGAATAAAAAGCGAGAAAACCGACATTGTGCTGGGAGGAAAAAAAAAATGTGTACCGTGTAAAATTAGTATTTAATGGATTATAGGAAGAATCGTCCTGGGGGTTGGGATAGAAGCGGTTTTTGCCAGGGCGCAGGTCTTCGCGGAGGGTTGTCGTATAGTATCACCCTCGCTTCGGGGGGCTCCTCTTTTTTCATTCCCTCCACCACCTGGAGAAGGTCTCGAAGGCATAGTTGGTAAGTCACGCGAGGATCAAACACCAGAAAGCTCCGGTGGAACCGGGGGTTAACGTCGTTGGTTGCAATCAGTCAGTCGGCATGATGAAGTATCCGGCGTTGGTGGCAGTTGCTTTCCTCCAGGAATTACTGTTCCTCGGTACGGTTCCCTTCACCCGCTCTCAGAGGACTAATTCACGTCAGGGAATCGGTCGTGAACCACCAACCGTCACTATACCGAATCAAGGAACTATAGTTGGAAGAGACGTAAATATTTTTCTAATTTTTCTTTCGAAATTTTCGATTTAACGCTTTGTACGCTGAAATTTTTTTTTACAACTACCGAAAACGGTAATGTCACAAAGAGGGAAAAAAAACATGTAATATTATTATAATACACGTATTTATGAATTTTTTTTATTTGGAAATTTTTCGTTTTCACTTTTACTCTGCACTGAAAGACGATCGTATACGAATCGATGAAAAATAATAATGAACTAAAATGATAGATAAATACGACGGGTTTTTCAATGTTTTTTTTTTTTTTAAACTTGTCCACGCACGTTTTTTTTATAAATTTATTTTTTATAAATTCCAACAAATTCTCATTATAAACGCATTTGCACGAGGACTACCTTAAATACCGTGCAGGCTGTACAAAATAACGTCGAATGGTGCAATTCTATTGGCTGGGATGGGAAAAATAATCACGATGATTCAGTGAAAATAAAAATGGAAAAATAAATTTCGAATCGTTGGGTAAATGGTGATGACTTATGAACGATATATTGTATTAAAAAAATGTTTAATTTTTTCAGTGATAAGCTCCTGTAAGACATACTTTATTCGTGGCTCGTTAGCGCTCTCGAATATATTTCACGATAAATTTTCTGTTACATCGATCCCAAATATACACGCAGTATTTCGAAATTATCGTTGAATATATATATATATGTTTTTTTTTCTCTCTGCAGGAAAATAACTGTGCGTGTGCGAAGTACTTAAGATCCCTTTGATTACAGTACACGTTACAGTACAGTGATTTCGATTGACCGATGTATACTTTGCCCAGATTTGTGTAAAAGCCTCTCGAAATAAGAACTGTAATAGCGAATAAAATTGTTGTATTAGTACTTTCGATCATGAAATTACAGCAGTACTTTTGTCTATTCAAACTACGGAGACTTTGCAGAGTTTGTTATGAAAAATTCCTAAATTTTGAATTTCTATAGAAGGCTCGCGATAGATTGGGTAACGCATTGCCGTCCCTATGGAAATTTATGTTGGTGAAATATATAAAATCCTATTTCACGTATATATTTCACGCATAATTCACGCATATTTAATATAAGACAATAAATAAATAAAAATATATTTTGGCAAAAATATATTATAAAAAAATCCGTATTATATCAAGGAATCTGCATTAAATTATTCGCAACAGATTCTTCTCGCTCGGCCGCAAAAAGTGACCGTATATCTCGGCATACCGTACGCTCAACCGCCCCTTGGTCAGTTACGTTTTTCCGCCCCGGTCACCGATCCATTGCCATCTTGGAGCGGCGTGCGTAATGCATCCCAATTCGCACCTTCTTGCCAGCAAGTTGCCAATCGTACGAAATTACACGAGAGACTCTATCGTCGTCTATTGCCACCGGATCAGCCAGATCCAGGTGTCAGCGAGGACTGTCTCTATCTCAATCTCTACGTGCCGGACGGTGAGTTGATTGACTCGAAGCCAAAAAATTAAGTGCATCTTATTAATGACATTGGGGATTATTTTTTATTTTTTTTTTTTCTAAAGTCATTTTACGTCTCATATTGCGACGGGTTTGCGAGTGATGCGTCCAAAAAACATTTCAACAGTTTCTTCGTTGAAAACGCAATGAAAAAAGGACCCGAATGTGAGACGCGATTCGTAGATGTAATTAGAGACAACATTAAGATGAACTAATTTTTTTGTTTTTGTTATTTTGCTGCGTGGGAATATACGAAAAATTAGCAATGTATAACACATCAATTCTGAACCTTGATCTGTGCTAAAAACTACGCCAACGAAAGCTAAATATATCGTCATGACTCGTTCGTAGAGCAACGTGGAAAATTGGTCACGTGTCAGCGCGCGAGATGCTCACGGGAGCGATACAATCTGCCGGAAAATATTACTATATAACCCGGCAGAAAATTAAAAAAAAATAGATCTAATTTAGATCTATGTAGTTATTTTTTAGATCAAATTTGATCCACGCAGAAATTTTGGAAAATCGTCGATCAGCCTTTGATCCTTCGTGTATGTATAGTATAACGGTAGATTTTGCGTACGTTCGAGTCCATCAACACTTTTGCTCACTAGATATCCGTTTATTTACTTGAAACTCAGTAGATTTTCTCAGATCTGAGTATAGACCTAATGGAGATCTAGATAAATATAATTGTGATCCAGGTAAGTCTCAGATTATCCAAAATTTGAATCTACGTGGATTGAAAAAAAATAACCACACGTAGATCTAAATTTAATCTACGTCGATCTAAACTATTTTTTCCCGAGCACCAGAGAATTTCGATGAGATTTTTCTCGACGGGTTAAAAAATAAAATGAACACAACACGTTTTTCCCATATTTTTATTTGGAATCCCGTCACGGACAGACACGCGAGAATTGGCTCTGAATGCATCTGGTATATGTCAAAGAGTCAATTCTCCCCGATTCTCCGGGAATTCCGGATGCTATACAAATCGGTAACGAAATTCAGGAATTTTCCAGACTTTGTCCGACGAAAGGATATTCGGGCTTCTCTCTACGCGTTTCACAGAATGTCCGTTTATATACGTATAAAATCGCATAATACGTTATACTATAATGGTTGAGGGGCAGAAGTTCTGTGGTTTAGGATATCGCGTGACCCATAAGACTCGAATGAAATCGTTTTCACCCCACGTTCCTCTCGTATTTTCCGTCCGAATGTTTAAGGGACTGCACGTATCGAGAGGGAGTGAGAAGGGGAGAAAAGGAGAGAGAGAGAGAGAGAGAGACAGAGAAACCCCTACGGTATAAATGACGCTGATATCCCTTGTATGCATCTGAATCGACGAGAGCGAGGGAGTACCCTACTGCTCGAAGCGTCCTTGGCGTTGTTCCGATAAGTATGTAACGTCGTCATCGTCGTCGTCGTCGTCGTTGGCGATTTCCTCACAACGAGATAAGAAAGACGATGCAAATCTTAATTATTCCCTCGAAATTGTACGCGACTCTACCTGGATTTCTCGTCGTCGAGTCACTCGATGGGAAATTTAGTCAGGCGATCAAGAGACGATTATAAAGGTTACGTATAACACAGCTCGAGGAGCTGTAAATTTTCGCTGACCCCGGTAACACCACGAGTGATCGTTGCCTCGTTCTAATCTTAATCCTGGATTACGAAGAAAAAACAAAAAAAACAATTCTCTACTTCATCTTTCCAGCCCCTCGTCATTTTTTGAGGGTAGTATCACCAGTGAATTTTGCCATTATCGTTAAGAATGAATGATAAATTGGGTTCGATAATGACGTAACAAATCATTTTGAGGGCGCACCATTTCCTTACAAGCCCGGTTTTTTTTCCTAAGGGCCCATTACCGAGATTCCCATTCGTCCTAATTTCTTATACCGATTTATAATTCATGGAATAATATTTTTCCATTTGTGGATAAAAAGGCCGCCATACGCTTGAGCATCACCGATCGAGCACATCAATGTACACACAATTTTGGTGGAGATATGTGGGAATATGTAATGCCTGTGCGATGTATTTTTCTGGATCATCAGTCCAGATCGACGGGAATCGGAACATTAGGGTAGTAAAACCATTTTACCCATTTCCGACAGTTGGGATTTTCATAAATTCCAACTGCAACGTCTATTCAGAACGAGATCATAAAGATATAAATATTTTGAATCGGTTGGATCAATTCATCGATTCAATTGATTGAATTAACTTGGAATTCAATTAACATACAGAGTTAAATTAACTTACAACTTTCGTGAAGATAAATTCTACTGAAAAAAAAAAACTATAACGTTAAAAAATCTCGAGAAATGCATTCGGTGAGAAAAAAAAATATACATTCGTCGTGGTGGCTCATCGATATCGAATATTTTCGATATGGAAATTGTCAGATGAGCTTTACCGTGGGAAAATAAGTTGAGGTACTTTTTTTTAAGGTAGTCCTTGTTACAGATTAGTCATTTGATCGACTATTTTAGTAAAAAAAATTGTTGGAAATCGCTATAAAATCTTATAACACGTACAACGTAGTCGTTAGAATTTATAATAACTGTGGAGATGTTTTCTAGCACTTTTGAATTAATTTCTTTTTTGCAATTAATTTCAATTTTTTCGTCATTTACTTGACTACGCCGTTGAATCATTTTACTTCGGCTAGCTGATCTCAAAACGGTTGCAGGTTTTATTCACAAATATATTGTATGATTACATAATTATTAATTGATCTTGATAATTAATACATTTTTTTTCATGTGCGGTAATAATAGAGGCGAACAGTTTGATATTGATAAATACTTAAAATTTACATTGATTACTGCAACACTCGTAGACGAGGACTGTCAACTGATCGTTTAGATAGTAAACTGACTGATCTGTGCTGATCATTAGCACGAAATTTCATTGTCAAACAATCTCGTGACCCTAATTTTTCATGCAATCCATCGAAAGCTCATAATTTCGTGAAGAAATTGTTCATTAAATGAATCACTTCTTCAGTACTTAAGTAGGCTCATTTTTCAATGTAACTTCCGTCGAGCCGATTATTTGGTATGTCCTGTGCTAAAACGGCTATTTTCAAAACGAAATTTCTCGCCGGAAAAAGTTGACAAAAAAAGTTTTTCAGGATTATAAAATATCCAATTAAAACAAATTCTCTAATGGGTACCCGAGTGCAAGGACTATCTTAATGCAAATGGAAAGATTTGAGTTGTCAGATCGCAACGATACTATCGAAATCGAAGTATCAGAGTTATCGATACATGTAATAATATTGTATTGAAAAAGTCGAATGGTGGCGATGTCGACGATAGCACGCACTTGACTCTTACGGGCCTTCCATCGAAACGATCTTTTTTCACTTGACGCTTTAGCTTTGCTCTTTTTTTTCGTTCTTTTTTCTTCCTTTTCGTCGAATAGCCGACGGGAAATGGGCGGTGGCACGCAATGTCAAAGCGATATAATAATGGCACCCTGGGTGGCTACAGGTCTCGTATATATATATATTCCTTACGCAAAGTTCAAGACTTTCCCAACGAGGTGTGTCGTTGCGAGAAAAACACGTATTATAAAGGCCACTCTCACTCTCTCTCTCTCTCTCTCTCTCTCTTTCTCTCTCCCGATAAACCACGTGCGTGGTGCAGCACAATCATTGCCAACGAATTATAGATTTCGGTGGGCGATATATGGGGTGGCAAAAAAAAACAAAAACAAAAAAGAGAAGAGAAAAGAGACCTAGCCCGCAACTACGGATCGAAAATTGTGTAGGCTTGGGATGAAAAAGTTGGCTCTATTTAGACCCCACGAGAGATCCAAATTCAGCTGGCTATGGTGACCATGCAGAATTTTATTTCTCGTCTTCATCGGGAATTATAAAAAATCAAATTCCTTGAATTTTCTTCCGTCAGCATCAGCAATTCCAGAGAAAAGATCGCGGAAAGACATCTCTCTTCCAGTTATGGATTTTTTCCGGGAGAGAGAAAAGGACAAAGGGTTTGCCCGGGAGAAAAACTTGCTTCAACTTGGAATTTCGGATAAAAAAGACTGTCAAAGAGATATTGAAAACTCACGGACCCGTGAAGGGTTTCCATCAGATATTTATTGTTTATCTTGTCACGCATTCATCTGATTCTTCAAGTTTACCATCGAACTTTTTCAACGTATTGTGATGAGACCCGAAGAAAATAAATCGAAAGAAACAATTGGACGATTGGGAGAAGCGATTTGAAATCGGTGCCCTAAACGTTGCGGTCAGGACGAAGAAGCCGAAGAAGAAGAAGAAGAAGAAGAAGGAGGGGGACAACCCCCTGTTTTGCTCGGTCGATACGTAGTCCGAGGGAGTAACAGTAACTGGTGCAGCCCCGCTTGGTGGCACGCGATCTTTTTAGGGCCGAGGGAGATGTCGAGATTACGACGCCAGTCACGAAGGCCTCTCTCTGTGCTTTCCATTTGGTTTTGCAAACGCGAGAAAGAGAGCAGCAAATGCGCGCTATAGATTGAACGAGAGGGAGAGAAAGAATCCTGTGTTACTCTCGTTCTGCGTCCATGAATTCGAGGGAGGAGAGGGAGGGAAACGAAAGCGATAGAGGCCCCACAGGCAGGAAGGGATGAAAATCATGTCGGTCGCACGTCGCACCCTTAATTATTATTCACGACCACAGGGGCTGTCGATGCTCGCGTTGAATCGTAAAAATTAACTGACTGGACAATGAAAAAGAAAGTAAATAACAAAAGAGCATGACCCACCTTCGCCACCAACTAGATCGTAGCGAAGATGGAGATTGCCCGCTATTTGAAAATGAGTTCAGGGCCATGGTAAACGAGGGGAAATATACCCAGGTGAAAAGAATTATGTAGGACAAGAAAGGGAAGTGCGAGTGTGTGACTTGAAAAACCAAAAACCTTCTCTGCGCTATATGAATTCGGTGCAATGACTCCCTTCGCCTCTCCTTTTCTTCGTTCTGGAACTCGTTGCATGTCTTTCACTATATAGGCATCCACGGTTGGCTCAATGAATTACCAGGCACGTGAGGAACGCGATTGCCAAAACAAAAAAAAATACTTTTCGCAACGCGATATCCACGGTGCGACTTTATGCGGAAGGGAATGAAAGAGTGCCGGTGCAAGTATGACTGCGGGGACGAATTGCCAAACGTGCGAAATATGCTTGGACGAACGACAGGCAAGCTTTGGTACATGCCTTCGTTGTAGTTCAAGATCGCAAAGAAGCGATTATTATCAGCCACGGGAGGGGTTTCATTTCCATATGTCATGTATTAATTTATGGATAACATATGACGAGACTTCGTTTGCACACGGGGGGGGGGGGGGGGCTTTTATTAGTATTATTATAGCTGCCTGTGAATTTTACGACGTAAGAATATCACGAACAACCCCAGTGAGACCTTGAGATTTCCCTTTGACCGAATGTCGTTCGCGCTATGATTAATGGCTTATTAATTCAGGAAGCCCACCACCCGATGGATGGCCGGTAATGGTATGGTTTCATGGCGGCGACTTTAACACCGGCACACCGGCAATTTGGGACGCTACCGTCTTCGTCAACAAGCAGAAGGTCAGTTACCATCGAGATCAATTCCGTTCTTTCTCTACTTTCACTTTCCTCGCTGTGTGTAGCATAGATTGATAGTTGCTTTCGATACAATTAGATTGGGAGGAATAATCATTTGATCATTTTTCTCATTTTCAACGGTCAATATATATATCACTTGATAATTCGAAACGCTGCCAGAGACCTTGAGTTTCGGGGCCGAGTACCTGGTATTGTGATGATACATCGTCGTTGATGCCTTGCATCGAATAATATATCGAGGCTTTGTTCCGTGACAAGGGAATATAAAAATCACGTCATAACAGAGCCTTAATAAATCGACTTTCATTCCCTTTGGGATAGCTCAAAGTTTAATGTATATGAAGACAAAGAGAAAGGGGGGGGGGGGGGGAGAATGAAGTTTTCAATTGCAAATTAATGCGCCAAGAATGCAGCTTGTTCGATAGAGTTCGGAAATTTTTACTACCAAGCTGTAATTCGATTGGACATTCGAGTCTACGAGAAGATAATACGGGCGAGAAAAAGTGTAATTTTCGATCGACAGTTTTTGGCCAATACTTTTGATTTACTTGGGTCATATTAAGCGGTATTAGCCTAGTTCAGCACTGGGATTGATGACCGTTTGATCGCGAACTAGCTTCCGACTAGGGCGATGGGCAGTTTTTATGACTTTTCATTGGCAATATTAAAACTCAGTGAAAAATGTAGCCACTCTGTATACCGCAACCAGGTTATCCGCTCTGTTTTCCTCTGTCCTCGTGCAAAACGCAATGCGTTAGGAAAGAGTTAAATGAACGCGCCGGAAAAAAAGGGAAAGGGACGTAAAAATCTGAAAAATATCTATACGATATGGAAATAATAATAATAATAATAATAACGAGTAGTTTCTTTTATTTCTTCGATAGTTCACAATAATTTTCGTTTCTCCCTTCTCGCCGCAGATTCTCGTCGTTACGGTAGCTTACAGATTGAACATAATGGGCTTTTTCACGACTACGGACGCCGAGGCATCGGGAAATTATGGTATGCTCGATCAGATCGGTGCCCTCGACTGGATACAAAAGTACATACACGCGTTCGATGGTTCACCGGCTAACGTGGCGATAGCGGGTCACAGTTCGGGCGCGATAAGCGTCGGTCTTCACATCGTCAGTCCATTGAGCAAGGGAAAATTTTCCAAAGCCATAGCGATGAGCGGCGATGCCATAGGTTCGGTACGTACGCCCGATCTCGAGACGACAATCGTCGATACAATTGCCGATCGTTTTGGCTGCAATCGACGACCAACGACCGATCTCATGGATTGCCTGCGAAATGTCGACGGTGAGCTACTCGTCAAGGAAACCGCGGATATCGAGACATGGGGACCGATAATCGATGCCGATACGACGAATGTCACGGAGCCATTTCTTCCGGCCCATCCGAAGCAGATACTCGAGAATGGTAATTTCAATGCCGTACCGATGATCGCCGGTTACGTGAACAACGAGCAGGCGCTCGTTTACCAAGAGGCTTTCGGGCATGAGAACGATGGCAAATTATCGATCGCCAAATTCGAAACACTGATCACGGATGATGCCGTTGCATCGATACAACGACCGAACGACAATACGACGCTCTGCGAAACAAAACCGGAAATCGTTGCCGAGGCCGTATTATTTTTTTACAAGCCGCATCCACCGACCAACGACGAGGGATTACTGAGAGATCGTTATCTTGATCTACAAACGGAGAAGAATTATGCGGCTGGCCTCGTTCTGCTTGCTGGAAAATTGTCCAAGATGGTGAGAACATTCGTTTATCGTTTTGATTATCGATCGAGAACATCGGCGGTTACCCGCGATTTGCCCGAATGGGCGAACGTTCCGCATATGTTCGAGCTACCGTTTTTCTGGGGCTTGCCGCACACGTACGGTGGACAAATATTGTGGAACACGAACGACAAGAAACTCGCCGATGTCATGATGATGATGATGGCGAATTTCATGAGAATCGATAGCCCATCGTTGAACAACGTGCGATGGGAGCCTTATACCGATGATACACCGGGTATTCTCATTATCGATCGTTCCATCAACATGAGCGAGTCCCATGACGTTGATTTTCGCGCATTGGCATTCTGGAACGATTATTATCCGCGTGTTATCGACGAAGCAACGAACAATTGTTGCAACGTTACGAGCTCGGCGGTTGCCTCGAGGGCTCCTGTACATTTTGAAATTTGCGTCGCCACGAGCGTCATCGCGGCGCACGTCTTGCAATCGGCCAGAGTCTGATAAATTATATGTATATGACAACCGAGTGCGGAAATTTTATCGTCGAGACGAATTTTATCGTTTGATCACGAAAAATAATCATAATCGACACCATTAAATCCACGTGTACCTAATGTGTAACTTCTATTCGTTTTTTTTTTTTTTTTTTAACTATCACTCGTCAGAGTGGTTCTTTGATCAAAATTCTAAATGGTATTTCTCGGACTTTTCGAAAAATAAGGAAAAAAAATAAAATAAAACACGAGAATCAAACTCGAAAATCTCGAAATGCGAGATAAATATATCGAAACTCGAAGCCATGAACTTAGAGGATTGGCTGTTTGGGAAAGAGCGCGCGATTCAAGCGCCATTTCGAGCAGCTTGAATTCAACGCGTACCTAACCTACGAAACGACACCTAGGCAAACACGTTATCACTGTCGTCAGACTTTTACGACGCGCGAACGAGGATATGGGAGAATTAAGAGCGACGAGTGCTTGCGCTTATTTTTAACCTAAAAGCCACGTACTGAATCCCGGGGAAAGAAAATCATTCACATGTTGATCTAATTCGATGTATGTATAGATCTGAAGTTTGGAAAATCGTAAATCTAACTATATAGGTCTTCGTATCTAACGGTATATTTACGTACATTCGAGTCAACCTAATATTATGTTCAAAAAATTTTCCTTATTATATCTCTGTTTATCTACTGAAATCTCAATACATTTACTTAGATTCGATTTTACTTGGATCAAGGTAGATCTAATTGACATCTAGGTAGATCTAACTGGGTTCTGGGTGGATCTTATTGAGAAGTAGGTAAATCTATGATTTTACAAAAATTAGATCTACGTAGATCTAAAAAATAATGTAAAAAATAATAGATGTAAATTATTTTTTCCCGGGATGTTGAAGCTAATGCGAAATAACCATGGTCAGGAAAAAAAAAAAAATTGTAATCAAAGTTTCCGTGAGATTTGGGACAAAAGTCAAATTTCATGCCCTGGGAGAATTGGCTGATGAAGAGCAGAGGACACGAGGTTTTGCTTTTTGTTTCAAATTTAAAGCATTTCCTTTCAAATTTCAAAAATTTCTTCGAACTCTGCTACGGATTTCACTTACCTTCATCGCTTCATTTCTAATCCGAAGTTAAAATACTGAAATTCCAAATGGCAGCTCCAAGATTATATGAATTGCAGTTGAAGCAAACTGGGCTGACTCGCATGAGAATTGGTATTGAGAGGTTTTTTTTTCTGGCTGTCTTATTTGGAATCATAAGTTAAAATTTGAAAATTCATAATCATAGATCAGCCTTTACTTTTTACAAATTCGATCTGCCATTTTGGATTTTCATATTTCAACGTTTGATTTGAAATTAGGGTTCTTGAAATCCATCGGGGGGACTCACGTTCGTGCGAATCAGCCGATGTTTTTTAACATTGCGAAATTTTGGACTTGTAGAATTCATCGTGAATCTGGGTATAATAATATATTTAGACTATCGCTTGAGCTCCGGAATTTTGAGCCTTAAAAGTATAATATAAATTTTGAGGTTGAATTCGTAATCAGCTACTTACTCAGACATACCAAGTTTCGTTGTATTATGTACAGGTAATATATTTCTAATTTTTTTTTTTGCAAATCAACAAATATTCGAGCTATGATCCGATGCATATTAGTCAGTAATTTGGAATTATTTATGACTCCGGATACGGTATCAGTTATTTGAAATGGACATGAAGTTATTGCATCCAAACTACTGACGATAAGGAAATGTGCTTTCCTAAAGAATCGACTATCCTAGTCAAAAACAGTGTCGAATTGAAAAAAAAAATAAATAATATTTTTGCGTCTTAACGAAAGTCGATGTATGTTGTTAATTCTGTATTTAGTTTAAGCAAAGTGGCATTCGGTATGTTAAAAAATTTAAAGTTATAGATTTATTAAGTTTAATGTAGTTTTAAGCAAGTTTAAAAAATATTTCGTTGCAAAGCACCTTTTATTCAACATTGCGAGGCTGCGGGTCTGGATATTCATCGTCGCAGGGAGATGAAATTTCAAACAAAAAAAGGCATCGACTGCATAGAAGATATGAGGAATATTGAGTTTAAAGAATAATAATGCTAAAAAGTTATCAATAAAACGGTTGAATTATGTTTGTTAATCGAGCAGTATGAATTTTCTTAATTCAATGTAATCACGTGACCCCTCTCAATACACACCATACTATATTCCTTTACGTTTAATTTCTCATGCCACGCATGACATTGCTTGTCGAAATATTGGAGCATCTCTTTGAAAAAAAAAAAAACAAAAATAGAAGAAAGTAATTTGTTTTTTTGGTGGAAAAAAAAACTTTTCTTTCTCGAAATTTGACGAAAAAATTTTAATTTTTTTAATTCAAGAAACCGCGTAAAGATTAAATTTTCCGAAAGAAATATTCTCGAGATTCTTCGAGAGGATCTTGCATCGATGAAACTCCAATTTCCCATGCACTGTAAATTCGATTCTTGAACCATAAAAATTAATGAAATAATCATCAGGCGCTGTTTTCACGTTAAAAACGATCACTTGAGTTAAATATTTGACGATGTTCGAAAATCTGGGACGTCTGATTTTTTTGGGACAGCGAAATTGAGATTTTTTGATGAACCATCCCTGTATCTCTATTTATTATTTTTTTTTTTTTTTTGAGAAAACTTAAATTATTTTTTAAACGAGTTTCAGCAGTATCGAACCAATATGAATTATAGAAATATACAAAAAACAAAACCCTGCACTGTAACTAATATTTTTTCAGAATTCGTTTATTTTCCCTACACAAAAATTTAAAGAGAATTTAAAACACACTGCGATGGTATTTAAAAAAAATAATAATAATTTTTTAATGAAAATCACAATGCCAATGGTTCATCAATAAATCGAGAAGAAAAATTTCAACATCTTTTCTTTTTTACTAACAAGAAAAAAAAAATTAGAAACTCGCGCATTGCTTCCTCATTATTTTATCTCGCTCACAAAGTTTCCTCTTTGCTAATTAAAATCATAATTAATATTTAGAATCTTTTCTTAATTACAAATTAAGAGTAATTTGTATTTAGATATTCTTCTAATTACAAATTCAAAGTAATTAGCAATTGAATTTTTTTTCTGACTACAAATTTAAAGTATTTGGTATTTAGATTTTCTTTAAAATTAAAATTACAATTCTAATTCAATTAAAATAGTAATTTGTAATTAGAAAAAAATCCATGTCCTAAATACTCTTAATTTGTATTCAGAAGAAAATCTAAATCCTAATTACTTTTAATTTGTAACTATAAGAAAATCTAAATATAAATTAAATTTGTAATTTGTAATTAGAAAAAAATCTTGATACCAATTAATTCTGATAACAAATTACAAAAAATCTAAATACTAATTAAAATTGTAATTAGTATTTGAGAAGAAAAAAAATTATTACAAGTTACGATTGTAATTTGTAATTAGAGTGTAATTAATTTTTTTTTTTAATGCCCAACACTATTTACTTGTGCCTTTTATGATTCTCGAGTAGTCGTTCTATCAAAAATTTCCGAGTACAAATGCTGAGCTCAAAAAGATTCGTCACCTAGCAAGTAATTTCGTATGTTAGTATGTAAATTTTAATTCTCGTGAAAAGTTGTTCCGAGTCGAGCGGAGAATGACAAAAAAAAACGGCTCAACATGATCATTCAAGTATAGAAATCCATCTCTTTGACGACTTTGTCGCGCGACCAAAGTCCCCTATAGTGCAGACTGAGCTTTAGAGAGGGCTGCGTTTCGTTTTATACAAAAGTTTGAAATTTTCGAAAGAGAGAGAGAGAGAGAGAGAGAGGAAAATAAACACAAAAACAAAGCGTGTAAATGAAAAATTTGTGCACATTGCTTGCCTGATTGTCTTACATCTCGCTGTAAAAAGCTATACCTCTAAAGCGAGGAAGCCCAAAATCGAAAAATATAGCCGAGGGTAGCAATGTGAAAATTTTCAATTTGGACGTTTTTTTTTCAAACGCATATACAAAAATACATTTGGATAAATTTGTCGACGAAACAGGTGACGTGATAAAAAAAAATTGAAAAAAATTACGTCAGGTCACAGAGAAATATGAAATAATCGATTTTATGAACGTTTCAACATTTACTGAATTTTTTTATTATTTGCTTTAATACGGAGA
This sequence comes from Rhorus exstirpatorius, assembly GCA_963564615.1. Classification (NCBI taxonomy): domain Eukaryota; kingdom Metazoa; phylum Arthropoda; class Insecta; order Hymenoptera; family Ichneumonidae; genus Rhorus; species Rhorus exstirpatorius. Next base: position 26,978,305 of record OY751316.1, on the reverse strand, counting down.
GATATAGAAAAACATATATTGTTTTGGGAAACAAACGGTTGATAATTTATGAATATTTTGATGCTTTGATAATAATAATAATAATAATAATAATAATAATAATAATGTATTTACCGTCTATATGTAATAATAATTATATTATATAAGAGAGAGGTGCGCGGCGAACGTGCATAGGGGGCTGATGGCCTGCGCACATCCAAACATTTCTTCACCTTTCGGTTTTTTTCTTCCATTCTTTCCCTTTCTCCTAAATATATAATATTAATTAATCAATTTGTTTGTTGTTGTTTTTTTTTTCATATTTTTTTTCTTTACTCATCTTCTTCAATGCAAAAACTCCTACAGTGATAACCGACGTCACTCGTGGGATGGTCTCGTGCACGTATTTGTTTGCGCGTCTACACGAGGCACACCCCGGGACCAAACTTATATACAATATTTCCGTTCATCGCTCATCCGATCGCGCCTCGTTGTCAGTGGCGTTCGTAGTTTTTTCTTTCTTTCTTTCTTTCTTTCTTTCTTTCTTTCTTTCTTTCTTTCTTTCTTTCTTTCTTTCTTTCTTTCTTCCTTCCTTTCTTTCTTACTTATTCTCCATTTCTATTAGTCCTCCCTCTCTTCGATTCTCCCGCATCCTCTGGTTGTACATTTTTCGGTCCTCGCACCCAGTCACCATTATCGTGTCGTTTCGATTTCTTTTTTTTCTTTCTTTTGAATTAATTTTTTTTTCGATATTTCATTTTGCATCCATGTAATAACCGTCGAGTCACGCAATTTTTGCGTGTCCAGCCCGTTAAACCATTCTTGACACTGGCCATGTATCTTGTTCAGATTTTTTTTTTTTTTTCAATTATTCCTTTTTATTTTGCATATTTTTTTTTTCAAATTTATTTATTTTTCCCCGTTACGTTGGTTCACACGTTTGAGATATTCGGAAGAGGGGATGATGATGATGATGATGATGATGATGATGATGAGAGGGCGGAGGATAATACGGCCAAAACGCCGTATTTACCTTACAGAAGTAGGCACAGCGATTTTTTTTTCTGCTTCATCTTCTTCTCCGGTGATTTTTTGTTGATTTGTCGAACGAGATCGTAGAATATCTGGAAAATAAGAGAGGAAATTAGTTAGAGATTCGAGGCGAAGATATCGAGACGTTTGTGGCTGGTGAGTGTGATTGAGGGAACTTGAAGTTTTTTTGATTTTTTTTTTCGTCGTGAAAAATTGAAATTTTCTCTTCCTTTTTTTGTTCGTAACAGTAACAAGCATGCTTGGCATTAAATTTGTCAAGAATCACTTAGGGGGTTTGGATATTAAAAAAAAAGCGTTGAATTTCTCAAAAATATCTCTATCAGCTTCAACTACCGCATATTTTTGGCTATCGAGCCGAAAGTTTGTGCACGGATAAGTCATGGGACAAGGAGATGCGTGGCACTGAGATTGACAAAAATTTCTGAATAGGCTCAATTTTTTTTTTTTTTTTTTTTTCAATTAAAAAAAAAATTTCTTTAGCTCTGATTTTCGCAAATTTTTGTGGCCAAGGAGCCGAAAGTTTTTTTTTTTAACACCAATAGGACTTTCAATCACAATCGCGGTTGTTTTTGTCGAGAATCGATTGAGGGGGTTTATGATTGTAGAAAATTTGGGGAAAAAAAATCACCATAATCGTTTCAAATGTCATTGAAAAGTCTGTGCTAGTTATAGCAGTGTTATTGAAATCGAATTTGGAAAAATAAAACGTGCAAATTTGAAATTTCAACATTGCTTTCTCATCATTTTCATCTTGCTCGTAAAAAGTTTTCCGCTACGAGGAAACCAAATTTGAAACAACCAACTTGCTCATACAGTGGAATCATTGCGAGAAAGATAAAATAATGAGGAAGCAATGTTCAAATTTTTTTATTTGCACGCGTTTTTTTTTCCCGTTTTCATGAAACTTACATCCTGAACATTTATTTTAGCTTTGGCGGAGGTCTCCATGAAGGCGCAATTGAATTGCCGGGCAAGATTAATGCCCTGGTCCTTGCCGACTACCCTTTCGTCCTCCAAGTCACATTTGTTACCGACCAGAACCATCGGCACGTCGTCCGTGTCCTTCACCCGTAATATCTGTTCCCTGAGATCCTGAAGATCGTTGAACGTCGATTGTGCGGTTATCGAATAAACGAGAACGAAGCCTTGGCCATTTTTCATGTAGAGATCTCTCATTGCTGTGAATTGTTCCTGTGAGTGGAAAAGCCAAAGTACAATCACAACACTTGAAATAAATATCAATGAATGAATTTTCATTCAAGAAAAAAAATTGATCGGGGATGTAAAGTCATGTAACAAAAAAAGAAAAACATTTGTAAATTATAAATTCCTACAGCTTTTGTATTCGATCAAGCAACATTGTTTATTTTTTGTTTGCTTCAACGTACGTACAGTCGACGTCGACAAAAATAAATAATTATGAAGTTGCATTGAGGTCACGAGATTTTGTGACAATTAGGAGTATGAATGAAATTTTTTTTTTCAATCATTGGGGCACATAATGTAGAGTGAGTAAAACAATGAGGAAGTATTTTTTATTTTTCGTTAAAAATGACAGATGTACCTGTTATAGGCAATTTAATTTCACGGATTTTTATATATATATATAGATATAGCGTAACATGTGTGACGTCATAATGTTATATTTTTCAATTTGTTATATTAACGGCAATTTTAATTCAAATAAAAAAATAAAAAATACGTACTAAATATTTTTTCCTAAACTACCAGATTTTGAAATAAAAAAAATTTCATTCATACTCCCAATTGGTTGTTCATCTCGTTTTTTTTTCTTGGCTTTTTTTTCATTGAAAAATCTGTTGCAATGGACAGATGTTAATTTTACAAAGCTTCTTCTCGGTATTGAAAATAATTTGAATATTATTATTCATTATATTATTATTATTCATTATATTATTATATCATTATGTATTGTATTTAAATATTATTTTTTGTGCATCAAAATATCGATGTTTCGATCCTTATATTCATTCTTTTCATTTTCGATCGTCTCTTGAATGAGTGCTACACCGATAGTACTAGTAAAAAAAAAAAAAAAAAAAAACGTAATCTCTTACCGTGCCGGCTGTGTCCAAGATCTCCAGCATACACTGTTGTCCGTCAACCTCGACCTGCTTGCGATAGCTGTCCTCGATCGTCGGATCATACTTCTCAACGAATATACCCTGTACGAATTGTACGGTAAGGGCGGATTTTCCGACACCTCCGCTTCCCAAAACTACTATCTTATATTCACGCATCTTTCAGTCTCTCAATCTCTATATCTGCCTGTGCTCGTTGTCACAGCCGAGGGGTCACCGAATCCGCCACGTCTTGTCCTCCTTCGCTTTCACCGAGATAGATCTGTAATCGAAATTTAAAAAAAAAAGATATAAGAAAATAATAATAATCCATGAACCAATAAATCGATAAAGGGGAATTTTCATGAAATGTCATATTTACGAATCACTCTCGGGGAGATTGCACGAAAAAATTGTATTGTACTTTTCGTTCGATTCAACTTGAAGTTTAAGCGAGTTTTAAGAACATTTTTTGTACTTTGCAAAAAATTTTAACGTGTTTTTTTTTAAATTAGTTTTCAATTTCTTCATTTCATTCAATTCCTCAAGACCCCTCCAGAGTGGGGTCCGCAGCCACTCCTTAATAAGACACTAACGTATCCCATTTTCACGAGGGCACAGGAAAACTTCGTAAAGACCGGACGTTGCAAAGCTTCAAGTATGTGTAGTGGCGGAAATGCCAAGTCCAAAAAGTCGTAAATTTTTTGAAAAACGTTTTTGCAACTTTCCGCAATATAAGCTCGACATTAATTATCCTATGTACGATATGATTTGATTTATCATTTTGATTTCTTTCTTTGAAAAATCTGTAACAACAGTTAAATATAAATCTTTCATAGATCACTTTAGAGATTTTTTTTTTCACGGATTAACTAAAGCAGATATGGAAAAATATTAATGCTTGAAAAGTAGAGGGATTTATCGATAACCTGATAATTTTTTTAGTCGACAAAATGATTTAAGTTGCAAACTTTATTCGAAATCTTTTTTTTTTCAAATGGACACATCGAGAACATTGGTTGCAATGTTCTCGGTAATGAAATGAGCTGTACTTACAACTCCGGCATTGTTACAGTTTTCTTTTTTTTTCAATGAAAAAATAAAAAAAAAATTAAATAAATATATACATGTCCCTAGAAAATTGTGATAAGCTATGGGATCTCAATTTGTGGTTTTTTTTTTTTTCTGTAAACCGTAAGTGTATTTAATCGAAAGAAGAATAATTTTTTTTTTTAAATCACATATTTTACTTGAGGTGTCCGTTCAGTACGATCCTCAACTACTGTCTCACTCTCGTAGCGCAATTTGTACCACGCGACGTTTGAAGCTACGTAGCACAAACGACTTTGTGAAACGTCATGTTCTATTTCGTTTTAAGTTCTTTCGCCGACATCTCATAAAAAATTCAACAGTCTGACGAACCTATGTTTATTTTTTATACATCGAATAAAACTTTCAAGCCTCGTTCCATGAAAATTCCATACACAAATATACATGAACAGATATACGCTCGATATAATCGAAAGCTCGAGACTCTTTTAGGTCTTACGAGATTACATGCATAGGCGTTCACATATATACCTATGCACTTTGATCCAGGTAGCGTTATTACATCATTGAAGAGTCGAAACGTTTCGAGAAATGAAAGGAAGCTCGTCCAATGAAGTGTGGCAAAAGTCTGAAAGCTTTTAGCACTCACTGTCAAGCCTCGTGATATTGACCTCATTTTTTCATCTCTATTTCTCTCTCCTCCTTTTTTCCCTATCTCTCGATTTCATTTTTTCTTTTTGAAAACTTCTACTCTTCACGGACTCTTTAGGGAAAATGTGTAACACGGCCTCGGGCGTTTTAAAGCCGGGGACTTCATATCGAGATCTTCGCTATACGCTCTGCGTTGAATTTCCCTGCCGGACCGCGAGCGAGATGCGAAAAAAATCGAGGAGACTAAAAGGGTCTTTGGGAAAATCACAACATTCGCGATAAATTGCACAATTCGAGAGATCGAGGCGCGAATTTGTCCGAGCAAAGTATTTCTCTCTTTTTTTTTTTGGGGTGAGGCCATTCAATGGAATTAAAAAGGGAAGAAAAAAAATATCTCGATGCACGAATGGATCAGAGGACCGAGAGGCCGAGAGATTTTTTTTTCGTTTTTTTTTTGCAATTGACTTTTGCTTTGCGTCATCATCCCCCTGGATTTGCTTGGGACACGCTGTGAGTTTCGCTCTTAAGCCCCCCCCCCCCCCCCCCCCCGGATAACGAAAAGCTCGGGAAGGATTGATGAATGAGCCAAGGGAGTCTGGATCGTGGGCAAGAAGCTCGGTGATGCGAAACAATGATTCCTCATTACAGAGAGACAAATTCGTCGTCGTTCTTATTGCATTACTATATACCAACGCAAAGATGCCAATGACGAATCCCGGCGAGAGCAGCACTTTTTTCGCGTACATCAAATTCGTATATAGCCAATGCATACGGATCACAGTACACATTTACAGGAGCTATGAATAAATAAAAATTCTACTGTATGTCTGACAATGAGTAAAAAAAAAGTATGACAAAAATCGTTTTAAACAAGTCCTATAAGAGTCACGTCTCATAAAAGCTCCAAGTACGTAGAACATTTTATCAGGACTTCATTTTTTATTCATAAAAAATTTCAGTAAATTAAATAAATTTAATGATAAAGTATTCAATGCTGATGTTTACCATCGTTCAATGATCCTTCATTCATGGTAAAAAAAAAAAAAATACACATGAATAATTGGCCGAATGTCATAAAAATTTCAGAGGTTCGAGTGACCACCATGAAATTATAATGGTAGGAACGTGACACTTTACTTGTTTGCAAAATTGCATCGAATTGGCATACATTGGCATTGAAGTATGTATCACGAAAAAAAAAAAAAAAAAAAAAAAATGGAGAAGCAAGTAAAATAATTATGTATTATAAATAATTTATAATATATAATAAATAAAATGGCAAGTGAAGAAAAAAGTGTGACGTATGGAATTGAATTTTATAAATCGAAAATAATATCGATAGACGAATAAACCAAAAATTATAAAATATAATTCCCGAATTATTTTGCGCAATTGATTTTTTTATTGTTTGCCGTAACATTGAATTTTTTAAAATCCAAAATACTCTTGCAATATTTTTGCATTAATTTGACGAAATGTAATTCCCAGCGAATATATTTCCCGAAACAAATGTACGAGTGAGGTCATTTCAATTAGTTGATTACAAAAAATATTCTCTCGTTCATCTCTTGCCATACTGTCATGAACAGAGTCGTAATGTCTCGACACGAATTTGTCCATGACAGTCGAAGGACACGCGATCTCTGCTATATATGTATACATATATATCCTCGTAATTGTGTATTAAGAACATAAAAATGTTAAAATAAAAAATCGTGAGACGAATTTCACGAAGGTGACTAGTATATAGCAGAGGACGTGCTCTCGAGTCCCTGGTGTTTATATTATATGAACCATAATGCGGAGCAACGACAAAAATGATTTTTTTTTTTCGCTCCCCCACTCTTTCGTCGTGATGAAGCTAATTAGAGCGCGAAGCTAGGCATAGCCACGGTTTCATATTATCTAGTTACTCACGGTTGTACGTACTTAGTGTTTTTACGCGGCAGCGGGCAAGTTACTCGAAATAATAATAATAATAATATTATAGAAGAGAAAAATCCTCGAGCAACGATGAGGGAGCTAGGAAACCCGTAAAAGATCACTTCCGGTTTTCTCAAAGTACAGGGGGGGGGGAGGTGCTAGCGCTAATTTCGTCCCTTATTCTCTCTCTCTCTCTCTCTCTCTCTCTCTCTCTCTCTCTCTCTCTCTCTCTCTCTCTCTCTCTCTCTCTCTCTCTCTCTCTCTCTCTCTCTCTCTCTCTCTCTCTCTCTCTCTCTGACTCGTTTACGATGATAAAATTATAAATCGAATATTGGCGTGATTCATAAACTTGCTAGAGGCCGTAGTCGAGTCACCGCGCGATATTAAAGCTCCACTCACTCGCTCTATTCCGTTTCTCTCGTTGACTATATCGTGACTATTCTCGTAGTTATACGTGAATCTCTCAACGACCGGAAGTCATAATACTCGCATAATTATTTTTATTCACGATTGCATCATCAACGGAGGAGAGTCGTCGCGAAACTACAAAAAGTATTGAACAATTCGACCGACTGTAAGAACAGATGCTTCAGCGAGCCATGAACATGAGCTCACTTTATGGGAAAGGTGATTAATGAATTTACAATTAATTATGCTCCGACGAGAGACAACGGAGTCGCTAGCTCGTGGATTTTTATTGTCATCGCGTGTGACATCATATTCTTACAAATTTCATTGAATCATTCAGGACGTAAAATTGATCGAGAATAATAAAAAAAAAAAAAACTCGTCGTATTTGGGTAAGAAATTTGTCCCGCGGATGTCTCGAATATTTTTGCACTTTCAATTATTGATCTGATCGATTTTTTTTTCCCCCATTAAAAGCCACGGTGACGAATGTTCTTTACTCAAATACAAAATACTGACGAACATTTAGACGTATAAGCTTCAGACTCTGAGGTGGGCGAGGAATCTTAAATTTATGAGCTGGTCCATATTCGCACCAATTTATTCATTGATTTACGTATTCATGTATGCGAATAAATTTTATATTGATACGTGTATGTTAGGTATGTAGTATAGTTTTCGGGGCGGTCATCAAAGAGATCGGTATAACTTTGTCCCCTTGTCTCGAGTTTATCAATAATTGGGTCAGGGCAGGGCGTCGTAGGTTGGGGCTGCTGGTCAACCTATAGGGCCACCTTGAGTCACACTCTCTTCTCTATAAAATCTATCCCGTAACCAAACGTTCACGCTCACAAACACGGGACACAAAAATATAGTAGTAGTAGTAGTAGTAGTAGTAGTAGTAGTAGTAGTAGTAGTAGTAGTAGTAGTAGTAGTAGTAGTAGTAGTAGTAGTAGTAGTAGTAGTAGTAGTAGTAGTAGTAGTAGTAGTAGTAGTAGCAGTAGCAGTAGCAGCAGTAGCAGTAGCAGTAATAATAATAGAGGCCTATATAAGGAGTTGTCCAATTTGAGGATGACTATTGGCGTTGGGATTTTTGGACATCCCAATACGACTAAAGTCGTATTCCCTATCTAACTGGTAAACAAAACGATGAGTCATGCTCTCCCTTAATAATTGAACTTTCCTCCGCTAATGGTAAGAAAGAAAAGAAAATCGAATAATGCCTCCTATCCTCCTCTATTCCTATCAATATCCAGCTGTTCCACTCTCCGTTATTCCCGCATGAAGAAAGCAGCAGAATCACGAAAATCCTAATTTCAAAACGATCAAAAACGATGTCAATATATAACCGCACGTACATCGTTTGGTCACACGTAATCGTCATCTTTGCACCCTTAAAATTTACGATCCATACGATTGTAAAACGTGGGCGAGAAGCATCACGTTGAATGTCCACTTTGAGCTGTAAATACGTTATCTGCTCCATTGAGTCTCGATACACTCGATCGGACTTGGTCGCGCCTCGGTGTCGGGAGACTCTCCTGTCCCCCTTCTTCCTTCAACATCCCCCTTTCTCATCCCTCCTGCGCGTCTATCCGTCCGCTCGTTACTTCATCGCTAGATTCCGCAACGAAGTATACACGAGATATCGTACATCGTGGACATTCTCTTGGGAGTTTTTTTTTTATTACGAAAAATCCCAGTTAGAATTGACTTGATCTTTTGTCTCGTCGACGTCTATATATACTTTGGGCGTTCGCAGCCTGATTTCTATCCGGACACGTTTACGACTTCATCCGAAAGTTCACTATCCAATAACGACACTACCGGAATCTATAGGCCCCTCTCGAACAAGCGAACATATCAGATTGCAACTCTGTCAGAACCGAGACTAAGATCTCTACCAAAAAAAAAAAAAAAAAATATTACCATTATAACAATTCCCGTCTGGTAGACGTGTAATTGGATAGAAATATACGCGAAAGGCTCATTCTGGTGGAGATGTTACCGGTTAGAGATATGTTGCTCAATTGCGGAGGGATGTGGCTCGTGTCTGGTGGAGTTGTTTTGTGGTAGAGCCGTTTTTTGCTAGATTTTTTTTTGTTCAGGAATCTTCCACTCTGATAGTCTTTTGTTATTGGGCAATGAAGTTATGGCTAGAGTTGGATACAGAGGGATATCGTTTTTTCCCCTCTTTTTCTCTCTTTTCGCTGGTGCCTTTGTACGACTATATGTACGCGAGTGTTTGGAGAAATCATCAACGGTTTATGCCGCGAGATTATAAAATTCATTAACGTGTATGAAAAAAAAAAAAAACCTGTGACCGCGGGAATGAGGGATGAGACGAATTACGAAAGATATTAATACGAGAGAGAGCGAAGAGCGAGAGAGAGAGAGAGAGAGAGAGAGAGGTCGTTGGGTCGACATGGTCATCGACACCGAAAGCAACTGGAGCGCGAGAGTTTTCTCTCCCTCGACTATCCCCTATGTCGTCATCATCCCCTTTCTCGTTCCTAAAAGAAAAGAGGGAGGGAATTCGCGATGTTCCTCAAGAGAGGCTGGATCGTGGCGACATAACATCTATGTGTATATGGATACAGCGTACAATGTATCCCAGCAACCCATACCTGACGTATGATGACCGTTATCTCTCTGTCTCTCCCTTCTCTGTTCGCACAAAGGCCTATTAAGGTCTATTAAGGTCTATTATTCGCACAGGTCTATTAAGCTAGCACCCCCACAACATCGAAAAAATTTTTCAAGTGCATGGGAATTATGGGCTTTTTATGGGCTCTCGAAACCCGTAAGCAAAAAATTTTAGGCTCATTCCTGTTAAGAGAAAATCAAAATTTTAGTGTGGGGGTGCTAGCTTAACGTTAAGCTAGCGCCACTTTTTTTCAGTGAGTACTTGGGAAATTCTTTTTAGTCACATATTTATGGGCTTTTTATGGGCTCTTCAGATATGTAACTGCCAATCACCTGGGACCTACCCCAACGGAGCTAGCAACCCCTAAAAAATTTAAAAAATTTTTTTTTATCAGCCCGAAAATCGTCGTTTCGTATCTAAAGAGCCCATAATTCACCCTACAATTTAAGCCCTCTAACGTCCCGAAATTCCTATTCGTTCACCTACTTTACTCTTGTAGTCAAGAATTTTGAATTTTTTTTTTTCGATTTCGAGTAGAGCCCAAAAATCGTCGTTTCGTATCTGAAAAGCCCATAATTCACCCTACAATTTAAGCCCTCTAACGTCCCGAAATTCCCATTCGTTCGCCTACTTTACTCTTGTAGTCAAGAATTTTGAAGTTTTTTTTTCGATATCGAGTAGAGCCCAAAAATCGTCGTTTCGTATCTGAAGAGCCCATAATTCACCCTACAATTTAAGCCCTCTAACGTCCCGAAATTCCCATTCGTTCGCCTACTTTACTCTTGTGGTCAATCCCGTCAAAATAATTTTGAAGTTTTTTTTTTCGATATCGAGTAGAGCCCAAAAATCGTCGTTTCGTATCTGAAGAGCCCATAATTCACCCTACAATTTAAGCCCTCTAACGTCCCGAAATTCTCATTCCTTCACCTACTTTACTCTTGTAGTCAAGAATTTTGAAGTTTTTTTTTTCGATATCGAGTAGAGCCCAAAAATCGTCGTTTCGTATCTGAAGAGCCCATAATTCACCCTACAATTTAAGCCCTCTAACGTCCCGAAATTCCCATTCGTTCACCTACTTTACTCTTGTAGTCAAGAATTTTGAATTTTTTTTTTCGATTTCGAGTAGAGCCTAAAAATCGTCGTTTCGTATCTGAAGAGCCCATAATTCACCCTACAATTTAAGCCCTCTAACGTCCCGAAATTCACATTCGTTCACCTACTTTACTCTTGTAGTCAATGTCACCAGAAGAATTAAAAAATTTTTTTTTCGAAAAATTTTTTTCAAGTGCATGGGAATTATAGGCTTTTTATGGGCTCTCGAAACCCGTAAGCAAAAAATTTTGTGCTCATTCCTGTTAAGAGAAAATCAAAATTTTAGTGTGGGGGTGCTAGCTTAACGTTAAGCTAGCGCCACTTTTTTTCACTGAGTACTTGAGAAATTCTTTTTAGTCACATATTTATGGGCTTTTTATGGGCTCTTCAGATATGTAACTGCCAATCACCTGGGACCTACCCCAACGGAGCTAGCAACCCCTAAAAAATTTTGAAAATTTTTTTTTATCAGCCCGAAAATCGTCGTTTAGTATCTAAAGAGCCCATAATTCACCCTACAATTTCAGCCCTCTAACGCCCCGAAATTCCTATTTGTTCACCTACTTTACTCTTGTAGTCAAGAATTTTGAATTTTTTTTTTTCATTTCGAGTAGAGCCCAAAAATCGTCGTTTCGTATTTTTATTTCATAACGTTCAAGGGCTTTAACTAAAGGGTGAATCATGGGCCTTTCAGATACGTATCGACGATTTTTGGGCTCTACTCGAAATAAAAAAAAAAGTTCAAAATTATTTTGGCAGATTGACGACAAGAGTAAAGTAGGTGAACGAATGGGAATTTCGAGACGTTAGAGGGCTTAAATTGAAGGGTGAATTATGGGCTCTCCAGATATGAAGTAGCGATTTTTGGGCTCGACTCGAAATCGAAAAAAAAACTTCAAAATTCTTGACTACAAGAGTAAAGTAGGTGAAGGAATGAGAATTTCGGGACGTTAGAGGGCTTAAATTGTAGGGTGAATTATGGGCTCTTCAGATACGAAACGACGATTTTTGGGCTCTACTCGATATCGAAAAAAAAACTTCAAAATTCTTGACTACAAGAGTAAAGTAGGTGAAGGAATGAGAATTTCGGGACGTCAGAGGGCTTAAATTGTAGGGTGAATTATGGGCTCTTCAGATACGAAACGACGATTTTTGGGCTCTACTCGAAATCGAAAAAAAAAACTTCAAAATTATTTTGACGGGATTGACCACAAAAGTAAAGTAGGCGAACGAACGGGATTTTCGGGACGTTCGAGGGCTTAAATTGTAGGGTGAATTATGGGCTCTTCAGATACGAAACGACGATTTTTGGGCTCTACTCGAAATCGAAAAAAAAAACTTCAAAATTATTTTGACGGGATTGACCACAAGAGTAAAGTAGGCGAACGAATGGGAATTTCGAGACGTTCGAGGGCTTAAATTGTAGGGTGAATTATGGGCTCTTCAGATACGAAACGACGATTTTTGGGCTCTACTCGAAATCGAAAAAAAAAACTTCAAAATTATTTTGACGGGATTGACCACAAGAGTAAAGTAGGCGAACGAACGGGATTTTCGGGACGTTCGAGGGCTTAAATTGTAGGGTGAATTATGGGCTCTTCAGATACGAAACGACGATTTTTGGGCTCTACTCGAAATCGAAAAAAAAAACTTCAAAATTATTTTGATGGGATTGACCACAAGAGTAAAGTAGGCGAACGAATGGGAATTTCGGGACGTTCGAGGGCTTAAATTGTAGGGTGAATTATGGGCTCTCCAGGTATGAAGTAGCGATTTTTGGGCTCGACTCGAAATCGAAAAAAAAAAATTCAAAATTCATGACTACAAGAGTAAAGTAGGTGAACGAATGGGAATTTCGGGACGTTAGAGGGCTTAAATTGTAGGGTGAATTATGGGCCCTTTTCAGATACGAAACGACGATTTTTGGGCTCTACTCGATATCGAAAAAAAAACTTCAAAATTCTTGACTACAAGAGTAAAGTAGGCGAACGAATGGGAATTTCGGGACGTTCGAGGGCTTAAATTGTAGGGTGAATTATGGGCTCTTCAGATACGAAACGACGATTTTTGGGCTCTACTCGAAAACGAAAAAAAAAATTCAAAATTCTTGACTACAAGAGTAAAGTAGGTGAACGAATGGGAATTTCCGGACGTTAGAGGGCTTAAATTGGAGGGTAAATTATGGGCCCTTCAGATACGAAACGACGATTTTTGGGCTCGACTCAAAATCGAAAAAAAAAAATTCAAAATTCTTGACTACAAGAGTAAAGTAGGTGAACGAATGGGAATTCCGGGACGTTAGAGGGCTTAAATTGTAGGGTGAATTATGGGCTCTCCAGATATGAAGTAGCGATTTTCGGGCTCGACTCGAAATCGAAAAAAAAAAATTCAAAATTCATGACTACAAGAGTAAAGTAGGTGAACGAATGGGAATTTCGGGACGTTAGAGGGCTTAAATTGTAGGGTGAATTATGGGCTCTTTAGATACGAAACGACGATTTTCGGGCTGATAAAAAAAAATTTCAAAATTTTTCAGGGGTTGCTAGCTCCGTTGGGGTAGGTCCCAGGTGATTGGCAGTTACATATCTGAAGAGCCCATAAAAAGCCCATAAATATGTGACTAAAAAGAATTTCCCAAGTACTCAATGAAAAAAAATGGCGCTAGCTTAACGTTAAGCTAGCACCCCCACACTGAAATTTTGATTTTCTCTTGACAGGAATGAGCCCAACATTTTTTGCTTACGGATTTCGAGAGCCCATAAAATGCCTATAATTCCCATGCACTAAAAAATTTTTTCGAAAAAAAAAATTTTTAATTCTTCTGGTGACATCGACTACAAGAGTAAAGTAGGTAAACGAATGGGAATTTCGGGAAGTTAGAGGGCTTAAATTGTGGGGTGAATTATGAGCTCTTTAGATACGACACGACGATTTTTGGGCTCGAGTCGGAATCGAGAAAAAATTATTTTAATTTTTCTGGCTACACTGTAGCATATTTACATCATAGCATGTTGTTACATTATAGCATTGCTGGCTATACATTGATTTCATGTCGTTGAACGATTGGGAATTTCATAACGTTCCAGGGCTTCAGTTGAAGGGTGAATTATGGGCCCTCCAGATACGAAACGACGATTTTTGGGCTCGACTCAAAATCGAAAAAAAAAAAATTCAAAATTCTTGACTACAAGAGTAAAGTAGGCGAACGAATGGGAATTTCGGGACTGTCGAGGGCTTAAATTGTAGGGTGAATTATGGGCTCTTCAGATACGAAACGACGATTTTTGGGCTCCACTCGAAATCGAAAAAAAAAACTTCAAAATTTTTTTGATGGGATTGACCACAAGAGTAAAGTAGGCGAACGAATGGGAATTTCGGGATGTTCGAGGGCTTAAATTGTAGGGTGAATTATGGGCCCTTCAGATACGAAACGACGATTTTTGGGCTCGACTCAAAATCGAAAAAAAAAAATTCAAAATTCTTGACTACAAGAGTAAAGTAGGTGAACGAATGGGAATTCCGGGACGTTAGAGGGCTTAAATTGTATGGTGAATTATGGGCTCTTCAGATACGAAACGACGATTTTTGGGCTCTACTCGAAATCGAAAAAAAAAACTTCAAAATTATTTTGACGGGATCGACTACAAGAGTAAAGTAGGTGAACGAATGGGAATTTCGGGACGTTAGAGGGCTTAAATTGTAGGGTGAATTATGGGCTCTCCAGATATGAAGTAGCGATTTTCGGGCTCGACTCGAAATAAAAAAAAAAGTTCAAAAGATATGACTACAAGAGTAAAGTAGGTGAACGAATGGGAATTTCGGGGCGTTAGAGGGCTGAAATGGTAGGGTGAATTATGGGCTCTTTAGATACTAAACGACGATTTTCGGGCTGATAAAAAAAAATTTTCAAAATTTTTTAGGGGTTGCTAGCTCCGTTGGGGTAGGTCCCAGGTGATTGGCAGTTACATATCTGAAGAGCCCATAAAAAGCCCATAAATATGTGACTAAAAAGAATTTCCCAAGTACTTAATGAAAAAAGTGGCGCTAGCTTAACGTTAAGCTAGCACCCCCACACTAAAGTTTCGATTTTCTCTTAACAGGAATGAGCACAAAATTTTTTGCTTACGGGTTTCGAGAGCCCATAAAAAGCCTATAATTCCCATGCACTTGAAAAAAAATTTTCGAAAAAAAAATTTTTTAATTCTTCTGGTGACATTGACTACAAGAGTAAAGTAGGTGAACGAACGGGAATTTCGGGAAGTTAGAGGGCTTTAATTGTGGGGTGAATTATGAGCTCTTTAGATACGACACGACGATTTTTGGGCTCGACTCGGAAACGAGAAAAAAAAATTTTTAATTTTTCTGGCTACACTGTAGCATTGTTACATCATAGGATGTTGTTACATTATAGCATTGCTGGCTACATTGACTTCATGTCGTTGAACGATTGGGAATTTCATAACGTTCAAGGGCTTTAATTGAAGGGTGAATCATGGGTTTTTCAGATACGCATCGACGATTTTCGGGCTCGACTCGAAATTGAAAAAAAAAAAAAAAATTCTAAATTATTTCGGCGAGATTGACCACAAGAGTAAAGTAGGTGAACGAATGTGAATTTCGGGACGTTAGAGGGCTTAAATTGTAGGGTGAATTATGGGCTCTTCAGATACGAAACGACGATTTTTAGGCTCTACTCGAAATCGAAAAAAAAAATTCAAAATTCTTGACTACAAGAGTAAAGTAGGTGAACGAATGGGAATTTCAGGACGTTAGAGGGCTTAAATTGTAGGGTGAATTATGGGCTCTTTAGATACGAAACGACGATTTTTGGGCTGTACTCGAAATCGAAAAAAAAACTTCAAAATTCTTGACTACAAGAGTAAAGTAGGTGAAGGAATGAGAATTTCGGGACGTTAGAGGGCTTAAATTGTAGGGTGAATTATGGGCTCTTCAGATACGAAACGACGATTTTTGGGCTCTACTCGATATCGAAAAAAAAAACTTCAAAATTCTTGACTACAAGAGTAAAGTAGGTGAAGGAATGAGAATTTCGGGACGTTAGAGGGCTTAAATTGTAGGGTGAATTATGGGCTCTTCAGATACGAAACGACGATTTTTGGGCTCTACTCGATATCGAAAAAAAAACTTCAAAATTCTTGACTACAAGAGTAAAGTAGGTGAAGGAATGAGAATTTCGGGACGTTAGAGGGCTTAAATTGTAGGGTGAATTATGGGCTCTTCAGATACGAAACGACGATTTTTGGGCTCTACTCGAAATCGAAAAAAAAAACTTCAAAATTATTTTGACGGGATTGACCACAAGAGTAAAGTAGGCGAACGAATGGGAATTTCGGGACGTTAGAGGGCTTAAATTTTAGGATGAATTATGGGCTCTTCAGATACGAAAGAACGATTTTTGGGCTCTACTCGAAATCGAAAAAAAAAAATTCAAAATTCTTGACTACAAGAGTAAAGTAGGTGAACGAATGGGAATTTCGGGACGTTAGAGGGCTTAAATTGTAGGGTGAATTATGGGCTCTTCAGATACGAAACGACGATTTTCGGGCTGATAAAAAAAAATTTTCAAAATTTTTTAGGGGTTGCTAGCTCCGTTGGGGTAGGTCCCAGGTGATTGGCAGTTACATATCTGAAGAGCCCATAAAAAGCCCATAAATATGTGACTAAAAAGAATTTCCCAAGTACTCACTGAAAAAAAGTGGCGCTAGCTTAACGTTAAGCTAGCACCCCCACACTAAAATTTTGATTTTCTCTTAACAGGAATGAGCCCAAAATTTTTTGCTTACGGGTTTCGAGAGCCCATAAAAAGCCCATAATTCCCATGCACTTAAAAAATTTTTTCGATGTTGTGGGGGTGCTAGCTTAATAGACCTAAAGGCAACCAACTATACATACACCTATCCGCATAGGTGTCTGAATCCTTGGCGAGATTCGTATGTATACCCAGGCGATTATCCCTCTACCGGAAGCTCTCGGTCAGAGTTGCCTGTGTGGTCGTGTATCCAGAGGACATGTACGATGGTTTCGAAGGTTTATCGAGAGGAAGAGAATGAGCGACGAGGATACCCAGGTCTTCTCATTCTCAACCATTTTTCTTCGCCTTTTTCTTTTTCTTGCAGATAAGTATGTAGATGGAGAATAGGGTAATGTGGCCATGCGAGGCAAAGTCATCATCTCAAATATTTTCTATCTGAGCTATGTTAAAGGAGGCTTTGCACTGGGAGCATTTTGGTGCTAAAATACTTCACAAAATGAAATACACTCCAACAGCATGAAAGATACAATGTTTCGAAAGAAAATTTGACAATTGTACTTCACGCCTTGTGTGAATTGACAATCTCGGATTATTGTACCTCGAATCGTACTTTTTTACTTGATGCTTCTTTTTTCTAGATTCGTTGGAACGTCCACTTCATGATCTACGGTTTTTTTTTTTCGCGCATGATTTGTATAAAGTTTTCAGTCAAATTTTTCTTACGTTACATTCGGGGCAATGTGAACAGAGTAAAGGGGGATCATTCGCATCGTGAGCGTAGGTAGCCCACCGAACACCTCGTGTTGGGTGACCTGTCGATCGCGACAGCGGTGTATTGCAAATATCTGTTTTGCTGTTAACTGCTAATATCAAGTCAATATCATATATATACTATGGCCATTGTAAATGTCAGATATATAAATCTTCATATTTTAATCGATTAAATTTTCAAGTGTTAAAATTTGTCCAGTTATTCAAATTTTGCTCATATATACTCGATCACTTTCACCCTGCCGGTGCGGGGTAGAGTGAGGATTTTGCAGGTTTGGTTTATATTTATCATAACACATTAATTTCGAGTTTCACCATCGAACATGATTTTCATAAAGATATAAAAAATAAAATATGTACGAAAGGATCAAGCCTAGGTCGATATTTTATATTTTATGACCTACATAGTATAACTAAGTTTTGGGTATCCGTTTTGCTCTACTTTTCACTAAACGTATCTCCGCATATATTCGTACTTTGATTAATCCGGACACTCGGCATTAGCCTCGCACAATCGACCATTCGAAAGAGCGAACTTTGGTCAATTGATAACTCGCTTTTAGCTACAACGAATTTTATATTCTCAGCGTTTCTTCAATTGAGGAAATATCGTTCCCAATCTTCGGAGCCCCAGCCATAGATAAGTTTTTAGTTGGATATTAAATTAATTGATAAGAAGGATGATTGTCCGACTGAAGGAGATATAACATTGGGTTTGATTTTAACAATGGCTCTCGAAGGACTTGCGCGTCTCTGGATCGGATTAAAGCAAAAAGAGAGGGCGGGAGAGAGAGAGAGAGAGAGACATAGAGACAGAGAATGAAATAAATCTCCGAAGTCCATACAGCCGAGAGACGGACTCATAATCGGACTCTTATAAGTCGAAAGCTTGAATGAAAGCGAGAAGAATAGCGCTAGGCGAATGATAGGACTGTACACTTATATACTATATCGGTTGGACGTTTGCGAAGAACGAAACCCAAGCATCAGCCGGTCGAAACGTTCCATTGTGCACGAAAAAGTGTGTCACGGAGTTACTCTCTGCCTCCTTCTCGACGAAAAATACAGAGAGATGGATGAGTTAAGAGAGAGAGAGAGAGAGAGAGACAGAGAAAGAGAGAGAGCGAAAGCTTTTAGTCACTATCTCTCTTCTTTCATTTTTCTGCTTCCACACGTGTTCCTAAAAAATCCAACAAACCCCTAGCTATATATGCACAAATGACAGACAGACGCCGGACTCCACTGATGTTATACTCGTTCGCTTTCCTCTTTATGGTTCGATGATGAGCCAACTTCCTGTACTCCCTCACATCGGTTTATTCTGCGCCAATATTTCTATATCTATATGCATATTTTGCTGAAGGCTTTGGTGTACAAACTGGCGTATCGCTGTGCAGAAAAAAGTGGGGCAAAATGGGACACTTCTTCTTTTCAAACGATTCGAAACTTTTAACGCAACATTTGTGCAAAATATACTCTGACATCTGCGCTTTGTGGGGAGCAAACGGAATTTTTCAAATGATTATTTCCACAAAAATTATTATAATAGCGCTATTGCTCAATGTAATGATCCAGGAAAAGAACAAATCAGAATTTTTCATAACCGGAAATGAAACTGTAAAAAAAAAAATCAAAAATGCTATTATACGGACCGCGTCTCTGAGAGTTTGTGAAAATATTTCAAAAGTCACGAAGTGGATACGACTTGGTGACTTGGAGACTTGATGGAGAACTAAAGCTTCGAATTGTCCTCTATACAGCAAGGTACTTTCCTTCAATTTTCGCTCCCTCATGGAGGAAGCTTAGTGAATCACTGATAACTACGAGGAAGCAATTTGCAATTTTCAATTTGCATCTTATGTGCCTTCATTTTTTTTTTTTTTCTTTATTGTTCTCAACGCTCAGAGAAAATTGTGGAAGGTGCGGTCAGAATATGGTCCGCGAGACGCGGAAGGATTCTTGCATTGGTGACTTTCGATCACCACGTGTCTGTCCCAGGGGAAATAACGAGGGCTCTTGCTGCAGGTAACTATATTAGCTTTGCTCGATGATATTACACGCTCTCTGTCTCCATGCTGCCGTTACTGGCGGTACATTCTTCTTGTTCGCGAACCGTGACGTGCCCCCAACAACACCCCTCGCCAAATTCCACGAATTCGCGAGTCTCGCTATCACCTCGACGTTATTTGTCACTTGTGCGCATTGTCATATATAGGTGCTCGTGCGTGGAAGGTAAATATAGTTATTGTAAACGTGAAAATACTCGTAACTCATTCATGTTGGAAATTTTTCATTCAAGCTTCAAGGGACAACTTTTGGACGATCATTTAATTCGGATCGAGATGACATATTTAATCGCGAGTGGCTAAATCAAATGGTTCGTTTTATTCGGAGCAACGCTGCCATAAAGAATCAAATCACAGATCTAACGCATGTACACGTTTCACGTGCTTCCTCATTTTTTCGGCAAGAAATCAGCGACAAAAAGTTGAAGCCGTAGCGCGGCGTGAACCACGATTCTCTACCCGCAGTTGCAACTCCAACAGAAATTGACTCTCGGACGTAAAGGTTGTTGATTTAAAAAAAACCAGCCAGAGGGGAAAGAGAGTACACAGGGGAATATATACTTATAGCAACGCAACATAATATGACCCCGAAACTTTCTGCTTTAGCCAAATTATCTAATAAGGAAAAAATGGACAGCACACATGTCGAACTTGTACAATATTCTTCCTAAAAAGATTCTCGTTTGTATCTATAAGTGTTTTAAACATGTCTGGTCAACGCACATCTCTCCGCGTTAAATATTGATACATGCCCATACGGTTTACCTCTTTCTCAAGCTCTTACGCTAAAATGTCCAGCTTTGGCGGTAAATAATTCGAAAAAGAAATCAAAAACGTCGTTTATCCTTTTACCACTAGCCGCAGGATATAAATTGTTCGATAGATAGTAATTATCAGCCATCCTGGAGAGTTACCTGGTAGAGTTTTGATTAGAGATCTTTGCGAATTCCACATTCTGGTAGAATTGTTACAGGATAGTAAAGTTTCGGGTATCTATAGTCGTAAATATGCCGAGTAAACTAAAAAAAAAAACGTTCGTTGTATGGATAATATAGCCTCAAACACTTTTCTAATCGTTCAGATCGAATTTTCCCATGTGGGAACCCAAGCAACCAAAAGTTGAGTGCCAAAAAAGCCATCGTGGCAGTTTCTCTGCGAAGAAAACTACAACCTAGGTTACGTCTGTACAAGTTAATGTTGTCTCCGATCGTAAGAAACGCTAATTTACCGTCTCTTCCAAGTTTGCACCAACTCTTATCTGCATACTTCGAGTCGAAGGAATTTTTTTTCTTCTTTCTTTTAATTCACATAGTTGCGTCACGTTTTAATAAATGTCATGCGTTCGCGCAACTTTGCTCGAACTTTCGAGCTGTCTCATTGTTGAACTTTTATTCTCTCTTTTTCCGGACCACACCCTCCGTTTTCACTACAAGACCCTCTCTCTCTCTCTCTCTCTCTCTCTTTTTCTCTCTTTCCCTCTAACCTATTTCTCCAAGTCGTCTCGTCCTGGCGTATAATAAAATGTACGCCAAGGTAAATCCGTTTCTTATGAATGTACGATGAGTACCGGTATTCGACGTATCGCGAGAGAGACCAGAGACTCTCGCGGTACCGCTATAAAAGTTATCTTCACGGACCCGGAAGAATTTTTCCCATCAACGATCGCGTGTGTGTGGGATCTACTCAGGCATTTTCGTTAAGAAGCTCGGGGAAAAAAATTACCCAAGCAAGACAGAGAAAAATGAATCAAATTCAATTTTACGACAATTAATCATTTGTTTTTCGCTCTTCGGAAATTCATGATCAGATTTTTGCATAAAGATTGTTGAAAATCGTACAACGATTTTTATTTCGATGCTGAAAATATGTGGAAAAAAAATTTCTGAACAAAAAACGGTGAATGAACGAAAAAGAAAAAGGTTGGCAGATCATGGTATGATTCTCTTTGTCTCGAATATTCGTACGGCGCGGGGGGGGGGGGGGGGGGGGGGGGATTTATTTTTATATCTTTCATTTTCGATTACCGCGAACCGAAAGCTCGATGCAAATTGTTATTTCGCGTGGAAGCGCATCCAGAGCGCTTGAATGTGTTTTGACATCAATTTTATGTATATAAAGGTTCGCTCTTCGTTTCCCATTTTCGCTTTCTTTTTTCTCGCGTCTACGCGACAAAGCCAGACGACCAATACTCGATCTCGATATTCACAATTGTTTGGTGGGTGCACCGCTTTTGCTTCACGCTTTGTTTCACGATTTATTTCTTTTTCAAATAAAAACTCGCAGATCAAATATTAGATCGATTTGGAGGGAGAAGGAGAGGGAGAGAGAGAGAGAGAGATCAGTGAAAATTTTTTTAAATTATTTATAGTGAAGAGGTGTACAAAACTAGAGGCAGTAAAACTCTGATGAAGCATTGACGGCGGCGGACGATGATGGTGAAGCAAAAGGGGTGCATATATACCTACGTTATGGTGCAATACCGGAGATTCAATTCGAGGCTGCCGCACCGCAAATGGAACGATGCTTATGGGCCATTCCAGGCCAAATAAGCCGGGGCATTCCCGATATATGAAATTAATTCATACATATTTTTATTTCTAACAAAAAGTATTAACGATATTGGCGTCGAACTGCTCCAAATATTCATCACCATATATGCTATATATAATATCGACACAAATTTTTTATTCTCTTGTCGATCAAACCTCACAATTTTTTATTTATTTTTTCATTTTAGACGAGACGCAACAAAAACTTTAAAATTTCTGGGTTTAATCGATGTTAGGCGTTATCGATTTATTTTATCACTGCATTCTTGGTTAAAAAAAACTATAGAGGAAGACTCTATCTGAGGTTTGATTCGAAGTTTATGATTTGAATGAAAAGAAATAAAATGAAGATGAAGATATTGCTAATTTTCTTTCGATATTTTTGTTGATCGTTATTGGAAAAAAAAAAGTATTTTATAACAGAAAGCGAATAGGGTATTATTTAACTTTAAAAAAAATCACAATTCTGTATTATTTAATGATCATTTATTGCGAATTATTGTAACAGTTTTTGTTTGCTCGAATATTTTTTATATCGCTCAATGCCCGAACCATTCACATCCTCGACACAATTTCTTCGTCATGAAATAAGATTTTGCACATGAAATATAATACCCAATCTCAAAAAAAAAAAAAAAATTTAATCGATTGATCTTTATTTTTCTTTAACGTCTGTATTGTATGAATTTTTGAGTTTAATTTTTGAGTTTAACGATGAAAAATCGAATGAAAAAAAAAAATGTACTAACGACGAGAAATAAATTTTCAAAAAGTCTCAAGAAATGTTTCTTATCTTTGCTTTTTTTCCCGCTAAAAATTAAAAACAAAAGCATGTTCACGGATCTGTCCAATATTGGCCTGGAATGCCCGCTTGTTTGCACACAGTTATATCGACTGCTCGCGAACGCGAAAGACCTTAATCCCTATATCATTTGTGGGTTCGTTTGCGAAGGTTAGGGCCTTTCGTTGCTCGGCAATCGTTATATACGTTCGAAACGTGTATACACATTGGCATTCATACTCGTAGGAATTCTCGTGTGTTGCTACTAGGTGGTTGGAACTTGGGACCGATTGAACTGTGGTATATCGTATGCGCACCGACGATAAATTGATAGTGGGCGACGACGACCTCCCACGATTAAATCCTCAAATATCGCTATATACGCGGTAACAGAACGACGATCGATATGTGTTCATCGTCAAATATATATTATCACGTCGTAAAGTCATGCGAAAGTTCATTGATTCAGGAATGACTGATCGGCGATCGAGGCGTTGTTTTTTTTTAAAAAGCTCCAAAAATGAGTTTTGTACGAATTTTCGAAACATTTCATCACATTGATTACATTAAATTATTTTATTAGAATTAAGAAATCAAAAAATGAAGTAATTACTGCTGGATTTGTTTGATGAATTATTAGAATAATTTAAAAAAAAAAGAAATATGTTTACTCGAGAAATTTAATAAAATAAAGCATGTACAATTCCTCGATGAAAATAAATGATTAAAAAAAAAGTATCATGAAAGTATCGCAATCACAATCTCGGTGTAACAACGAGAATTTGTCAGCCAAAATAAAACGAATTATCGTAACTCGTCGTCATACTTTGGACTCATATGAGTTCGTGCACGCTTTTCAACGATCAATATTGTACTATAACATCGATTTCATCGATTTATACCCTCGAAGATTGTAATATCGTATCGCCCCAACTTGACGAAAAAAAAAAAAAAAAGAAAAAAAAATGCAATGAGAGACGAGAATTCTCCTTGATGGTTTGTTTTTGATTCAACGAGTGGGAGTGATATTCTCTGTAGAGATTAAAATTAGCGCGTGGCTTCGATAATTCAACAGCGAAATATATACAATGGGTGAATAAGCAGGAAAGAGAGAGAGAGAGAAAGAGAGAGGGAGAATAATTTATCACTACTGCGTTTTCATGAAATATTACATTCTTATGAAAAAAAGAGTGCTCAGTCGTAAAAAGATTTTTTATTTTTCTTCTTTTAAGACTCAATGCATCAATGCATCAGAGAAGTTTAATTTTTTCCTTTTGCAGGATTCAGTTTTAAGTATTGTCAGGCGGAGATTAGGGGGGGGGGGGGGGGCAGAAATCGTTATTAATTTTTGAAAAACAAAAAAATTCAAAAAGATTTTGATAAAAAAAAAATTTTTAACCGTGTTGCTCCCATTCGTGGCGAGCGGAAGAGCTTTCGTATGTAGCGCAGTATAGGACCGAGTTTCACGACTGCGAAACCCGAGGTCGTCCTGATAAGACCCCCGACACTTACACACACACACACACACATGTTTATACATGGAGGAATGGGTGCAATTTCAGACCATTTTAGTAGCGATATAATCTAGTTCAAAGAAATTGACCACAAGTAGATAAATTAATTCTTCATTTAATGAACTTTCCTTCAATATAAAATAGTCAGAGATTCAAAATTGGACCACTATAAATAAAACAAATTCCTATATATCCAGATATTTTTATAAAATCTCATAGATATGAAAAATCCATGATAAATTCGAAATTACTATATAGCTTTTCTCCTTTTCTCATACGCCTTCAAATATCAGAATTGTTTCAGAATCTACTGGTTCGAATTTTAGGGGGTATAGTAGCAAAAAAAAAACGAGCATTTGGAAACCTTCCCATTGCTCCTTACCCCACTTGGCAGGAAGTATTGACATAGAAGTATTTTTTTTGTTCAAATCACGCATTTTGGTCCCTGAAAATTTGAGAAAGATTGTTTCTTAAACAATGCCTCAAGAGCCAGCTGCGAAACGCGTAAAGATGCATGGAAAATTTTAGATTGATAGATCAAACCCTTTTAAGAGTTAGAGGCTCTTGCTAATCAGAAAAGACGAACAGAAGTACAGACAACGGACAGCTTAATCATAAGGGTTGGGTTAAAAATCTACTGCGAGGAGGATCGGGTGATAAGAGACCTTTTTTTTTAAATTGATTTTCGGCCCGTGTGAACAATGACGAATGTCTTAAATCTTTAGCGCCAATTAATGCTGTACGGGTCCTCGAGTTAAGTAGAAAAACATTCGCTCAGCAGGCCAAAGGATAGCCACAAAAACTTTTTCAATCGATCAAATCGAATTGAACCATTTCGCGCATTAACGGATGGTATTTCGGTACGAATGGATAATGGCAATTTATCTAGATAAACTGCTATACTTAGCAGTTTATCATGGGCATGCCCATATACAGGTGAATACACCTCAGGACACCAGGAAACCCGCGAGAGTTCGAAATAATGTTATAACGTCTGGTCCAAAAATTCGCAGAGAAGCAAGAAAGTGAAGAAACCAGAGCGCTACAACGTATATAAATTTGTGTTTAAAAGGGATTTATTTCAACGGAGGACGAATTTACACGTTAAAGGCTACGAAGAGCCAGGGCGTTATTCGTCGTTCCGCACTTCCTCTGTTGAGGCTCTGCGAGAAACGCGTCATGCCATATACGATGTAGCATACATGACATATTACACTGCGGTAGGTTGGAAAAAGAGAGCAAAAAAGAGCCTAGAAGAGGGCGCGAATGAAGTTGAATCGAGCGCAAAGAGGAAAAGAAGGACGAGGAGAAGGAGGAGGAGGAAATGGTTGAAGGTGCCCGAGTCTGAGAGGAGATTGAAGGTAGGTCAGTAATAATATACGTGAGAGAGAAAAGTGAGTAAAGCGCGAATGCGTGTTCGCGTGCGAGTTAAAAAAAGAAATGTGCGCGAGAGGAATTTTTTTTGTATGCAATGCGAATCTGAACAATTGTTTGCACAACGTGTGTCGCGGTACAGAGGGGTGCAAAATGTGGGTCAGCTATACGCGCGAGACAGACAGAGAGAGAGAGAGAGAGAGAGAGAGAGAGAGAGAGAGAGAGAGAGAGAGAGAGAGAGAGAGAGAGAGAGAGAGAGAGAGAGAGAATGGCTCACGTAGGTTGAAATTTACGTATGGATTTTTGTTTGGGCGCTACGCACCGATGTATATATATATATATATATTATTCAGACGGGATACAAGAGTCTTCCTGTATACTCGAGAGTCGATCGACAGCTCAAAGATTCATCGAGCTTTGAGGATAAAAAGAATTGATAAATAATATTTCGTGGCAAGAGGCACATGTGTCCACAATTGGTCGAATCGATGAATTATATACTCCAAATTTTATTTTAAAAAAATATATATGTTTGTTGTTGAGCAAGGATTTTTAGGGTTGAAAATGAGATCCAGTCGCACATTTATGACTACCGGAAGTTTCACTATACCCAATAAAAACTCTACCGGAATTTAGGCTCTCCGAAAAAGCCTATCACATTGTAACTCTACCACGAAGCAACTCTACCAGACAAGAGCCGTGTGTGGTCAACGTCTCGATATCCAATAACATCTCTACCGTAATGAGGCTTTCGCGAACATCTATTTATATCCAACTGCAAGTCTACCGGACAACAACTGTCCGGCGAGGCTAACGGTAAAAGTCACCGGCTGCTCACTCTTTTATCCAATAGCATATCCTCTACCAGAAGCCTCGCCATATATAGAGTCGTTATTCGATGGACTTGTAATTGGGTAGAGTTGTTTGCGAAAGCCTCAGTCTGTTAGAGACATCATTGTGGCAGTATTTTTTCGTGATAGAGTTGCAATTTGGTAAGATTGTTCGAGAAGCCAAATATTGTTTTGTTTTGTTTTTCTTTTGATCGAACAAAGTTTGCAGTATGGTCACCACTCCTTTCATTTGAGAATAATCACGATTATACGAATATGGGGTAATGAAAAAGCCAAGTCGATTGCCCTGAAAACATAATTTCCGTCGCAAATATATCCACGTGAAGCTGGCTCGATAAAGCTCCAACGTCATTATTCAATAAGGCTAGTCCATTGTAGACCCTAAATTCCACGCTGTTTATTATTATAAAAAAATTTTCGATGGATCAAAGCGATTCTCGTAGCTATCACCAAAGCCCCAGATCTCTCGCGATACATTTATCAATATTCTTTTTATTCTTCGATATTCGGTCCATTCAATGTTCATCAGTAAATTCGGAGTGAAATAAAAAAAATCTTCACAGGCAGACAGAGACGGCGGCGTTGTTCCATCACGTCAATCACGATCACAAAATCTGTCAACGCCGTGTCCTGGCAACGGAAGAAAAAAAAAAAGCTTCGACCGAAGTACACGTATCAAGCGCGGAGGAGGGACGTAAAAAAGTAAAAAGTGAATGAAATTATTAAATCGCTGAACGAGCATATATTATATAGGAACGAATTGAAAAATCGAAGAAGGAAACTGAAGGAAATGTACTTTCATTTGTTTTCTGTATACGATGTTGCGTAGAAACAAAGGAAAGAGAAATGATTGTCGAGAAGGGAAAGAGATGTATACAATATGATCGGAGCAATATTTTCGTCGGTAAGCTCGGAATGTCTTCGCTGCTGTAGCTCTTATCGGTCATCATTCGGGTGCTTGCTCGCGTTTCTTTTACGTACGTCAGGACGATATACGTTGAGATTAAGCCACGTGAGAATAAACGAGAGCGAGGAGTATGTGCTCTCGCTGACTCAGGGGAATCCACGGATGAAACATGCATGTGTATAAATATGAATCCTCGGGGCAGATGACGCCCACCCTTGCTCTCCATATAGTCTCTTTATCTCTCTCTCTCTCTCTCTCTTTTATGTTTTCAAAGCTCTTTATAGTCTTCAATCTCTTTCTCTACCCCTTCCCCTCCGTTTTTTCCCTGCGTCGCAAAATACGGAGTACGAAAAGCGAGAGATGCGGAAAATTTTCGTGGGCGTTTCGCGGATTACTCACCATCAGCCTTACGTATATACATCGCCGCTTTCGTTATTACTGTCGAATGAGACCCGATATGGACTATATAGTTACATCGTTACAGATGCATGTGTGCATTATATTTACGCAGACAGCACATAGCCGAACATATCTACCGATTTAACGTAGTACATTATGAATACGTGACGATGGCCCAATGTAAAAAATTGCATCCAAGTTAATGCTCGTGAGCCCTCGATAAGCCCTGTTTGACTCTGAGCCATATATCGTTATGGAATATCTTTTTGTTTTTGGAGATGAAGGAAATAGCTTGAGAGAAGTATAGGTATGTAGATACATACCTATACTTCAAGAGTATACAAGAGCGTGTGGACCAATTTCGAGATATCCAAAGGATCTTTCGGGCATTGTCTCTCGTCGGTACATATTGACGTTCCCTTACATATAGAGATGTAATATATGTTTTGTACGTAAATAGAGCGCCTACGAGTACTATGTATCCAGCGGGATTATGTGTTCATTGGTGAACGCATTGTGATGTGTCAGTGCGAGTATGCCAGAGGGTTGACGGATCGATACATAAAGGGTTAAGCTCCCAACCGCGTCTTAGAGCAATAATAGTTCAATGGGAGCAGTGCGGTTATATATGTGCTATACCGATCTAGATATTGTACAAAGAGGAACGGATACAGGGAAAATATGGCCTAGGGAGAGGGAGAGAGAGTTTCCTATCTAATTTTGTTGCTCGCAAGTCCGATATAAGCCAAATGGACCATGTATGGTCCATTTTTGGCCACGATGTTTTTTAGAGCACAAATCTCGAAATATATCCAGATGTGAAGGGATTATGGAGTAAATGACTCTCGGTGACAAACTTTATCCACTAACCCGCATTATATATTTATCGGATCAATCATCCGATAGTTTGTGCAGTCGTACTTTATTGGCAATAAAAAAAAAGTGTACGAGCGCCAATTTTCACGATTTACATACCTCCCGACAACGTGTTTGCATTTAATTAGCAGAGTATAAGAAGAAAATTAAAAATGAAAGGAAGACGAAAAAAAATGACGCGTGCTCGAGAGAGGTCATTAATTTTCCTGGATGTAACGCTGGGGTTCGCCTCCGCGCGGGATTTCCACGAGAGGCGACGTTTTCTCTCGCTGCTCGCTCGCGAGTCACCCTCCTGGGTCATTCTTCCCTACTTCGTTATTTTCGTAAGATATTTCAGAGTCACGCCCGCGAATCTTAGCAATTTTTGTTAATCAGTTCTCGTGTAAACATATCGGATCGTTGTCCTTATCCGCGAGATTAGACGACGCTGACGACTTCGTCTCGCGATCCGAGAACGAGAAGAGCGCCAGTTGCTAATTATTCTCGTTATGCTTCATCAACCCCGTGTCATATATATGTAATATATACGCCCACACTGCATATACACTCGTACTGAGAGAGGTCAAGGAACGTCGACCAAGGGCAATTAACGTTTTTTTCAGACTTTAACGCGACAAAAAGTTTTCTCGTCGAGTGCTTTTCTCACTACGTGCTAAAAGAGAAACAGAGGAGAGAGAGAGAGAGAGAGAGAAAGGGAGACGAGGGTGTCTTGTATACGAAACTTATCTGAGGAACAACTCATCCCTCTTTCACTTTTTTAAATGCTCGGAGAAATTTTAAGGACACTTTTTTCGTGACTTTATTATACCATTTTTTTTTTTCGTCTGGCAAACCACGATATATCGATATATACACATTGAAAATTGACGAATCGTTTTAAAATCTGGGTCTTTGATAATTAGCGAGTAAGAAGAGAAGAAAAGATTAATTTCTGACTAATTTTTAGCGAAAGAAAATTCGTTACAAATACGAAGGGTTTCTTTGTGTCTTATTTGCAACGAGAAACAAAGTTTCGTGGCGTGGAAAAACTTCGTTTATTCCATACAATATTATATTTGCGCAACAAAATCCTGGATCTGGCATCGACCGCAATATGACGACGTTACGTTCACGTCGCATCCGGCTTCTCCGTTAATGCTATATAAATACGACATTGTAATAATCTACGATCCAGTAATTCTCGGGACAATGATAATGGTCGTCTTTGGTCGGTGAGAGACAATTGTAAGGGGAGATTTTCCATAACCCCGCTACGAATAATATGGATAAAGAGAGAATGAAGAGCAATGTCGTGGAAAAGATAGGAGAAAGCGTTCGGTAGGATAGTATGGTGAAAAGAGAGAGAGAGAGAGAAAGGCAACCTATCAACGGTGTTTCTAACGAGATTATGGAATGCGAATGGCGAAGCTCCGATAATACGCGATATAGTTGATGAAACGCGGTATAAAATTTATTGTTCCCTCGGAAACGCAGCGAGCAGTTCTTTCTCTCTATCTCAAATTATCGATCCTCGAATTAACGAGTTGGTGGGAATTTGGACCATTTAAGTTTCGATATATTATCGCTCAACAAAAGTTTATCACCCGCAGTAGATATAAATCATTGGCATAAAATGAAATATGTGTATTCTCCTAGGAAAATGGTACGGAATCCTCGGGGCATGAAGTACACGTTCATATTTGACCTATTTTTCATTTTAACGTTCTTTCATTTTTCGTACGACAACCTCGCATGGCGTCATATCAAGAATTCGAGGAGTTGTAAAATTCGGACCAATACAAAACGAACACGAGAGTGAAACATTTTTTAAATACCCTTTACATTTTCGCGATTGATTTTTTTTATGAATTTATTCCTAGAAAGGCAACTTCGGAGCAAGGGAAAAAAAAATATTTTTCAATCTCTAGGAATGTGTCCCAGTCATAGAGAATTGAAGAAAGACTTTTTTTTTCTTTCGCGAGAATGAAATTCGAAAGAGACGTTTGATAGGATTCAAATTCTTTACACGTTTCTTGATTTTGGTTCAGACGGAAAAGTGGAAAAGTGTCACGCTGTACATCGCGGGACGCGGTCGAGACGACGACACGTCGCGAGCTGGAATTCCAGAGGAAAAACGAGTCACGATTTTACATCTGCGTGTATATTTTTCATCTCACTCTTTCTCATGAACTTTTTCTCATTCGCCAAGCATATATACTACATATATAGCCATCGGTCTTGTCTGGCATTTCCGGGTGACCTGTGCGCGCTGACGCGTTTGATGCTTCTCGCATATGTTTTATATGTATATATATATATATGTATATATAACATTTCAAAGCTCGCACACCGTTCGTCTCTCGAAATATTTTTACGTTCATTACTGCGGGGATGCCTGTGATTCACTGAATTCCTGCATTCGCACAAAAAGGATAGAAAACCAACTTTCCCAGCCACCCCAGTTACAATTATGAAAGTTGTAAAATAAATACGCGGAGAATTCAAAGGGTGGAAAAAAAAACGAAAAATTCAATTTGTCACAGAGCCCGCGAGCAAACGTCGAGGGAAAAAGTTCCGCCCTGTGTGAAATATCGAGGCCGAGGAAATCTACGAAAAATTAGCTGGGGAATTCTTTTCTTTTTTTTTTTTTTTTTTTTTTTTTTCTTGTTCGAGCAGTAAAATAATTTTTATTTACAAAAATTCATGCGGCATAAAATGGGAGAAACGGAGAGACGTCGTTGTTCGAACGATGAGTCGTCGGAGATTGAAAAAAAGAAAAAAAAAAAAGTATTCAGTGATCTAGGGAAATATACACTTGATTTCGATCCAATTAAATCGAATGGACAGTGACACTGAGGTGGATCGAATTTGCACGTGAGGGCATAGGGAAACTGCGGAGAACCCGCGTTGCCAATACGGACGGTCGTGTTTTTTTTTTTTTCCTGCTCTTTTTTTGATACCCGAAACTTTTTGAAGATTTCCGAAAATTTGAAGAAAAAAAAAGCGCGCTGAAGATCTCGACCTCCTTTTTTGGGGCGTCAAACTTTTGTGCAATTAAAATAAAAATTTTAAATAAAATTTTAATTTTTTGAAGGGTTTGGTTAAATTTGACTAGTTTTAGGTTGTGGGGGCAATTTAAGGGGAGTTTTTTGTGTCTTTCAAGACAATCCTAGATAATAAAAAAATCTCATATATTTCTCGCGCAGTTCTCGTTTACACGATCATCATTTAAATACAAGGAAAATTTTGTTTCAGCTGAACAAATACCCACGTCTCGATGGACTCGATTACACGTTGAAAAGATCGTTCGAATTGAATTTTGCAGAAAAGGAAATTGACAAATCCCAGAGATAACGAGAGACCTCCATTCTCGTCTATTAAAATTGCAAATGTGTTGATGTGAATAATAAGAATAGAAAAAAAAAGAGTGCTGCCTGTCTCAAAGAAATTTCCGCTGGGATGTACGGAAAATTGATTGTATGCTCATGTGAAAGAGACCCATGCACTCTGGATATGTTAAAAGAGGGTTTGTTGAGAAAAAAAAAAAAAAGCTCGCGCGTATTAATGCTGCTTGCCAGCAGTGCGATCGTTCTAGCAGCGCTGCCACGGTGATTGTGCTGGTGCTGCGGGCGCGCTGCTATATCCTGACTAGATAACAGGTCGGCAGGATATGGTGTAACGCCTGATAATGAACGGTAGGCCGGCACCATTCACATCGTTATCCGTCGTCGTGCGCGCTCTCTGCGACCGCATCAGGGCCGCGTCGTTCTCGCCACTGTGTCGCAGTACCAGAAAATCAAAGAGAGAGAGAGAGAGAGAGAGAGAGAGCGATGGATGGATGGAAAACGAAAGGGAACGACGAAGAATGAGCTACTCACGCGCGCTGAGAACATTTTGATATCTCAAAGTCCCTTGTGATTTTACAATGCGAGCACACGTGCTCTATAATAATGTGTATACGTTTTTTTCATTATCATATAATAATAATAAAAAAACAATAATAATAATAAATGATAAATAATAAATACCGTTTTGATTCCTCATAGAGGAAGCTTTGTTTTCGTGATAATAAAAAAATCGAGTTTTTTTTATGCCAATGTGATCGAAATGTGCAAAAACATCGAGAAAACACATTTAGACGAAAAAAAATGCCTGTGCGTGGGTGTGTTTGTGTAAGAGGCCGTCGAAAAATGAAAATTGCAATATCTCTTGAACCGCTTGAGCTACCGCGATATGAAACTTTGTACACTAATAAAACATCGAAGCCCCCCCTTGTTCGTTGAAATTTTCGAAAATATTTATAACGGCTGTACGATTTTAGATGATTTTGAATTTTTTTCAGAAATTTCTGTGATCACTATAACTTGAGCAAATTTAAGGTTTATTCACCTGTAACTTTTTTTTTTTTATAAACAAGCTGGGGGACAAGCATATTTGGCATTGAATTTGGCAAGAATCCCTTCAGAGGTTGGGACTTCATAAAATTTTGAAATTTTCAAACAATATCTGCGATTGCTCTGACTTTCGTAAATTCGAGGTTATTGAACCAAAACTTTTTTTTCCCCCATAAATACCTTATGGGACAAGAATATTCGATATTAAACTTTTGGCGAGAATCTGCTAGGAGACGGGATATTGAATTTCGCAGGAACACATTTTGAATTTGGAAAAAAAAAAGCGTTCATATTGGAAACTTGCAAATTGCTTGTTCATTACAAAGCTTTCGAAGCAAAAATTACGAAAACTATTTCTGCACTTACGAAACTATGAAAACCATCTCCTCATAGAAGTAACTTCGTAATGAGGAAGCAATGTACAAGTTTTCAATTTCCACGCTTTTTTTTCCATAATCATATAATAATTATAATTATAATTATAATAGTAATAATAATTCGTAAATAATAAATAATAATGCATAAATTGCGTGGGCACTTGATAGATTGAGAATCAACGTATTGTACTAATTTTCAGATCTATCAAAAATGGTATAGAATTAAACGAAAAATTTGATTCAATTTATTGATATGTACGTATATATATATTTTTTTTTTCAATCAGGGTTTCTAACACAATATTTTTGAGGTTTTCACATCTTTTCCTTCTTGTTCCCATTTCTATTTAATTTGTTGAGACCGACCTGGAGTGCTCGACGGTAGTTACTCATGTATATGCGGCAGCCTGATCGGGACCGTATACGACAGCCTGATCAGGCCCATATGCGGCTGCCTGATCAGGGCCATATCACGACCCTCACGAGATTTCTACCCGGGTTCCTGATTCACTACCTTCACATCGCATCTACACGAGCAGGGCACAGGGAAACTGCGGAAAACCTGGCCGAAACAGGCAGCTACATTGTACAGGGTGATGCTTTTCATTCTTTATGAATTAACTTTTTACCTATTTCTTTTTTTTTCGACGAATTAATCTCCCGTACATTTTGTCAAATTAAATTTCGGTGTTTTTGGCAATGGATTTTTTTTTTTCAATTTAATTCATTGATAATATTTAAAAATTTACTTTACACGGCCATTTTTGTGGAAAAATTAATCAAGATAATGTTTTTAACGACACTCGATCTACGACCACTAAAAATCAAATCTTGCTTTTGAAATTCGCGATTACTCACTTTACTTCTCTCTCTCTCGCTCTCAGTCGGTTATAATTTCTCGCAAGCTCTCTCGTACCATATGCGAGATATATTATATACGAGGCACACATTTCCGTCAACGTTTTCAACTTCCGGCAAGCGACACACAACTTTATTCACGCGCAGGTCTCTCTCGGGGCTCGTATATGGTCGCTCCGAGCTGCACGAGATCTTCCAACGTCAACGTTAACGCGACCTACTTTAATTGCACGATCATTCACGGGGCTGTACGTATAATATACATAAAATACGTCGAGTATGTATCGTATAAATGAGATTTTTTTTTTTTTTTTTTTTCAAAAAATCTCAAGACGTGACGAGGAATTTGAAGCCTTTCAGTCAATTTATATTCGTTACAATCGACGGATCAGGAAAATCGAGCTTCGAACGTAAAAACTCTATTCCCGTGATTGACAATAAAAGAAAAAACCGGAAACGGAAATCATTCACTCGACGTGTGCATGAAAATGGCCACGAAATATGTAATTAAAAAATTTTGCTTGATTTATCTTGGGAGAGAGAAAACAAAATTCGGATTTCGAGATTTTTTACGAATTTCAATGAACGAGAGAGCTCGATTAAAATTGAATTTATAAATGATGAAGAAAAAAATCGATATATATATATATATGCGTGAAAGGCTGATGTTCCTCGCTGTAGTCTCGATGGACCGAAAAGCTCTGTAATTTTTTTTTATTCTCTGCTACTGCCCGTCCGTTATCATCGATTCTCGTGATAGCGTTCTTTTTATCCCTCCCATCTCTCTCTCACTCTCTCTCTCTCTCTCTCTCTCTATATATCTCTCTCTCTCTCTCTCTCTCTCTCTCTCTCTCTCTCTCTCTCTCTCTCTCTCTTGCTCCCGATCGTTCTGACTCGCGAGGATTCCCCTATACCAACGCATCGATATTCTCGCCTCCGGCAAGCACAGGAAGCATTTCTCGATGGGAAGTAAAACTATATACGTGGGTGGTTTAGAGGTGTGGGAAAGGTGGATGTACCGAGAGGTATAGGAGAGCAAAAATGGCTCAACCATCGTGAACGTCATGGAAGGCACAAGCACACGGAAATTTCGCGACGTGCGTGTTCCCACCACCCCCGCAACTTTGGTGTTGGACGACCACCGTGATTCGAGAAAAAGAGAGAGAGAGGAAGAGAGAAAGAAGCTCGTCGTCCTGAAAGCTCCAAAACTTCGTTATCAACTAAACGTATATACGTGTCCCCGATCGATCGACATTTTAATGGAACTGTCACAATTTTTACGTGCCACTGCCGCGGAAAGACAATTCACGGAGAAGGTTAAAAATCATTTTCCTTAATAGCTGAATGTATAGGGGACGCAAAGTGGGCAACTCAGCCGAAATTATGGAATTTTTTTTTTTTTATCCTTTCAAAACTCGTTTTCCTCCGAAAAAGGATATATAGTTCTCAATAAAAATTTTGCTTAAAAAAAAAACGAAAACGTTTTTTTTTTTGGGAAAAATTTATTTACATACAATCAATGAAGGTAAATTTATGGAAAAAATTATGTGTAAAAAAAAAATCAGATAATACGATTCATGGAAAAAAAAATAATAATTTTTCTGAATATTTATATTTAACGATTTTATTTCTTTAATTCGTTATTAATAACTTTTCAAATTTATTGCTGTTGAAACTAAATATCCTTGGTGTCTTTGGTGTCGTTGAATTTTTTTTTTTTGAATTTTCGATTTATCGAGATCGACTGCAATTCACAATGACTTTTACTTCTTTCGTAATTAATTGTGGAATTGTTAATTTAATCGTTGAAAAAACATGCAGAAAATGCACCGTAATGTCGAAAAATTCATAATTTTTGTCAAGTGACTTTCTTTTAAAAAATTCATTGAGATATTTTTACTTGAGCTGATGTACTTTTAGAAAAAAAAATATGGGAGACGTCGAAAATTAAAAAAAGGTATTTTTTGCCGATAAATATTTAATGCCGAAGACGCCAACGACCCATATGTCTTCGGTTCCAGGGTTAATATTGCAATAGAAATGAAAATTTTATTTCGGGAATAATAGCCAAGCATAGCATTTGTATTATTAACACATTGTATAATTACGGGGAGTCTATTTTAATGAGCTCTGGCATCGCAATCCAGTCTGAATACGTCAACGACGCAAAAGCTCGATATAGAAAAGAATCGGCGAGTAAAAGTCGTAAGAACAATATTTACAATTCTAATAATAGGATAATGGGGCTTAGCACTCGGGGATAAAGTTCTTCACGGATCAAGAAGTTGCAAAATTAAACATATTGTTGAATTTACGAATTTCATGATAAAGGATGCAGTACAATTACGTGATTATTAAAATGACAACTCTATTAGGATTATATTTATACTCGAAATGCATCCTGAATCCACC
The DNA here is from genome assembly GCA_963564615.1 of Rhorus exstirpatorius. Taxonomy (NCBI): domain Eukaryota; kingdom Metazoa; phylum Arthropoda; class Insecta; order Hymenoptera; family Ichneumonidae; genus Rhorus; species Rhorus exstirpatorius. Next base: position 26,941,540 of record OY751316.1, on the reverse strand, counting down.
ATAATCATTACCTCTACTCAAAATTTATCATTTCGAGAATTGAATTTCATTTTTTTTTTTTAGTTTCTTAAACTCGAATTTTAATAAACGACGTAATCGTGATAATGATACCCGATGAATCACAATAGAAAAAGAGCGCATCGTTGGGATAAAATGTTTTTATCAAAAATAAAAATAATGCTCTACTTTCCAAATATTTAAGGATGATTCACATTCGAAGAATAAAAAATAAATGTTTTTATCAAAAATAAAAATAATGCTCTACTTTCCAAATATTTAAGGATGATTCACATTCGAAGAATAAAAAATAATTTTTTTTTTTTTCATTGAAAAAGAATAACTCAAACGTTAAAAAGCTTTTGATTCTTGCTTGAAACAATAAAACCAAAGGTGCATTTTTTATTTTCATGTAACTTTATAGTCGATGAACTGAGAAGAACAAGGAAAAAAAAAAGAATAAAATTGTCGAAATTTTCGGACTTGATACAAAAAAAATGTAAAGATTTTGACGAAAAAGAAAATTTGGTTTTATTCTTGCGAAAAAAATTGTCTAAAATGATTTTTTTAGCTTCAAGAGTAGTAATTTGGATTTATTCTTGCGAAAAAAATTGTCTAAAATGATTTTTTTAGCTTCAAGAGTAGTAATGGCATCATAAATTTTTTTCATGATTTTTGATTTTATAATGGAGTACTGACAAGGTACCGGATAAGAAAGCAACGAGAGATGGGTTTGTATTTTACCTGTGTGGCCTTGAAAGTGATTCTTCGGTCTTTTGGGGCATATATGTGCATTATGCAGGCCACACGTAGCGCATAAAAGCGATTATATATACATATAGAATGAAGAAGAAGCAAAGGTCCTTCCGAGCTCTCGGCATTTTGTAGCAACCGAGCGAGAAAATGAGCTTGAAAAAAAAACAAAGAATCTTGCCTTCCCGCACACTCATTTCCTTTTTTTTCGCGCTCTCTCTCTCTCTCTCTCTCTCTCTCTCTCTCTCTCTCTCTTCTTCGTACTCTTTTTTTCGCTATTCGCGAACGCGGATTCCCTTAATGATCAACCCGTCTCTTTTGCTAATTGGGTCGCTGTCCCTGGTAGGCGGACGTTTCATTTCTCTCGCTGCTTCCTTCAGATATTACCGGAAATGATATATCCAGAATTTTTTTTATATTCCTCCTCGTTTTTTTTTTCAATTATTTTTTTCATGCACTCGGTTAAATGGAACACTGGGGGTTCGAAAGTGATATGATCTTTTTTTTTCGTTTTGTTCGATTTTTTTTTTACATTCTTACGTTCAATTGTTATTAACATAAACTGAAGAGGATATAATGGATAGTAGAACGAATGTAATGTCGAGATTATTTGAAACAAATTCACGGTATTTTGCAATTTATTTTTGCAACTCGAGTGAAATTAATATTATTCTGGCTCCAAAAATGTTTGCTCGTTTGAATAAATCATTTTTTTTTTCGGGAAAAATTGACAACTATGGACTAAATTTACGATGAACCACCTATAGATGCGTTGTGTATTGCGTACGTATATAATACAGGCCGAACACGAGCATACATGTGAACACGAACATTTTGGGCAGCATTTATTCTATATTAGTTACCCTAAGGTGAAATTAGGTTCGGTGGGCTATTCGCCGAATCTAATTAGATCCTTGCTCGATCGTCGATGGGCTGACCCCGCTTCGTCGACAAAACTCGCCATATGGCGCATATATCTATAATTACGGGACATGAGTGAGCTTACTGAAATCTCGAAAAACAAATAAATAAATCAAATTAATCAGTGTCGAAATCAATTGAAACAAAACGAAAACTATGATTATAGCACGATTTTAGCACTCAGGTAATTGACATTAACGCTGCTTTTTGTTTCACTAACGATCCCTGGGTAGCATGCTGAGGTTATTGAGAAATTAAAATCGAATTAAAAAGAATAAGAAACCTTCGACAAATAAGTGGGATTTGATAGATTTACGAAGGACAAATCAAATTGAAGAATAATCTTGAAAGCGTAACGTGTAATCTCTTCCAAATTTTCATTTCGTCCCATATACTAGGAGAAAAATGGATCCAACGAAAAATTATCTTCGAATTAATCGAACAGCTTATTATTACGGTACAAAAAAAAAAAAAACTCAAGAGTTTTTTTTTATTAATATTGAGAATGTGGGAATATGAAAATGTAAATTAAAGAGAATTTTTGTTTATTTTTTTACTTTTTTTTCGGTGCTTAAAAAAACGGTGGTAAACCGAGTGGATTGAATGCCTGTGGTTTTGGTCGGTCGTCGAGTAAATTGCGAGTGAGGCAGAGGTTGAAGTGATGTGGAGGGGGCTTTGAGTTCGAACAGGAGGTTTTCGTTAACCAAAGCTTTTATATCAAACGAGAGAGAGAGAGAGGAATATGGCAATCCACGTAACATTTCGAGAGGGCCACGGAGTAGTCAACATGATCAAAGCCTAAAGTTGGACTGAATCGAGTACTGTCTGCAACGAGGGTCTCCGAAATTTTCCTAAATACATGCACGTATGGTAACAATATGATCACGTTTTCCCTTTTATGTGCCATAAGCTCAGGGTCGTAGAATACTGTACTTACGTAAACATTAATGTGGCTTCGGATTCGTGAATAGCTTTGCTGAAAGTTCGATTCGATCCTAAAGGATTCTATACCGAAGCAAGGAGATATTATATGACGCAGAGATACAGGTATATTGTCGATGTACAAAGAGAACAATTCAATTCATTCGACTAACGAGGGTGAAGATGATAATAATTATCTCCTTTTGATAAAAGACAGAAGCTTACGAAGAAATGAATCGAATTTTCATAAATATACAACGATTGGACTAAGAAAAAATTGCATCGCGTATGTCAACCAGCGAGAATGTACCGAAAACTTAAATGCCGTTACAAATTTGCACCAACATCTCCATTTTGATGATAAAAAATATTGTATAATTATAAATTTAAAAAAAAATGCAACAAACTTTATGACACCAGGATGTACACGTATATTGTATATCCATATATAAATGATCAAAAGTATTTGGCATGTAATTATACGAAAGAAACGAGAGAGAGAGAAAGAGAGAGAGAGATTGATTACTTGATCGTTATTTCCTCATAGAGGATGCTTTTTGACAATTAAAAAATTCAAAATTCTTGTACCAAACTGCTCAAAATAATCTAAAAAGTCAAAAAATGACGATTAAAAAAAATTCGTGTGAATGCCCGCGTGTGTATGTGCATGTGTGTGATGAGGCTCCAAAATGCAAACCACTGTAACTTTTGAATGGCTGAACCGATCAACCTGTCCTGTTGCGCGAAACCAGTGCTACCAAGTCCCCAGTATTTGATAAAAATTTCCTCCATACGGGATCGCTAATTTGGATTTTAAGGGGGTTTTAATGTTTCTTTTTTTTTAATATCTCGTAGACACTATTTCGTATTGAATTTTAAAACGTTTCGATACTGCTAGAAGAACGGTCAGCCATTTTCCAAAATATCATTGAAAAATTATCGTTCGTTATTGTATTGTTATAGAGCACGAATTCAGGGGGGAAAAAAACGTGCAAATTACAAATTTGCAAATTGCTTCCTCTCATTATTTTATCTCGCTCACGAAGTTTCCTCTACGAGGAAGCCAAAATAGGAAAACCCTCCTGCTCATAGATAGAGCTTTATGATCGGGGATAAAATAATGAGAAAGCATTGTGCGAAATTTTAATTTGCATGCTTTTCGTTAATACGCCCTAGCCAGTTCAGGGGTAAACGTAATTTTACACAGCGTGTAACTTACAATTTAAAATATAAGTGTGCGTAGCGAAAGAATATCTTAATCTTGTGCACATATTAATAATTTGATACAATATCACTCAAATTAAATTTATAGAGAGAGAGAGAGAAAGCAGTGCTCAAAAGTTGCAGGTTAATCAAAGCGCCGCGCATCATATAAATTCATGCAAAACGATATACCAATAAACAGAGTAAACACGTAAATTGGAGGGCGAACGACGAGTAGGAAAAAAAAGCTTTCCATCAGTAGGCAGATTAAAATTTCATTGATACATAAATATATTGGATTTGTACAGCTTGCGTAGTTGTGATTGATCGATTATAGCTGTACTGAACGGGTCACTATAACCGAGAGCAATGAGTTATCGCAGTTCATTTGGAAAGAAACCTCAAAAAAAAAAAAAATTCTATAAAATGAGACCAATTGACAAAGTTTCTGCTTGCTGAATTTTTTTTTTCGAACTTACGGGGTATGTATTATCGTCGCAATATCCATCATAAAAAAAGTGAAATAAACAATATAAATTCGATTGGAGAAAGAACAAAGGGACATACTTTAAAAATTAAACCGAAATATTAGCTTTTTTTTTTTCTTTCATCGAGTATCACGAAAAATGTATTTACTTGGGATTACCACACTGCGCCATATATTCGTGTCGCAGGCTCATCCGCAAAAGTACTATATATACATTTTTCAATGAAGTACGAAATTAAGTGCAACGGCTTGCGCGAGGAACGAAGTATGAAGTTATAAAAACGATTTGTTTTTTTTTAGAAAGAAACCACTCAACTTGAACCAAGGTATAAAAGGTGTATATTGTATAAATATTTATAAACGACGCGAATAAATATAATTTAAGAGTTTCGAATTATGTGTAGACACGCTTGCCTGCAGTTTTCTCGTGGCGATTTAGCGCAGCGCCACAGGCTATCACCGCCACACACACACACACACACACACACAAATATTGTCGTTAATGTATGAAAAAATTCCGGCTGTACGGTATGTATATTCTGGTTTATATACCCGATCGATAAGCAGAGCGAATTCAACGATAGTGAGTGAGAGTGAGAGTGAGTGAGTGAGTGAGTGAGAGAAAGATAGCATATACACAGCTACAGCAACGAGGTCACCGGGCACGAAACCGAAACGCCGAAATAAATATTTTTAGAAACGTGTCCTTTGCCACCGTATCCCCCCCAAA